>OX383901.1:1280000-2530000 GCA_947532125.1 Saturnia pavonia
TGACTTACCACGAAAATTACACGATAGTGTATAGTTCGCCATCTATAAAAATGTTTATACAATATTAGACGTTCGTAAAATAACGTAACATTGATATATAATTATAATTAATGGGACCAGATGGCGGTAAAAAAATGTGAAAATAAGTGCCATCTATGGAGATCATTGCGAAACGAATGTTGTATAAAAATTTGATATTACACAGATGCAAGTTTCTTTTAATTTACCCGTTAGATGGAGATAGTAGTCATTATTAACAAATTCCAATTTTGAAATGATCTTATTTATTTAGTGAGTATCTAACAAGGGATCTTGTCAGTTAATAGGTTCTGTGAGTTTTGTTCGTTATTGAATATGATGAAACATTTTTTTTCTAATACATTTAGTTGTAGTCTCCTAATGGCAACACAGAGGAAATAAAACTGGCGGTAAAAAGAATTAAACATTTTTGTCGTGTTTGGTAACCACAGAGTATAATAAAAATATTCTAACACCTTCTCTTCTCAGGTAAATGTAAGCTAATCGTTCCAGCATACTATCGGAAGGTTAAGATTAAGTATTAAGATTAATCCAATAACACTACCATGTGAGACACTAAGTACCAGAAGAGGTAATTAAGAGAGGTATGGCATAGATTTATTTCTTATAAGATTTCCTGGGGCAGTCCGACTGGTGGAATATCTACACTCTACAGAAGACCGCAACCGAATAACCTTGTTTTGTGTTCCTACAGTCATTAGGATTTCCAGAGCTCCTTAGTGTAGTGATACTTATAGTATTACAAGCGTTCATAGACTACGGTAGCCGCTTACCATCAGGCGGGCTGTATGCTTGTTTACCATCTTAGTAGTATAAAAAAAAACACAAAAAGAAAAAAAAAAGAGGTGATTTTCAAAAAGATTAAGATGCGTTTTACTTATCTCCAAACGCTAAAGGAAAGTATTACAGGCCTTTATAAAATCTATGTAGATACTCAGACATTTAATTTCCTTAAACAAGATGTTTTGAAATGACAGTACAAAGTTCCGACACTGCGCCAACCTTGGATCTACCTCTTGAAACCTATCGTGGTTGGTTGACAGTAAGTACTCAAGAACTTTACAATGAAAGCTCTTGGCCGAAATGTTATTCTCCTTTTGTTTTTATTCTAATTAGCCAAAGCCTAACATCACGCCTGAAAATTTCATTTTCTCTCTCAATTTTATCTCTTACATATTTTAATTTATTTACTTACTCCATATTGCTCTTTGTAATTAATAGGTTACCGATTTTTACCGCCGTCTGCTTATTTCTCAAAAAATTGTAAGTTTAAACATTTACTATTAAAATTTTAGGCTTACCTTGTAAGAAGAAATTAAATTTTCTTAAAAAATACCGTCAGTATTGACTGTTTTGATTTGAGTTACAAAAATTGGTATATGCGAATATCTACTGATTAAATGCACTGTACGAGAGCTAGAATATAATAGACATTACAACCTAGTAATAGTTTAGCTAACCTAGTATACAGTAGATATTAGAAGGGATTAATAAAAACTTCGTCTGAAGAGTTTAACATCATTATGGGAACGCATAGTTTGGCTCCAGATGAAACATTATATAAACAATTTACTGTGTATTAGATTTCAACGAAACTTTAAAATTATCAGTAAATTATTTTTGATAACCATTTTTTTATACTGTAATGCAAACTGCCCTTCTGATGGTAAGCGGCTACTGTAGCCTATGGATTCTTGTTATACCATCAATAGCGCGTTACCAACCTTGAACCTCCCTATCCCAAGAAGCTCTGGAAACCCGCAGGAAATCAACACATGCTTATTTGGCTACGATTTTTTGTAGATGGGAGGTATTCCACCAGTCGAGCTGCCCCAAGTAATTTATCTGTGCCCTACCGCTCTACCAATAAAATTAAATTGA
The DNA here is from genome assembly GCA_947532125.1 of Saturnia pavonia. Lineage (NCBI taxonomy): Eukaryota > Metazoa > Arthropoda > Insecta > Lepidoptera > Saturniidae > Saturnia > Saturnia pavonia. Next base: position 1,281,921 of record OX383901.1, read on the forward strand.
TTTTAATAAAACCAAACAAAAACTAGGTAATAGCCGTGTCTGTTTGTTGTTAGCAATTAATTGTGATATTTATTATTTTTATTTTTATATTAACTCACGCTGTGCTCTGAACAATGGGCTGTTTGACAAAATTATTATGGTTTATTATGGGGCGAGTAACCTTCCACACACACGTGTCTTTATCTCATACATGACTCTACGACAAAAAATACCATGAAATATGTATAGGGTGGCATCATGAACAGAATGAGTAGTTTAGTTGATCGCGAGGCTTCGCGTCGCGCGCACGTGTTTCGTTCACTCGTTCATTCATTCGTTCACACGTGATTTGAATACACAAGAAAAGATATTGTTTTTATCTGTGCCGTTTGAAATTCAAATGTTTTGAGTGACAGTGATGTTTTTGAAGAATTTATTTGTGATTGCCGTTTTGATTGTCATGTGTTTTGGGAAGGTTAAAAATGGAGGTACATACATACCAGTATTATCCATCAAAGAGCAATAAATTTTTTTCGTGACCGAATATTCCATTCCTGAATATTGGCTTCTTTTCGTTTTCATTCTAGCTTCATCATGTCAGGTCAGGATGTATCGGGGATTTAAAATGCCGAGGAACTAATAGTTCTGATGATCCTAGTGGGTGATGAAACTACAAGAATGTTTTTGAGGGTTTATGTTTCCTCATGCTCTTTTCCTTCCTCACCAGGATAGGCTGGGTGGTAGATAACGATAATTTTGTACGACGGCTCCGTAACCACCATAAACCAGGTTTTTTTTTTTCGAACTGACTATACTGTTAGCCTTAGGGGCCCTGGAGCCTTTACGGCTTTTACAGATTTACCGGGCTTGGGGGCGAGCGCTTAAGGCACTCAGCCACGACACACCAGGTGTAACACCCGCATTGATGGCACGTTTAAGCGTGTCGCGTTCCGGGATGAGCCGATCAACCGGTGTAGCCAGTAATCAAATGGGGTGGTAGGTATCAGTACGGTGCCGCGGTCTATTAGACTGGGTCGCAACTACCGTGATAGACCAGTCACAGTGACTCTTTTATTTTGTCGAATTTCGAAATCAGGTAGTCTATATCTAGAGGCCGGCATGATAATTGTCGATCTCTCGATAGTCGCCGCTGTTTTTGAATTGAGCTGTGCATACTGTTTAGGTTGGGTTCTTCAATAATAAAATAACTGAGATTTTCTATAATAATGTATTACTAATAAACCAACATAAGCAAAGACAAAAGAGAATAAATTATCAGAGACAGTCTAAGTTGCCAGCTCAAAGGGGGAAAGGGACATACGTTATACAGCCAACCAGTATATAAAAATTTCATGCCAATACATACTGTCAGACATACCTTACCGTGCTACTATTAAAAAAAGTATATTAATTACAATTACAATCTGAAAATGTATGGGAATTCGGAATTATTTGCTGGTTCATGCTGAATGTTGTTACCTGTAGACGTTGGATAGGGTAGTCCAATGATCTTAACTATTCGGCTACCACGACTTGAATGGCCACGATATAGAAGTATTTATCAAAAAAAAAGTTTATTACTTTGTGGAAAACAGTACAAAGAATCTGTATCCAATCGCGTAAATTTCAGGAGAGAAATTAACAGAAAGCCTATTTAAAACTAATTACGAGAAAAATATAATGTAATTTATAGACCACCCTTTCATCATCATCATTCATCATTATTTCAGCCGAAAGAGGCCCACTGCTGAACATAGACCTCCCTTAAAGATCGCCACAATACCACCCACCACCTATAAATACATATTATGATTAGTACTTTATTGTTAATATTCAGAAATGATTACTAAATTGTCAGATTTTGATTTTGAATATCAAATCAATCAGTTGCAACATACTAATTTAATTTAAATAATTGCTACTATTGATATTAATTACTTTAATTGTATTATAATTCTTTGTAAATTCAGTTTTTACATTTTACTATCTTTTTATGTAACTTTAAAGGTTTTTTTTTGTTAAGAATAGTTATTCAAAATTTTATAACCAATTAATATTAATATTCTTTATCAGGAAATGTTGCGTACACATATAACTGACTACGAGTATTCAAGAACCATTGGTGTTTCTAAATAGTAATCGACATTCATAGATAAAATTTCTAAATCCAATATTTAAAATGAATTGTATAATAAACAGTTTATAATTTTATTACGTGTCCAAGTGCAATTTTGAGTTTTTGTTGAGAACTTGACTAATACTAGTTTGTTATTCATAAGCTTGTAATGTTTTACCTTTCATTATGTAAGTTCGGTGAAATTTTACGCGATATAGGTAGTTTAGTTATTATATGTGAATTCTACTGGATGTGAATTCGAAATTCGGATCTTAATTTTCGAGTTGTTTTAAAACATCCTTAGAAAGTTTTAGTGTGACAGAAACTACTCTATATATATTATAACAGAAGTTTACCCTGTTCAATATATATGCGTAATGGTTCAGGCATTGATGTTGATAGGAACCATGGAATATGAATAACATCAAATCGACCTGCATATTACTTATCTATTTAATAAAATTCTTAAGAATTACTTGACGCACATCGAACCGTTAGCCGATGGGCCTAGAAGCATAAAATTCTGCACACGAATGTTTTATACAATGCATGGCACTAAGAAAGTATTATTGAAAATTCATCCCCTTATGAGGTTAAACTTCTTAAGATGTTGCCGATGAAAACCCCATCGGACACACGGCTCGTATACTATAAATATATAACATGGACAATGAACACGGGTAAATGCTTCTACGTCGTCGATTTCAAATAAAAATTTAATTGACTATGTGGGCTGCTCGGTTCAAATATAGAGCTAGTATGTGTCTTCGTTTAATTGTAGCTAGAGTTACTAACAGTCAACAAGAACCGGCATTCCTTTTTACAGAGCCCTGGGGGCTAATTGCTATTTGTTTGACTATACACGCAAGCCATGTGATATGGCACTTTTGGAATTTTAAGTATTTAAGTAGGTACTTGTCATGTTGCAGAAATTTAGCGAAACATAACTTTTTCTTTTATCTTATGAAAGTAGCAAACAGGCTTGACAGACCTACTTTTAACTGCAATCTATAGCTATGTATAAGCAACCTCAAAATAATCTCAGTCCTGATGCTAGTGATAATAGGTTGCTACTCCTGACGACTCATTCAACGATGACGATGCATGCGCAGTACGTAAGATTCGCTAGTTAACAGATATTACCACTGCTAGGTTAGTCTACTCCGCTTACTTCCATAGCTTAATGTCTTACGGTATTTAGCTATGGGGTTCAGAAGCTGAGGTAGACACCATATTCATATTACAAAAGCGGGCAGTTCGAGCAATATACAACATGAGACTTCGTGAATCAGTAAACAACAAGTTCCAGGAATTTAATATCTTAACTTTGCCCTCCCAATATATTCTTGATAATTTATATTCGCAAAAGCTTTGACAAGCTTCATTTTGTCAAAGACCAGCACAGTTTTAATACTTGAAATAGATATAAATTAGTCGTACCATGCTTTTAGACTTAGTAAGACTAATAAAAGTTTTTTAGGTAATAGTGTTCGGTTCTATAATAAGATCCCAACCCACATTACTGATTTGCCGGACAATGAGTTCAAGGACCATGTCAAGCAGGTTCTACTGTCAAAAGGTTACGAGTTACTTGCCGGTTCTTCTCGATGACTGGAATATTTTCCGAACCTGTTTGGGTAGTGTTTGACGTTCATAAATGCCTTTTTAGGCCCTAAATTGAATGAAGTAATTTTTGATTTTGATATTTGACCGAGTTGGAACACTTCGTGTGCCAGTACATGTGCCAAAACCAACCTTCGGACTGGAACACAGCAGCAGGGGCATTGCTGCTTTACGTCAGACGTAGGTGTACCGATAGTGCTTCAGCAGTCGAACTTTATACAGGTTTTAGAACTCTAATAATTCGATAAGTTAATAATCTCCACTTCTACTGTAATCTTCATGCCTTCCTATATTAGAGTTAAAACCTTACATGGTTTTGCTTTTTGAAATCACGTTCCGAATTTCAATATATAATTTATGTAAATTCGATCACCAAAACTGACAACACTATTTTTTTGTCATACTTTACCTTACTAAAGGTAAAATACTAAATAAATAAATAAAAAAACGAATTTTAAAATCAAAATGATGTCGACTGGAACAGATATTGTATATATTATGCAGTGTTTCGGATGGGGATCATCAATATATCATAATTTTATCTGTAAATGTGCAAGGTTTGTTATATTCATTTTAAAAGCTGGCTTAATATGATAATCGGAGTTTTTATATTCGATCCGGTTCGACAACATTCAGTACGCATCGAGTTGATTCGCGGATTTAAAAAAAAGTTGATATTAACTTGAATTAAGTAATTATATTATTTTACGGTGATTATCCGTTATGGTATACAACAATTAAATTAATTAAAAACATAATTGTAATTATATCAATAAAGACTGTAAGCATGGGGTATCGAATAACATCATACATACATCGAGGTATCTATCTGCTTTACTCACCAATTGGAGAGTTTCAAAAAATAACACAGAAAAACACAGTAAAATGTCAATCATTTTTAGTGCTTATCTGCTTAAGTACTTATCTATGTGTTGTGGCAGTTGTATTTCAGAGCCAGTCAGCCAGCCAGATTAGCGTGTTAATACAACTAAGTTGTCAAAGCGTACGGCCCGCCTGATGGCAAACAGTTACCGTAGCTTATAAAGTCCTTATAGACGCTTGTAGAACCATAAATGCCACTAGTGCTTTGTCGACTTTGAACCCTCCTTTACCAAGAAACTCTGGAAACCCTACTTATCGCAATAACATAACACAAGGTTATTTGGCTGCGATCATCTGTAGTGTTTTGACTGTATTGCACCAGTTGGACTGACCGAAATAGAGAGAAATCCCCAAAGACATTTATCTGAACGCTATCTCTCTCATCATCCACATTATACGTAACACCAGACGAGAATACCTAAAAGGATCGAAAAACTATTCGAAAACGTTGAACAATTTTTTTATATCGATCTTATATATTCGTGCCTATATGATTGAAATCTTATCTGATATTACTTACGACTACCAGAATAATACACTTTTAACTTGAGGGCGGTAGCTAGTCAGGCGGATATTAAAAAATGCTTTACCGCCATGTAATATTTTGCCATGTAATGTGTATGAGCGAGCTACTATTCAACCATCATCGCTTCAAGTCTAAAACCCCTTGTTTAAGGTAAAAATAACCCATGATTTACAATACTATATTGAATATAATACTTGTGTAATATGTATGAATAAAGACGGCTCGTTTAGCTCGGGTTACGAGCTAAATATAAAACAATGCACAATTAAACAACGCAGTTAATCTATATCAATAGATTTTTTGTATTTGGAATTGTATATTGTCATGTCGTACCGTGTCGTGTTGTATTGTTTCGTGTCGTATAGTGTCGTGTTGGTTTCGTGGTGTTTAATATCAGTTCGTCGTTCATTGCTTCACACCGGGATATGTAACGACGATTTTTGGAATCCGTACAGATTTGTTTTTACTGCAATTAGCTTCGTAGTACGGAAAGGACCCACAGTCCAGAAACAAGGGTAACTGTTGAGTGTTGACCGATACAGATCTATCGACAATCATCACCAACATAATTATCGAACTAAAAATAATAACAATAATAGCTGGGTCCAGACTAAACGCGCGCAGTCGAGCATGGCTCGCGAACAGTGTCTGCATAGGCAATTTGAAGGAGTTACAAGGCGGGCTTCACGAGCCAAGCCGAGCTTACAAGTCCACGTTTTGAACAACTTAGAGAATTAGTATTGGTAGCGCCAACGACTTTAATATTGGTTAGGAAATTAATTAAAAAATGAAAACGATTTCCTTCAACAAACGTCAAGTTTGCTTTATTCAAAATTAATGTTCGGGATTTTTTGAGTTCCACAAGATTTTAAAAATGCTATACAATTCTATTAAGCAAATACTGTTTTGCTAATCCATTTTGCATCGGCTCGCGCTCGTCGTCACAAATGTCCATACCGAGCGAGCAACTCAAACCGAGACACATTTGAGAACGGCCCCGGCTCGGCTTGGCTCGGGATCGAGGTAACAGCTCGAGCCATATCTATACCAGCTGAGACGAAATGACTCGCGAACCGCGTTCGGGGCGTGCCCAGTCTTTCTGGACTGTTTGGTTAATGCAGCTGGGATATATAGAAAGTGACGCATAGAGGCAAGTTACTGCGATGAAACCACCACACTCTTGGCATATTCTGGTTTGAATGTTCGTTATGGCGAGACTTACTGAACTAATATATATCGAATTTTCTATTAATTATTATATATTTAAGTATAGGTAGGTAAGAAATAATTATGAATGAATTATGATACTCATTGTGTGTGAAAACCTGCACCGTGGTGATAATTATTTAGGTTGATATTACAAAAATAAAATAAACCTAGAGTATTTTTTTTATAATAATACATTTTCTTTGTAATTATTAAGGTCCTTGAATATACTTCTTTAAGCCAAACTTCATACTATTCTGTAATCTTCAAACATTGCTCTAATAAGATGGCGGCCCCCTTGTTAAAACTGTCCAGGGAGCCTTTGTAGCAAGTTAAAATGCATGTTCCTAGTTATTTGTTGTAATCCACTTCACTTGTGCACAATAACCAAAAAACATCACGTAAAATGCCGCCAATATTGCATAATATAGAGCCAAATAAGTTTATAAATTAAAACAAAAGCCACCACATGAGACTTCAAGTTACACCCAAAAACCCCTATAACAATACATTTTATTACAGCCGGCAATACTAAAATTCCCGCGAAATTTTATTTGCAGTGTGAGTTAGTGCATTTCTACCTGCAAGAAAAAAGTCGTGCGGTAAAAATGTGAAGTCGGCACCAACTTTTTATAATTTCTCATTGTTCCAGACGCAGAGCAGTCTAATAAGGAAACCAGGCCTGAATACATTCACCCCGATGACCTCCTTACCTTCGACCCTTACCTCTCCGACATCAAACCAGAACCCGAAGATGACTACATCCCCCTACCAGAAAATGACGAGACTATCGACGGTCTACCAATATTCCTATTAGAACCCAAAAACTCTTACGTCCTAAGAACAAAGCCTGCCTGTATTCTATGTAGAGCTGCGAATGCTCTCCAAGTATTCTTCAAATGCAATGACGCGAGGACCGAAAAGACCGTCCAGCTTGAACACGTTGATCCCCAGAACGGAGTGAGGGTGGTGGAAGCAGAACTAAACGTGACGCGGAATGAAATAGACGAATATTTCGGTGGGAAGTATAGCTGTGTTTGTTACGCGTGGAATAGTAAGGGTAAAATACGAAGTCAAGCGGTTTTCATAGAGTATGCATGTAAGTATCATCAAACTGGTTAGTTTGAAGAAAATGCTTTATAGTATTAAGGGCTTAACAAATTAAAAGTGCAATAAAGTATTCATTCATATATTTTGGAGGATAAATTATAATTATTATTTTGAATTCTTTTAAATACAATTTACAATATTTCCAGATGATAGTTAGAAACTATATAAAATGCTTAGTTTCTCGTATGGATCTCACCATGAGTAGGTATCCCTATATTTATTCATAAGTGAGCAGCGAATCGCTATCCCATTAGTTATCGTAACGAGCCGTTACAGACGTTTCTATAACTTCTTACGTCTACAACGTCCGTTAACCCGCCCACCGAATTTCCTGCATAGTACTTACGTGCGTAAGACGCTAAATTTGCAAGGTAATTATCAAAAGGTCACAATTATGTTATTGATATTGACATCCAAAGTCATCAGTAACCGACTTATATGCAAACTTATTAAGGTTTAATTTAACGTTAATATGATTTTAATACTTTATATACATAGTGATAAATATCTAAGAACTTTCTTAATGTATATACATAGCAAAGAAAAGTTTTGTTCGTTAAAACAGCAGTAATGGTTATTTTTTATTAATATTATTTCTTATATTATTTAATCATGAATTTTATACTTTAATTTAAGTTCCGATAAATGTTGTATGTATTTTGTATTTAAATATATTTAAATATTTTCTTTAAAATAGTCATCTGACTTTACAAAACCATTAAAATTCACTTGATCGTTTAACTTAATTTCCTAATCGTAAATTATTAATTGTGTTGTCATTTAAAAAGAACAAATAAAAAATACTAAATTATCTCCCGTAATAATTGATTGGGCAAATCATAATTTTTAACGAGAATTCTTTCCATCCCCATCGCGGGGTTGTTGCAGACTAGGCGGAACCATTATGTGCAGGAAACGTCACTTCCGCTCGTTAACTCGAGCACTTTGCGCTTTGACGAATGCTCACTACGCCCATTTATGTTTTAAGGGCGTGATGGAGTAGTTGTTTGAATTTACTCTTCTCTTTAATATTACCTTTTAATTAAAGAAATCTAAAGTCATTTGTAAAGTAGCCAGTAATAGTATTGAAACGAAACAAAACCGACCTTATTTTTACGGTATAAACGGTATAAATTAAACCAGTTTGTCTCTTTCTCTCCTTCGACGTCATTTGTATTAGCATATCTCTGTTTTAAATACTTAATATTAGAAACATTATCTACATATCAGCATAGCGTAGCGTGAAAATATTAATTTATGAACTTACCAAAAAATGGGAGCTTTTGAAGTTATCACGTAAAGACGTCTTCTTATATTAAGAGGATTTGACACCTCGAAGATCCCCCATGTTGAGGGTTTATTTTTTATTCTTAATAAACAAAAAGGCTTTGTCTATGTTGAAAAGTATAAAACAATGTGATAGGGACGTAATCTTCTTATAATAAGGTATATTACAATGTGTAATTTGTTCAAATAATAAACCAAAAGATATACTTAAACTAGATAATAAATGATTCAGATGAATATCCTCATTCGTCAAATACAGGAATATAAGTTTCATACTACATTCGTGTATTTGATTATTGTATATCCGCGATATTGTAAGCCGAAGGTTTTAAATTCAGTTGTTTCCCGATTAAGACATCAAGAAACAGTTTACGCAGCAACCGCAGTCTGTGACAGTCGAGTCGGGGCGGAGCGTCACTTTCAGATGCATTCCACCACCAGCTGCACCACCGCCAACGCTCAAGTGGACCAGGAACGGACTTCCTATAGAAGCTACCGATGAGAATCTTGTTCTACCCAGAGTCGGATTGCAGGTAGCTTTTGGCAACAGACGACGGCGTCAAAAAAATAAAAGTTAACGTAATGTAAATATCCCACAGCTGGGTCTTTCCCAGATCTCTATCTAAGAATCTAGCTAAGGGAAGGCATTTCTTATATAGCTAGCTGTGCCCGCGGCTCCGCTCGCGTGAACGAATGAATGCCGTCGGCTGGGCGTACGCACGAATCGTGTCGCTCTCGCTCAAAAGACGGAAGACAAAAATGCTTATTGTGGGTGATCCTTAGAAGATAGATATATGCTATTACCGAATTTTTTGTAACTATTTTTAAGATCTACAATTATGTGTAACATTCATTTGATATATTTCGTATGCTTTACTCAGCGTAAGCCATTTAAGCGATCCAAACGCATTTTTTTCCGAATCGATTTATCATTATCGTCACTGCTTATTTCGTATATTACTTTATCTTACAAAATATATGCTATAACCTAGCCTAATATAACATAGCTATGAATAAAAATCATGTAAATCGGACAATAGGTTTTCACGTAAAAAAAAAAATAAGACAGACATACAGAGAGGTTAAATTTTGTATAGAAGATAATAGTACGTCAAAGCCTTGCTTGCCTGATGTAAGCAAAATACAATCCATGAACAATGCTGACCATCGGAAATTGGAAATCCATCGCAAGCCGGTAGCTGAATATATACCAGTTATCACCTTGTGCATGGTGACCGCAATCTGGTCGAGTACACAGATCCGTACGACTCCGCTTAATTACTAGACATGCTGATCTCTAAACGCGACATGCCTAAACATGCCTCTAATAATACACCAGGTTCATGTAATTTCGGACCAATCAAATGCAGTTCTCATGCCCTACCACCTAGTATATTGTTTACCTAGCTTGTTTGAATAACGCTTTCATGATTCTAAAAGCTATGAATATTGTTTTGTATTGTCACAGGACATGGCTAACTACACCTGCATAGCGGAGAACATAGCCGGTCGCCGAGAATCAGATGTCGCTGTGTTGTCTATATACGGTATGTTTTATAATCAAGCTCTATTGTTAACATTAATGTATTGAAGCGACTATGATAGTTAATTGATTGTTGTCGACGTCAAATCGTGGTCGCCGAATTTTTAATACCACAGGAATAGCCTGAGTTTCGACATATTAAAACGTTTTCTTTATAGAATTCGTGTCTATGTACCGATTTGAATTTAACTCGTAGACTGTGTTGAAATTTTGCAGCATTTTTAGGTTTACCTTGAGAAATATCTTTGCCTAGTTATGGATAATTGAAAAGTAAATATAACTTTTATTATATTAACGTGAAACTGGGACAGGGATGTACGAAAAAATCACGTGTGTGTCAATTGTGAAGTATCTGGGACATCTGAAATCATTTTTGTTTAACGGCTATCAGCAAGTTTTTATTGCAAGTCTTAAACAATTCACACATATGGGTTGGTCGTAGTGAACGGTGGCTGGTCAGACTGGTCAACATGGTTGCCGTGTCGCTGCGGTTCTCAAACTAGTGGCCGGCGACGCACCCGTTCATGTTCACAACCAGCGCCTGCCAACGGCGGAGCTCCATGTAGGGGACAATCAGCGCAGAGCGATGACGAATGTATGAGGTGTCAGAACGGTACGTAAACCATTCCTCAATTTTATGACAAAATTAATTTAGTTTTATATATATAGCTCTTTTCAGATAATATACGGCATTTAAATAAAATTTTAACATCAAAGCGAAAGCTTGATTTATTTTTTCACTAAAATATTTAACTCACAAAGGATATGCCTATTTAATTTTTAATATATTTGAAATTTCATTCTACTAAAGTGACTAAAACTTTTAGGCATTTCGTTTTTCCCATTTGTTTCGATATTCGGAAGACCAGGTGTGAGCAAACGCCAAGGCATCTACAAATTAGACCAATGACCTGGTGAAGGTTGCGAGAACACACTTGATGCAATGAAGGCCTATGTCCAGCAGTGAATGTCTTTCGGCTGAAATCATAATGAAGTTCGCTATTTTAATTACATGACATTAACACTATTTTAGAGTGGAACTTTTTACAAAGGATTAATACAAAATACTACGGAAATATTTTTGATTATTTACTCTGCATACTTCAAGCTCTTTTGTTTTTATATCAGTGGGTACTTGGTCACCATGGAGCGCTTGGTCTTCATGTAGTGGAGACTGTGTTAGAGTACGTAGAAGAGAATGCAATGGAGAATGTTCTGGATCCACTTTGCAGCATGCTTCTTGTGTTGACGGACTTTGTTCTAGTGGAAGTAAGTTTTGCATTAGTACCTCTAAGAGTTTTTTTATAATGCTCAGTTTTACATGGATTATTATTTTGAGCTAGTTTTGAATCTTCTTTATATATATATATCTTGTATTAGGCGCTGCACCATTCCTATTAACATTTTTGTTAATAGGAAGGGTTAAAAAAAATTAAGATCAAGTCGTAAAACTTACAGTAGCTTAACATAAATATAAATTCCATTGGATTAGAATTTCGTTGAATGTTAATTATGCATTATCATTGGATTGGTTATACAATGTTGCTAATAGATTTTTTAAAGTATATTGAACATAATTGGAGTTTTTCGCTGTGTTTCTTATCTGTCCTTTTTATGGATAGAGATCATTACCAAGCCAGTGCTTATTATACTGAGTATCTCCATTAAAAATAAGATTCCGATCACGACCGCCGACGGGAACGGACGTGTTTACGACCGCTCTCTGCCGCCTTTGTGAACTTTTACGACTGACCGGCTTTGCTGCGCACCTGCTTCGCACCTGCATCGCACCTGCGCCGCACCTGCATATCGCCGTCTCGCTCGCACCCATTGTGTCGCGTACTTTTCAGTTGTACTTACAGTCATTGTTTTTATTCGACGAAATCCACACTTTAGTGGTCGCTTGCCGGAAACCTCTCGGTGTCAACAGAAGGCAAGTGGGTGCGTGACTCAAGCGCCCCTCGGTTGCCTCCTTCAGAGGCAAACGATAGTACTTGGTCGGGCTCAGGAACCTTGGCCCTTGATAGAGTCATAGTCAAGCCCTGAGTGTCTCCTTCCCACCCTTCCGATCCTGCTACACATCCATCCCCGAGTGTCTGTTTGGGCGTAGCTAGGTATTTATACCGGCTGCGTTCTCTGCCTCGGGCTTGATAGGGACCTCCACGTAGGCCGTAGGACGTAGGTTCTCATTCCTGCGTGTCATTGCACCTCGACTCGCAGGTCACTTTGCCGGACTCGGGATAGTCCGTTAAATTTTATTTGGCGCGCCCCCCTGCCCCTCCGGCGGGGAGGTTTATATTTTGTTTCGAATTCGGAATTCGAATTTTAAATCATTTCCCCAGTCCTCCACACGCCACCGGAATGGCCGATTCTGCAGAAGCCCTAGAGCTAAGGAGGCTCCGTACCTTTCTCAAGGAGAACATACCCGACGCCTTGGTTTCCTTTAATAGGAAGTACCCAGGCGTCCGTCCCGCGCCGGTACAGACCCCCGCGGAGAAATGCCGCCCCGCCGCACACTTCGTACCCCTCACCGCCGTGTCAAACGGAGTACCCGCCACGCCGCGCCCGCGCTCGCCGCGCTCCCCGCGCCCCCCGCATCCTGACACGCGTGCCTCGCGCTCGCGCTCGTCGATCTCACGGGCGCGTTCGAGCTCTAAGAGCTCTTCTCTCCCGCGTCCGCGGTCACGTTTGCCCGTAGTGCGAACTTTTATTAATACGGCGAATTCTTTCTCGCCTCTATCTCCGGATCCGGAGATCCAATCGTTAATGCCGCCTTTCGCGCGGAAAAACGTAAATCTCCCCGCGATGGACACCGCGGATGTACAAGCATACCACCAGGGCACCATACAACATGGTGCTCGTCTTCCTCGATATGTCCCCAGAGGTCAAATCGATTTTCAATCTTTCCGAGGTGTGTGGCCTCACCGGGATAACCCTTGAGCCGCCACACAAAAATAAAATCCCGTCGCAGTGTCACAACTGCCAGCTCTACGGACACTCTTCCCGTAACTGCTGCTTCCGCGCTAGGTGCGTCAAGTGCCTAGACGACCACGCTACCAAGGAGTGCCCCCGCACTCCTGGCACTCCCACCCCGCCCTGCTGCGTTCTCTGCCAGCTGACGGGACATACTGCGAATTATCGCGGTTGTCCCCGTGCCCCACGCACGAAACGCCCCCAGCCAGTCAGACAGGCCACCTATCCCAAGGCACCTGTTGCTCGGCCTCATATTCAGCCTCTAATGTCTCTAGAGGCTTTCCCCAGCCTTCCAGGCACCTCACGTGCCCCAGTGGCACCAGCTCCCGCGCCCTGCGCACCCTTCCCACCCGTACTGGCCCCTCCGGCCTCATTAATTAAACCCAAGCCTGTCAAGACCATCCCGGTCCCGGCAGCCCCCGCCACCTCAGCCCTCGGTTTCTCGTTGGCTGGCAAGGAGTGGTTCACCCAGCTTCTTCTTGTGCATGAAGTGCAAGAAATCATCGCATTCAACGCGGTGATTAACTCCAATAAGGACTTAGGATTGCTCAACGCAATAACCCAATTCCCGGGCATAGCCGCCACTATTCAACGGCTTGTCCGCGCCTCTCATAGCCAAAATTAAAATGGATCGGATCAAACCTAAGAGTTTGTGCCTCTCCTTTTTTAATGCGCGATCAATTAGACCTCAGCGTGATCTAATTGCCGCCTTCCTCCGAGAGCACCAAATAGGCGTGTTTCTAGTCCAAGAAACATTTCTAAAACCCAGCGCTCGCAATCCCCGAATCGCAAACTACAACATTATTAGGAACGACCGGGTCCACGCTAACGGCGGAGGCACCCTCATATACTATAAACGCTCTCTATACTGCATAGCAATAGAACCTCCCGAACTCTCCAGTATAGAGGTATCTGTTTGCAGACTTGGTATGACTGGTCACTCGTCAATCATAATCGTCTCTGCCTATCACACCCCGAACAAAAGGCTTCTCAGGTCAGATCTGGAGGCTCTTTTTGCACTAGGTAATTCAGTTATTATAGCGGGTGACCTCAATTGCGGGAATGTCATCTGGAACAACCCAACTACCTCCCCGAGCGGGAGGATTCTGGAGGATCTATCTGCCATTCTCGACTTTGATGTCATCGCTCCTTCAGAGCCCACTCACTTTCAGGACAATTGTCGTCCATCTGTTTTAGATATAGCACTTTTAAAAAATGTCTCTCTCAATATAAGACTCGTACAAGTCGTACATGAGTTAGACTCCGACCACCGACCCGTAGTTCTCCACCTAGGTCAGCCTTCTGACCAGCATTCCTCCTCCGTCAAGGTGGTGGACTATGCGAAGCTAAACAGATACCTCTTACACAATCCCTCATCCTCCAGTTTAGATAGGGTCCCAGACGAGTTGAAATCGACAGCCGATGCCGATCTGGCGATCGATTCCCTGGTCAGCCATCTCCAAAACGCCGTCAGTATGGCCTCGAAATAGGTGCAAGCGGCGAATGAACGCCGCTTTATACTTCCTGCCGACATGAGAGCGCTGATCACGGAAAAGAACGCCGCGACTCGAGCACACGATTCATACCCGACTGCGGACAATCGTAGGCGGTTAAACTCACTTCGGAAAACGGTAAAAAGCCGCATTTCCGAAATCCATAATGCCAGATGGGGGGTCCTACTCGAGGGTATCCAACCATCCCATCTGGCTTTCTGGAAATTAGCACGCACATTTAAATGTGACGATACAGTCCCCATGCCCCCCTTAGATCAAGGCCCCGGCAAACCTCCCGCTTTCGATAGCGCTGAAAAAGCAGAATGCCTTGCCGAGAGCCTTGAAAATCAATGCTCTCCGAACTGCGTTAACATCGATTCAGAGTTCGTAAGCTCGATAGAATCGGCGGTAACAAATTCTCTCGCGGTCCCCCCGACAGATGATTTGGACTCGGTAACGCCTGAGGAAGTTATGTCAACCATTAAAGGCCTTAAGCCTAGAAAATCACCTGGTCCCGACGGTATCAGGAACGAAGTACTCAAACTTCTTCCTGATCACCTCATAGCTCTTTTGGTCTGCATCTTCAATGTAGCCATAGCCCACTGCCATTTTCCAGCCGTCTGGAAAAAGGCCATAGTAATAGGTATTCACAAGCCCGGCAAAAAAGCGTCGCTTCCCGACAGCTATCGCCCTATCAGTCTCCTTAACACGTTAGGAAAAGTCTATGAGCGGCTCCTTCTGAACCGGCTCCAGTCAGTAGTCACAGACAAAAATCTTTTACCACCTGAGAAGTTTGGTTTTCGTGCCAAACACTCTTGTACCCACCAAGTGCACCGCCTCACGGAGCACATTCTTCAAAATTTCAACCGCGACCCAAAACCTCGTACAACACTTGCGGTCTTCTTCGACGTCGCCAAGGCCTTCGATAAGGTCTGGCACGCTGGTTTAGTCCACAAGCTTTTGGAACTTCAAATACCTGATAGATTAGTTAAAATCATACACGCGTACCTCTCTGACCAGACCTTCTGCTACCGAGTAGAGGGTGCTCTCAGCCTCCCATACGCTCAGGTGTTCCCCAGGGTTCCATTCTGGCGCCCTCTCTATTCAACTTATATATCAGTGACCACCCTCGCCTCCCCGAGGTAGAGGTAGGTTCCTACGCTGATGACACAGTCCTGTTTAGTTCCTCGTGGAACAGACAAACCCTCAGGCTACGAGTCCAAAAAGCCGTAGATAAGCTAGGCGAATGGTTCCGTAGATGGCGCATAGGAATTAACCCCGATAAGAGTAGCGCTATCCTCTTTCATCCCACTCAAAGATTAGTTAAAATTCCCCCTATCAAACTATTTAATGTGGCTATCCCGTGGGCCAAACAGATCAAATATCTGGGTGTCACACTGGATAAACACCTAAATTTCAAGGCACATATCGATAGAGTGCGAAGGAAAGCCGGTATGGTCTCAAGCCGCCTGCACCCTCTCGTGTGCTCGAAGAGCAAAATGTCCCTCAGACATAAGCTCACGCTCTACAAGACTTGTATCAGACCGATCCTAACTTATAGTTCCCCAGTCTTTGCTCACATAAGTAAATTCACCCTCAATAAGTTACAAATAGTTCAGAACCGCTTTCTCAGAAGGGCGGTCGGTGCCCCTTGGTTCGCTCGGAACGTAGATCTCCATAAAGATATGGAAATACCTTCGATCGAATCATTTATAAAGTCCCTATCAAATAATTATTTTGAAAAAGCGTCGAACCATTCGAACCAGCTAGTATTGGCAGCCGCATCTCATAACCCGAATCCAGACATCCGAATGTCTAACAAATATAGACGCCCGCGCGACATTTTATCTGACCCCGATGATAAAATCACGGAAGCGAACGCGATTTTCCCGCCCGTATCTAATAACCAAGCGTGTTTGCGCCCACGCCCGCGTAATCACCGCTCGCTCCGCAGGGGGCGGGTGGCAAACTTCGCTCCCGCACACATATCTCGACCGCCTTCTCCTGCAGCGACTTGAGCCTAGGTCCGTTCCCCCGCTAGGGAGCCCTCAAGCCAGCTGCTCGCGCGACACAGTGTCACTGCAATCACTAGCTACCGACATACATTCACTACACTGCGTGAATACACATGCACCACACTCAGGTACATAGGTCTTGTAAGGGACCTTTTTTTTTCTTTTTTTTTTGTGGTTAGTTAGCCTCAGAAAATTTTTCAGATCACTAAATACATGTACGCGTGTCTCTTCCTCCCTCCCAGGAGGCAAGAGACATGCATACATGTATAGTTAGTTAGCTCGAATTCGCGTAGGAATTTAGCTAGGTCGCGTATGTTGCAAATACGGCAACAGCTCAAGCCGAGGTTCGGCCACTTTGGCACCCTTGCGCATGTTGCCCAAAATTTCTCGGCTGAGTGCCTTAAGCGCTCGCCAACAAGTCCGGTGAAACTGTTAAGGCCCCTGGGCCAACAGCATAGTCATTCGAAAAAATAAATAAAAAAATAATAATTTATTTTTTGGTCTTTAAGTTAATTAATGTATCTGTAGATTTTATATATACTAAATGCTGTTTGACATAAGATCAATAAGATGTTTCGTTTCAGCAGGCTTATATAATAATGACGTGACACTCTACGTGGGTGTTCTAATAACAGTTGCAATGATGGCCGCTGGTGCTGCTATAATGTACGTCTGGTGTAGATATAGAAGCACCAGACCAGGATATACAGCCGCGAGGACAGGTAAGATTTAACTGGTTAAATTTATTTCTCAAGAGACTATACAATTCCGAATAAAATAAATTGGTATACTAATATTAACTCTATAAAGCCTCTTAGTCTAGATATTACAATTTTGTTTTTTTAAAGATAATAATAGCGTCATTCTATATTTGGTGTTTTTAAAGTATTTGTATGCACATCACCACTATTACAGGTCCTAACAATATCCTTACTACTCGATGACATTGTTGTTTTCATACATCCAGATCATTCAAATGATCAATAAATGCTTCCGAAAGCTATATAGTATTTGGGATAAGATAATTATCTTTTAATAAAACAAAAATAATTTATAAATTGATGTGCATTGAGAATGTACAATTTTTGTGTATGAGAGAGAATACCGTCTCCTATCTGGCCGGTTTAGCATCAGCCTTAATATTATAATCTGTAATATTAAATGACTTTATCGGATTTGATAAGAAATTATCATAATTAATGATGATCATTATTGTCTTAGGTACGCCTAAAACACATCCAACACGAGATAAAAGTAATGCGGCACCTGACCTAACGAGGACTTGCAATGAATACTGGATGCAAGGTCCTGGCAACCATTATGACATGCCACATGTAAGAGACAGGTAATATTACCACTAATACTGAGGAATGAAGTTTCTCAAAAAGTTACAGGACATTTCACACACTGTTATATAGACGTGTCTTTAACAGGTAATTGGCAACAAGTAGGACTATTTCAGGGGCAACTATGATGAAAGCTCCTTTTAAAAATGTAGTTATATTGTTATGGTCGCGAATCTGAGTGATGAAATAATATGGTCCTTAAGGCTACCATCGAGTATATTTAATTTGGCTTATTTATTTTTTGTTTATAATATTATATAAGAATACATCATACCATCTGCTTTGCTTACTCACTGCATATCGGTGGATGAACTGCCTTTACGACGTGTCCTAGGCAAATTAGCCTTAGCAAGAATCAAGGCAGCGATTTCGGACTTTTTAATCCAACAAATCATATAAACTATGAATCTGTAGAAAGCAATATGAAATTAAATATTAATAACACGTTT
The DNA here is from genome assembly GCA_947532125.1 of Saturnia pavonia. Lineage (NCBI taxonomy): Eukaryota > Metazoa > Arthropoda > Insecta > Lepidoptera > Saturniidae > Saturnia > Saturnia pavonia. Next base: position 1,300,469 of record OX383901.1, read on the forward strand.
GTAGATTCAAATAATTCAAAAAAAATCTGCCAGGGAATATTGGATGTGGCTTTTGTTAATTAATTTACGATTCCATAAATACACGGGCTTTGCTCTTTCCTCTAAGATCTCATCCATAGTATTTAAATTACATATGTTTAAAAGCGTGAGTAGCACACATTGTTGGTTTATATTTATTCTAAATACATTAAGTTGCCTTTAGAGTGAGCTGATCTGCGAGGAAACGCTAGTCATAAAAACATCCATCATGTCAAAATGGCTCCTGTTTATAATAAAGCTATTTTCATTCAACAATCTATATTTATTTTGAAAAAGGGACGCATCCATTTGTTAATGGGTTCATATATTTCGACTCCCCCTAGCTACTCATCCCCGTTCGGAAACCGAAGCAGACAGCAATCATCGGCCGGTAGCAACCATTACGAGATGAAACCGTACAGCCCTTCAGCGGAGTCTGCTTCCAGTTGCTATACTAATTGTAAGTATACTTAAGTATGTTTTTTATAAAGTTACCATAATGAAAATTAAATCGTCGACTAAAGGTTATCAATAAGGGTCAAATTTACAAATTACTACTGATCGTAGCAAAACTAACGCGGTATTATAGTAGTTCAAAGAATCAGAAAGAAGTTTCCAATGACAGTGGAAGTATTGTTCATTTCTTTCTCCTGCCCACAGTAGCAACGGACTACGAAGAATGACCCATAATAATTTTACCATTTAATGAGGTCTTTGCTAGAATTATTCGGGCATGAGCTTCCTGAAATAAAACTCTTTACTTTTCTTTACTTCATTATTTACATAACTTTGGTTTTCAAGATTTAGATTCATGGGCCCGTATATTTGATTAGCTCTGTCTGTTCTACTATAGAACATATTCTAAGCATCTCTTTGGGTAGTAATATTTTCGCAATTAATATGATGCGAGTTTATTTTAATTTTTGGTTGTTATCTGATTCTCATACTTCCGCATCGTCTGCTGTGAAGGAAGAAATTGACATTATTGATAATTTTTTATGCAGACAAACCAAAGACAATAATATTCATCTGTTTTATACGATGGTTAAACCAGGAACCTCCCCGATAACTACCACTCACCAAGAACCTAATAATATTACTTCAACAATATGATATTTAATATTAAAATAGCAATATTTGGAATTATTAATTGCAGCCCGAACGATGACGTCAAGATCGAGTGAGTGCTCGTCATCACAGATGACGGATCTCTGCCCGCCCGTGTCGAAAGTTGACGTAGCCGTGACATTACCAACAGGACACGTAGATACAAGTTACAGAGATAAAATATGTCTAACTATTGTAAAATAATTTTGTTCTCTAGTTTATTTATTACTTGTGTTTATACATACTTTACATAACGTTTGTATGTCTGGTGGTAATACATTTTAGTGTATGGTTTTTCTGTCGAAATACTCATAAACACATGACAGCACTATTTTACAACAAAATGTAAAAAAAAACACAATTCCCTATATTATTATTCTTATAATAAATATTGGAGCACCGGTGTTTTGGACGAGCATTGGTGACATTATAGGCCAAGTTAATGTATTGTCTAATTATTTATTTTAATATTTGTCGCATGTTAATATTAATTATAAATATTATTCTACGTCTAACCTTATAATATTTCTTAATGGGAAATGTTTATTGTGCCAATCCTTAAGGAGTAAAGAGTTAATCATAATTTGTTCCTCAAATATTCATAGGGAGAGTTGTCAAAGGTAATCGTATAACTTTATGTTTATATATGTTACCATACAAACTATAACTGAATGTCTATATGTATGGAAAAGTATGGGTTCTTTTATTGTACTTGTCTTATAATGTAGGTACTAACATAGTGTAACATTTGTATTTAAATCTGTGATATTAAATAAAACGTAACTCTTTGATTTCGTGCTTATTATTTATATTTTCCATTTCCATAAAATTAATATAAAATTAAATCTTAATTCAAACTAGCAACCGCCTGTGAATTCTTTCACGCTAATATATATGTAGTCTCGAAATAAAATCATTTTTTTACGCTAATATGGTTATTTGCATGATATCAAAACCCAAACATGTCTTTTTAATTTTTGTCCAGGCTAATCTTTGAAACGGCTGAACCGATTTTAACGGGATTTTCATCGTTAGGTAGACAACTTTCAAAGAGTAATCTAAGCTACCTAAGCTACATATTAATAGGCATTTTCATAGGAGCTAAGCAGTAATAATAAAAAACAGCCTTATTAAATTCATATAAAACACGTAGTTCCTGTGAAACATTATACGCACGTGAAAGGCACGTAGCAGGCATAAGCTAGTTACAATATAAAATTCATTAGGAATAAAAAAATGCCTATAAATACTGAGGAGTAGTATATCTACCTATTTGTTAAAGACTTTAGGGTCAGATCAGTAGGTCCAGAGATTACCTCTTAGAAATTTACACTCACAAACTCTTTACTCACGCCTATATAATTATTTTCTTACCTCTTTATAATAAATTTGATAAAAAGATCCAGCGTAGATAGGACATTATGTATGGATATAATAAAAAATTGTTAGTTATCGGCAGCGATAAGAAAAAAACGAGCAGACGAGAATGTCAAAAATCTTCATAACTTTTGGTAGATTCGATTGCGTCATGGTTTTTGTATTTGGTTTATAATACGTATGTGATTTTTTTGTGGTTTTAAATCAAGTTTAACACAATTATTTTCCCAAAAAGTTGAAACAGAATCGCGGCAATACAAGTGATCAATACCCCCGTATAATAAGTGTTTGTATTCACTTGTCGCGTGTTTTTGCTTTCACTTGTAAATGCAATCGCGCAGCTTCGGACGGGGTATTTACACGGCCTATATGACAACGTATGCCTTAGCTACATCAATCCGGTTTTAAGCCACTGATCGAACGAGATATAAATAACTAGTTATCGCTGCAATTTTGTTCACGTTAATATACATTCAGTTATTATTATTATTATGAGTAGAGACGAATAATATAAAGCTCAAGAAATTGTTTGTTTGTTTGAACGCGCTCATCTCTGTAACTGATAGTCAGATTTGAAAAGTTATTGTTTTCATTTTAAAGACTTTTTATTGGGGAAGGTTATAAGCCTCATAACGCTACGATCCTAAAGAGCGAAGCAGTAACCATGAACGTTAAGCAATTTGGTAAGCTGTAGGTAAGTACGGGAAGTGAGACAACGCACGGGTGCATTGATGCCAGCGCAGGAGAGAGAGGTAGTGGAATAAATTTATGATGGGTGAAACTGTGGAGCACAGCTACTTGCAATATTAAATTTAATAAGACTAAATAATAGCCCATATCAATTAGAGATAATGTAGCTTTCAATTAGTGAAATATTTTTTAAGAATTGGATCAACAGAAACTACTTTCTTACCTCTTTATAATATAATTTTAGTACTATAGGCAAACTATATTTTCTTTGACGTACAACTAAATTAATCATACGATAGTAAGTACAGTTAAAAAAAAGAAAATATACAGCGATGTTTTTATAGCTTACTAGATTATGTTAGTGGCTTCGTTCCCATTGTCTAAGGAATGAAACGATTCGTGCGCCATCTATTGTAAACTGTTTGTACTAATTTAGAAATTACGCGAGTGTGCGAACAACAACTCAGCAAAGTTGCATCGCAAGCCGATGAATGGTTTAGGAACGCATAGGGGACAAACAAACATTCATTTGTATATATATCGATGAATAAATAAATAATGTGATTTTGAAAAAACGTGTCAATTAATTAATATTTTCACCGTCTATATAGAGATTTAATGTTGAGAGAAGAAAGAGAAAGATTTAAATATTCTGAAGATTTAAATGAATATTTTTAATTCATAGCAAAATCATTAACATCTTTTTAAGTCCCGACTTAAGGTGACTTAAATGATTTAAGGTGAATTAAATGATTTAAGGTGACTTAAATGAGAGTGTTCTTAGCTACGATTAAAGTAAATTTGTTCAGCACCAGCATCAGCTATTTTATAGTCGATATTTTATAAGTCGAAATTTGGTATTCAGTTACTTCAATGTTTGAGAAGAACATGGTAACCTTGACTAATGCTGCAGCATCATGTGGTATCTGCCCAACTCTTCACCAACTTGCAGTAGAGGTATTGAGCTTGGGCTCATTGCAATGGTCTCATTATGTTGTTTTTTTTTATAGTTTATAAGTTTAGTGTTATGGCCACGCCTATTAGTGCTCGGCGACAGATTTTCAATTTGAGGGTGATAGCTACTCAGGTGGGTATTAAAAAATACCCTAACACCATACAATGGTTTCATAACGATGTTTTCCTTCAACGAAAACTCAGGCTCATTTACAGGGATTCGGACTCACGTTCATCGACGCGGTTTCCACGTAAACGTTGCCACTGTGCCATCATTACTTCAAATTGGTTATTTATGTTAGCGGTTTTTTAATTTTAAATTTAATTTAATTGTAATTCCATAGGTATCACTAGCGCGTTGCCGACCTTGGACACCCTCACTTCAAGGAGCTCTGGAAACCCTACTCACCGCAGGTGCACAACACAAGATTATTTAGCTTCGATCTTCTGTAATGTGAAGGTATTCTACCAGTAGAACTGCCCCAAGTAGACAGAAATTTCCAAACAAATTTATCTATGCTCTACCTCTCTATAATATTCAGGTTTCTCCTGGTTGTGTTTCTAATTAAATTAAAATAAATGACTCCCCATGCTATATAAAAGTAAAAAAGATATCTCTATTCAAAAATTATTGTAACCCTTTCAGAATGTAAGTTCGAATGATAAATGTGCTTGTTTAAAAGAGAACTTTGAACTTACTACCCTTACAGCTTTGACTAATGGCTCGGTACAAAAATAACACTTTGATTTGTTACTGGAAACTTAAGGCGTTTATATCGTACCATACGATTTATCGTTACGTTAGTATAAAACGTAAAATATGTTAATTTAATTTATATTTTGATTTTGTTTTAAATTGAATTGAAGTTGATTGAGTTCGAATCCCTGCAGTGAGCCCGTGCTTTTGATGAAGTTACCATACCATCAGAACCATAGCACGGTGGTAGCGCTTTTTCTAATGCCTCTAGCTAGCTACAACCCTCAAGTGAAAAATCTGTCGCCAAGCACCTATAGGTGTGTTCCGGCAGCTGCACTTGAGAGCTAATCTTCCACTAGGCTTATCGTTCTACCATCTTGGAACACAATGTCACTTAAGATCATGTGAGAGTGTGGAAAGAACGCCAAACCTATATATAAAAAAAAAAAATTATGACCTTCGTTAAGTTGTTAATTTGTTATAAACAAATACATATTATAAATTTTCGATTACCATAGATGACTTCTTCGCTTTTTCTAATGTATGGTATTCATAAATAAAAATACTCTTTGCTCGCAATACTTATATATTATAATTAAGGTCTAAAATATAATTAAAGTTGGTTTATTCCCACATATTTATTTTAGTATACTTATTCCCACCAACAAGAGAAATACTGATTTATCAGCATGTAAATTCCTGAATATTTCAAGGGATCTCGTGGTTAACAATCCGTACCTGTTCTCGCAGGGAAGGAATTTTCTCAGTAGTGGGGCATTCTAATCGGCAGATTATCAATCAATACAAAATAAAGTTTTATATGGACAAGCGACAACAAAAAAATAATTAAAAAGGAAGGAACTAAATATTAATATTTATGTGCCTGATATAAAATGGTTCGTAAATAACGAAAACTTTTTAAATGTTTTATGACGCAACCGATACCTTATTAGACTGTGAAAGTATCTTATTTTTGGAGAAATTCTATTGTATCAAGAGACTTTTAATACAAAGTCAAAACTGAAAACATTTTAATATACATTTTTTACAATATCAACGTTTTCACGCTAGTCACTTATTTAATTAATCGTATAGTGTAAAACGAACGAGTACGCTTTATCAAACTTTAAAAGGCTTCGGGAAGTAATTAAGCACTTAAAACGTATGTAACTTGAGTTTTATTGGGTGGTCTGCATTAATGAACTATCGCTCTATAGTTCATTGACATAATCGGATGGGGCAATATTATAGCTGATAAGAGAACAGTGTTACCATCTTGTGCGGTCATGTATAATTTATACGTGTGAACCGATTTTTATTGTATCCATCGATTCTTCGCGATAACAGTATGCACCTTTTATAATTATTTGTTAGCAACACTGTATATAGTTTTTATTAAAATATGCGGTAACATTGGCGTCATGTAAAAAAATATTATTTTCTTTTATTATTTTTCTGTATTTTATGTAAGCTGAGTAAAATCCAAAAATACCGACAACCAACAATCTATCGCCAGTTTCGTTACTACCATGTCAGCGTACAAGTCTCTCGGCAGCTACAATGTCTGACCCTGAAAAGGGACAATCCAAAAGAGAGTCACTGTGACGGCATAATCCCCATGTGTATGCGCGATCCAATCGTATACAGATCTATACCATCCCGTTTGGCTACTGGATATACACTGGCTGATTCTGGAACATAACACGCCGAAGTGTGCCACTAAAATAGGTGTTACATCTGGTGTATGTGGTCGCGATCCACTCGGACTTAATTATCGTGCCCAACCACTCTGCCAGTTCCTAAATTATTTTTATATATACATTTTATTTTCTAATCATGTTGACTCAGTTCAGTTGTTTGGTGAAGATTAGTCATATCGTTTCATGGAATCACAGATGTCAACTAGACCGGCGCGGCGAGACAATCCAGGAGAGTTTTATTTTAAGATGTGACTCGGTACGTATATTTTATCCTTCAACCAAGTTATGATGGTGACAAGTGATATATAGTTGTAAATTCGCTTTTTTATTTAAAAAAAAATAGAATCCTTGTGTTGATTGACTTGTTATTTATACGAGTAATAATGAAATAATAATACTGGCATGGAAATCTCTCATTGTTGAGCTAAGTTTTTGCCAGAGAGAAGGCAAAGGCATCACAGGCATCGTTGATGTACTATTATTTCAAATACTGAGAAACCGAAATTTCTGAATTTTTCCGGCGTAGGGCTCTGATTCCCTGACAATGTTTTCATTAATTACCCGCCGATAGAGTTAATCGCTGGGCGGTAGGACATGAGAATTGTGTCCGACTGGATTGCGAACACCATGAACTAGGTGACTACTTGTACACACCCGCCGTAGTAGCACGCTTAGGCGTGTCAGGTTCCGGAATCAGCCAGTGTATAACCAGCTTGCATGTAAGCGGATCCGCCGATGTATTGTAGATCTCTCGGTGTTCGCCAGTGTTTTTGAATTCTACTGTGCTTACCATCAGATGCAGTCGGTATACTACTATACAAAATATGAATCATAAATGCACATGTGTTTATTAATATGTGCTGTTATAGTACATGTAAGTTAGGGGTGTGCGAATAGCATTGGAATTGTATCGAATTAATCATATTTGATTCGAAATGCGAATTTTCGAATAATAATTAACCTTTTCGAATACGCGATTCAAATTTCGTTTAATCGATTCCGATTTAACGTATAAGCAAATAATGGTAAAACTCTTGAATAAAGTTTGAATCGAATGAATCAAAATTTAAAAATCTTCGAAAATCTTCCATAGTAATTATTCATAGAACTTACAAATACTTTTCTAAGTTCGAATTAATTAATTGCACACCCCTAATATAAGCAGGTACTGTATATAATTCGGTGCTCGTATAGTATGGTAATATTCCAATAAATCAATATGATGATGTGTGGCGGTGTAGACGGCCACCGCATTGTACAGTTCCGTATAATTGGTTAATTGATTAGTTCGAACAGGAAGGTCAGTGTACTCGACTGACGTAATTACATTCTAAAGGAAATTATTCGTTACTGGTGTCATTTTAATTGTATTGTATTTTTCAAGTTATACTTCTGTATGTGCGCTATGAACAAATTTTGAAAGTAAATTTTTACGAAGCATGCGCACATTGTAGGTAACGAAATGTCTTCATTATGAAATTGCTTGCTAAACCTTTTGTTTCATTGCGGTGAAAATAGTCATATTCGATGTTCTGTGTCACATAACATCGAGTGTGACTATTTAAAGAGATTTAACTTCTAAGGTATTTTAAATTTTGATTGCACTGAATATTAAATGACATTGCAGTGCGGTGCAAACGTCTATTCTCCTATTACAACAGTCTACTAATCACAAGTAATTCATGATTCAAGACAGACTCCTATTAATAACAGGGTATGTGGTTCCTACCACGGTACAGTCGAAAAAATATTTGTTTACGCGAAACTAAAAAAATCAACATACGAAGCAAACCACTCACCTTGGTCGCTAAACTGCCACACACACGTATCAAAATTAATGTTTTATCCTTTATGTTTTATTAAGAAGGATAAGAATATTACACAAAAATAACAACGTGCCATTTGCTTTCGGTTGACTGACCGTTCGGACTGACCGTCTAAACAAATGTCACATCTAGCGGCGAAATTAGGTATAGCGGTCTACCCACATAGGGAGTAACACAAATGATTTTTTCCATATCATGAGAAATTCGTCAATCTCATGCAAACTATATTTGACCTTAATCGTTAATATGCAAACAGATACAGATTTTTGTGAAAGTAAGATATCTAAGTGTGTTTTTATTTCCAATTTTGTGAATACCTTTAAAAATACCTACCCATATAGCCCTCTTGTGCGTATGGCAAGGTTGTATAACGAGAGATCCAACACGACGAATAATTCCAGAGATATCTTTTTTCAATCTATTGGTTCATACAAGCACTCCTTATTTAAAAATAAAATATAACTTAATTTCAATTTTAATGCGTAATGATTTTAAATGTTGTTTTAAATGTTTAATTTTATTCATTTAATTATCCTTATATCAATATGTATTTAAATGTCATGTCAGGCCTATTACCTGAGTAATTACAATGTAGTTTGATTTGTGTGTGATAATATGTAATTTTACTGGTTTGTAATTGTTCTGTTGGCGTGCTAAATATATAAATAAAATGTTATAGGTTAACAAAACCGGATACAAAACGATGTGCAATACGTTTACAATGGCTTTGTGTAAATATATCACAATCATTTTCTTCCGTGGATTGCACCTGTCAAAGTTTAGAAGGGAAGTCAGGCCTGTCATTTTTTTAACACTTTAAATATAAGTTTTAGCTTTTGGCTATAATCTAATCTGATGTTAAGTGACGATGTGACCTGAGATTACTATCTTAAATAAGCATACTTAGAACGCTAAGCCTTGAGAAACTAACTCTCAGATTCAGTTGCCAGAACTCATCTACATAAAGGTGCTTGGCGACAGACTTCAACTTGCCCTACCGCCATGCTATGGTTTCATCACGATGTTTTCTTTACCGAAAGCTCAGGTTCGGGATTCGAACTTACAATGATCGACGCGGTCTCAGAACATGCTACCACTGAGCGACTACTGGTGAAAAATCATTCAGTTTTATCCATCGACACAGTGTCCTTGTCGGTTTGATAACGTGTGGTGACTACAGTCAGTAGTCATTAGAAATGGACATTTAATCCTCTTTAGAAAGTAAAAAATGTGCCTCGAAATCGAGTTTTACTAGTAGGACCATACCACAACTACTTCCTAACACACACTCGGCTCGGAGTATGTTTGCGGGGCGCCCACCGTCGCGTCGTCCGCATATTCATTACGTTAATTGTTCTGTCCGCTTCTGAATCTATTACGTTAAATCGGGAATTCTAAATGGATTCTAATGTTTACTCAGACACGACAGTACTTATGTCAGTGAAAGGTATTAATTTCTATAATAATTAACATAAAACTAGAAAGTTCTTTATATTTCATCATTATCGTACCATGAAACTATGGAACTGTCTTGCGTCAGTGTGTTCCATCCTTCTTACGATATCGGGTCCTCCAATCGTAACATGAAGAGAAGTTTATTGCTGGTATGACAGCGGTGACCACCGATGGATTGCCGATCTATTGGTGGTCCCCGTTGTGCTTGAATTGTACTGTGATTATCATCAGGGAAAGTGCTGTAAATTTGCCGAGCAACTATAACATTACGTTTTTATTTACGTCTTAGAATTTACAATTTAGAAGAAGTGAACGCCTTAAGATATTATTGGGTGGGGTTTTTCGTGGATGGTTGTCTGTACCTAGGAGGGAGAAAACCTCCTTAGAGATCACAGCTAAGATTGCGGTTGGTGGTCGGTACCTAAGTGGGGACCTCTTCAGGAGGAACTGTTACTATTTGATTACAATCTCACTAATTCTTAAGTTCCAATGTGTCAATGTTACTAATACACTTGACCAGTAAAGGAATAAAATGTATAAAGCTATGTAATTAAACCAAGTACTTAGTGCAGTTACAAGATTAGTAAGATACCTACTAGTAAGTACAGAGAGATGTTTGGTGTGAAATTTCCAAATTGACGGTTGTAGAGCAAACCAGATAAACGTTAGTGAACAACCTATCTACCGTTACAAGGCATATATGTTTACATCCACAAGTAGTCCAGGATATTATTCTATTGAATGATAGAACAATATACCTATTCCATAATCTATATAGCTATGTTAAATCTCCAACTTTAAGGTAAATATCTCACGACGTCAATCTATATATAACTCTATGTCCGGACTATTGAGTTTAGTATAGAATAGCGAGTTTCGGAAAATGTAGTCATACTAATCCACCAATGCCATGGTATTATCGACTTTGTGATTACTGTATTTAAGGTTTAAATTTAAAAGGAATGGTATTGGAAGCATAACTGAACTATCCAGAAGCTATAATGTACAGAATGTCCTGGAGATGCTCCATCGCAGTACAACTTATCTTGCTGCAAATTTCGAAATGTGGAGTGTTAAAATGGCGCCTTACTAGGATGATAGGTAGTTATAAGTTATTGTTTATAGTATATTGGATGGATATTCAATATATTTTATAAAAACAAAAAGCGCAAGAGCGCCAAAATTACCGAAACTCGGCTTGACCTGTGTTGCCTTTTATGCAAATATCACGATCTGTTCCTTTCCCTATCCGTTATTTAATGTAACTAATTATACATATATATATACACATTCCTACCTTCTCGGAGGAAGGAAGAATCATGCGTATATGTATTTAAGTTATCAGGCAATATTGGTCTAAACTAACTAGCCAAAAAAAAAAGAAAGAAAAGGTCCCTTACAGAACCTATGTACCGGAATGGTGTGCATGTGTGAAATGCAGCGTAATGATTGTATGTTTATATAGCTAGTGACTGTAGTGTCAGTGCATCGCGCAAGCGGCTTTAGCGCAAGGGCTCCATGCCGGAGTAACAGACCTAGGTTTGAGATGCCGCAGGAGAGAGTGGTCTTGGCGTGTATGCGGGTGCGAAATTGCGAATACACTTGAATTACGCCTATGATAGACCACTCATAAGTAGACGTAGATATATCCGTATTATCATCATAATCAGCAGTCTGTATCTGTACACTGCTGTACGTAGACCTCCCCCAAGAATCTTCTCTGGATCTGATCTTCGGTCCTCCGCCTCCAGTCGATTTCAGTCATCCTGCGTAAGTCGTAACTCTATATTTGTCTAATCGTATTATAAAATATATTTGCAAATTATATAATGAGTAACTAGATGGCACTGTAATCTGATTGTATCTTTCAAGATCTTTCCGTAAAACGAAGAACGAATTTAAATTTGTGAACCTGCATGCACTGAATGAAAATTATTGTCAAGCCATGTATGATGAATGATAACGAAGAAGTAATACGCTATGCCTAGAAACGAGGCTGGATTAAAAGTGCATTTGCCGGGATCATAAAACAGGTGTTCTGTACATTATTAACTTATGCGCAATAGCTAGCCGGACGAGCAATAGAAATATATCACCATCATGTAATTGTTCTATCATGATGCATTCTTAATAAAAAATTCAAGTTTGGATATTAGCATTCAAAGGTGCTACCACTGAATCGAGACAAAAGCTTTATCTATACGTCTATCTCTAGGCCTCTTCTCCATTTCTCCAGCTGTTCTTCTCTGGCCATGCGGTTGAAGCATACGATATACAAATAAAATAGTTAGATGAAAAGCGCTATCTTATCGGCTTTGAATCTCTAACGTCCGATTCCTGGACATCCGTCGGTTGACGCGATACCACGCCGACAGGCAGCGACAGGCATGCGGGAATGCAACGCGACTATTCCTCGGGTTGTGCGGTACTACGGTTTGAATCCTGTGTCTGAGGTTTCCGTCCACGTATTTAGAACTACAATATAGTACTGTTATAGTCGAATACTCAAGTATATTATAATAAAAATACCATCCTATAAATGTCCCACTATTGGTCTAGAACCAAGTTATGAGGGTAAAGTTTAAAAATAAAGTTATAAACATATACTAGATATTGGTAAAACCCGACACTATTTTAATATACATACATTCTATGGAAGTACGAATAATTCGAGTAGTTACAATTGTTTGTACTGTTTTCAAATAATTCGTAAATTTCAAAGTATTTGTAAGTTTTTAAAACAGTTTGAAAATTTCGAATTATTCATAAATATTTCGAATAGTTTATAATTTTTGAAATATTCCATTGAAAATTTAAATAATTCATGAGCTCTTTCATTATATTTTTTTACATACAAAATTTATATCGATTTCTCGGGATTGGAATAGAACATTGTAAACTTAAATAGAATTAATTATTCGAAATTTGACGAATAATTCGAAATCCACGATTTGTTCGAAAAATATTCAACCTAGTTCGATTCCAATGCTGTTCCCTCACCCCTTAACATTCTATTAATTTGTAATTGAATAATATTTATAGACTCCATTACAAACCAAACAATAGTTAATAAATAATTTTAATACATCAATAAAACACCGGACACAAAACGATAATCGTGTTACGATAGTTGCATTCAATGCACATTGCGTTATGTCCCACAGAAAATAACACTTCATCAGCGTCACGTTTGATTTCGACACGACGCGATGCGTGGCGTCACTCCCAAGCGCGTATACGGGATATCAATAGCAGCTAATGACTTGCAGCTCGTTAATTAGATATCATTATATGCATCAAAAGCTTTGCTACTGAATTTTGTGGTTGTACAGTTTATGTTATATTTGATTAAACTTTATTTACAAAAAAAGTACGTAAAATAATGCAAATACCAATGCTACCCAAGTTACACATCGATACTTCTAGATGTGAATATTGTATCAATTTTTTTTTTTTAAATCGCTGCAATATTTCCTTTTATGTAAATTAGCAAAACCTGCAATATTACTAAAATATGGAATATATTATCTTCAACTGTTTATTTTGTAACTATATATGATGACAATATTAATAATTTTATGTAAATTAAATTTTGACGTCGAAAAACTTTTGAACCACAATAGATTTTCCGAAGAATCTTAAGAAGAGACTTTTTTTGTACAACGTTAAGTTTTCTATAGAAATATAAATATTTTTGATATTATTGATTCGTATATATTCGTCGTATATTCGTAAACGACATTAAATTACAAAGAACAAAAAAAAATTATCAACGTTATTTCCATAAGATATAGCTATTGTGGAAAAGCGGACTAGAGTTTATATTAAGAGATAAAAAAAATTGTATTTAAAAAAATATATAATTCAAGTCCTTGGAAGCATAAAAATTCGAAAACACCTCTTTTAAGGACTGCCTTAGTGTGTACGTTCACAAGGCTGACGAGAGCTCGGTAAGTATTGTCAGTAGGGGAAATGATATCAGTAGCGTTTGCACTGTGATACTATGAACCACATTACGAATGGCTTGTTATAGAGAACAGTGTGTTTCCTATTTTATCAGTTGACAGGAAAGCTAATAAATAATAAATAGCCTACAAGGTTTTTGCTAAAATCATTTTTGTACACCAATTTTACTATTTCTAAGTAACTATTTAAGAACTTGCTCAGGTAAATAATTTATTTTCTCCTGTATAATATGTACATTGTTCAGATTGGGGAGGTGAGATTTTCTCCTGTAAATGGTTAAATAATTAATAACAAATCCACAGAATAAAGGACAGAGCGCCCAAAAACAATACCTTATGACTTTATAATATACAAACCTCCTTGGCGTTGCAATAATATTAAAAAATTTTTTTTAGAGAATAGTAAGGTTGATCGAATAATTAGACCAATAGAACTTCGATCCGTTATCCCAGGGTTTGTAACAAATAATTTATTTCCTTTATGGTGGTTTTGTCGGAGCATAACCAGGAAAATACAGATTCAAATTTCACAGCATTTGAAATGGCCAACATATCGTAAGCCGATGTTGTGCCTAAGCTTTACAGAATGACAATGTATATTGAGAATAATCTCGAAACAACTATAACGTTTAATAAGCCTTCCGTTGTCGTCATAAAGTAAATTTATTAACAGCTTTTTAAAACTGTTTAACAAAAAAAAAACTATCAAACGAGTTAATTTAAACTAAACGATAACATTTGCTAAATAACTTTATAAAATAACCATAACTTCATGAATTTACGGCGAGCGTTTGTAACTTCAAAAGAAACTTATTCATTGTGACGTTTACGCAGTCGTAAACCATTTACTGCGGCTCCGTGGACAATGATCGAAGCATTGACAACAAGATATAAGAGAACTGTTATTATATTTTTTTCAAAATAAATATACAATACGTACAGTGACAACATACCCACTAGACGGTTAATAGTAGGCGATAGGGTTCTGTCAATAAAAATTACTAATCTTATACACACATTATAAAACTCTCTGTCTGTCCGTTTATGTTCTTTTCATGCGAAAACCACTTATCCGAATTACTTGTTTTTTATTTTTATTCATATCTATGTTATATGGCCAGGTTATATGATATATCTGGACAATAATACGGAATCAATTCAAAAAAGACGCACTTGACGCGCTTAAAAAAATGACTTATGCTGAGTAAATCATACGAGATATATCAAATTAATTTACCTAATACATAATTGTGGATCTGTAAAAGACAAGAAATCAGCCATAGGTTCTTTTAAACTTCACACACAAAATGTAATTTTGCCTTCCGTCTTTTGAGCGGGGTCAGTAAGATACGCAACCCACGGCATTATGTAGTCCACGCGAGCGAAGCAATTTATATAAAAGCCGCGCTGCTTGAGAATATCAAATTCATTAACGACCCGTGAATTATCGGAGAATTCATAGTCGCATCCCTTTTTTTCTCGTGAGCTCAATTATTAGTTCATTTTACAACCCGCTTCCTCATGCCTCGCTTAGTTAACAAAATTATTTAGATGTAAATCATCTAGAATTGTTTATGTGCTATGTTGTGGCTGGATAATTATGTAAGTATATATACCTATACACAAAAATATCATATTTAAGGAAAGGAATTCGATACAATATTATTATGTATATTATTAGCAGAGAGGGTATTTCACGGTTAAGAATAATCTAACTACCGTCAAAATAAGTGGATTGTAGTACCAAAACGGATCTTAAACGTGTTCGGAAATGTTTGAGTGACGTATTCGGCTATGCTCGGATACCTCCAACTACTACCGGATCACTTATATAAATACATCGGACGTACGAAGAGAACCACCCAGCCCGGTGAAGCTGTAAAAGCCGTTCGAGGCTCCTGAGCCCTTATAGCTAACAGTATAGCCAGATCGAAAAAAAAAAGAAGAGAATCATTCTCGCTTGGACCGTCAAACAGTTAACGTCGTCTAGTCACTAATTCATAGTGCGTGAATTATAGCTGTAGTCCATGAATGGCAGCGCACGCAGATAAAGCAATTTGGGTGTGACTTTACTTCCGACTTACGTAATAAAAAACAATATTTAAGGCTATCTGAGTGGTGTAGCCTAATGCTAGATAGCCTATACTAATCCACGTAAATGTGGCTATCATATACTAAAATAATTATTCATATCCGACTAGTAGTTCCAGAGATTAGCGTGTTTAAACAAACAAACAAACAAAAAAAACTCTTCCGCTTTATTATATTAGTATAGAAATTCTAGATATTAAAATATTATTATAGAATAGATAATAAAGAAAGCAAAAAATTTTGCAGCAAGATCGCTAACGTGAAGTTACTATATAATATTTTATTTCACATCTCTTTTGTTTCTATAAATATTATATTATGTAACTCTCACGCTATACCCGGTATACTAATATTTTCTGACTCTACCTTAAAACTTGTAGAACCAGGTAACCATATACAATTAACTTCTACATTTACACTACATTCCGCTGCTACAATAGTAAATATATAAAAGTAATATATCTATTATTTATTAATTTATAAGGGATTGACAACAGTAACACAATAAGAAGGTATTATTGAATTACTCATTGGAGTCAACCACAATATGACTAATATTAAATAATTGAAAATATACAGAAAACAATAAAACACAAAAGTTCAAATAATTAATAAAAAAAACATGATTAAAGGCCGATTTTTCAATGAACAGATAACTTTATTTAAGGAATAATTTTTAAATTTCGACAGGTTTTCTTCAATACATGACATGAGGTTGTCAAAATTATTACTCGTATAAAATTATCTGACAATTAAACAATCGGCCCTGATTGAAATTTTAAAGAAATAATTATACATGGCTAAATTACAATAACAATAAATTATAAATTAATAATAATCGTTGAACAAGCTGCTGTATATTCATTAAAAATAAAAATAAAAAAGAAGCTAATACGAGTACATTAAAAAATCTTAACATTTTCATTTACAATTGATTTTGTATTACCTATCTAACGCGTCCTTATAATTCTAATTGCAGCCTGCAAAAAACCCACAAAAGGAAATGCACAAGTTCCACGGCCTGTAATCAAGCACCCTAAGACCGGGACCTCAATGGGGACTGATTTCAAATCTTTTAAGTACGCACCATTGCAAATAATTGCACATACAGAAATTTTTGTATAGAAACTCTATACAATATCATTATCCTATTGAAGTCTGTCTGATGACTGTTAGTTACGTAATTACAATTTGCATTTATTGACGATACATTTCATTTTTTATTCTTGCATGGTAAAATTATAAAGCAAAAAATAAATATTCCTTATATCAGACCCACTTTGAAGATTAATGGGACTTTTTTAAGGTTTCTTACTGCCAAATATGTTTTAGTCGCAAAGGAGTATTGCCTCCACACTGTGTGCGATCTGAATTGTGTGGTTAACAATATACGAGCTCTGTCCTCAGGTTTAGCAATCATTTACTAGAAGGTCGCAATCAGCACTGATATCCTATTTGAGGTTGATTGGGTGTATAAAGTGGGGACAAGTAACATCTTAAGACTAGAGACACCCACGCCACCTTTATCTGCACGTGGTATCTTCACCCATCTGAGTAACTAACGAGGAAATGGTAATAACGGAGGGGTAGGGTTATTCAGCCAGACTGGGCCGTGATTTTTACCTTCTGCCGGTTGTGCTGGCGATAGATTTTTCGATTGTACTGTGCTTATTATCAGGTACAGTACTACCACTTACCGTATCCTATAGACGATAGATCGAGACGGAACATCAATTTGAATGCACGTAATTGAAATAAAAATGTGTAGAGGTTGTTTAGCTTCAATAATAAATAATAATGGTAAAACAAATTACGGGCGTAAGTGAAAAATGCACACATCAAAATATCAGTGTTCTTGCCGTTTAGTGTAATAAGAAGAAAAATAAATAAAGAAAGAGTGGTGTTAATAAAGTTGTCACGCGGCAGGGCGAAAGTTAATTTCCTGTTTCGAGGCATCTACGAAATTGAGTTAGCTACCAGTGTTTCAGCTACGCTATACTTTTCTAGACTAGCATTTCATGATAAACTGCTAGTTGCTTTATAGCCAGTGTTATCAATAGAGGCGTTGCTAAGAGCATACATAGGTACTACTTTGAGTAAAACAATAATGGCTAGTGTCAGCGTGTACGGACAACGCGTCGATTGACGTGAGTTCGAATCCCTGCAATGAGCCCGTTTTTTCGGCGCAAGGAAACATCTTGATGAAACCATAGCATGGTGGTAGGTTATTTTCTAATGATCGCCTCTGCTAGCTATCACCGTCAAGTTGGTAATATCGTAAATAAAGTACAGGTGTGTTCTGGCAGCTGCATTTGAGAGCCAGTTCCCCCACTAAGCCACTGTCTTGGGCCCCTCGTTACTTAACATCAGGTGAGAGTGTGGCTATGAAGCGAATACTATAAACGATAAAAAGGTAAATTAAACGTTACAATTCCACTAGGTCTAGGTAGTATTCCACTAGGTTAGGTTTCATTAAATTTTTCTAAACTTTGCACATAAGAGAAAACAAAAAATTATACTATCCGAAAATTGTGAAACCTCGCACAAGACTCCAAAATCTAGTGTGACAGAGGTGCTGATGAAACTTTTAAGTCTGGTCAGTTCAGGGCTTGCGAGAGAAGAACTTGAAGGTGGTAGCTAGCCAGGCGAGCGCTGAAATGTATTATATCTACGCTATAGTTTTATTACGACACTTCCAATTACTACAGAGAAATATCGCTTTAAATTGTAATATTATAACTTAGCTTTCAGTGTACCTATATCTTTAGGTAGGAAAAAATTAGTGATTTTATTGTAGTACAGGAGTAGGCAGCTTGTCCTTGTTTATCGTGTGAAGTTAGCGGAGAAACTCTTCTACGGTTAATGAAATTTTACGAACTCCGCGGGAAATCCTATTTCCTTGTCTAAAATGATTTTTTTATTTAATACTACGCGCGTTTCAACTTCCTTGTAATGATACTTATTTTCGAGTAAAAGTTAATGGTATTTATTAATCCAATGAACTGGGTTATACTTAATTTATAAATCTAAATGAGTGATTTAATACTACTTGCCTGATTTTGTTGTTAACATTTATACACCAGCAAGTCTACCTGCCTGTGTATAGCCTCTAGGTTATAATCAGATTAGTGCGACCCAGAGCGGTCACAAGTTCGACTACCGCATAATACATCTTTCATTATTATTAGTAGTTTAACTGTATGATAGAAAATATAATTGTTAGTTTCATGTTTTAATGTTTAAGACTAAAACTAACAAGACCTGACAAGAAATAATAGTCAATAGGGCCAGTCAATAGTAATGTCAACAGTAGCTAGTCAATAGTATGAACAATAGATCATTAGTACGGTTTTAATGATCACACCGACATATTTTTATATACGTGGTTTATATACGTGGTCGCTAACTATGGGCCTCATAAGAAAGCTCAAAGTCACTCAAAGGGCAATGGAGAGGGCTATGCTCGGAGTTTCTCTGCGTGATCGAATCAGAAATGAGGAGATCCGCAGGAGAACCAAAGTCACCGACATAGCCCGAAGAATAGCTATACTTAAGTAGCAGTGGGCTGGCCACGTAGCTCGTAGAACAGATGGCCGATGGGGTCAAAGAGTTCTCGAGTGGCGGCCACGTACCGGAAGACGCAGCGTGGGCAGACCCGCCACAAGGTGGACCGACGACCTGGTAAAGGTTGCGGGAAGCCGCTGGATGCGGGCAGCACAGGACCGGTCGTTGTGGCGATCTTTGGGAGAGGCCTATGTCCAGCAGTGGACGTCTTTCGGCTGAAATGATGATGATGATGTTGATTTTTATATAATCATTTTGACAGTAATATTATTATTAAGTTTCTACTGGAAGGAATAATCACCAAATATCATTAAAATTCCATATTGTAATCCAAAACTAATCACTTACACACAATAAAATGCTTTACATATGTAGTTCTAAAATTTATAAACAAAACAGTCATCATTCGAAAAAAATTTTAAAGCCTAAATAATATGTTCCATGCTATTGACAAAACATGTTGACATTGAACATATTGACAAAAATTAACATGATATAGTAGTTTCTATCTTTCAGCAACAAATTATTTGTACATAATAGCAGATAATAAAGCATAATTTGTTGTCCTTTATATGAAGCTGGCAGTAATCGCGACTTTCTGAGATCGAATGAAGCAACAAAATTGCAATTTTGTTACCTAATTAGCAAAAAATTTACGAGAAAATTAATTTTTATTTCATTGAATTCTCCCAATTTTCCGCTGCTACTTTGATAGACCTAATTATCAGTTTGGAAGCAATTGGCAAATCAAAATATTATGTGACATAAATACTAGGTACTCTAAATATATTATGTAAGATTATCTTCAGGACTAATATAAAACAATTGACAGCCATATAGTCTTAACCGCGACTGTCGCGGCACCATTGTATTTATGATGTAAACGACACAATCCGGTACTTTAGCTGCCATAAAACATCTCCAGACTGATAGAAAGCAACATTGTATGAAACTTATTTCCACTTCTGACTACGGCGGTGTTTAAGCGTTTTTGTTTTGTATTATGTGTGTGCTTCTTTTTAATAGAACACATATTTCTACAGATGTGCAAGTAGGTTGTGGGTAATATTAATAACAGAAAAATAAATTAATGACTGAATTAATGTTAAATCCTCACGGTTGTCCATCGTGCGTTGTCAGTAAGTCAGTCAGTCAGTTTGAGAAGAGATACATCCAACCGAATCTTTCCTTGAATTTCTGTGAACAAAAATAAAACAATTTCAGTATGAAGATGAATTTATTGAAATGAAATAAAACGGAATTCATTTTGAAATAAAACGGAATTCATTTTTTTTTAAATCTTTTTTAATGATTTCATCGCCATACTGGAGATGAACAATATTTTTTGTCTATCCGCCCGGAGAGAAAACGAATAGCTCCGATATTCGTTAATGTGGATTATTATTGTAAAACGACAGGTTAAAAACACCAACCTTAGAGTTTCTTGCCGATTCTTCTCAAAGGACAGTTACCTTCTGAATTGGCTGTAGAGTCATTGAAAATATTGAATATAAACATACTATTATTTTTATCATTATTATTTTAATTTATTTAAGACATTCATTTACACTTTTATTTAAATTAATTTTTTTTATGTTGTAGGTAGCAGAAACTACTATCCATCTATTGCAAGCGGAAGTAGCAAAGTTTCGGATAATTATTTATGATGGATTTCCGCAAAGTAACGCCTTCGTCAATCAAATATCAACGAAAACATGTGACAGCAAAAACAGTCAAACTGAACATCACTTTGTAATTTACATTTTCATACAAATATATCATCAAAATTTCCTACTTTTCCGGTGGATTATCCAAAACTTTTATTTAATACAAAACTACACCTGACAATTACGAACACTACAAAACAAAACAAAAACAGCCAAAACGGTCAATCCGTTCTCAAGCGATGAGCCTTCATACATGAAGTAAATTATATTTTTTTTTTTTTTTTTTTTTTTTTTCGAACTGACTATACTGTTAGCCTTAGGGGCCCTGGAGCCTTTACGGCTTTTACAGCTTTACCGGGCTTGGGGGCAAGCGCTTAGGGCACTCAGCCACGAAAGCTAAGCAACAACATCCGAGGGTGCCAAAGTGGCCGAACCTCGGCTCGGACTGTTGCGCGTATGCAATTAAGTCGCGATCTGACTAATTCCCTATCCGTAATTCGATCTAAACTAACTATACATATATACATGTTTCTGCCCCCTGGGAGGAGGGAAGGAACATGTGTATGTGTATTTAGTGGTCTGAAAATTTTTGTCTAATCTAACTAGGCAAAAAAAGAAAAAAAAAGGTCCCTTACAGAACCTATGTACCTATGTGTGTTGTGCATGTGTGTATAATGCAGTGTCATGTATGGCTGTGAAAGCTAGTGATTGTAGAGTCACTTGTATCGCGCGAGCGGCTGCTTGGCTCAAGGGCTCCATGCCGATGGATCGGACCTAGGCTTGAGTTGCCGCAGAGGAGGGCGGTCGTGGCGGGTGTGCGGGAGCGAAGTTAACCGTACGTCCCCTGCGGAGGGAACGGTGGTTTCGCGGGCGTGGGCGCGAGCACGCATATGTTGCGGGAGCGGACGCGTAGAAATTGTTAGCGTTCTCGATGTCGTCATCGGGATCGACAAAGAGATTTCGCGGACGGCGTTTATAACGTTTGGCAACGGGGATCGAGTTGTCTGGGACGTAGTTCACGGTGGATTTTACGAGCGGGTTGGGATGATTCGAAGCGCTATCGAAGTATCTCCTGGTGAGATATTTCACATAGGCTTCTATCGAGGGAAGCCTCATGTCCCTGTGCAGGTCCATGTTCCTAACGAAGGCTGGAGGGTCAAGCAGGCGACGGAGAAACCGATTTTGGACTCTTTGCATGCGGGCAAAGTTATGTTTGGACATATGTGCGAACGCGGCGCAGCTATATGTCAAGATCGGACGGACGCACATCTTGTACAGTGTGAGCTTATGTCTTAAGGACATTTTGCTTACCGAACTGAGCAAGGGTCGCAAGCGGGAAAGGATCCAGATGGCCCTATTCCTGACTATAGTAACGTGTGCGTTGAAGTTAAGCTTCGAGTCGAGGGTGACACCCAGATATTTAGTCTTGGTGGCCCAAGGGATATTCGTACCGAATAATGAGAGGGGTCCTACCGTGCGTGGTAGTTTGCATGTATGCGGTTCGAACATAATCGCGGCGCTCTTTACCGGATTAATAGCTATTCGCCACGTTCGAAACCACTCCCCGAGAGTGGTTACGGCACGTTGGACTGCGCAGGCGAGATTTTTTCTGTGTCTGTTTGACGCATATATGACTGTGTCGTCAGCGTAGAGCCCTACCTCGACCCCGGGGGGCTTCGGGAGGTCGCTGACGTACAGATTGAAAAAGCAAGGCGCCAGAATGGAACCTTGCGGGACGCCTGAGCGTATAGGGTGGGCGGTAGATAGTACTCCTTCCACTCGGTAGTGGAAGGTGCGGTCGCGTAGAAAATCGTGAACTAGATGAACTAACCTATCCGGGACTTCTAATTGATGTAGCTTGTGGACTAGTCCGGCATGCCAGACCTTATCGAAGGCCTTAGCTACGTCGAAAAAGACCGCAAGCGTACGGGCGGGGGCGATACTACTTTTGGCAAAGTTGCTCGTGATGTGCTCCGTGAGGCGGTGCACTTGATGTGTACACGAGTGTCGGGCGCGAAAACCGAACTGTTCGGGAGGGTATAGATTTTTAATATCTATAACGGTTTTGAGACGGTTCAGAAGGAGCCGCTCGTAAAGTTTCCCTAGTGTGTTTAAAAGGCTGATCGGGCGATAGCTATCGGGAAGCGAAGCTTTTTTGCCGGGCTTGTGAATACCTATAACTATAGCTTTTTTCCAGACGGCTGGAAAATAGCAGTGGGCTATGGCTACATTGAAGATGCAGACCAAAAGAGCTATGAGGTGATCGGGAAGAAGTTTAAGTACTTCATTCCTGATACCGTCGGGGCCGGGGGACTTTCTAGGCTTAAGGCCTTTAATAACAGAACAAATCTCGTCATGCGTGACCGGGTTTAACGTTTCCGCGGGGGGAATCGTCGTTAGTTCCTGAACGGCGGTCTCGATGGTTTCGATGTGGGCAGTGTCTACGTTGTCGCAGTTTGGAGAGCACTGGCTCTCCAAGCTTGCGGCAAGGCATTCTGCCTTATCGTCACTATCGAACGCGGGTGGGAGATCGGGGCCCCTTTCGAGGGGCGGCATCAGGGCGGAAGCTTCTAACTTCAGAGAGCGGGCGAGGTTCCAGTAAGCCAGATGGGACGGCTTGAGACCCTCTAGGAGGTTATCCCACCGGTGACCTCTGTACTCGCCGATGCGAGTTCTAACCTCTCTCTGAAGTCGCCGTAACCTACAGGTGTTATCCCTCGTCGGATAAGAATCGTGTGCACGTGTCGCGGCGTTCTTTTCAGTGATTAACGCTCGTAAGCCGGGGGGGAGTATAAAACGGCGTTCGTTTGCCGCTTGCACCTCTCTCGAGGCCTCCCTTACACCGGTTTGGAGGTAGTCGACCAGGGAATCGATCGCTAAGTCGGCGTCTGCTGTTGACTCTAATACGTCGGGGATCCTAGCTAAGCTGGACGGGGTAGCGTTATCGGTTAGGTAACGATTTAATATCGCGTAGTCAACTACTTTGACTTTTGGCGGACTGGGGTCGAACGGTTGCCCGAGTTGTAAGATAACCGGGCGGTGATCGGAGTCCAGTTCGTGTACGACTTCTATAAGTCGTAACCGAAGTGAGACACCTTTGAGGAGGGCTATGTCAAGTACTGTCGGTTGACAGTTATCTTGAAAGTGCGTGGGCTCTAGCGGTGCTATGACGTCAAAGCCGAGCACATCGCATAGTAGGTCGAGAATAACCCCGTTAGGGGTGTTACGCGAGTTGTTGAAATGGGTGTGACCGCTATTGAGGTCGCCTGCTATTATTACGGATTGACCGAGTGAAAGTAGCGCCTCCAGATCGGACTGAAGGAGTCTTTTACTCGGGGAGAGATATGCAGAGACAAGCGTGATTGACGGATGGCCAGTCATGCCTATTCTACAGACGGACACTTCCATATTGGTAAGTGCGGGAGGGTCTATTGGCATGCAATAGAGGGAACGCTTGTAGTAGATGAGCGTGCCGCCTCCTCGGGTGGCACGGTCATTTCTGACTATATTGTAATTTGCTATCTTAGGGTCGCGCCTACTGGGTTTTAGAAGTGTTTCTTGTACTAGAAATACGTCTATCTCCCGTTCCCTAAGAAAGGTGGATACTAGGTCCCGTTGTGGAAGGAGGTTTCGCGCGTTAAAGAAAGAGATGTTGAGACTCCTAGGTTTAATGCGAGCCATTTATAACCGTTATCTATTTCCCGGCACGGGCCAGGCGCATTAGCGTCGCTGTCATCAGGGGAAAACGCCTGATGGATTCGGCGGGGCCGTACTCAGCGACGCACTGGTCGTATGCCAGTACTTCCTGAGGGTCATGTTCGCGGAAGAGCATGACCATGTAGTCAACGCCGCGGCGCGTGCTAACGGGCGGGGAGGCCTGAGCCTTAGGAGGCTGAGGGCGGGGAGTAGAGACCCATGCTGCCTGAGGGGCTCGCATGGCCGGAGGGGGTGCGCGGGGTGCGGGGGTGGCCGCCACCGGGGCGCGGGAAGCGCCCGGGAGGCTGGGAAAGGCTTCTGGCGTGAGCAGAGGCATGGGTTGACTATTGGCGGCGGGACGTGCCCTCTGAGGAGGGGTGTGTCGCTCTTGCCTTGGGCGCGTAGGGCGCATAGGGCGCGTGGGACGCGGGGCACGGGGACAGCCGCGATAGTTCGCGGGGTGACCCGCGTTGCCGCATAGCACGCAGCTCGGAGGGGTAGACGACTCGCGAGTGCGCGTGCACTCGCTTGTCGCGTGGTCCCCGAGGCACTTAACGCACCTGGGACGTAAATGGCAGTTACGGGCCGAATGTCCGTACAGCTGGCAGTTGTGGCACTGCGGAGGGCTGCGGTTTTTGTGTGGGGGCTCTACGGCTATTCCGGAGAGCTCGCACACTTTCCTGACATTAAAGATGGCTCTGCCCTCGGGGGTCAGATCCAAGATAACTACGACCATATCTAATGGTCGGTTTTTGGATTGTCCGCCGTGCATTCTATGCACTTCGCGGACAGGGAGGGCCTTCGCTAAGAGGTCAGTTTTGACCTCCTCGGGCGTGATTTCCACCGGGATGCGGCGGATTACAACCCGGAGGTGACGCTCATCGTCTAGGGTGTATGAGTAGTAGTGTAGGTTGCTTGCTCGGAGCAACTTTGTGAACTGACGGTGTTCGTCAGAAGTGGTTACTTGTACGCGGATACCGTTGGCCGTGTTACTGGCCGAGGTATAATTAATTTTTAAGTCTCTAAGCTTGTCCGCGAGCTTAGTCCAGACCGCCTTGTTTTGGACTACTACCGGCGGTGGGCGACGCGCCTTTCTGCCGGCAAAAGTACCGGCAGGCGCTGAGGGCGCTGCGGAGCGGGGGGCGTGGCTGTTTAGCCCAGTTTTCTGCGCCTTTTGTGGGCGGGACTGAGTCTCCGGAGACTCGGGACGCGAACGCGATGCCCGTTTGGCGGGCTTGTTTTTTTGAACGAGGGTGAAGCCCTCGTTATCTGTGACTATCGCCGTGTCCATTTCGTTGGACTCGGGTTCGGGATCCGGATTAGTGGGCGAGTAGCTATTGTTCGTAGCTACTAGCGTCGGCGTGTCCGCTTCGGGAACTAACGACGCGAAAGAGTTCTTGATCGGCAGCGCAGAGGGCGCTGGGATCGTGACTTGATTGCCCGGGGAACGCGAGCGCGATGACAGCCGTTTGTACGGCGTCTGACGGTGAGCGCGGGGTGCCGTTGAGCGGGAGCGCGAGACGGGCTTCTTGTCCGTCGCGTGGGGCGCGGCGGGGCCGCTGGTGGCCTCGGTGGCCTGTGCGACAGCAATGGCGGGTTGCGCGGCCGCGATGGCCCTATTGAAATCCGTCCATATCGACGGGTGTAGGCTTGTTGCGAACGCAACGAAGCTTTCCAAGTCTGCCATTCCGGCGGCGGCGGTTGGGCGGGCGGGGGTGAAGTTAAACCTCCCTGCCGGAGAGGCAGGGGGGTGCGCCGAGTGAATTTAAACGGCTATCCCGAGCCGTGTAAAGGGACCTGCGGGTCACGGTGTAATGATTCGCAGGAAAGAACCTACCGGGCCCTACGTGGAGGTCCCTATCAATCCCGAGGCAGAGAACGCAGCCGGTATAAATACCTAGCTACGCCCAAACAGACACTCGGGGATGGATGTGTAGCAGGATCGGAAGGGTGGGAAGGAGACACTCAGGGCTTGACTATGACTCTATCAAGGGCCAAGATTCCTGAGCCCGACCAAGTACTATCGTTTGCCTCTGAAGGAGGCAACCGAGGGGCGCTTGGGTCACGCACCCACTTGCTTTAGTTGGCACCGTCAGGTATCAGGCAAGTGACCACTAAAGTGTGGATTTCGTCGAATAGAAACAATTTGCTCTTAAAAGAGCAGTTTTATGGTTGTGCAGCGCGACACAATGGGTGCGAGCGAGACGGCGATACGCAGGTGCGGCGCAGGTGCGATGCAGGTGTGCAGCAAAGCCGGTCGGTCGTAAAACTTCACAAAGGCGGCAGAGAGCGGTCGTAAACACGTCCGTTCCCGCCGGCGGTCGTGATCGGTCTCCCAGTAAATTATATTATATATTTATTGTATAGATTGGTGGCATTTGACGTAACCTCTATACCATGCTAATAATAAAACTCAAAACCTTGTTTTTATGTATGTATTGGGCAAATGAAAAGTAATTATGACTATCAATAGATGAACATCCATCAACAACATTCAATATCACGAAGGCCCCTAACAAATATGCACTGGCAGTTGTTGTACTAATCGAGTCATTAGGATACCTAGCATTACTTTTTTCGAACTTGTTACTTTTAACGCTGCTGAACTGAGGGGCCTTAAGGTAGAAGTTCAAAGGATTTTGTGGCAAGCTCAGAACACACTAAACCAAATTGGCAACATGCGTAAGGGTGCCAAAGTAGCCGAACATTGGGCTGTTGCAGTGTTGCCGTGCATGCAGCTCCACGAATCGAATATAACAAACCATTCGATCTAACCAATTATATATATTTGTAAGGTATATTATGTATTTTGTTTATTCGATCATTGTTTTATTTCATAAGTGGTCGGGAACCAATCGAGTGCTAGTGAAATCATGATGCAGGCTGCTTAAAGAATATGGTATTTAAAATTGCTTACAGAGATATTAATAATCACATCTACACTAAATTAATATTCTATGACTGACAGTCGGAGTTGGGTTTCGCGAATCGTTTGGCTTCCGCATTATAAATCAGTTTTACGTCTCTCTTCACGACCTACAAGGAATTTGTGGTCAGTCATTTCTGCTTACCGTCTCTGTGGTAGCTGCTATCTACATACGTGCTCACTATTGTTTGTCGTTTAGATGGTTATCTTTTCTTTTTGTTTATACAACTCGTGTACTCTTATGGATGTATTCATTTCATGTTTAAATCAATGATTTCCTTTATACTATTATATAACTTATATAATGCGTCTACTCTTAGTTGCCTAACTGTAAGGCAGGTGTGGAACTAGCCATGAGGGTATGAGCATGGTTATGCTACCTAATCACTAAATTCAATTTCATGGACTAACAAGTTCAAATGTCAAAAATGAGAGCGTCACTCATTATCAATATTAGAATAAAATAGTTTAGACTAGCTGGCTCCGCCGACGTTGCTCTGCAAATTCCGGTAGTCAATAAATCGCCACCTATCCCATTCAGGGATAGTATAAAAACCTTTCAATGCTAAAAAAACACTTCAAACTGTCATGGTGATGGGTCAAACGATTTTGTAGTTTATCAATCTCATATATAAATTTTTAACTTCAGACGCAAACAGAGGCATGTTATAAGTTTAATTTGTATGTATATCAGATCTGTCTATCTGTGTGTTCTTTGCTTTTTGTTTGGAAGGTGACTTGATCGAGAGGGTTCTTAGCTATGATTCAAAACAATCTGTTCAGCCGTTTAAAGATTATCAGCTCTTTTCTATTTGATAAATGGATGTGAGCATCTTCTAGAGGTCTGATCGAGTCGAAATTGGATATTCTGCTACTTCTGTTCCTCATGTTGCAGCATCATCTAGAATCCGAATACCTACCTAACGTCTCACTAACTTAAAGCAAAGATATCATGTTTGGCCTCACTGGAATGGTCTCAATGTTACCTACCAAGGTTAACTATGTCCTGAGTTTTTAAAATTTTCAATTTACCTTGTTATATATAGAGACTAGCTATGCCTTACGGCTTCTCCCGTGTTAAATTTATCCGATAAACACTCCACGGCGCCGCTGCCAATGCGCGCCCGTATAGCTCTATCGTTCTGCCACTTTCCGTACTTGCCTACAGCTTGCCAGATTGCTTGACATTCATAGCTACTTCTCCATTTCTTAGGGTCGTAACGTAAAGTTATATTCCTCGTGAATCTGGCTATTATATATAAAAATATTTTTTTCAAATCTGACGACGGTAGTTCCAAAAATTAGCGCGTTTGAACAAACAAACAAAACCTTTTCAGCTTTATTATATTACTAGCGACCCGCCCCGGCTTCGCACAGGTGCAATGCTGATAATAAATGTACCTACCTACCACAGAATGTCCTTATAAACAACATTTACAGCTATTTTGTCATTAGATAATACAAACATGTTTTGTTTAGAGGTTCTTCTTGAAAGAGCGACATATAATTGACCATGGTATATAGGGCCGGTACCGCCGCACTTCCCTACATTTTAAATCTGTAATATCTTCGGGAATATTCATTTAAATTACATGCTGTAAAGGGCTATATTGATCTATATTAAATGGACAATGTATTTAAGGGCCTTAATTGGATAAGGATTAATGCTGTATTGCTTAAAATCACTTCGTAAGTAAGCCATTTTTTCCCGTAAAATGTAAAGGATAAAAAATGATTATTGTGGGTTATCCTTAAGAGATAGACATATACCATCGCGGACGTTTTTGTTGACCTTTTTAAGGTGTACAATACTGTATACATTATTTTGATTTATCTCGTGGGGTTCAGCCAGCGTTTCCAATGTAATAGCAAAAAATGTGTTTATTTACGACATCACTTAGAAACTTCTAAATTTACCAGTGTTTCTCTACAATATTATGTATGTATTATTCATATAAACCTTCCTCTTGAATCACTCTATCTACTACAAAAAACCGCTTCAAAATCCGTTACGTAGTTTTAAAGATTTAAGCATACATAGGGACGGACAGATTATAGCGACTTTGTTTTATACTATGTAATGAATTATTAGTATAGATAAATAAAGTTGTATTTTAGTAAGATAGTGTAATTACAAACGTTGAAACGTATAATAGTTTCAAAACCGTGTTACAGAGAAAGTTTTTTCATAACCGGTACCGAAGCTGAATTAGACGAAAGTTAGTAGATTTGTTTAAAAGGGCCTCTAATTAAAATAAATTGTAGCACTTTACCAAGTTCTGCTATTAGTGCACGTGAGTAAGCGTTTAACTTACATCGTTCGTTATTTTAACATATCGTTTGTAATTAAAATTTCACGTACGGAATAAGGGCGTGAAGTTATACAAACAGCAATAATGATATTAATATGTGTATGATTTTCTTATTTACATTACCAAAATAAATATAGGTCTTGGGGTACCGAAGCAAAACAATGGCCATGCGTCACCGTGTTTCTTTCTGACACGTGCGATTTGAATGTATGACAGGAAGCAGATATCTTCTTTCTCATCCTTTTTCATCCCCGGATCTAGTGGTGAAATTTAACGGGAGGCCAAAATCATGTTTGAAAAAGAAAATTGCTACTTCAAAGAGCCTAGCATCCACGAGGAAGCATGCATAGTATATACCAGACGCATCTAGAAATCTCATACGCTGGAGTGAAGGGACGCCAATGTCAAGTTCTTGCACCGTTACAGAAAAACCGAAGATCCGGAGTTGTCTCTTTCACATCATGTGGAGAGAAATATGTTTATTAAATATTCAATTTAATTTAAACTAATATCTCCATATATTAATTTTCAAAGGTATTTGTAGTAGCAACGCCATATAGCCTTTCATTCTTCATCAAAAATAATGATTCAAAAATCAATAAAAGTTTATATGTGTTTTTAAACCATTAGGAATGATATCGACATATTTATACAAATAACATACAGGACACGCCATTTATTGATAATCATTTGAACTAATATAACAGCTGTTAAAAGTTTACTTTCTATAATATGCGAAATTTTTGGCTCGGGTCAATTAGTCTGTTGTTATTTAAGAAAGAAGTATTAAGTATTCAAGTTTAAGTAATCTCAGGTTTCTAAATACCAACGACCGACTACAACTGCCAATTTTATGGTTCTATGCGCTTCCGACAGATGTGCTACTAGTAGACTTATGAAAGCATAGACGAATAATGATGAATCCAAGTTTGACAGGGATCAAACACTAGCTTGCAAAAAAAATGATTTTTCAATTCGACATACATATAACTGACTGGTTATAAGTACTAGTATTTATTTATATGAAGTGAAAGATGAAAGTTTAATGACTCGAATCAATAGTACTTGTAATGTCAGAAGTGCAAGCCAGCGTTTCAAATGAAAAGAGCAAGGGACAGCCAGGTAAACAGTGGGGTGCGCTCTGCGGGTAATTTACCAATTTACCCCAACTCTGTTTTACGTACGGGCGGGACCAACTAAAGTAAGAACCTGGACAAATTTTTTGTAGAAAATTGTAATAGAACTCGAGATATGGCTATAAAACTCGATAAATCTGAACCGCGGTGGTACGATTCACACTAAAGTATGCATGCTATGTACACCTCGACCACATCGCCATCTAAGTTTAAATCTAAACAAACCGCACATTAGAATGTGTGATTGCTTATACTTATGCAATTTCTGTTTAACATCTCTCCCATTTAAACACGTTAAAACAATTAAAGCCTATATATAAATAATAATAAAGAAAAAAATATTTTCACAATTTGTTTAGCGTAAAAGTTTATTATAAATAAGAAATAACATTTATCACCTCTTTTCTAAATAATTTCGCGATTCACAGAGCTCTATGTAAATACCATTGAGACCTTCGCCTTTTTCAAATCTACCCCATTTATTATCGACGTGTTTTAATTTTAATCAGTATATTTAAATTTACTCACAATTATTCCTGCCAATATAACCTATTGTAAGCCTATAAATGTCCCACTGTTAAATAAAAACTTCTTGGGAGAAAAGCATTGATTTAATCATATTACTGGTGAACAGACTACTGGTTTAAAGCTTAGTCAATCTGAATGAGTGGTGAATAGCTTAAGTTATTTTGTGCAGAGGCAGATAGGGTGTCTATAGAAAACAAGAAATATGATAATAAATAAATTGCAGTACGTACATAACAGTTCGAAGTTTATGTATCCGACACAACCCTACCTACAAAAGTGTAGCCAAACAGAATATTGTCGACGCATGACTGACGGGAATTAACTCAAACGTTGCGAATAATTCATAGACTATATTAAAATTACATTATTTACTGCCTATATAATTATTACTTTTGAAAGTAGGGTTCGATTCTGCCTTTTGTATGTAAATATTTTACCTTGGGTTTGTTATATTTCACTAATGTATTCGTATATTGATCTTCGTTTACTAATTTAAAAAGAGATCAAATACATATAAATCTGATTATTTTATAATTTGATTTGGTAGCTGACAAATTTTACTTCGATACTGTTGGCTTTTGAATATATGTAGTTTTGTTTATGATTATTTTTATAGTTAGATTTTAGAATTTATGTTTCGCTGATAAAATTACATATTGAGTACATTTTGAAATTTTGTTAAATTTTGGAATATACCTCTAAGAATCGCTAGACTGGCAGACTGGAGGTGGCAGTGACCTAGGCACGTAGCTTGTAGAACGGATAGCCGTTGGGTCCAAAGAGTTCTCGAGACGAGACTTCGTATCAGCAGACGCAGCACGCTGGATGTGAGCAGCGCAGGATTGGTCGCTGTAGCAATCTTTGGGAGAGTCCTATGTCCAGTAGTGGACGTCTTTCTGCTGAATATATGGAAGTACATATTCTTATTTATGCTAGGGGTATTTTAATATATTGTGTATGTAATTATATAAATAGATGTTTCATTAACATATTAACAATTATATATATTGGGTTTCATTGATAATATATTATTGGATTGTTAAGGTTTGCTCTTTCAGTTTTAATAAAGTTGAGCAATATAGTTTTTATCGGTTGATTAAAATAGAAATTGCATGGTAATTTATAAAATCATAGTTTGTACAGTTTCCAAATATTAAGATATGTATATTTGTAATGTCTGCTTCCGGTTTGGTTGTTTTTGCGCTACCGCCATGACGTAATCAAACAACGGCGATCGATCCAGTTCATTCATTCATCAATTCATCATTCATCAAGCGGCCGGCAAAGAAGATACACGTTTTGTAATTTAGGCATAGATCCAAATCATGAAAATTAAGTAAATGACGGTGCTCTTTAAGAATAAATAAAAGGGGTCGAGCTTAAAATTTTAATTTTACTTTCGGTGTTATATGAATTGAAATAATAAAAATAGAAATATTTTCAAAGTGTATAAATTTTGGCTATGGCCAAAATGTAATATTAGAATATTATAACAGTGACTTAAGGTAAAACCACCAGTAATTGACACTGCACCAATAGTTGACACTCTGACGAAGAAAATTAAATATTTGATACTAAATTGATTTGAAGTCTTGAGTTTGTTAACCGACTTTTATAACTGACTGTACCTATATGTATTTATAACATTAAAAATATATCAGTAATCAGTGATTTTGGCCATCTCGATCTTTGGCTTCCTTTTTTTCTTAATATTTAATTTTCTTCGTCAGAGTGTCAACTATTGGTGCAGTGTCAATTACTGGTGGTTTTACCTTAGTCGTTGTGGATACTATGCTAAAACTTGAACAAAATAAAACACCACAGCGCTCTGAGGCTAAAGTTTCGAACTGACGTACTCAAAACGCAGGGACTCACCTAAAATTATTTATTAAGTTTTATTTAATATTGTATATACAAAAATACACTTTTTTTAAGAAAAAAAAATCGTGCAGACCACTAGTCTGCAAGAATATTAATAAAGTAAAAATAGATTATTTATTGTAAGTAACAAAGATTTGATTTGAAATTAAAACTGTTCCGCCCCTATTAATAATTTTCTATCCATTTTCAATATTAGTACTTTATTGATAATAGTAGTTATTTATATTTTATCCATAGGTAGAGCTCAAATTTCCGGAGCTCGCCGGGCGGTCTGCCATTTCATTACATCGGATATACGTACGTGAGGGCAATAAAATTTAACTTTTAATTCCTCTCTGTAAAAACATTCTTTTATAATTAGAGACTATAATAAACAAAGAAAAATTATTGTGTGGTTTTATGAAACCACGATGCAAGTGAAACTTTTTATAATAATTAATTATAATTAATGCAATGTTATTATTATCATAATTAATACAATCATTTAGATGATAGACGCATATTAAAAACTAAGAGCATTATTTATTTAAATCATTGAATCGTTGTCAACTTCAATTATTCTATCAATAACTTCATCTTCGCCTCGAGTCTCACAGTTCCCTACTCCACAGCCAGCTGTGATGCGACATACTCGTACGATACATGAACAAAAGGTTTTAGGGCGATAGAATATAAGTTCCACTTTAAAATTAATATAAAGGACAGTAAGTATCTACGTCATTGTTGACCTAAACAGGACCTAACCAGACCTAACAGTTGATATAAACAGGTAAGTCTGTATGTTTGTAGGAGATAATCTTTAGAACTAGTGTTCCGATTCTGAAAATGATTTCATTAATAGGAAGCTAGAGTAAGCCTTAGTATTATAGTTTCATTTTAACTAGCTGTACCCCACGGCTTCACACGTTTTTAATTTTTCCGACCAACTTTATCGCGCCGCCTCCAACGAACTCATGTAGACAGGCTACAAGCGTTGTTCTCATTTCCCGTACTTCTCTAAATCTTGCCAGATTGCTTTACTTTTATGGTTACTGCTCCACTCCTTAAAGTCGTAGCGTGAAGTTTAACGTACTTCTATAATTATGAAAAATTTGCGAGAGTATTTTTTTCAATATGACTTTTAGTTCCAGAGATTAGCGTGTTCAAACCATAGAAATATAATCACTAGCTGTTCTTTATAATTCTATAGTTCAAACAAAAAAAAAACAATCTCTCGAACTTTATAAGTAAAATAATAAAATTAACATTAATTAATTGTGCACAAGAATCTGTGTTACTATAGATACTGATAATTAAACCAAAAACATATTTAAACTAATTAGCCAAAGCGAGGACTTAATCATAGCATCCCAAAGCCGGCTTATATACCATAATCTCAGAGACTGAAGGCTATTGTTTACGAGGTAAGGACGAAGTAAAAATAAACAAAACGTTATTCAATCTAGCCCCGTGCTTTAAGCAATCACTTGATGGTAAGGACGTGGAGGGATGGCGGGCCACTGAACACTTAGGAAGGCCACTAAACGGTTTTATTTTACAAAATACAGCAGCTGGTCAGGTATCAAAAATACTATACTTTACAACAGATAAAATACATTCTACCGTCTTCCCTCTTTTTAGTTATTAGTATTCAAATCATTATTATATATTATATAACATTCCTATATAAGTTTAAAAATATAAGATATGCGAATTGTAATTACAATCACTGCTACTCACCAGTGTTTTTCTATTTATACAGTTCCACCAAATAATACATTTCTGAAGTTCAAAATAAATGGCCATAAAATTAATTTATATAGGTATACTTAACGAGGTAAGTTACGAGTCCATTTTTATATGTGTTATTAGCCTGTATTGGCATACGTTAATCGTTATCAAAACAAATCCCGCTTATTTTTGCAAAATCTAAGTTTTTAAAGTATTTTTTTAATGTTTAGTAGACGTGTTTAATTGGGTGTAACTCGCATAATAAAGAATTCAACCTATTGTCAAAAAAAAATTATTACGAAATCATTTTAACGCAAATAGAAATTGCTTCCGAGTTGCTCTCTTTGAATAATACTATAATATTTTTACCAATATAATATTATTATTTTTGCTAAATCGAATCGCTGATTGTGTGGACAAACTATCCCCAGCACTCTACCGTGACGTGACAGCACGCCCGCTACTGACACATCTGAAATCGTTGGGACATTCTTCCAAAAATGTCTCCTCAAACAATGCACCGAGGGTCCAATGACGTGCCACAATATTTTACCATTCCTGAAGAGAAGCATTAGTTAGTTTCCAAAGGCAATTAAACTTAACAGACCGCATTCTTAAATTTGTGCTATTACAATATCCATTTGCCGTTTACAAGTATCTTAACTGCTTAGTTTTAAGGATTGTTTTTGATTGTGTTTATGATTTGTGGTTAGTGTGGATAGCTTTCTTAGGGGTGTAGGGAAGTTTACCAAGTTTTAGATTCGTAGTGAAGTGACGGATTTGATTTTCAATTGTTTACTGAAACTGTCTCGTTTGGGGGAGGTGTATCTTTGTTTATTTAAGGATATTTCCTGGGTAATAATACTTTTGCAACTTCCACTCTGTTGTTAGGGTCAGTTGGAAAGAAAATTTAAATTAACAATACTTTAAGTATTTGTTTTTTATTTAGACGCAGATGTTTTTTATTTTCAAGTGTATTCCGTAGACACAGTAGTCAGTACGTCATTTATTAAAGATATTTATGTATAGTTTCATATTACTATTGAGCGATGGTCTCGTCCTGCTTAGATCAAGTAAATTTTGCGCATTGACAGAACAACATATCAAACCTTTATTAATTAAAAAAAAACTTACAGAAATTAACATAATCAAGTTGAAAAAGATAGTAAATGATTACTCGCGATCTTAACGTTGTTTTATTTAATGTGTGTGCATCATACATTAATGAGTTTGTATGTATGAATGAGTGATTGCATGAATGAGTATGAATCTTATTTGGTAATTTGTAAAAAATAATTCATACTAGTATAATTTAGGTTTAGGTGTCCGTTGTGGACTGTACATATTGCTTTGCATGTTGTTTTTTTAGCTTGAATGTATTTGTTTTTTTTTTATATATATAATTTGTATATATGTAAAAATAGTGTCATTAGCCATCTAAGTTCAAACTAAGCAAAGCTTGTATTATGGTAACTAAACAGCTAACATACTATCTATACTAATATAATTAAGCGGAAGAGTTTTTTGTTAGTTTACACACGCTAATCTCTGAAACTACGTGTCGAAATCGAAAAATCCTTTTGTATATGATAGCCAGATTTACGGGAAATAATAGAATAGGCTACATCTCTCAACTAGCCTTAAATATTGACTTTTGCTAAGTAAGTCGGAATAAATAGCGCACCTTAAGTGCTTTATCCGCGTGCGCTGGCGTATTGGGTAGTGAAGCGTAAATACAATGTTCTAAAAAAATATTGCTTTTTAGTAGATCTAAAAAAGTCTGTAATACATAATACCTATTTTTTATACATCATCATTGTCCTGCCCTTATCCCAATTTATTTGGGGTCGGCGCAACATGTCTTTTTCTTCCATACTTCTCTATTATTCGTCATCTCGGTATTCACTCCCTTTCTAACCATATCATCATTCACACAGTCCATCCATCGTTTCTTTGGTCTTCCCCTACTCTTATAGCCATCAACATTCATACCTAAAACCCTCCTCAAGACATTTTCCTCATTCCTTTGCATCACGTGCCCATACCATGACAACCGATTTCCACACAATTTTTCAGTTACCGGTGCCACTTTCAGACTTCCTCTTATGTATTCATTTCTTATTCTATCCATTCGTGTAACACAACACATCTCTCTTAGCATTCTCATCTCAGCTGCATGCAATTGTCTTTCATTCATCCCTTTTGTGGCCCAACATTCTGATCCATACAAGACAGCAGGTCTAATGATGGTTTTATATATCTTCAACTTAAGTTTAAGGGGAATGCGGGAGTCACATATTGTTCCTGTGACCTGCCGCCATTTCATCCATCCAGTGTTAATTATGTGCTTAACCGTTCGATCTACTTCACCATCGCTTTGCAAGAGTGAACCGAGATATCGAAAGTCGCAGCAGACTGGGAGAAGCGTGCCATTAAGCGCTAGAGAGCTCGAGAACTGGAGAGACCGCCGAAATCGCAAATCATATATTCCGTTTTGGTTCTGCTGTTTTTCATGCCAACATTCTCCAGCTTCTGTTGCCATTTATCCAATCTACTCTCGATCCCAGGTCCATCTTACCGACAAGAACAATGTCATTGGCAAATAGCATGCACCAAGGTGCCTCCTCCTGTATGTCTGACGTAAGAGCGTCCATAATCAACAGGAAGAGGTAAGGACTTAAAGCCGATCCCTGGTGCAAACCTACAGCCACACTGAACTCGTCAGTATTGCCAGCAGCCGACCGGACGTAGGTACGAGATTGACTGTACATAGCACGAATTAACTCTACATACTTCCCGGGCAAACCTTTCTCTTTCAAGGCCCACCACAGCACATCCCGAGGTACCCTGTCATACGCTTTCTCCAGATCAATGAACACCATGTGCAAGTGATGGTTTGCAATGCAAGATCACCTATTTTTTATACATAAGCCACGATAAGGTATTTTGTGACAAAGTTTTATTTACTTTTAGGCACAGCATATTAATCCTTACGACCGACAGTTACTTCATCATCAAGACAATTTTATGTAGATAAACTTTGCCCTTTATAACATGTTATTTGGACAAATAGATTGGGAGATAATGTAAAATTAAAATAATTCAACACTCGGCTCGGATCTATAACTATAAGTGTAGTGGCGCGAACGAGCCGCGTGAGTAATGACTTGTGACGCATGACCCTGGTCGCCCAATAACAATATTGTCTATACTGAAGTATTATAAATCATCAATCAGCGATTTATTTTAATTTTTATACGGGTCAAACTGCTGGTTCAGCTAGGACATATATACGATTAGATATGTTAAATTCAGACACACAATTGACCATTATATTCATCAGACAAAAGTCAGCCATATGCGAACATAGAATTTAAATTCTGTAATTCTAATAATTACTGTCTATACCTTATTGATCATACGAAGACTTGTATGACATATCCAAGGAACGTAAATTGTTACGTCGTACAAATTATGACATAACCTAAAAACATGCATTTCGACTATCAATTATCATTTTTTTTAAAAGTTGATTTTGCACGATAAAATCCTAAATAATCTTCCGTACATAGATTTTTGTGAATTTTCGTTTTTTTTGTTCCTACGTGCTTCATTACTTTCTATGCAACTTAAAACTAAAGTAGACCAAAATAAGAAAAACAAGGAATTGAAAATTAATTGTACGAATAGAAAATAAATAGAATTGATCATACGCCGTTGTACATTTAATTTATTAGTGTCTTTTTAATTTCGCATATAAATATATATTTACGTTATTCCTAAATTTTTACTGCAGCAACACGTAACGAATAATATTGCCTGGAAGAATTAATTAATTGTTTTAAAGCATAATCATATTATCAACTATATTCAGCTTTAAACAAGGATCGATAATTGTAAAATCAATTTACAATTTAAATTATGCTACATTTCTAAAACAAATATTTGGCATGTGTCGTGCAAATGTTCTTACGTTGAATCATTAATAATTATATTCTAATGATCTTTATCGCGAGACTATTACGACGATCATTACTATTTATGATATTGGTCAAAATACTATATTTAATACAACTAATGAAATATATTTTGTCATGCAAAACATAACAAACAAAAACCAGATAGTGAAATGAAAGTTTTATTCAAACCTTTCTAGCGAAAATGCATACACATAAGTGCTTTCATGAAATTATCGATTTAAAAACGTACGGTCCTTTCTCGTACACAAGGGTCTAAAGATCCATCAGAGCGCAGACAGTAAACACTAAATTTGTATGCGTTTCTGTGCATAGCATGAACGCTTCAGCGACGGCTTGACGCAAATCAAAGAACGCAGCTGGTGCATTTACAAAATATTAGATATTACTTTTTATTTCGTAGCATTGTTATGACAGGAAATTAAATTATATTAATAACTTTTTAATCTTTCGATGTAAAATTCACGTGTGCTTCTAACTTATAACTTAGCAATGATGGCTCAGTGGTAGCGTGTACGACTTCGCGTCGGTTGACGTGAGTTCGAGTCCCTGCAAAGCCTGAGCTTTCGGTGAATGAAAACATCGTGAGGAATTCAAAGCATGGTGGTAGGGCTTTTCTAATGCCCGCCTGGCTATCTACTACCCTCAAGTTGAAAATCTGTCGCCAAGTACCAATAGGTGTGTTCCGGCAGCTGCACTTGAGAGCCAGTCTTCCACTAGGTTTAGCGTGTTAGTATCTTGGGCCACATCACCCCTTAACATCAGGTGAGATTGTGGCCACTACGCCAAAAACCTACGCAAAAAAAGATGCTCTGCCATAATAATGTGTGTGTTTTTTTAAAACGTTTTAGTGGCCCTATTATGTTTGTATTTACAAATAAAGTATAAAACCGTATAAAACTTTGCTAAATGTTAATCAAACGATACAATTTTTCGCGCCTTGAAATCCAATGTGAGAATACTCCAATGACACGGTAGGTGTCACTAAGGTGGTTTTGTTCAAATCCGTGCTAATTGTTTAATTTCTATATATTTTATTTCATTGTTTTCAGTCGACAACTAAATGCCTTCTTGACGAATATCTTGTACGAAAAGATATTACGTAGCTTCCCAAACGCCCAGCTAAGTTAAATTCGATTATTGATAACTTTCTCTTAGTCACTAAGTAATAACATAGTAGTTATATACTAAGTATATTTGCAGTATTTAATATTCTTCGATAATTCCATTGCCATTTTAAAATGTGAAGTGAAGCCTAAATAGACTTATATTTATTTCAGTTTTATTATTTCAAGATATCTTTGTGTAAAATGTTGTAGCTGATTTCTTGAATTTGTGAACGAATAATTTATTCACAAGTGAAACTGCAACGTTCAATACATTGTTTCATTTTTATAAATAATGATGCGTTAACTTTGATGTGAAATGACTTTCAAGTTATTTTAATTAGCAAGAAAAAATAAACGTTACTTGAAATTTAAGTGAAATAAAAAATATATTCATATCTGTGATTTCTGTACATATTTAAATAAACCAATTTTTTGAGGTAGTAGGTATAATATATAAGTATATAAGTTTGTGTATTCGAAAGTAAACAGTTTGTATTTTAAATTTGCATACTTTTGTAATTTTTAGATATATCTTTGAATTTACCAGCTATAATAATGTTAAAAATAATGCATCTACGTCAAATATAATTAGAGTAAAGACTAACACACAAGATAGGGAAATAAATAAACAGAGAAATGATATAAAAGAAAAATCTAAAAAACGAAAAAATGGTCGTGTTAGAAATCTTTTAAAAAAACAATATAACAAATGTGATAATTAAAATAAAAAGAATTACTTCGGTTGATTAATTGCATTCCCCATGATATATAATGTATAAGACATCTTTGATCCCATATCGGTGAAGTTAATAGCAATCCAACAGGAATAAAAATATATGACAGAAAGAAGAGCATAGTAGTAAAAGGGTATGAAGCCTCGAGCTAAAATTAAAAACGATGCAGTCAATTTGAGGCTTGCAAATTGTACACTAATTAACGTTTAGGTTCTCACTGGAGA
This sequence comes from Saturnia pavonia, assembly GCA_947532125.1. Classification (NCBI taxonomy): domain Eukaryota; kingdom Metazoa; phylum Arthropoda; class Insecta; order Lepidoptera; family Saturniidae; genus Saturnia; species Saturnia pavonia. The sequence continues at coordinate 1,341,813 of OX383901.1, forward strand.
TGTTGGGCCATTAAACATGCGATAACTACTCATATCTTCAAAGGGAGAATAATCTCAAAGGAAAATTGTGGTACAAATTTTGCATTTGGAACGACACAGTCGACAGATCTTGTTGCGCAGTGGTAGTAAGCCCTACTATTGAGCAGAGAGGTCGTGGATTCGATACCTGCACATGACTGGCTTTTGCGTGATGAACATAATTGTCAGTTGTGTCTGGGTAGTGTTAGTTGGGTCGCTGTTTATTTTAAAGAAAAATGCATTCATTTATTTTTAGTGCTTGGTGTAAATGACTGCAATTTATATTATCAACTAGCTGTGCCCGCGGATTCGCTCGCGAGGACTACAGAATTCCGTAGGCTGAGCAGATGCGAGAATCGCGACACTCGCGGCACTCGACACTGACTCGCTCCCAACCATGGCGATCTTTTAAAAGACAAAATGCTGATTGTGGATGTACCTTAGAAGATAGACATATGCTATCGCTGACTTTTTGTTGGGCTTTTAAGATCTACAATTATGTAGTACATTATTTTGATACATTTGTTATGGTTTACTTAGCGTAAGTACCAAAAACGTCTATTTTCCGAATTGATTCACCATTATCTATGTTACTATATCTAACAAAATGTATCCTATAACCTGGCCAGATAACATATCTATAAATTAAAGCCAAAACTATGTAAATCGGATAAGTGGTTTTCATGTGAAAAGAGCATAAACGGACAGACAGACAGGGAGACGTTGAGTTTTATAATATATATAGAAGATACCTCTAAATTCTAATATGACATTTTTAATAAAATCGTAATATATGCAAGGTCAAAGAAGATTAAGTTCTAACGCGCGTGACGGATACAAACACAATTACAAAAATTATTTCATAAGTTGTATGGCCCGCAACTTAGTAGCAGCGACATAAAAATTGATGGCCCCTAGTCATTTTACTACGGGACACATCCCTGCACTTTGCTCGTGACACGCTGTTATTTCACGCGAGCTGCCATGTTGACAACTAAGTTATAAGACATTTGTATAAAAACTGTGTTTACTCACGTGCCCGTTTGCGTGTTAGATTCAGTATGATGTTATTAATTATACATTTAAAGTAATTGTGTGTTGATAATTTATGAATATTTCTATTACAAGTCTGGTTTTTCTAAGGTTATTTATAAACTGCTATAGACAGCATTGGCCTCTTAATCTCATGTGAATGCATACGTGCAAGCATGTGAGTTTTTGTGGTAACTAAAATGGCGTAGTTCCACAATCTCACCTGATTTTAAGTGACGATGTGACCCAAGATGATAACTCGCTAAACCTAGTGGAAGGCTGGCTCTCAAGTGTAGCTGCCAGAACACACCTATTAGTGCTTGGCGACAGATTTTCAACTTGAGGGTGGTAGCTAGCCAATCGGACATTAGAAAAAGCCCTACCACCATGCTATGGTTTCCTCATGATGTTTTTCTTCACCGAAAACAGCTCATTACAGGGATTCGAACTCATGTCATTCGACGCGAAGTCGTACACGCTACCACTGAGCCATCATTGCTTCAGATACTTCATAATATGCATGTTGGATGATTAAACACAATTGTGCCAGATTGGTTCACGACCACCATAGTGGTACGCTTAGGCATATCGCGTTCCTGGAACATATAGTGTATAGCGGTTTGGAAGGATATCTGTACCAACTGGAACGCTATCACCATCCCCACGGTGATAAACCCATTAAAATGACTGTCTTCTATTTTGTCACGTTTCGGGAACAGCTAGTGTATTATAGCCATCGGCTGAGATGTTTGCAGGCAAACTAGACGTCTGGTGATGGTTTGCTGGTCTCTCATTAGTTGCCGTTGATTTTGGAATGATCTGATCTTACCACCAGGTGTAATACAGCCATTAAACCGTGTTACGATATAAAAAAAAATGTGTATTTACGTGAGAAGTTATACGACTTCTTTGTCGTAATAAAATACAAAATTACACCAAAAATGTTATCCCGTGTGTCAACAACATGGTGAATGATAATAAAACATTTTAAGTACATTTTTTTTTATTGTGATACAAAATAATCGGACCGTGTGTAATAACTAAAGGTTATTTCAATCGAATTAAAATAATATTTATTCACATTATTAATTAATTTCGTGACAAGATGCGTGCGCAGTTTTCAATTTTACCCTTTAAAATTGCGACAAAATAAATATGTCAAAAAAAAATTCTTGCAATTTGTCGCTGAATAGTCTGAATGACGCAATGAAGTCCTAGAAATGTTTATATGTTAATACAAATTACACAAGTGACTGGACTTTCGATTACTGTAACAAATGTAATAATCTAGTACATAATCGATAAGCCGTTAATTGATGCAGCGCGCCGCCGCCGCCGCGGCCGACGAGTCTACACAGATCCCACATCACGACGGAATTACTGGGGATTGCTGTTTTTTTATTGTGAAATGATAATGATGTAAGGAAACATTGGTGTTATGATAATATCAGTGATACAATTTAAAAAAAAAGGAATTATTCAATTTTTGAAATCAGTTATGCTTACATTATTTATTTTACATAATATAAGTGTATTGAGTTTTTTTGTCATAAATTAATGTTTACTAATATCTTAGTAATCTATGTTGCTTATTCCTTAGTAAAATTGTTCAAGTACGTGTAGCGCCATCGATTTGTGACAAGTTCTTGTAACTAACAGCTCGTCTAGTACTATGCATTAAAGTTATTAAGACTATTTTCTCATACTTATTTGATACTGTATGGTCTTGCAGTCTTGAATTTGTATGAGGAAGAGACAGAGGGTAACAGTGAATATCACGATATCTTTAAAAAATCATAATTTTGTAGTCCACGCGAGCACAGCTAGTATAAAATAATATTCATGTGGTATATACTCTAGCAATGAAACAAAACAACCAAAAAGCTTCAAGTTAATTCAACGTGGCTAATCCTAAAATCACACAAATAACTCTACATTCTACATTTAGCAACGTTAAAAAGAAGGAAAACGTCACAATGTAAAACTTTTAAATTAATTCTTGTTCCACCAAGTGACATGTTCTTGGATAAGTTTAAATGTTACTATGTTTAATAAATTCTATAACCGTCCGTGGTGGATTGCTTTATATTTTTATTGTTAACTTCTCAAGCTTGCAATCACACGAACAAACTATGGGGATGTATTCGCTGCCTGAAGGATTTATTGTGCACTACAAGATAACGGAGACCCGGGAGAAAATATCAAGTGAAGATATTTCAATGTTAAGGAGAATGTAGAATGATCGAGGCACTGAAGCGAGGTCGAATATTGCTTAATTATATCGCTTTCTTGTCTGTGTGTTTGTCTGTTCTGTCTGTAGCAAATTAAGCTAAACTTAGACAATCAAATTAATATTTCACTTGTCTATTTTGTTATCATGGCTTGTTTTTTAGTGATACTGTTTTTTTTTATTGTAACAGTACGAGGAAATTTGAAGTCATAGGAGAAACAGGGGAACTGTCTTAGGAACCATAAGCTCTTTTTTTTAAACAACTATGGTAGAAGAAAAAAAATCGAAACCGGTTGCAGCGCTTAATTTAATAAAAAGTGTTTTTGCAGTTAAAGAAAACATATTATATAACGCAGATATTGGTACTGCTATGTTAGTCTGCTTCGCTTTTTTCACAGTTTAATTTCCTATGGGACCTACGGTATTTTACTGTGGGGTTCGGCAACTGAGGTACGTACCATATTTGTACTACAAAAACGAGCAGTTCGAGCAATTTATGACATGGTACCTCCGGAATAAATAACTCAAGAAGAAGTTTCAATAATTTTTTTTTGTCGTTATAGGTTTGGCGTAGTGGCCGCAACGTCACCTGATGTTAAGTGACGATGTGGACCAAGATGATAACACGCTAAACCTAGTGGAAGACTGATTCTCAAGTGCAGCTCCTGGACCACACCTATTGGTGCTTGACGACAGATTTTTAACTTGAGGGTAGTAGTTAGCCAGTCGGGCATAAGAAATAGCCCTACCACAATGCTATGGTTTCCTCACGATGATTTCCTTCACCGAAAGCTCATGCTCATTGTAGGGATTCGAACTCACGTCAATCGACGCGAAGTCGTACACGCTACCACTGAGCCATCATTGCTTCAAAATCTTAACTTTGCTCTCCTAATAAATACATTTTAGAAAAGTGTATGTACGTTTGGAAAAAAATGATAATGTTAAACTTGTAAACGACAGACAATTTTAATACTAGAAATAAATATAAAATAGTCATTCCATCTTTTAGAATTAGTAAATCAAATAAAAGATTTTAAGGCAATTTATGTAGGCTCTATAATAAACTTCATAAGTCCTTTACCGATTTCTGGATAATATAATAAATTCAACAATCATGTTAAGCCAGTTTTATTGTACATGTTTACGTGAATGACGATGATGTCTGGAAGTGATTCTCTCTCTGTACATCCACTGAAAATGATATTAACTGGTAACAATATAAATACACACTTTAAAAGCAAATAAAAAAAGTGTTAATAATCATAATCGAGTTTCTTGACGGTTTTTCTTGATAACTGGAATGTTTTCCGAATCGGTGGTGGCGTGTTAACATTCATAAGTGCCTTCTTATGGCCTAAAGTGAATAATATATTTTAATTTTATAAGCAACTTGATTACTGGTGCTTGACAAAACCGTTGAATAAATCCAAGAAATCGTAATATGCCTCGGTAAGTGTACAAGACACTCACTTTGCCTACAGAGACGAGTACATTCAGTACGTTGCCTCGACCCGCGATTTATTCTCATAACACGCAAAGTATAAAAATATAATTTTATTTTGTATACACAATTTATTATCCATCGCTGAGCTGTAGAATCAAATATGCTTTGTTCATGTATCCATTTTTATTTGCTTTTTTGTTCTTTAGTGAAATAGTTTAGTTAATTCGACCTAAGAATTATGTGTTGTGATTATGGATCTTGCCTGTTTTAATCTAATCATTTATGAAATAGACTAATTGTACAACCTTAAGTTTTATAAATTTTATCACTAATTTTCAGTTCCCATAAAATACGTTTATGAATGTTACATTAAAAATACTTTTAAAATATCATCTTATTTTCTAGAAGTCTTGTAAAGAAACTGAAACAAATGATTCTGTAATTCTAGCTAGATAACTTTATTGAAACATTTAATTTCCTAAAAAGGCGACCTTCCCCTTGAGACCTAAGCTTAGGTAGCAAGAAAAATAACTATAGATAGTAATTTTCACCGTAAACTCTTCTGTAGAAACTATAACAAATTGGAAAGTAGTTCTTATGTTAGACGGGGCTAGAGAAATTTCTTGAACATTGAATTATTGATTGTATTGCAGCCAACTTGTGCATGTGTATAGAATTCAAAGCATATGGTATACAATTAGAAAAATAGCTAAAGTGTGTTGGTATTGTATTTTAGTCAAATGAAATTCAATATCCGTGCAATTTATATCTTTAAATACAAACTGGACCAATAACAAAGTAACATTATAGATTTCTAACTAAACAGAAATTAAATTGCAGAAAAATATCCATTTTTATTGAACTCACAAATATCAATTTCAATAGGAATTTCGAATGTATTTGTCTTACTATAAAGGTGAAAATACATTGAACGTCGATAGAGAGTACTATCGGCCTCCATTCGTTACTATAGGAACGGCACGAACTGAAAAACAACTTTTATTTTACCATCGCCAAACCCAGTATCGAGAATATAACAGAGGGTCCATTTAGTTGTCGGTGTGATTTATTAAGATTTTTCTTATTTTTATTATTACCAATACATAAATCGAGATGCGAGCATAGTCAAAGTTTTAAATTATTTTAACATTGTTTTATAGTGGTAGGTTTTTACGTCGACATAAAAAACCATATTAAAAAAATTATAATCTAATAATCACGTGTGTTTACTGCTTAGTATTATTTTTAGTTGTTTTTGAAACTCAGTGGTAGCGTGTATGGACACCACGTCAATCGACGTGAGTTCGAATCCCTGCAATGAGCTTGAGCTTTCGTTAAAGAAAAACACCGTGATGGAACCGTAGCATGATTGGGCTTTTTCTAATACCAGCATGGCTAGCTACCATCCTTAAGTTGCAAATTTACCGCCAAGCACCCATAGGCTTTTGGTGAAGGAGAATATTATGATGATGATTCAAGTTAAAACTCTGCCACACAGCGCTTGTTACCGTGTTCTCGCAGCCATACTTGAGAACTTGTGGTAAATTATAATCAGACGCTTTACTATAAAACTTGGTAAAATATACACAAAGTCATGTAAAATTGAATTTCTAGTCATAACGGGTGGTAGAATACTACAATTAACTCCACCCACCATGTTTAACAGCCGCCGGGCACGCTTAGGTCGTTTTTTTTTATAGTAGCTCGGCACAACGATTTTATTGTACCTTATGATAAGCACAGTACAATCCAAATACAACGGCGACCACCGAGAGATCGAAATCCATCGCCGGTCGCCGCTGTCATGCCGGCCTGCATAAATATCACCGGCACCAGCAATGGATTACCAATCTTTCGGTGGTCACCGTTATATTTGGATTGTACTGTGCTTACCATCGGACGCAATGACGTAATTATGCCGTACTGCGATAAAAAGAAAAACAATATTGGCTATGGTTGAAATGTTTGCAAACGATCTTTATGTACTTATGTGTTATTAATATTTTATGGAAGCCGGCACTCAGCCATTCTTTGTGCCGCTGTGGGGATATTTGCTCCGCCGTCTGAGACCGGATTCAGTTTCAATTGATGAGCGATTATTTGCAAGGTCTTTAGATAACTTTTTGTAATTTATTAGATAAATAGTTAGGTAGATTTCATAACCTTGTGTTAATGTTTGTAATGTCTGGAAATAGGCAATATTCAGCAAATATTATTATAGGATCAAAATAAAGGAGAATTCTTTTTTAATACAAAATGTATTTTGTACTAGAACCATCATTGTACTGCTTAAGTGCCATTAGCAGTTTTTTTATTTTAAAATATATTGAATGTATAATATTTCATATTATCTGCCGTTGCAGATAGATTGGCAATAAGTATACGCATATAGGTTTTTTGAGGTCTTTGCATGTTCGAGTTAATTTTTTTAAGATTAGAGATGTGAATTCTTCCAAGTAGGTATTTGAAATGCAAAATATGTATTTTAATTTTGCATTTGAAGTACTTTCTTCAAAAAGCATTTTCCATTTTATTTGAAATACTTAAAATATACAGTTTACAAATAAAACATACTTTTTTCGATTTTTATTCCTTATTTGCATTTTTTTTAAATTATCGATGTCTTCTGGCTATGTCGGAATGTTTGCATTGTCAATTATTTAATTTTATTTAGGTTGAGATAGTTTTCTTTATTTATTTTTTATTTTATAAAGAGAATAAAGTAAATTACTATTTTATTGTACATCTGACACTGAACAGTGCTTTGTGTATGCGTACAATGGTAAATTAAAAAAAATATGATAATATCGCTATCTCACACCCGGTTACACAATCTGTCTGTCTAGTTTCTTCTCTCTCCATGCAAGTGTTAGAGTTTAACTGCCATTGAATGTTCGGTATACTGTAGAATAACCTAAGAACAAAACACCTAATTAGACAACAAAAAACTGTCACTTGTATAAGTATTATTGTGTTATGATATCTGCAGAGATCTTCAGATAAAATTTATATTAAATAGTTAAACAGAATGCGTAACAAACATTACAATTTTATATTATTATGATCATGAACGTTGATAAATAAAGACAAAAAATATTTCAATGAAAACGGCATACACATTTATGTAAGTAATTTATTGACATTAGTAATACAATGAATATAGCTGGTCAGAAAATAATATAGAGAACAAGATGGTTTGGGGCAGTTGGAAAATATATGGTCCACGGATAGCTCAACAAAAAATATCAAGAACTACAGCGCCATCTGCCGGGTCCAATTGTGAATCTTATCAATTCTTGAGTCCTTTTGAACACACAAAAAACTTCATCAAAATCGGTCCAGCCGTTTAGGAGGATTTTATACTTACAGAAGAATTATATACTCTTATATATATTAATTATTGTTACAGTTATAATTATATTATATATTTACGATATCATTGGTCGAATTCTAAGGAGTTTTCTTTGCGACAGGGATGATTTCCTAACGGCTGATGGTTTGGGAGTTTAGTGAACCATATACGAGTTTAAATTAAATTAAGATGTTGAACCGAAATGTATTCTAACTATTAAAAGAATTAAAGAAGATTATAAAGTTTGATTTTAATTCAGAACATCAGGACATACCTAGTAGATTATCTCACCAACTATAACAGCTAGACTTAGCGGACGATTTACCGATTCATAATCAACTAAAAATGTCGAAACAAAATACCTAAACGTTACTCATCATGTAAAGTCAGTATTAAATTTAATTCAAATGTCGCGTGTCTGTTTGTATGTCTTGCGAAGCGTACGAACAGAATGGCGTTCAGCACTTGGACATTAGTCAAACTAAACGGCGCGATGCGACGCGACGCGTGCTCAACCCTGTATAATCGAGCGCAAAAACGTTTGATGTCCAAATAAAATAGACATAAAACCCGTTGATGACTTTATTTAGAAACCGTAGGTTCAAATCAATAGTATTTATACAATGTTAAGAAATTTTATTATCTGCGACGAACATCAGGAATAGTCTAGCCGTGTGCAAGACTGGGAACGCGACCCAAAGCACATCAGCAAAGAGATTCTGTTAAGAAAATGGTGAAGAACTGGAAATATCCTGCGAAGACTTGACAACAACTTATCCAAATAAGGTCTCATGGAGTCTCTTGGCAAAAAGATACCGGGCGCCTTCAAACCGAAATCTGCATCAAATGGTTTCGGTCGAAAATATTTTTTAAACTCCACGCACAGTTAAATGGAAATGTTTTCTGTGAACCCTAAGTCTCAGATGAGGGACTTCAAGATTATTCAGGATATTACCAGCATCATTTATACTAGGTCAGTTTTTTGTTGATTTTATTATTAGTTTTATTGATTAGCATTAAATATTTTATCTAAACATATTGTGACCTTATATCACAAGATGCCAAGTATAAATAAGATAAATTACGAAGTGAGCTTATATACAAAGGTTGGTTGAGATGGGTTAAAAAAGAAACACTTTTTGAACGAGTAAAATAGTAGATTTGGATATATTTCGGAACAATATATATGTTTATATTGACTTTGAATAAAGTTTTATTTGATGTCAAGTGACGGTGTGGCCGAAGTTGATTATAAGTGGGGAACATGAATTGTCCTTCTAGACAGATTTACAACTTAATTGTAGTCGTTAAAAAATTGACTACTATTATAAGGTTCTGTTGCGATATATATAAAAATAATGTGTGATTGATACCTTTAATGAAAGCTCATCGTTGAATTCGATAGAAGTGAAGCTCAAATATGCTACCACGGACCCATCATTGCTTCACACATTTGTGCGAATATTTCACACCTGACTAATTTAATAAATTTTAATTGTGATTTACCATATTCCTCATAAAATTAAAAGTACATCAATTTTGTACGTGACATTACGTGCCAGAGAGTGTCATCCACATTTGTCATTCGGCCCTCTTAATTGGCAACAGACATTCCTGCCACTCCTGCGCACTCCTCTAATATTGGATTTAAAGAAAACATTTTAAATTGATATTTTCGAATGACGAACAGACTGGCAGATTGAACTGTGAATGAAGCGAGTTGATTAATTTAGATTTGCTGTGCTGAATTTACTTACGTGAAATTATACCTATTTATGTATATAATAATAATATACCGGTGACCAAATTGACGAACAATACTCCAATATACTCCGCACCAGGCTAATATAGAGTAAAATGCAAGATTTTGCTTTATTAAAAGGAGTACTGGTATGTAGTACAAAACTAAGGATACGACTAGATTAATCATAGTGTGCACTAAAATCAAATCAAAGAGAACCTCGAGATCCCGAACACTAATCTCTTACTATAGGAGTATTATCGATTTAGTAGTTGTATTTAATCTGATTCTTATTTCTAGTATTTGATTTTCATTATACCACATATTTATTATGCCACTTTGTAAGCTGTCACAGTCTTCTGTGCTATTTATTTTGCATTTTTTTAAATATCATCAGTATATGCCAGACATTCACTGTCAATCATATCGAGTAGGTCGTCAACATATATCAGAAATAACAGGAGACCTAAATTAGATCATAGTGGTGCCACCAGAAGTTCCAATGAAAGACACGGACTCAAATTCGTACACTGCAACTAAGTGAAAAGTTTTGTAAGGACAAAGTCAACCACCGGTAGAGGTTACGATGGATACCGAGATGGTTGACTTATATATATTTAAAAACTGGCAGGTCAATGCCGTCCTCGGGGTGGTCAATTTGTCGAACTACGGTAAAAACCAAACAAGTTAATTTCTAAATACATTTATAATATCTCTTCACGCATTATATATGAAATTTTCAAACAAACTTCAGTTACCGAGACCCATATAAATCAAAGCGAGACAAAATGAACACCAGTCGAGCGAAATGCGATAACATTGAAATTTGATAATAGACGTCGCGAGCACTTTGTATTAAATAATGAATCTACCCGCATATTTGTGTAATTTCTGTAAGAGAGTTTTTTTAATATTATTTATAGTAGCACGATTAGGTGACGGTACAAACATGATAGTAAGTACAGTTCGCTGTCATGCCAGCCTGCAAGCCTCCAGGCAACTGGATGTACAACGTCACAAATCAAAAGGGAGCTACCATGAGGATTTTATTACGATAGGAATTGTGGTCGCGACCAAGTCGGTTAAACCGGCTGATTACGAATCGCGACACGCGTAAGCCACTATGGTGGTCGACATCCAGTTGGTTACAATAATCGTGTCCTAGTCCTACCTTCAATTTTACTATATATAGTTACTCTCATAAGGGAAGTTGTGATCATAGTGAACTATTTATTGAAGTTAGCTTTTCCCACGTAGATTATTCACAAACATTAAGCTCTCTGTTATTATTGTGATAGAAAAAAAAAATAGAAATTATCTTCATCGCCTCTGCATAATCTAATCGCAGAGACATTAATATGTTGTTTACAATGCATAGGTAGATTAAAACAATATATTTTTGTAAATAGAACCTTATGTTCAATGGAATAAAAGTTAATGAAATCAAAAGTTTTGTCGGCTGCTAACGGTCTTAATATAACGCAATGTGACAGCGTGAAGAGATTTGCTTATATTGTTTTAGTGACGTTTCGACTTGTCTTGTTCTCATTTCTGACGGTCTATTTACGTGTTTATTTATAAGCATTTATAAGCTACTAGCCACAGCCCGCGATTTCGTACAAGTTAACTGCGATATTAAAATTAATAATAAGCATATTGTATGCCACTAAGGGTGAGCGTAGCTTTTATCAAAATTTTTTTTGAATGGTATCAGTTATCACAAGGATTACTTCAATTAAAAGAAATGCACTTTTTCTTTTTCTATAGATATGTATAACCACGTTCTGATATCTTAATTTGTCTCAATAATATTATAAAAAATAAAGCATCTAAATTTCAAAACGTAAGAAATGGAATTATTTAGTTGTTTTTAGAATTCTTCACATAAATGAAAGATCCAACCAAATCTTCTTTTATATATACAATATAATTGTATATATCATATAAAACACCGACAGTAAGTTTTGTTGTACTTAAAATGTTTCTGCCGCTTTTATCAAAAAAAAAATTTCTAAATCTCGTAAATCAGATTTTGATAATTTCTAATTCTCTCTCTACGGCAACGATAATATCTAAATACAATAAAGCCGTAAATAAAATATCTTTAATTCATAACAAATAATAATAAAATATATATCTTCATTTATCGTTTCTCAAATATATACCTCATTTCTCGTTTTCTTCATTTATATGTATATATAGATTCGAAATATACGCCCGTAAGTTTAAACAATAACCCAAGATAGTTGTTCATATTTGTGCTGAATGTATCTATATTAAAAATAAACTACTAAAAGATATTTTACGACTTTCATGTTATGTTCAAGTGGACACTTTAAACCCTTGAACTTCGAGTGCCGTATCCATCTGTATCGTAACTAATATCAGTTAATCTTTTATATTTAACCAATGGAATCTATGTTACACTAGATCCGTCAATCGTTCCAAATTGAAAAAATAGAATGTGTAGTAAAGCAAACAAAAAAGTTATTCTCATCTATAGATGTAGAATATAAAGTTGATGTTGGACCAACTATCGTTCTAACGTAACTATGCGCTATCGTCTCGATAAAACAAATTATCAAAATTATAAATATGATATTATGATATGATACTATAAATATGAGCTCAAGCGATCAAATCGTTCAGAATTTACACGATCACTAACAGACACAAGGTTTTTGTATATAAGAATAGCTGTGCCCGCAGCTCTGATCGCATGGACTGCAGAATTTGCGCATGCGCGAATCGTGCTGCCCCCGCTCAAAAGACAGAAGACGAAAAATACTTACTGTGGGTGATCTTTAAAAGATAGATATATGCTATTGCTGACTTTTTTGTAGGTATTTATAAGGTCTACAATTATGTACAACATTAATTTGATAAATCTTGTATGGTTTACTCAGCGTAAGCCATTTAAGAGCCCCAAATGCGTCTTTTTGCCGAATTGATTTTATCTTACAAAATATATCCTATAAACCAACGTATAACCATGTCATATAAACAAGTAAATCGGATAAGTAGTTTTCGCGTGAAAATAATATAAACTGACTGACAGACAGAGAGACGTTGAGTTGTACAATATGTAGGTATAGATAAATTTGATAAACTAAAACGCCGTTTGACCAATCACTGTGAATGTTGGTTAATCTAAGTGTTTTTTCATGGCGAATGTTTTTATGCTATCTCTGAAAACGATAGTTTTTGACTATTAGAAAAGGCAGAACAGTGTGTACGGGGCGAGCTAGTTACGTATAATTATCGAAAGTTTTTATATACGCTTTGCTTACATTGTTAACATTTTATTTATATAACTAATAATTTCATTTCGTATTACAAAATAATAAACATTACGTTAACTAAAAGTATACAGAATACAGACATCTTACACTGAAAAAAAAGTTTTGTTAAGAATAGCTCAAATTTTACCTATTAGTTACAAAATTCGGGGGACTACTAAACTGAGGCCTACTAGTAACCAAACTCTTAACTAGTTTGGGAAGTGCAGCAAAACCAGTTTAGCTATTTTAACAAAAGTTTGGTTACTAAGAAGTAAATTTAAGCTATTTTCTGATTAGTCAAACAGTTCAGCTATTCATTTTTTTCACTGTAGTATTTCAATCCCGTTTACTCGTTAGCAGAATTGGTTTGGTGCGAGTACTGTTGTCTACATTATGACGTACACACTTTAGACATACACGTTTAGTCAGTCACAGAATTTTTGTTCCGAACTGCTCATCTAGTAAAAAACTTAGTCATTGTCGAAGATAGTAGAAATAACTAAAAGTCCATCGTAAATAATATTTTGAAAACATTTAATATTTACTGACGTTTAGTTATTATTTTTTAGTTTCTCTCTAGCTTTATGATTATGTAAGCAGTTTGGACTTGATAAAGAAACCGACCAAATTTGTATAGGATTATAGCTTAACTTTTCGGCAACGTCTTCTGATTAAGGGCCGGAAGGGAGGATTAAATCTTAGAAGGTAAAGTGTATTAAAGAAGCTTTTAAGTACCATTACTGGAACATAACTGGCGATGCTTGCTCACAGAATTTCAATTTTAAAATGTTTTTTAAACTACCTCAGAAAAATCACTTTCTGGTAATTAATGGTAATTATGACACAGTCCACAAACAAAGGCGACCTTTGGCTATACACATTTCATGAGCAATCGTCGATGCAATGCCGAAAATGCTGAAATATCTCATCATGATTCGTTGGAAGGGGCAAATGTTATAGACAGGAGGCAATACGTTGATCGAAAGTTCGTTCCACATCCGCATGGTACGACATAGGTAAGATTTTGCAAACCTCTTTATTCGGGCTGGACCTTTATTCAGCCTTATAAAGAAAGTACAGTTGGCTGAATGCGAAAAAGCTTCGTACTCTATTCAGGATGCACAGTCTCCTGGAGAATGCGAAAATAACACATCTAATGTGATACCTGAGATTGAGGTCACAACGGACATTCGTTCTTAGGATAGGCTATCAAAATTTGTGAGTGAAACATTCTAAAGAATGGGAACAGGGGAGAACGGAGAATTTTTACAAGAGAATGCGCAGGATGTTAGCTGATAGGCCAGTAGTGGCAAAATTCTGCCATGGTTGCTTTACACTCTTTTCTTCCTTGAAGCGATGTTGGTGTCCAAGTAGTGAGCTACATGATTTATTTTTTAATGTGTCTATCTAGAATGATGCACCCCATGTCAGATCGCTAAGACTGAACATATTTTAACAAACTGATCGTCTAAATGACAAAAAAAGAAAAAAAAAATCATCAACCCTTTAAAAGGTTTTTGATTTATTAATTCCCTCTTTTATTGCCTTATGGAAACACTGAAAGCACATTTCTGTCTTCGATAACATGTTTATTTTAGTACATCAAACGTCTTGAATTTAATAATACATATTTTTATTAGAGTAACAGAGTAAAGGGGATGTTCCATTGGAATGCTCTCGAAATCACGGATGCGGCGTGCGGCTTAGGTAATGTTTTTAGTTAGTATTGGACCATGGTTTTTTAATATCCTTTATAAGTTTAAGCGTTTGGTCAAAATCTTATATAATGTTAAGTGCCGATGAGGCCCATGAGAGTAAAACACTAAGCATAGTGGGGAGACTGGCTCTTAAGTGCAGTTGCCAGTGTACACACCTGGCGACAGATTTTGAACTTGAGAGAGGTAGCTAACGAGATGAGTTTTATAAAATGTCCCACTATCGTGCATAACCATGCGACTACATTCACAGCATTTATTTTATATTTGACGGCTATTTAATATTTTTTCAAGACATTTGCTCAAAAAATGCATTTAAGAAACCTGTATACATTGTTCGAAAGTTAAGAATTACGCACCATACAAGGAGCGTGTGGTAAAAGTTTTACCACACTTTTCACCGTCTATCCTGAGAAAAATTAATGGTTCGTCGTAGAAGTTTGGTGTTTCGAATCCGATCGAAGTTTCACAGTAAAAGATAAATAAGCGATTACAATTACTATAAAAAACTATACAAAATTTTTGCTTTTTTTATTCTACTGAATCTAGCGTTTTATGACGCCATTGGAACTACAGCTTAAAAGTAAAAAAAAGTTTGCGTAATGCGTTCGTGTGTTTTTCCAAGGGGATCATAGCTTCGGCAATTTCCTTGTAAAAACAAGGGGTTCTATATGAAACATAATAAATTTTTAATGCAATTCGATAAGGAACTTATTCATTACATTTCCGATTCCGTTATTTATTAAATTTGTTACAGATAGTTTAATGTTTTTTTTTTTTAAATATACTTGGACGATTGTTCTAAATAGTAAATATATAATGCGTGAATGATAAAGCTAAATTTTTTTATATAAAACGGAGTACTTCTGAAGCGACAAGTAAAAATAATTCCGTCTCATATTGATTACGACCGGACCGGATTAGAACGGATGCAATATAATTTTATACCACATTTAATATTTTAATTTCTTCGTTATCTTTAAATAATTATTTAATATATTCCACAAGTATCAAACTCAAACATAATGTCTGAATTTTTGAAATTCACCAAACATTTATATAATATAAAAAATAAAAACCTATAACAAAATTTTCGAGAAATACTTCTGTAACGTGTGTTTGTATAGAATTCTGCTAATACCACTTGGTTATTGTTGTGAATGTAGATGTGATGTGGTGGGTAGTTGGGCATAATTATAAATGTGTTGTAGGTACTTTAATAAATACTCAGTTGTCATCTGAACTCTGTTGTTTCAATGTCATAACAGTTAGGTATATAATATTTACTAAAATTCAGTTTTCAAACAACTCTTTAGTAAAATAATGGCACCCTTGCTAGAACTGTTCAGGGTGTTTTTCTGGTAACTGAAAACATTCCTTGTTATTATTTTAATTCAATAACAAAGCTATCTTACGTAAAATACTCGTGGTATTTCAAAATATAGGATTATATTATAACTCAAATTTTCTGTAAGAATTTTAGAAGGGACCTTCATCTGTGCAGTGGTTTTTATATTGTGTGGTTGTTATATGACCTTGTATATTGTATTATTGGTGACTAATTCATTTAAATTGTGTACTAAAATCATTTTGCGCTTTACATACCTAAATTCATTCTTCATTACAAAACAAATGAATTATAATTTTAAACTGTAAGATGTATTTAAATGAGACGGTTACAAATATCACACTGTGTAGGTATTTAAAGCACAAAACGATTTTAATAGTCAGTTTAAATGATGTATGTTATATTCCTGGAAACACTTAGTTCTCCTCCAGCCTGTCGTAACATTAACAAATCTATACCGCATGGATGTTGTTCTTGGAAGCTAATTTTCATTTTTGACATATTATTCTATATTTACTGCAAAAAACAAGGAGGAATGAAATCAACTGTACTGGATTATTAGGATTTTTTTTCTTAAGTTTTGCAACCAATTATGATTGAAGATAATTGCTGTTATCATGATCTGCGAAGTTATTTCATATGTTAGAGAGTGATCATGAATAAAATTAGTAAAATGGCCAAACTCGTTGATGGACTTTTAAGTATTGCCAACGCGAAAATGTATATCTATTTATACTAATAATATACTAAAGCAGAAGAGTTTTTTTGTTTGTTTAAACACACTAAAATCTGGAGCTACCAGTCGGATTCGAAGAAATATGTTTATATATGATAGCCAGATTCACGAGGAATATTATAGGCTACTTAGCATTGGGCTACACCTCTCAGCTAGCCTTAAATATTGTTTTTTGTTAAGTAAGTCAAAACAAATAAAACACCCTAACAGCTTTATTTGCGTGCGTTGGTGTAATGGTTAGTGATACATAAATACAAAATTCTACAAAAATATTGCTACTTAGTACATCTAAAAAAACCACAATACTATTTACCTATCTCTTATACATAAGCCACAATAAGTCAAAATAATGTACTACAGTATTGTACACCTTAAGAAGGTCAACAAAAAAGTCCGCGATGGTATATGTCTATCTCTTAAGGATAACCCACAAAAACCATTTTTTATCCTTTACATTTTACGGAAAAAAAATGGCTTATTTACGAAGTGATTTTAAGTAATACAGCATTAATCCTTATCCAATTAGGTACCTTAAATACATTGTCCATTTAATAAAGATCAATATAGCGATTTACAGCATGTAATTTAATGAATATTTCCGAAGATATTACAGATTTAAAATGTAGGGAAGTGCGGTGGTAACGGCCCTATATACCATGGTCAATTATATTATATGTCGCTCTTTCAAGAGTAACCTCTAAACAAACATGTTTGTATTGTCTAATGACAAAAAAGCTGTAAACGTTGTTTAAGGACATTCTGTAGTAGGTAGGTATATTTAGTATCAGCATTGCACCCGTGTAGTAGTGAAGTAATTCATAAATCATCAATCAGCGGTTTATTTTAAATTATCCGCGGGTGAAACCGTGGGGCACAGCTACTTAGCTATATATCTTCGTTTCACTTCACTAGCTTTGTGCTTCGGTTAAACTGTTTTGAAAAGAACATGCAGAGATAAATTCTACTTTTCTTTTAATAAATTCTATTTCTATTTTTCAACAGAATTACCTTGTGTGAGCAGTGAGTGCCTATCAGCCATAAAGTTAAGGATCTAATATAATTTTACAATTTTTTTAAAAAAGAATCGCACCTTCATTTTATTGTAGTTATTATTGGAACAAGTAATATCGTGGATTTCTTATATACTAAATTAAATTACAACACATGGCATTTGTTAAAAATGTTATAAAATAGTACCTATGTACTATATTTTATTATTCGTACATACAAAAATCTTTTAACACGTTTTTATTAGCTTCACTTTTAACTAACTAAGAAACAATGTAATATCAAATAATGTAACAATTTTTACTTACTCATAATTGTCGTATCGAAATAAAACTTTGTATATATACGTAGTTCGGATGACAAAACTATAATTTGGTATCTTGGAGCTGATCTGATGATGGAGCCAGGAGGTGGATAGTGGAACTCTTCAGTGGCTTAGACTAGCAAACCCCTCGAGTTTGGGCTCATATGATTCGTTTTGATGAGTCTAATAGACTGACTTGGTAACGAGATGTTATTTTAAGACAATAAAAGTGATTAAGGCGTATTTTTAAATTTTAAAATTAATTTAATCTACAAAGTAAACAATTAGTAAATTGTAACCAAAATATTCAAATTTTCTTAACGTATTACTGTAAAATAAAGTTTGTATTAATTGTTTCTAATACCCTTCTTATTATCTCTTTCTCTCTTTTCCGTTTTAACTTGATCGACACGTCATACTTGATCCTGTGTTGTGACCTTTTAATTTGCGATTTTTATGTACATGCTGTTCTAAAAATATTTATTTCTCCATAAATATTTACTCCTTAGAGGTTACGTTTAATATCTGGAAATGTAAGGATAAACTTTTTTTTTATTGTTGTAGTATAATTACAAATACGCTGTATAGAAAAAAAAGTAAATCAATTTAATTACAAACGCAAACAAGGTTTCATTTGATGGGCGGTATGTTAAATTTGCAAGAGAATGTTCCAAAAGCCAGGAAATTAACTGTCCCCTGTCAACGCATGTTACATGGAGCGAAATTCCTATGTAACTCGCTCGCTATATGGTTATAAGATTTCGAAACTATTTCATATTGATGTAGATGTTTCTACATTAGTAAATAGTTTTGGACTGCCTCTGACCTATTAAGTATTCGAAATTATGGAGGGCACAGGTAAAATTCCCGCTATCTCGATTAAAGTTATCAAAGTTTCGTTCTTTTCAGTAAATCATAACAAGATTAAGAAGGTATACTCACTCATATCTATATTAATAAATTTTTAGTTTTATCTGTATATGTAATTTTTTCCAATTTTTTTGATAGACATTCTTCTCGTATATATAGGACACTGATCACGAATATGACATTAAAAATGTTTTTGTCTGTCTGTCTCTCGGTTTGGATGTACGGATTTAAATCAAAAATGGCTTGACCGATTTTTAATTAGTACTAGCTGTGCCCGCGGCTCCGCTCGCGTGGACTACTAAAAAAGGTTTTTTATATTTTCTTCCTAACCGTAATTCTTTTTATAAATTATAAGTAGACTAAATTATGCCCTATAATATCAGCTATCTGCCAGTGAAAGTCCCGTCAAAATCGGTACAACCGTTTCGGAGATTACCGGGAACATACAGAGAGACAAAAAAATTGATAATGAGTTTTTTGTTTAGGTATCGTGTATACTTTCATATGCATTTAGTAAAAATCTGTTATTTTGATATTACAAAGAGACACTTCGATTGTATGTGTATATAATATAGCATAGCTATATAAAATATAGTGTAAACAAAAAAATGCTTATAAATTTATTCGCCCAATCTAGTTCGAAACACGTTAACTCTATTCTATAGGCCGTGTTCTATGGCTTCAGGATTTCCGTGCCGTAACCATAGCAACAATAGTCCGACCTACCCCACCATGCGTCTCATAAAAATACTCAACTAAAACCAAACTTTACTACACATTTGTCTAAGTCTTTGCAGTAATAGAAATAAGGTCGATATTCTTTAAAAAATAGTTAGTAGGTTAACTAAGTATAAACAATTTTCGACCCTTGGTTATTTAGTAATACAATTCTGTTAGTATTTCAAGGGGAAAAAATGTTCGATGACATTTTTATTTTCCTTCAACCTTGTTAATGTTTAGTTTGCTGTTATATCGAATTACGTAAACGATTGCTATTGCTTGTGGAAATAAAGATGTTTCCAATAGTTTTCCTCCGCCTTTTATGCCGGGTGTTAAGCTCTGTGTATGGAATCTGATAATTCTAAATTGTTTTGTAAACTTTTTAATAGCTTTTGTAAAACAATGAATTTAAAAAGATTTATCACTGTCCAGATTTTCTCATTGGATGTAGTTGTCCAAAAGGTATTTTATCCTATATTAATGAATACATTTCGTTCAATTATGTCATCTAAATATATAGTACACAGTCCATTCATTTTCACTTTAATTATTTAACTTTTAATAAATAAGAATAAGTAATTAAAGATGAGTTTGTTTTTCAAAAGTGCTCAGATAGTTTATCTTGCAGTTTGTTTACGTGGTTATGACTTAAATCCACGGATAACAATCCGTTTTTAGTTATATTTAATACATAAAACTATCTTTTAAAAAACAGCCTATTTGAATATCCTTACTGACTGACTGAAATATCAACGCATAGCCCAAATGGGGCTAGGTCCGTTAAAATTTGCATGCGGGATCCTTTTAAATTATAGATAAGCACTAAGGGAAGATTTTTGGTAATTCAACCCCTAAGGTGGTGGAAAAGGGATTGAAAATTAGAATGAACATCCGTCATTTTTGAAGATAGATCTATGCAAATTGGGATTTAGCAATTCAGTTAGAAAGTAGAAAAGATGGGACATAACTGTAAAGCGAGCGAAGTCGGCAGCAAAGCGCTAGCAATTAATAAAAAATAAAACTAACAAGTTAGCATAACAGTTTTGGAAATTTAGGTGGATTCATTAGAAGCAATAAGCATATGCTTTAGAGCTATGCTGTAACAGAATGGCTACTTGGAGCTCTTCAGCACACCCTGTATCACTGTCTGCGGCACGCATGAACTGCAGCGGACGTGTTACAGTTAATTACGATAACTGAGCACTCTGCTTGGACACGTGTTGCTCGTTAAACTCACACTGAGCGTGTTCATGTCATGCGCGGTAGCGATATTTATATGTCGGAGAATCAAACCCGACTATCGAACACAAGCATGACGTCATCTATTATTCAACTTCTTCAATTTCTGCTATTCACTAGTACAAAAAACATAATCTACACTGCACACCACAAAGTAAGTAAATAGGTAATGTAAGGAACCTTTTTCTTTTCCTTCTTTTGGCTAGTTAGACATAGAATAAATTTACAGATAAACTAAATACATATACGCATATTATTCAATATGTATAGATACTGTTTAGTTAGTTAGAAACAATTCGTAAAATTGTATAGGCACCCTTGCGATAGTTACCACTTTTGTCGGCTTCCGCGCTCGCTTGAAAGCCCGTTGGAGTTGTCAAACCATCACAACGAGCAGCTTAGTCATTTAGAACAAAAAAAACATCTCGCCCGACCTGTCGAACCATGAGGACATCCGTCAATATTGTATGCATATATGATATTAATACTATTATTGTAGTAATATGTAATATTGTGTAATTATAAGTTTCGATGCCGTAGATTTACTATTAAATATTTTTCTACCATAAAGCAGCTTTGGCAAACAAGACACTGTATATTAGTCCTTAGGATTGACAATTTGTACAGGAATGTAATCCTATTTTAGGTTTTAGATGGAAATTTGTTATAGTGACTATTTTACCCGTTTATTTTTGTTTGCTTTATTCATATTCAAATAAATAAACGTGAAATAGTATTAAGGTTATTTATGTTTTTTTTTTCACATGCACTCTTCTGAATTTTATGAAATGGACTGTCATCTATGGCATTTGTCGGTTATTTATGTTAGACAAGGAATATTTCATGCATTACTGTAATAATAATTTTTATATGGTATTGTATTTTCCTATATTACCTAAGAAATAACAGTGAAATATTTTAAATATCAAAATATGTATGTTTGTTAATCAGTTACACAAAAATGGCTAAACGGATATTGATGAAATTTGGCACAAAGATAGTTTATAACTAGGATACTTTTTATCCCGGAATATGACATAGTTTTCATTTCTCTCTGGACCCAATTCTGAAGTCCATGCAAACGAAGTCATGGGCAGAAGCCTGTTATTAATATATATCATTCTTAGTTTTCATATTACATAAAAATAGCTACTATTACCATGCAAACTAGTAATAAAAATGAAATATGTATATATAAATAAATACATATATTTTTTACTGATTATTAAGATAATAATAATTCAGTATCCTTTTATTAATTCATTAGGAATTAAAGTTCAAAATATATACATTTTAATTGATATACTTGAATTGAATATAATTGATAATTGATATTAGCAAATTTAATATTTAAAAAAAAATACCAAGTGCGTGTCGGGCCACGCGCAGTATAGGGTTCCGTAGTTGTCCGTCACAATATGCATACTTAAGGATGCTTATGTTTACACCGAGCCAGGGCCGGGCCGGGTGCCGGCCAAGACGTGGTCAAACATTTATAGTATACTTCTAACTGTGTTGATTTCGTTCTTTAGATTATAATTTTATAACAAATGATGTTTTTAATTTCCTGGGCTACATCGTATATCTAATTCACTTTTAGGCACAAGTCAATGTTAACATGGATTATGTTGATTTGAACAAAAGCTATATCGTCGTCGCTTGTTCCTTATGGCATAACCTAATCGAACGTGTTCAGTTAGCCTAATTGGCGAAAACTATAGGGTGAAATGTATGTTTCAAATTAATGATTATGTGTGTATGACACTTTCTTAAACGTTGTATACGATTAGAGTCTGACTATGGAATCTGTCTTATACACTATTATATATGATTAGTTACATTAAGAAGGATTTAAAACATTACTAGCAACGTACAATAGGGTGGCGCGCAAGCCATTTCAACAAATAAGTGTATATAGTTTCCGAAGATTTAAATGCAGTTTTCAGATCTATAGAGGAATGATCACTAGGAAGGATCTAATAATATTATTACGTTTTTCTGCAGGGCCTAAGCAGTAATAGTACAATTATAATTAAAGACAATATTTGAAAGAAATCATCAGAATAATTTTCACCGTGTGATGGAGGTCAGCTAGGATAGATATATATTTATTTACATATTATAAAATTTATTCCAGCTGTTGCTTTACTAGTTAAATGATATCGAGTCAACCTGCATTGTAAGTTTATTGTGTTGCCATTTTCGAGCATATAAGATCAAGTCTATAGGTATCTGTGGTCAGATTTTAGTCTGAGGCGCCATAAAAAAACCGTAACCGTACACGTATCTTTTTTATTGTCGTAAGGTTAGGTTTATCGGATCACTACGTGAATGATAGTGGTGTCTGAAAGTGACTCTCTGTACATCCACAAAAAAATATAATAAACCATTGTAAACAATAACAGAAAATACTATAAAAATATATATTGATAAGTTCGATCGAGATTCTTGCCGGATCTTCTGAAGACTGGGATATTTTCCGAGCCTTTGCCTTCATAAGTGCCGTTTTATTAGTTTTTTTCCATGCACAGTTTCCTGTTCACCTTTACGTTTCTCTGTATGTATTGTGTATTGCCGTGTCTTGTCATTGTGAATAAATGTTTTCTTTCTTCCTTTCTTTTCAATTGAATAAACTATTTTAACTTTGATTAAAAATGTGTAACCTAATACTTAAATTAACCTCAAATCAGTAAAAAACATTTTATTACAAAAGATGTTTTCAAAAACAACTCATGTACCATCAAATTTAATTTAAATTTTTTATGTCAAAAACTTTACCCTTTTTTTACTAGAACGTCCCCTATCGGCACGTGACGTCATCATTACAAACAGATGTTGCTGGCGTGTCCGTCGAGTGTGAACGGTAACCGTTCAACCAGCTAATCGATGAAATGACGGTACCACGACTACTAATCAGGGTGAATAATAAAGCAATGGTATATATTGCTTATGCATATACTCAATATAGGGTACTGGCTGTGCCCCGCGGTTTCACCCGCGTATAATTTACAAGAAATTTCTGATTCATGATTTATAATACTTCAGTAAAGACAATATTTTTATCGGGCGACCAGGGTTATGCTCCTAAATTCACACGGCTCGTTCGCGCCACTACACTATACTCATAGATCCGAGCCGAGTGTCGACTTATTTTAATTTTACATTATCTCCCAAACTTTTCTTCCAAATAACATGCTATAAAGGGTACAGTTTATTTACATAAAATTGTATTGATGATGAAGTAACTATTCGTTTCTCATCACAGGTTGTTCTCATATTCGCGTGGGAAAGATCACCCTGGCCGCCTGATGAAATTATTGTCTATAATGAAGTATTATAAATCATCAATAAGCGATTTATTTCAAATTATACGCAGGTGAAACCGCAGGGCACAGCTAGTAGAATATATTAATAATAAAGTATAGTAAATCTAATAATATTTCATAATAATTTATTACGTAATTAATGAATATATTGTTTTTGAAGTACTACATATTATCTATAGATGGAGATATGAGCATATCGGGTGTAGTAAAATGCATGCTCGTTCATATGTACAAACAAATCTCAATTTTTCTTATCTTTATTTTCAGCGTAGCGGTGACGAATCATCAAAACATTTCAATGGCTACTTGTCCAGAAGTTATTATGGATAAAAATTAGTATTTACATAAAGTGGATAATATCTCTGTATGCTATGACGTTAATCAACTGTTCTAATATTTACTTTGTTCCAAGTCGCGGAAAATACTGTTGTTTCGATATCTCGAAAACACTATTGTTACCAATTCTTACCATATCGCAGTTCGACAAGCAAATGGTTTACTCGAATTAATCGCTTCAGCTTCTGTTAACAAGTGTAACAGAGACAGAATAGACAACTCTGGAAACTACCACAAAGACAAATTATATTTCATCTCCTGTATATAAAAAAGCGAAACACCACTCATCACGAGATCTTCGAAACTATACCTCCAAATTTACTTGAAACTATGAACGGATTTTGAAAAATTCGATCTCTAAGGGTGTAAAACAGGGCTTCAAAATTTGTACGGTGAAAAAATGTTGCTTTTGATTTGAAAAATTGTCCATTCTTAGACTTTTTAATAAAAATAATGAAAAAATGAAAAAAATAATTTTCGAAATTCGGACGTAGCAAATCGCCAAACTGTATGTAAATATTTTTTTCGCCAAAATCCAGTGTATAAATTTATATTGTTCTTATTTTCGCTAGCATCTACTGAGAAAACGATTTAAATGATACCATAGTGGTGAAGCTTCGCAGAATGAGCCGCAAGATTTAAATTTACAGTAAAACGTGGTCGGTTCAGTACAACCCATCCGTCCACTGCGGCTCGGCAGCTTATAAAGAAAATAACTTGTTTTTAAATTAAAACCACATTATTTTATTTCTCATATTATATTCAATGGCAATTTAGAAACTTATAATATTATATTAAATAAAAATAACATAAAAACAGAAAAATAACAGAAAAAACATGAAAGTAGAATAAGTAGAAATGAGAGCGCTAAGAAGTATGATAGGAGTGAAACTGAGTGACAGGATAATAATAATAAATTTTATTTCAGTTTTTACAACCATATTAGTGTTAGTATTAGTGTTAGTATACAAATTCTTAATCTAGTGTTAGTGTTATTAGTAACTTAATTTTATTATTAATTAACAACTTAATTTTATTATTAATTAATAACATACACGCCTTGTCGTACATGTAATATAGCCCAATGGATACGAAAAGGACTATCCAACCTGCTAGCTAGTACACCCATAATGCTGTTAGGACTACCCCAGATCCGCTTCAGCATCGAAGCAGATCGCTGACGCATGATGGCGTAAAAGTCATCAACTCTGGTTTCAGCGAACATAGCCGACGCGCTACAGAAACGTGGCAATCCCAAAAACATCCTGAGTGTATTATTATACTGTACGCGGAGAGCGTTGTAGGCCTTCTGCGTATACCTAAACCACAAACTGCACGTGTAAAACGTTTGGCAGTATGCTCTAAACAGTGTTAGTTTTACTGGCGTCGTGCACCGCGCAAATCTACGGGCAAGCATGTTGCATCGGGCCGCCAACGCTCTGCGCTCCCTGTCTATGTCTTGGTCATCCATAAGCCGATCCGTAATCACGTGTCCGAGATACTTGAACTGAGTCACAATGCGTAACGCAGTACCCTGTAATATTACGTTAGGAATAAATAGAGGTGTTTTATCCCTGACCTTAAACAACATTAATTTACTCTTTGTAGCATTGTACCTCAAGCCGTGAGAATTAGCATACCGCTCACAGATGTTTAATAGCTTCCTTAGACCGCCGATTGACGGACTGAGCAGAACCATGTCATCAGCGTAACTTAAGTTATTGATCATTTTACCATCAACAGAACAACCAACCTGAGTGCTGCTCAGCTCACCAATCAGCTGGTTCACATATAAGTTGAATAAACTAGGTGAGGTAAGGCCCCCTTGCCTAACACCACAGTTTAACCCATATGACACTGATCTCGCTTCTGCCCACCTAACATAATTCAGTTGGTTAGAATACCAGTATTTAAATATGTTCACAATCTCTACAGGTACTTCAGTCTCTTTCGACAATTTTTGCCACAGAACATCGTAAGAGACTAGATCGAATGCCTTAGACAAGTCAAGAAAACAAGCATACACAGGTGTTTGCCTACTGGTGTAGTAATGGACAGTTTGCTTTAAGCATAGAATTGCGCTCTCAGTAGACAAACCAGCTCTAAACCCAAATTGTGCATCTTGTAACTTAATATGACTTTCAAGCTGCCTTCCAAGCAGACTATCCAGTACCCTACCGATCACTGTCGCAAGCGAGATTGGCCTGTAATTATCCTTATCAGAAGGATCTCCCGTCTTATTTTTAATTATCGGTACAACTACCGTGGTCATGAGGTCCTCCGGCAAGTATGAGTGACCTATACAGAAATTAAATAGCATGC
Source organism: Saturnia pavonia (assembly GCA_947532125.1). Lineage (NCBI taxonomy): Eukaryota > Metazoa > Arthropoda > Insecta > Lepidoptera > Saturniidae > Saturnia > Saturnia pavonia. Next base: position 1,368,838 of record OX383901.1, read on the forward strand.
TGAGCACTCTATGTAAATGCACACCTGCAAACCTTAAGTGCTCAACACTCAAACTGTCATGCCCCGGGGACTTACCGCGCTTCATTGTTTTTATAACATATTTAACATCTTTTGATGAAAAAGTGACGTGTGGACCACCCTCACACAAGCTCAAAGCCTCCCCTGGTAACCTACTTATAAACGGTGGTTCAACTTTAAATGTATCCTTGAACATATTGGCGATCTCACTATTATGTGTTAAACCATCTACGCTAGCCGGCAAGTGCGGCTTAGTGTTTAAGGAATTTGTTTGTTTCCAGAACACACCGAACTGTTTTTCTTTATGATAGAAAGCAATAATGTCCATTTTAATTTGATCTTCATTCTCTTGACACCATTTAAGCTTGTTTTTAAACTTTTGTCTTGTCAGTTTCATGTTATCATAGATAGGACCCGACTGAGGTTTACCATACCACAACCACATTTTAAAACCAGACCTTGCCGCACTATGATAATCTTTTACATGTTTGTTCCAACCCATAATACGACCTGTTTTTCTCTTAAAAGTAGTATTTTTATGACTAGAAACAGCCGCCTCCTGTAATATACATGTAATCTTCTTATACATATTATCAATTATTAATTTGTGATTAATATTTTTACATATCTTACCGCAACACTCACTTAATTCACTAGGAAAGTCGATATCACGTAAAGCTTTATTACATAATTCTGTATAGGTCACTGTTTGTTCGGAATTTCTTATACCCCATCTTATTTTATTATTATTATATCTTAAATTCTCATGACTGTACTTAGGTACTAACACATCAAAATTACAAATTATTTCTAGTGGAAAGTGGTCCGACCATGATACCTCATTAATTATATTTATTTCGCAAACGGAATGTTTAGCAATCTCTGTTACCAAACAGTGATCCAGCCATCTAACACTGCCATGGGCATCACTCAGATAAGTATATGTATCCGAGTTTACACCTAGCCTATCAATATCGGCACATGTCCATTGATGGACAGTACAAAACTCTAATAATTCATTAAAAAATAACTCACCTGGATGCGCGTTGAAGTCTCCTAGTACGAACACACTTTCCACGGAATTACATTCAACAATAGCATTAATTTCAGCCAAACAGTCCGTATATTCGCATAAATTATTAAAATTGTTTACGGGCATGTAAACAGAGAAAAATAATATCACCCGACCTTTAATGACAACCTTAATTGCCGCTAATCTTACATTGTTACATTTTATCACAGAAACATTGTCAAAAACACTTGATCTCCACATCAGCGCTACTCCACCGTATGGTCGACCGTATAATATTTGTGACGTGTCCACCGCTGAAACACCAATAGCACTGAACTCTGGATGTATGCTGCTTAGAAATGATAAATCATGAGAAAGTAACCAGGTTTCCTGTAATGCAATGACGTCTGCCGATGTACATAATTCTCTAATATAGTCAGCCGACCTCCTAACAGATTTACAGTTAAAACTTATTAGTTTACACTTTCTATTTATATCTTTTTTATCAGAAATAATCATTTTTGTGTCTTAGAGTTACCAGAGTCTTTAGTCCTTTTTGTTTTAAATACAATGTATCTTCTGAAAAAGATTCCATCTGGCCACAAATTGTCGTCATCAAACAAGGTTAATTTCTGTTTCGGTATAAATATTTTATATGAATCGTATTCCTTAATATTTTTCATTTCAATTTTTTCTAATTCTACTACGACATTAGTTTTGTCCATAATGTAATTTACTATATCTACCGGACATACCTCTTTGGATACATTATATAAAAGGAATGGAATTTTTATATTTGCCGCTTTAAATTTAGAAGCGGGGTCTACATTAGCAACACCCTGTTTTCCTATAAAGCGAGTTTGTTTCTTACGCCGCTGTACCATGGTCCATTCACCCTCCTTGTCCCTGATATCTACAGGCCTCAACCTTTCATCTGTTTGAATATTAACGCTAGTAAAATCTGTGTTATTTGAAATTAACACATCATTATACCCACGCTTCTCTAGTCTTTCGCCTTCTTGAGAAGCACGGGAATTCTGATTTATGTTACATAGCTCGTCGCACTGCTTAGGTATTTTAATAGTTTGCATCTCTTTCCTAGGATCCGATACAGATGCGGTTTCATTCACTATATGTCTACGGGTACTTATAGGTACATTATTAAGCGCTTGCAATGTTGAGTTCCTAATACTACCACTCGGTAATTGATCACTCTCATGTTCATTCACATTTAACGAGTCGGCGATACACATCGGCCCGCTATCCACTAAATTATCATGCACATTGAGGGTAGATGAAATACTTCTTTGTATGTCTACATTTCGCTCATAGTCGTACAATACAGACTTATTCATATTGTTAGCCCTGCAAAACTCGGCAACGTACTCTTTAGTGACATAACAATCTTTTATTTCCTTTAGTTCCGATTGTAACAAAACTATATCTCGGAGTAATCTTGTCACATCTACGTGGTCGAAGGTTACCGGGGGTAGTTTCTGCAACTCCCTTGCAACAAATATTGGTACACTTTCTGGGTCTGTACTTTTAAATAAAGAAATAATATCCTCCAGGTCACGGTGTAGTTTGTTATCTTTTCTACGCGATATCTTCTTCCTTGTTGTGGACACCGATTCGAAAAGTAACGTTTTTGCACAGTCTACATCTTCACCCGTAAAAGCAGAACTACAAATCCGAATTAAACTTTCTTCATCCATAATATCAATCTTATTTTGAATGAACGCGAGCACCTCGCTAATCACAATATTACACGTATTGCACTTTAAAAAGGGCATTTTAATTAACTCAGACTACGAGTTCAACGACCGCGCGTGCGTATGCTTACTCATTACGAGCGCGACTATAAGGATAAGAAATAGTGTAATAAGAGAACGTTGTGGTGTGAAAGAAGATATAGCGACAAGGATTGAGAAAGGGATACTTAGATGATTTGGGCATGTAGATAGGATGAATGAAAGAAGAATGACTAAACAGATTTATAAGATGAGTGTAAATGGGAACGTTGGAAGAGGAAGGCCTAGACGAACGTTCCACGATCAAATCGGGGACGTTTTGAAGAAAGGTCAGGTCAAGAGTACTCTAAATCGACGAGCATGCATGAAAAGATTGATTAATGTTGAGGAAGCGAAAGTTGTATGTCAGGATCGCAGCAAGTGAAAGGACGTGGTCTCTGCCTACCCCGTAGGGAAAGAGGCGTGATTTATGTATGTATATATAAGAATATGGTTTTAATTTAAAAAAAAATGGATACGGCGCAAAACATGCCAGTAGCTAAAAAATATGATTTATCTGAAAACTTTTATATAATTATTAATATTACAAGAGCAGAAAACAAAAACCATACCTAATTATTCATATTTCCTTTGTATATTATTTTGCCATATAATATAATTTATGATATACAGAACAATGATGAAAAAATTGCCAGCTGTTTCCACAATGGATCTGTATATAAGCTGTGATCTTGACTTGAATCACCATATACTCAAAATGCAGGAAGTAAGTAAGGCTTGGGTGGCAGTGGCTTTATGCTTGATTTTCTCCATTTGGGAAGTGGCAACCGATACGTATTATTCTTCGTATTATGGAACAATATTGAACACTACCGAAGTTGCGGCTTATACTTCCAACGGAACTTTATCGTGAGTTTTTTTCATCTTTATAGTATTTTTATAAATTTTTTCGAGAATAGGTATGCTAATTCAGATTTCAAAAAACTCGTCAATATTTCTGATGTTTTGATATTCAGTCATATTTAACTCATTATAATTCTGTTAATCTATTTAAATATAATAAAGCGGAAGAGTTTTTTGAAGTGAAACTTCTTATGCGACTTCCAACAAGGTTGCGCTAAACGTATAACGCTACCATGGAGGGAGTATGAAAGCACATTATCGGTCTCTCCTCTTTGTGTGAACCAAAGCAAAAGAGCAATATATTAACGGTCTCTCCTCTTTGTGTGAGCCAGAGCGAGAGAGCAAATTTCGGTGTGTAATGTATATTGCACACTGTTTAAAACTTGCTTGTATTTCAGCATTTAACGTGTGCTAGTATATGTGAAAAGTACGTGAGCTAATACTACTGTACACTGTATGCGGCTGCGTATTACAGCTTATTAGTAAGAAGTCTTATGTAACATATGTTAAATAAAATATAAAATATCATTTAAAGTGAATCGTACACACACCTTTTTTTTGTTTGTATGTTTATCTCTGGAACTACCAGTCGGATTCGAGAAATTCTTTTTGTGTATATGATAGCCATCGCCAAACCAAGGCACATCGGTTTGAGTTATTGTAATTTCTGGAATAAAAACATCTATAATGTTTCCGGTGTAAATGTTGACCATTAAATAATTTGAAATGGCATGCCATTTTTTAAATAAATGCACATGGCTTTAAAAGGAAAGTATAAGAGAACAATAATTTAAAGATATTACTTTTTAGCAACTGCACAAACTTGATCGCCACTTGCAATTCTACTGAACCAAGACGTATAGATGGGAGTTGCAATAATCTAGACCATCCATCAAAAGGTGCCACCCGTACACCTCAAGTCACTTATCTGCCTAAAGTTTACAATCAGACGTCGACAACAGGTACATTGCTTTGGAAAAAAACATAATCATTCGATTTGTGATTTGGACTATATAATTTTGTAATTAAATAAATGTATTTAAATTTTCATAAACGAATCAATTTATATACAAATCTTAAAAATGGTAATAATAATTAAAAAAAACTACAAATAGTTGAAGCAATATATATACGTTATATACGTATAGTTAGTTAGATCGAATTATGGATAGGGAATTAGACAGATTGCGAAGTTTGCATATAAGGCAACAGCCCAAGCCATTTTGACACTTTTGCGGTCGTTGCCACACTTTCGCAGCTGAGTGGCTTCAGTGCTCACCCCCAAGCTCGGTGGAGCTGTAAAATCCTTCTCAGACTTTAGGGCCCTTAAGGCTAACAGTATAGTCAAATCGAAAAATAAAAATACTTTGGTGTATTTCTTTACATTACGCAATTCTGTTTTAGTATTTGATCCTAGGCTTAGTGTATCCGGTGAACCATTGAGACAAGCAAGACTGATCCGTGATACATTAATCGCTGATGGCGTAGTTGAGGACACTACTTTCACTCAGTGCATTACACATTTCCTTGTCTTCTTCGCTACTGATATGACCAATACCAAAGACACAAGTAAGTATGACAACATTAAATAAAGTACATAGCTTCGCAAATTCATCTTTTTATAAAAACATCTCACTAAATGATGATCTAAAGATCCCGATTTATCTTTATTGCCATCTATAGCAAACTTGAATATGTACATCTGTAGTTACTTGCGTCTAACATTTCAGCGAACTATGTATCATGGAGGCCATTCTGCTGCGAAGAAGCAGGAAAATCTGATGTTATGTGTGCACCGAATCTGATACCAGCAGATGACTACGTCCATCGGTATTCTAACATTAAATGCCTTAATATGACCAGACCTTTGACATTCCAAACTTCAGGTTGTCTTGCAAATACCACAGCACCGACGAGGGTAAATAAATTAAGTTATCTTAAATTAAGAATTATCTTGTTTACAGTTATGCTAACCATTTTTAAATTGTATATTAATAAATGTATGAATAGTAGTAAATATGTAGTACCTAATATATATATATATATAACGATTCGGCCTGTTCACCTGAATAAGTTTTATTTTCTATACTATTATATAACCTGATTCATTAGTAGCGTAAAGAATACAATTTTGAGAACGTGGCTTTTTTGCTATCATCATCATTTCACCTGAAAGACGTTCACTGCTGGACATAGGATAGAAAACAAACAAACCTGAGTTTGCTTGGTATTGAACTTAACCAAGTTACTTGCCTCCGATCAACAAATGTGGGCCAAGGAGTGTAGAGGTAAATAAAAAGATTTGCCCACATCCTTTCGATTTAAATCCAACTAAAAGTGGGCTTCCTGCAATGACACCCGTGAACCTTATATCATATCATATCAATTTGTATGAATTAGCCTTTCTGGGTTCTCTAACTTAATTTAGGAAGTAAGGTTCCAAGAACTTCTACAAGTTATCCATAAAATGAGATAATGATAGATTTTATTGACAGATCGTCGACGCTACGCCTTTATTGGACATGTCGCCAGTTTATGGTAATGTCGAGGAACCAGCCAGAAGGACATACGTCAATGGTACTTTGGCAACAGAAACAGTCGACGATCGAGTCTTTCCAATAAGTAGTAAGTGTATCAATGATCATATTTACAAGCGGTTATATTATAATTATTACGTAAGATTTTAGGCTAGCAATTACTCTAAAACCTAGCTGAGTAAGAAATGGAGGAATCATCTCTAACTGAAGAAACGTTTCAGTACTGAACTGTCTTGTGCTCAGTGCGGTTCGAATAGAATCTGCCAAGAAATCTCAGTATTGTCAGTCTTCCCATTGTTAGTGGTTGGCTGTAATTACAGATGAATGATGTTCATTCTTTACTACAAATCTTATAAATTATTCATTTAAAGTCTCATCTTCTTTATTAAAGGTTTCAAGTTATTTTATAATATTTTGTTATTTTTTCATACCTGTTAGTGTTGACTGTCCAAAATCTTTAAATATCTTTAAATTTTGAATTCATTAATCTAAGTGTAAAATTGTATGATACCGGCATCCAATACTTTTGTCTTCTGAGCCTTCTGTTGAATTCACGCAATAAATATTTTGGACAAGTCAGTCAAGATATCTGATTTTATAATATAAAATTACAGTCGAAATGATATATTATAATAAATTAGAAACCAAAAATATAGCGGAAATTATTTCCTATTAATAATGTTACATGTTTTATTCAGCTGGTAGCCTGTTGCTTGGTATTAACTTTATACCAATCATCTTCTTCTGGAGGTATCATAACTTTATTGCGAGTCAATTATTAGAAGTGAATCCATCGTGGTCTGATAACCAGACGTTCAGTGTCGCCAGAGAAATCAACATTGCCGTCGAATGCCAAATGTATTATTACGAACTTATGCCTCAATTGATGGGTAAGTGTTATTAACTATCTTTTCAGTGTCGGAAAACTCATAAAACATTGGTCAGTGATTAAAATATTTAAATATTAATTTATATTTGTTATTGTTTAAATTTTTTGACCAATTATAATTAACTATCTAAAAATAATATTATTAATTATTTTTCAATATTGCATGTTTTTAATATTGCTTGCAATTTAAAAAGTATCGGTGCTCATTCATAGCAAATTTATACTTGTAATAAAACAGTAGAGTCGAAATCTGTACATTAATGATATTTGATAAAAAATTCTACGGGAGAGGTGGGTGAGCGTGTTTGGGTTAGAATCTTATACAGAACACATTTTGACAGTTTTTGAAATTTTCGTCTGTCTGTCTGTTAGTTTGTAGCCCAATCACGTAGAAACTACTGGACCGAATTTGATGAAATTTGGTACGATTTTAGTTTATAGTCTATAGGTACATTTATCGTATTTGAATGATATGATATAGAAATTACGTTTAATTTATGTATATATAAAGAAGGACTATTTGTGAATGTAATACTGTAATATATTTTAAATATAGAGTGAAATGAAGTGAAATTATACGAAATAAATCCAAGTAATTTTATTTACACATAATTTCCAATAGAAATAAATACAATCGTATTGATAGATGGCGTTTAGTAGTTTTAAATATTACGTAAGTTACGTTTATCCAGAATTTGAATTATCACGAATTTTGTTTGATTTAAAATACTACGATAGATGTTTTTGTTTGTAGTTTTTTGCGCTATCAATATTTTTTTAAATTATACTAGAACAGACATACTATAATGCATTTTTATTCACTGGCTATTATCGGTTAATAAAACTAGTATTATTAAATAAACTTAGCTTTACCTATAGTATTACAAAACCTTAAATTTTTATATTAAATATCTTCTGTAATATATCAGTTAATATCTAAAATTATTACAATACTTGGGTATTTTCAAAGGAGCATTTGATTCATTGTGTTATGATTTGGATAAAAGTAAAATTAAAATTCTTGATAGAAAGTGGTCGAGATTTTATCAGTCCATTGCACTAGAAAAGAGTGAGATCCGTTAGTTAACAGGAAACTGGGAAATATCATCAAGTGAGGCTGAACGAGATATTATGAAAAAGTTTACTAGCCCCAAAAACCTGTAGAGGACGACGTATTAGATTACACGGCGTAGACGTATGGCAGAATATCATTTAGGTAGTGAATATGTGACTAAACTGACTGTTAACCGTGAGTACCACCGAGAGTCTCAGAAATCCGAGACATTCACAAAGCATGAAACACGCTTAAATAGCCTATGTTGAATTTCAGTCCAGCTACATTTTTTTTATCGCTGTTTTGCACATACGAAATTACACGCGGACGAAGTCGCAGGCACAGCTATTATATAGTACCTATATAAAATGGCCAATTTTTTTCAACGGTCATAACTTAAAGGCATTAAAACACTTGAGTACTTTCATGTTAAAATACACATCATGAGATAAAAATTTTCTTCAGCAACCTTTGATACCAAAACACCTATAGTACCCAAACAGATGGACGTAAGGGCGTTGTTCAGTTTTATTTTTATTAACAAGATTATTTATCCGGGAGAGCGAATATTCTAAGGAACACAATTAGCAGTGGAAGTTAATTTGTTCCTTTTTACGCCTTTTATGATTTTAAAGTGCAAAACTTATAAAATCTGTGACTACTTTAAACGAAGTGCATACCAAGGCGACCAATTTAATTTAGATTGAAATTGTTTTCAAATGCACATGGCATAAATTTGGCTGTATTCAAGTTCATGTTAAAGCTTCATGAACAATTTATTTAGGGGGTTGCAGGTAAGACGCTGTAGCCAAGGTACCACCAGCGTACCATCTAAGCAAAATAAGTGTTAAACATGAAGATGGCTAACCAGAAGTAGTAACATCTGGTTGGATCATGAACGAGCAGTTATACAAATTGTACATTCTTTATAAAATATTTCTTTCAACTTATTCAGTTTAATAAAATTGCAAGTCCTTTTTAATTGAACATGCTGTAACGTCATGAACAAAGATAAATACATTACATATTATTGTTATAATTGCAGGTACTGATAACCTTTTAGCTGATGGAATCATTGCTGACACAACGGGTTATAGAACCACTTATAACAGTAGCCTCACCCCTGAAGTAGCTTCGGAAACACTTATGGCTCTTCGTCTTATACATAAAATGCAAGACGGCAAGTTAAAGTAAGTTCAATATATTGTTTAACAACTTATCATATCTTACACTTTTAAACGTTTAACTTTTAAAGGTTTATACAAACCTTTCGCCAAGCAAATATATGTGTTCCGGCTGCCGCACTTGAGTGCCAGTTCCCATCCAGGCTCAGCGTGTTACGTTCTAAACCACATCACCATTCACACACCAGGTGACATGGTGGTCTAACTGCTAAACTTATAGAGTAAAGTATAAAGACAAATATTGATATATTGCACCTATTCAGACTACTATATATAACTTTGTTACGTATTCTTGAGGCTACTTCCTCAAATGCGTATTAAAAATCCTTTCCAAATTTTGTATTAAAATCCACACTAGTGAATCTGGGCCAGATGTCTCACGTTGAGTTTCAAATTTAGGCGAAATATTTTTTTATTTCAGGTTTTATAATTCAAATGGTACGTTTATGAACATGACTTACCCAATGGTGAATTTGACTTCAAATACTGATTACATTAAAAAAAATGGTACTATGGATTACGTCACTCAAGGATGCTTTAGACAAGCCTCTGGTAAGCTCGATGATCATATTGCAGATCCTGATGTGAGTATATTTTTTATAAACAAAATTATTTATGATCCCTAATGATGAATGTACTGCAAAGTTATTCTTCGTTATCTTGCAACGATTATGTTAAGTAAAACGTCTCAGTGATAGCAGGTATTAAAATATCAAAGTAAGCTTCTTATAGTTTATATTCAAGTGATACTATTAGGACATTTTCTAACAACCACTTGGCTAGCTATCACCCTCGAGTTGAAAATCTGTCTCACCAAGCACTTATGGTATAGAGATGTTCCGGTAGCTGCATCAAATATATAGTCTCTCTGAACTTAGTCTGTTACATATTCGTCAGCTTCGTTAACCTGTGAAGAATAGTTTAACTCAACACCTAGTATCAACATTTTAAAATATGATTAGTTATTATAGGAATACGTTTTCGGATATAGACGTCTTTCAATCTACTCTTCTTTTCTATATTTTTTCCTTTTTATTAAATTTTTACCTAATCGCTATAATATCTAATGATTTTCTGTTTATGTTCTATTACCATTAAAATGGGTCCACTAAGTCCTCTCTAAAATATGATTATATTTTATCACAGTATCGTGCTGTTGTTACCAGCACAATGCCAGTTTATATAAATAATTACCAATCATCGAAAATTCTGAGTAATCTGTGCTTTTTCGATGTTTTTAGTACTTATCTATAATTTCTTTTACTCTAGTTTTCAAGCGAAAAATCGGTTTCTGATAACTTCAAAATTTTATGAACTATAAGAAACCTGAATAAAAATAACACATGGTAAATACTAACTATGTAATAGCGCTCGGTTTCATGATAACACTATTTATATATAATTTTTATTGTCTTGATTATTTATTGTCATACTTACCCCTAGTAGAATATACCGTATTATAAAAATGTACATTCCTGTGCTCCAAACGTACATTGTTCTCTATTGTGAAGGAAATCCAACAAATAGTGGTGGTATATTGGTTGTCTATAAATCGAATTATGAGTTTTATTTATAAACTTTTCTTTTCATAGATATTAAATAGGGGTCTTGGTGGCCTTCAAAAATCTATGGATATAATGACCAATGATCTAGCCAAGAACAGGTACTTTGGCCTCCAGCCCTATACCAAATACAGAGAATACTGTTTTGGAGATAATATAACTAGCTTTGATGATTTAGACGGCATCATTTACCCGGAGGTAAGCAAAGTTTTTTATCCTTGTTTGTCACCACCAAATTATATAAATATCCACAAATTTTTTCTTTTAATAATACATTATTTTAAATGTCATAGCTATTTTGTAACTGAAAATCTCTGTAAAATAAAATGCATACGGACTAAGTTCGCAAAATATTTGCAGTTAGATATATCATATTAGCTGCCGGTTCAAAATCAAAATCAAAAAAATACTTTATTCAATTTAGGCCCCAAGAAGGCACTTATGAACGTGGTGACTGGGATAGTCATCGAGAAGAACTGGCACGAAAATCTATCGGGCTTATCATTTTTTTTTATTTGTAACTATACAAACAATATTTACAGTTAACCTTTTAACAGTAAAACATGCCTGACATGATCCTTGAATGTATTATCTGGCAAATCAGTTATGTGCTTCGGGATCTTACTATAGAACCTAACACTATTACCTAAAAAACTTTTATTACTCTTACTAAGTCTAAAACACGGTACGACTAATTTATGTCTATTTCTAGTATTAAAACAGTGCTGGTCTTTGAAAAAATCAAGCTTGTGAAAGTTTTTACGGATATATATTAAATTATCAAGAACATATTGCGAAGGCAAAGTTAACATATTAAATTTCTGGAACTTGTTCTATAGGGATTCGCGAGGTCTCATGCATATATTGCTCGAAATGCTCGATTTTATAATATAAATATGATGTCTACCTCAGCTGCTGAACTCCACATAAATAATACTGTAAGACATTATGCTATGGAAATAAGCGAAGTAGACTAACCTAGCAGTGGCAATATCTGTTAACTAGCGAATCTTACATATTGCGAATGCTACAGAGGTTAATCTTCCCGCCAAAGTTTTAATATGCGGACCCCACTGTAATTCTTAATCAACCAAGAAGACAATATTATTAATTAAGTCTACTAATTTAGTATCCCTTCTATCTTTTTATGACTAAACTCGCAAGGCAAATCTCATACATTTGCAAATCACATACACATACACAAATCACATACACTGTTAGCCTGAGGGGCCCTGGAGCCTTTACGGCTTTTACAGCTTTACCGGGCTTGAACATACATTTGGTTTTGTTTGCAATTACTTAGAGCAAACCATTCCAAAAGTTTAACTAAAGTATTATTTAATTGCCTTACTTCTGAGTCTATTTTTTCACTTTGAACATAAGTTTCGTCTGCAAAAATAATCATGTCATCACTGTTCTCCTCCACTATTGGTAAATATAATACAACGTACTTGGCCATGAAATAATTAACGCTAAAGATCTGTAATACTCTGTGTGTTTATTATAATGACACCATCAAGTTATTGTTGAAGTTGTCTTTGCGCAGTCATACAATCATCAGTGATTAAAGTCGTTTCTGGGAATATCGATTGATTTGTCATGGGTATTCGGTGGACGTGTTGAACTTATATTTTACTAACTTATTTACTATTATGTAAACTGCTGTATTATGATGTAGCAATAATCCGGATAAATAAAATACATTGTGGCCAAGATACTCAGTCATACCAAGAATAATCTGCAGCTCAGTTTCATCTAGATCATCATATCAATTACGAATAAAACTTCATAGTAACTCTAAGTGAGTTAGTTATTTAGATGATTTCCTTTGTATAGATAATGTATACAGTCAAAACTGGATAAGCGAGAGTTCAAGGGAGCACAATCTCATTCTCGCTTATAGAGGTTTCTCACTAACCTGAGTTTCTCGCTAATGCATGTACATAGGTATCGTTTCTCTCTTATAGAGGTACCTAATTTTATAATAAGTGGATTCTGGTAAATTAAACTCCCTCTGGATTTCATTTCGCGATTTTCCGGATTCAAACGCATTCACTATTTTAACTTTATCACTTAATGGCAGTACTTTAATTTTCCGTTTTGACATGATGCAGAACATAACTTTCCTTCGCAATTGATTAACGATAAACTGAGTAAGTCCGACAAACAGGACGGTACACAGGAACACGTGTCCATTCGAAAATAATGCGATAATAAAATTATTTAGTTCCACGAAATAGAATAGGATAAAATATTGACGAGAAAACAATACAAAAACAATGGTAGGAAGTTCCACGAAAGTTAAGAATGAGTAATAAAATAGCAGATGTTAAATTTGTAATTTGTTTTGTCATTTGTTCCTCCTAAATAATATAAATAAATAAAGCTCGACTGTCGCTTATAGAGGTATAGATAAGTAGCAGTCTCACTTACGGAGGTCCATGAGGGAAAAACGACTCTCTCTTACAAAGGTTTCTGTTTCTCGCTAATAGAGGTTTTGGGAGCTTAAAATGACGGGTCCTGGCTATTACTCTCACTTATAGAGTTTTCTCACTTACCCAGTTCTCACTTACCCAGGTTTGACTGTATTTCTAATACCTATTACATATAGTCTAGTCATTATAGTAAGTTCACCTCGGAATTCGAGATACCCAGCTGTAAGTCTGTAAATACTTGTATATTGACACCCTAAAAGTTGTCTCAAAACTTACACATGGTAGGGTGTAAGCAACTATTAAATTTCAAGGTCAAATGTCATAAAAATCGGTTTCGAGATAGAGGGCGGAGAGCGCGCGGTCACAGCATCACTTCAGGTCAACCGGTGCCTCCGGTCGAAAACGCGCCATATATAGTTGATGAACTATCGATAAATCAATGATTATAAATATTTGTTAATTTTTATTAACTATTATATTATATTTTATCATTTTCTTCATGCATTAAATCTATATCTATTCAATAATACCGATAACCGTTCACTCGACTAAAAGTTTTGATAATTATCCTCATTCCAAAACACATATTTTATTTCTGCACGCATTAAGTGGCTGTGACACAACTTCTGCGCTTTTTAAAAAGAGAAAAATATCATTTTTTAAAGTTTTTGAGAAACTGACAAATTTGGATGAACTAGCTGCAGCATTTGAGGAAGAATATTGTTCGGCCCAGAGATTATTAGAGAGTGGAACTCAAACCTTATTGGCAGTCTATAATGCTCTGTGAAAAGTCTCGATCATCTTCGTTATATGCATTACGTCAAGTCTACAAAACTTAATAAACCTGTGCAGCTTTCAAATATTCCACCAACAAGTGCAGCTGCAAAATTTCAACCGTGTATATTATCAAGTTCAAACTTGGTTAGGACATGATGAAATTTAATAGTTGCTTACACCCTACCATATGTAGGTTTTGAGACAACTTTTAGGGTGTCAATATACAAGTATTTACAGACTTACAGCTGGGTATCTCGAATTCCGAGCTTCTTACCTAATTTAAGCTTAAATGACTGTACTAATAGCCACATTCCCCCATATGCTCTAAGTATGAGTGTATAATGAGATATCATGTTGCTATTACTGTTATATACGTGACCACAATGGCTATCGTTCTGAAGTACGACTCATCGTTATTCTTCTACTGTAATATATTAACTGTATGTATTGTAATCTTGTTTTCAATATTTCTGAGAAGAACTCCCAGGAGGACAGTGGAATTACGTATAAAGTGAATATAATATGCAATCTTTTCAGATGATGGAAGGCCTGAAAGGCGTTTACGCTGATGTTAATGATATTGATCTGCTTGCGGGTTTATGGACTGAGATAATTGCGGACTACGGTAGCGTGCCTCCAACTTTTTACTGTTTGGTTTCGAAACAATTGCTACATAACATGCAGTCTGACAGGCATTGGTATGAAAGCGAGGAACGGCCAAATGCATTCACTGAAGGTAGCTATTTTCTTTTTATTAATTTCTTCCGTGTGTAGTTTCTCAAAGCAAGATGCAAAATCTTAATAAACATTAATTTATATTGTAAGGACCGGGCGGGTCGCATGTGACAACGTCGCCTAGTAATTGGTGCTACTTTGAACCAAGTGAACTAGTCATGCGTCGACTGTACACGGGAGTGGTCGTACGTTTTAACAACAAAAATGCCAAGTTTTGTCATGAAGGATTGCGCGAGCTACGACAAAAAGTACAATAAAACATTTCTAATAAAATAATTTTGCTAACATTATTAAAATAATTTTGGCTCAATGTTTGGCAAAGATGAATCATGGGTATGTGCAGTGTACAGCTGTGCGACATAACTTTGCAGCGGCGCGCGTACATCGCACCGCGATCCGGTCGCTATAAGTAGTTGATATAGTGAAAAGATTTAAATACATTATTATTTTAAAAATGTGTGAGCTGAGCGCACGTAAAATAATATACTACTGTGGTGTAACAAAAGAAAAATAAGACCAAATATTTTATCCCATGTGCTATCAACATGATGAAGTTACCCATCAATGATAATCAAATTAAAATAATATTTATTTATAACTAATTTAAATTATTTTTACACAATTAAAAAGGGGGAATAAAAGAATTCACATTAATATCATTGCGTAACTCACAATTTTACCCTCTACTAAACGCGCCAAAAGAAGTAAAACTTCAAAAAATTACACACAAAATTGCTATTATTTATTAAAAGCAAATTAAAATGTTTTTACGTACCAGTACGTATCTATAAGTATAAATCTATAAGTGCAGTAAAATAAGTATCTAATTTGAAGATTTTCCGTGCGAAATGAATCATGGAGTCGTGATTTAAGTATTTTTTTATTGTATTTCAATTTGTATGTGTTACATTACATTTAATTTCTAGAATATAAAAGTTTGTCTTTCTTAATATCATAGAAAAATACCACGCTCATTCAAGGTTACGTCTGTTTGTCAACTCACACTGATCACATCATAGTTAAGAGTAGTTCTATGAGATGGGACTAGATATTTTTATACTGTAAACGCGTCAGATGAAACTTCGATTGATATATCTCCTATTTTAAATCATTAATAATAAGTCAACCACTTACTTACTTACTTTCATCCACGAAGAGACAATATTTCGAATAATTTTTACAATACCTTTAGCCTACTACATCGGTAAACGACTTATAAGTGGATTATTAGTTCCTATGAAGTTATAACTACATTAGCTATACTTACGATGTCTTACGTAGTCGGCTCATTGCATTCTAATTTCTAACTATTTTTTATACGACAAAGGTGGTTGGCAAATTTACGTCTCGCCCGATGGTAAACGGCTACCTTAGCCTAAGGGCGCTTGTAATACCATAGGTATCTCTAGCGCGTTCCTGACCTTGAAACCTCTTATTCCAAAGAGCTATGGGAACCCTACTCACCGCAGAAACACAAAACTAGGTTATTTGGCTGCGATCTTCTGTAAGGTGGAGGTATTCCACTATTCCACCAGTCGGACTGTCGGACTGCCACAAGTAAAGACAAATCTCCAAAGAAATTTCTCTGTGATCTACCTCTTTTTAAAAAATAGAGCTCTTAAAACCTAACTCACCTCAGTAATTATAGGATATTTGGCTGCGATCTTACGATCGACGTGGACAATAAGCCTGAGCTTCTTGTAAAACAATCTCATGAAACCATAGTATAGTGGTAGAACTTTTTCTAATTCTTACGAGGCTAGCTACCAACTTCAAGGTGAAAATCTGTCGACAAACATATATAGATGAGTTCCGAAAGCTGCACTTGAGAGCAATTCCCTTGTAAACTTAGCGTGTTACCATCTTATACCAAGTTATCACTTTACATCACAAATCGTGGTCTTAATGAAATTAAACTTATAATTATTAAATTAGATTACAAATATAAATTTTAAAATTTATTTATATCTTGATATCAGTTTAAAAATAACATCGACTGACCAGACTTTTCTTTTTAAGGGTCGAATCATGAAATTTTAGATATCGTTAATTTAAAACTAATAATACCTGAAGTATAATAGTTGCGTCAAAGTATTACAATTATTTGCTCAAATGTACCTTAGCCAATACAGAAATGGTATTTAATAATCATAGCTAAGACTCCGTTTTCATTTTAACTTTGGTTAACAGATCAACTAGCTGAGATCAGGAAGATTACGGTGGCGCGAATTATGTGTGATATTGGAGATTCGGTCACTGAAATACAACCGAACGCTTTCATGTTACCTGGAACTGAGTAAGTACTCACAAAATATTAATAGACGATGAACACATGCAGCAGGCTCACGTTAATTTCAGTCACATTACATCTTCCTTGTCACTATATAGTCATAAACAGAAGTCACTACTGGAATCATTTTTTCAGTTACTTAACTGTATCCCTTTGTATACAAAACTGAAGCTCACATTGAACTCCACTGCTTATATTACACTAAGGCTGGGAACCTTTACGATGCTCGTCAAATGAAGACATTTACTGATCAAGAACATTCATACATGGTTTGGACAGTTAAATAAAGAGAAGACCATCTTTAATATATCTGTGGATTTACTGTAGACCTCAATAGTGATAATGTATTTTTACGCCATCATCATCCGATGCGAAATATCGGAGTTCCATAACCTTTGTGCATCAGTCGTAACAATGACGTTTCTTTTATTGTGAAAAAAGCACTTAACATATTAGACCTACCATATAAATTATCTGATGCAGTGGTAGTGACCATACAAATTTCTGCTGAAAAACAGTATGCGAGCACTGTTGTGTTCGGGTCCGAAGAGTTTAATTAGCTATATTCACTTGCACACGAAACGCTCTAAAATAATCATCAGGAATGGTAATCTATTATAGACTGATCCCAGACAGCAGTTCTATAGGTTTGTTTATAAATAGCTATACACCGTAGTGACCACTTTAAATCAGATGGACAGCAGGATAGCTACTTAATTACATTAAAAAAATTAACCACCATGACATAAGATTTAATTCATTTTGCAATAGTTATAGAAATTTTAACCCTTGATTTCTTGTTATATTGTTTCGTATTTTTTCTTTCCTACCCTACTGTAATGCATTGATTTATTAATACACTTTTAACATTTTCAATCCTCTATTTCAGCAATGAGATCGTCAGTTGCGATGAAATACCTCAAATGGATTTCTCAGTATGGGCAGATTCTTCATGTACAACGACCGATGATGACTCAACATCGTGATTTGTTATTTTATCTTTAAATATATAATTCGCTATAACTGTATTTAATTATTTTTGTTAATCGTCAGACCATCAAACTTGTATTCACATTAGAATAAGCATATCAAAATAAAAAATCAACATAAGAATCATCAAAATAAGGATCATTCATGTTACACTGGAAAGGAGTCGGGCCAAGCGTCAGCCAGGACACAGCCAAACATTTATAGTATACTTTTGTATGAAGCAAAGCATGATGAATGTTACACCGGGCCGGGGCCGGGTCGGGTACCGGACGGGACATGGTCAAATATTTATAGTATACTTTTGTATGAAGTAATGCATGCTACACAGGCCCAGACCTGGCTCGGCCCCGGCCTGGTGTAACATGAATTATTCTTTACTCATGCTACACCGAGCCGGTGTAGCACGAACTGCTTCATACAAATATATACTATAAAAGATAGACAATATCTCGGCTGGCGCCCGGCCCGGTGTAACATGAATTATTCTTTACTCATGCTACACCGAGCCGGTGTAGCACGAACTGCTTCATACAAATATATACTATAAAAGATAGACAATATCTCGGCTGGCGCCCGGCCCGGTGTAACATGAATCATCCTTTAGAGAAGGGTCATTAAGTAATTTTCAATGGAATTTGTATGTATGAAATTACTTCGCCAAATACATTTTATAAGTTGATTGAGCATTATTTGTTAACCTGTAAAGCCTACTTATCTCTGACAGTTTTCATTTTAACTTCATTATATTATATACTACTACCATCACATTTTTCATATATCCAAAAACAATCATTTAGCTAGCAGGGGAAGGATACTTGACTCTTTCAAAAACAATAAATTTAAAACTTAATATTTCGCAAACAGTTCCCTGAATCGAAAAATGGTTTTCACAGACCCACAATATCTTTGAATGACCTATCCATCAACACCACACACGATGGCATAGACGAGAACCAAAAATTCATTCCCACTTTCGTGTAGGGGAGATACCCTAAACGATTATCTTTTTTATGATTATATTTTACTACTTTGTCGGCGTGATTAATATGGTATACCCATACTAAACTACAACTTTCTAGTACTAAGAATCTCTGAGCTAAACCGGGGACAGGCAGACGGGCATAACGAAACTGTAAGGGTTCGACTTGATGTCGGAACCCTGAAACCCAAATATTGAATAAGTGTCTTAGTTATATTCTTTAATGTATAATGTATCTCGGTCTGTCCGCCTGTCTCTCTGTTACTGCGCTTACAACTCAATAACCACTTAACTGATTTCGGTGAATATTTTTATTACTTTATAGATGTTTTTACTAAAAAGTTTTTAGGATATGTTTGGAAACGTTATGTAACAAAACATAAGGAAAACCAAGTAATGATAATTTTATATGATATATAAAAAAATAACTCAGAAAAAAATTACTACCAGCACTCTTTCTTGGAATACGCTTCGAAAACCGTTAAACATAGGACAATAGAAACACAATAGAAATCTTCTTCTACAATATACTAGATATCTATGTAAACTAGATATATCTAAAACTCACAAAAACGGATATTGAATTTCAGTACAGCTACGTATTTTTTATCGCGAAATTTCATACACGAAATTCAACGCGGACGGAGTCGCAGGCACAGCTAGTACTTCAATATACAAGTAAGTTCAGTATATGCATATACACGCGTTCATTATAAGATGCGCGTTTATGTTGCACGGAGGGGCAACATAACGACTAGACTTTTTGATAACACTGGGGATTTTGCTCCCTATTTAATTTTGGGTAGGTACCGCAGGCGTATAATATATAAAAATCGAACTCCCAAAAACTTGCTGGACACAGCACAGACACAGTTTCACTCGTGTAGACTGCAGTTTTACAGTTTTTAGAAGTCACATTCTTGTGACAATGATTCCAATGATTCTTCAAAAACTTTTTTTTTATCTTTATTGGTTTGGCGTAGTGGCTACAATTTCTCTTGATGTTAAGTGACGATGTGGCTCAAGATGATAACACGCTAAATCTAGTGGAATAATGGCTCTCAAGTGCAGCTGTCGGAACACTCCTATTGGTGCTTGGCGACAGAATTTCAACTTGAAGGTGGTAGCTAACCAGGCGAGCATTACAAAAAGCCCTACAACCATGCTATGGTTTCCTGACGATGTCTTTCTACCTTTCTACTCAAAAGGTTGCTTTTTAAAAATATCAAAATACATATTTTATTAATTGTAAAGAAGACAATTAATACCAAGTTTCAAATATAAGCTTTCCCAAACTTTGCCATCCCTTATAATATAAAATACACACCCTGACCATATCACTTTTTTGTTCCTGAGCAACTTGAGCTTGTTAGTAATAAGTTAGTCAGTCATGACTTTTCCTATATAAATTCTTATTTTTTTGTCTTTATGGAGAAAATTAAAACACACTGGATTTAAAATATGCTTATTAATTTATTATTATCCAAATTGTATAACTTATTTTAAGAATTCTAATCCTGTCATAAACAAAATGAGAATGAAAATTTAAATATTTAATTTTATTTATTTCTTGACTAAAATATACTTTAGAAATTTAAATCATTTTTAAACATAAATATAAGTTTATTAATATTATTATTATCGTCATTTGAAAAAATATGATAGATGACATAAAGATTACATCTTTCGTAATCGATTTTTTATTATTCAACGGTTTCTTCTTTCCAGAGTGAAAAATCTACTTGAGGTATTTCATCGCAGCTCACCATCTGGTTCCTGAAAACAAGCAGTTCCTTTTTTATAAAAATTAAAAAAAAAAAATGGATTTTTCATTTTCCCTAAAAGAGTTCAACCTGTGTGTTTAAAAAGCTAAAAGGTTTACATATTTTGGCGCGTTCAGTAGAGGATAAAATTAAAAGCTGCGCGCGCATCAATTGACTGAAGTGTTGAAGTTAGCCATAAATTAATGTAAATTCAATCTACACATAAAATAAAATTTAAGTGTACCTTTGCTATTTCAAAATAATAGCTTTTTACTAAATGCATATGAAAGTATATATACGGTACCTATAAGAAAAAAAAAACAGTTATTGGCTGTCGGTGCTTTGGTTCCGGGTAATCTCCGAAACGGTTGGACCCGATTTTGACCGGATTTTCACTGGCAGATAGCTAATGTTATAAAGAATAACTTAGGCTACTTTTATTTTAGAAAAATAATTGAGTTCAAATAATTGGGAACAAAAAATTAAATACAATATTTTAGTAGTCCACACGAGCGAAGCCGCGTGCACATCTAGTATAATATGTTATCATAATATATCTAATTTAAAAAAATAAAGTGTTTGATATTTACCGTTGTGCGCGCACCACGTAAAACCTACTGGATAGAATTTCATCAATTTCTTATGTCCTTATAAAAAAAATATAACGATATCTTTATAAAAAATAATTCTGTCTACTCGAGCTGGGCCGCGGCCACAGCTACTTCAATATAATATAAATAATGAAATTAAATTAAAATGTATCCAAAGTTAAATTATGCGTACACAATTGAATAAAAGTCAGTAAAATGATTTCCCATTAATATCTTGGATGGCTAGCTTTGTAATGTTGATGCGCGGGATACAATTTTTGGAGTAGTTTTTGTTTTGTTACGACAAATAAATATAAATTCTTACGTGCGATACATAAGGTACACAAATATTTTTTTAATTATTGTACAACTTATGAAATTTCTATTTAACTTTTCTTTGACATAATTTTACATAACTTTATTTGCGAGAAAAACAATATCAGAAAGTTTCTTACTCTGGACTGATTCTTCGGAAAGCGTGAGGCTGTATTTCCGTGACTTCATCTCCAACCATGCACAAAAGTGCAGCTAGAGTTGATTTTCTGACTTCACGAAGTTGTTCTAGAAGGGAACATTTTGTGTTTATTTTGGATTTTAATGGATTTGTTTGTGAGGACATTTTCAAAATGCTATTTAATTAAGTTATAAATTATAATATAATATATATCCGTGCCTCATAAGAAAACATTATGAAGTACGAACATAAAACGTCGCATTTCAACGTATAAGTATGTCTTCATATGCCATAGTATATGATACCATACCATAGTATTTTGATGTATAATAGTATGTTGTGAAATAAATTCTTATTATTCTCGTGCTCACTGTGACGCTTGTATCTGTATATTAAATTGTTTATCATCTTTATTTAGACGAATAAAACTTGTTGTAACCATTTTCTGATAGATGTGATTGAAACTTTGGCCTATTGAATAATATATGAAATAAACAAAAAACTACTAAAATATTTTTTTTTTTTCTATAAAGTTTAAGCAAACTGAAACATTAGATTCAATCACTTTCAGTAAATTTTTTGTAAAAAAACAGGAAAAGAAACGTAAGTTTATGCTGACAATCTTACCAGGAGTAAATGCGTTTGGTCTGTTAGGTCTCTCAAACCAATGTCTGTCGGTAACAACGTTTCGTTTTAATTGAGTCATTATAATATGAGCGGCCGTGTCTGGAATATGTCCACCCTCTATATGGTTCTCCATCATTATTCCAGGCAATAACTCTATATCTTCAGGGTCTTCATAAACTATTTGCAAAATCTCTAAATTCTGAAAAAAAAAGTACAATGCAACTGGCTGGAGAATAGTATCCAGGTCCAAATGAAACTGACTTATACAGATTTAAGAAAAAAAGTAATGACTGTAGTAAAAGCACTCCAGTTTTAAAACAGAAAAGTTTTGCTTCGTCATTTCTTCATTTCTCTAGAAATATCGTGTGATCATAATATGATCAATAAAAAATAATAATTCACAAACCTATTTCAACGTCAATTTATCTACACTGTTAGAGCCAGTCCCTAGGCTGAGTCCTCAACTTCACGGTCAATCTCAAACCCTCCCTACTCTTATGTGGAAGCGTGCTAAGGGTTCGGGGGGAGGGTTAAGGTGGTACCGCCGTGAATGCCGTTTAGTAATCAAATACGTTAATATCAAAGCACTTACCCAAAGAATCATGATTTCGACAAATCCAGGCCAGTTGTTACACATTTATAGACTGTATGAAAGTGTAAGGCTATGAGAACCGAACCGAAACGTTTTAACGCACCTATCACAATACACGAATCCAAATCCTAGTTCTAAATGCTTATGAAAGTATATACGATACGTATAGCAAAAACAAAATTTTAAAATGTTTGTTTGGCTGTCTGTTTGTTCTGGGTAAGCTCCGAAACGGTTAGACAGATTGTGACGGGACTTTCATTAACAGATAGCTGATATTATTAGGAGTAACTTAAGCAACTCTTATTTTAGAAAAAGAATTAAGGCTACACACCAGTAAAAATAATTCAGAAAAACCGGCACGATTCACGCGTGTGCCCGATCGACGATATTCTGTAGTCCACGTGAACGCAGCCGCGTGCACAGCTAGTACGAAATAAACAGTGACAATAACGGTGATTCAATTTGGAAAAAATACTCATTTGGGGCGCTTAAATGGCTTACGCTGAGTGAACCATACGAGATAGTAGTTAGTAATAATTTTAGATCTTATAAAGACCTACATAATAGTCAACGATAGCATACATCTATCATCAAGCATACATCAAGTTTTAAGAAATTACGATTTCTTCTATCATCCACGGGCATAGCTGGTATTATATAAATTGACGTTATAATAAGTGTTTGAATTCCACAACTAGCTTAAATTCTTGATGAAGAAAAATAATGTGATACAACCTTAGATGAAGGTAAACCAGTTTTAGTGATTAATGGATTGGATGATTCATGACATGATATTTAGAAAATATTCATCGCTGTACATGTTGAGTATAAAAAATAAAAATTAACAGGGAAAACCATCGAATAATTTTCCGATTGTTCCCACAAGTCAGCTTTGACATTCTCGGTATCTTACATTTTATAACGTGGAGAAACCCGACATGGTTTCACACTCGCTCGGAGGAGCGAATGGTTGAATGAGACTCTTATTCACTAAAATTCCATCAACCGCATGTAGTGAGGCGAAACGAGGTCGTGCGAACTTGAGTTACTATGATCAACTATACAAAAGAAGTTGCCAGATATAATAACAATATATTAGTTAATATTAACTATCGGTCTATTCCGCTAGTTGCAAATAAGAAGCGGACCTACATGAATTATCCCTCGAAACAACCATTTACAAAATTTATAATAGTAAATACAAAATAGAAAATATTATTTAAAGTAATACCTTAATTTTAATTATATACTCCAAATCATCAAACGTTTTGTGTATTTTTGTGTAGTTCATACGCATATCTCTATATTTTATATACGGTGGTATGCCAAAGTATCTGCCTTTGTTTATATCTTGAGTCGATAAGTCTATTGTTTTTTGAAGTGGTCCAAGAGCTCTGTCGGCTATCTGAATATATATGCATAAAATGAAAATAGCGGTTTGCACGCATACCCAGGAATAACAGTATATTATGTACATACATTGGAACACATAATTTTACACAAATTGATTATTTACATAATTTTATGGTTAAATATAAAAAAAAAACATCCAAAAAATCTACAATTATATATGATGTTCATTATTTTATGTTCCAATAGATATCGATGTCCTTTTGTTATTTTAATACTTACATCCGGATCTAGGATGTAATCGTGATCACCTCCAGGTTGTCTAATAGCTCCATGAAGCATAGTAACCATGTCATCGCCAATTGCTAAGTTTTGTACACTGTTGGTAATATCAACAATTTTCATATCTCCAACATGAGTACCATTTGGACTTATTTTACTGAAAATTAATAGTTTAAAAGTAAATAACATAACTGTTAATTTAATACAAGTTGCTTAGGAACTGTCCGCGTTGCAAATAAATGCACGTGGCATTTTTGTAGTACTTGTTCTTCAGCGGTTATTCACTCTTTGTTTGTAAAGGTAATGAATGGGTATATATTTCAATTGATGGTAAGTAGTGCTAGTCATGATCATTTTATTTCATCAACAGTTTTACTTCAAGCACGGATATCAATATTAACAATAAAGATACTAGACATACTAATAATTCAAAATTTAAAAAATGTTTAATTGGAATTAGTTTTCAAGAGTTTTCAGTTGATAAGGCTTAGTCTAATGTTAAGTTACATACTGTAGTGTCCCCTCCTGGATTGTGTGGAACCAACGGTTAACTATAGTATACTCTAGGTATAATTTTAGAAGAAAACTTTCATCATAAAGATCTCTATATCCCATATTGTTTACTTCGATTACATTATTTTTGACCATAGCTTCTTGTCCTATGAAATAACAAAATATTAACAAAAACAATACAAAATTCCTCAATTAGAAACAGTCTTAGTACAGATAATTTTCCCGACACTCGTGTACACGTCAAGTGCACCGCCTCACGGAGCACATCACGAGCAACTTTGCCAAAAGTAGTATCGCCCCCGCCCGTACGCTTGCGGTCTTTTTCGACGTAGCTAAGGCCTTCGATAAGGTCTGGCATGCCGGACTAGTCCACAAGCTACATAAACTAGAAATCCCGGATAGGTTAGTTCACCTAGTTCATGATTTTCTACGCGACCGCACCTTTCACTACCGAGTGGAAGGAGTACTATCTACCGCCCACCCTATACGCTCAGGCGTCCAGCAAGGTTCCATTCTAGCGCCTTGCCTTTTCAATCTGTACGTCATCCCCGCGACCTCCCGAAGCCCCCCGGGGTCGAGGTAGGGCTCTACGCTGACGACACAGTCATATACGCGTCAAACAGACACAGAAAAAATCTCGCCTGCGCAGTCCAACGTGCCGTAACCACTCTCGGGGAGTGGTTTCGAACGTGGCGAATAGCTATTAATCCGGTAAAGAGCGCCGCGATTATGTTCGAACCGCATACATGCAAACTACCACGCACGGTAGGACCCCTCTCATTATTCGGTACGAATATCCCTTGGGCCACCATCACTAAATATCTGGGTGTCACCCTCGACTCGAAGCTTAACTTCAACGCACACGTTACTATAGTCCGGAATAGGGCCGTCTGGATCCTTTCCCGCTTGCGACCCTTGCTCAGTTCAGTAAGCAAAATGTCCTTAAGACATAAGCTTACACTATACAAGATGTGCGTCCGTCCGATCTTGACATATAGCTGCGCAGCGTTCGCACATATGTCCAAACATAACTTTGTCCGCATGCAAAGAGTCGAAAATCGGTTTCTCCGTCGCCTGCTTGACCCTCCAGCCTTCGTTAGGAACATGGACCTGCACAGGGACATGAGGCTTCCCTCGATAGAAGCCTATGTGAAATATCTCACCAGGAGATACTTCGATAGCGCTTCGAATCACCCCAACCCGCTCGTAAAATCAACCGTGAACTACGTCCCAGACAACTCGATCCCCGTTGCCAAACGTTATAAACGCCGTCCGCGAAATCTCTTTGTCGATCCCGACGACGACATCGAGAAAGCTAATAATTATTACGCGTCCGATCCCGCAACATATGCGTGCTCGCGCCCACGCCCGCGAAACCACCATTCCCGGTTTTTTTTTTTTTTTTTCGAACTGACTACACTGTTAGACTGAGGGGCCCTGGAGCCTTTACGGCTTTTACAGCTTTACCGGGCTTGGGGGCGAGCGCTTAGGGCACTCAGCCACGAAAGCTAAGCAACAACATCCGAGGGTGCCAAAGTGGCCGGACCTCGGCTCGGACTGTTGCGCGTATGCAATTAAGTCGCTAATTCCCTATCCGTAATTCGATCTAAACTAACTATACATATATACATGTTTCTGCCCCCTGGGAGGAGGGAAGGAACATGTGTATGTGTATTTAGTGGTCTGAAATTTTTGTCTATGCTAACTAGGCAAAAAAGAAAAAAAAAAGGTCCCTTACAGAACTTATGTACCTATGTGTGTTGTGCATGTGTGTATAATGCAGTGTCATGTATGGGTGTGAAAGCTAGTGATTGTACAGTCACTTGTATCGCGCGAGCGGCTGCTTGGCTCAAGGGCTCCATGCCGATGGATCGGACCTAGGCTTGAGTTGCCGCAGAGGAGGGTAGTCGTGGCGGGTGTGCGGGCGCAAAGTTAACCGTACGTCCCCTGCGGAGGGAACGGTGGTTTCGCGGGCGTGGGCGCGAGCACGCATATGTTGCGGGAGCGGACGCGTAGAAATTGTTAGCTTTCTCGATGTCGTCATCGGGATCGACAAAGAGATTTCGCGGACGGCGTCTATAACGTTTGGCAACGGGGATCGAGTTGTCTGGGACATAGTTCGCGGTGGATTTTACGAGCGGGTTGGGATGATTCGAAGCGCTATCGAAGTATCTCCTGGTGAGATATTTCACATAGGCTTCTATCGAGGGAAGCCTCATGTCCCTGTGCAGGTCCATTTTGGACGCTTTGCATGCGGGCAAAGTTATGTTTGGACATATGTGCGAACGCGGCGCAGCTATATGTCAAGATCGGACGGACGCACATCTTGTACAGTGTGAGCTTATGTCTTAAGGACCTTTTGCTTACCGAACTGAGCAAGGGTCGCAAGCGGGAAAGGATCCAGATGGCCCTATTCCTGACTATAGTAACGTGTGCGTTGAAGTTAAGCTTCGAGTCGAGGGTGACACCCAGATATTTAGTCTTGGTGGCCCAAGGGATATTCGTACCGAATAATGAGAGGGGTCCTACCGTGCGTAGTAGTTTGCATGTATGCGGTTCGAACATAATCGCGGCGCTCTTTACCGGATTAATAGCTATTCGCCACGTTTGAAACCACTCCCCGAGAGTGGTTACGGCACGTTGTACTGCGCAGGCGAGATTTTTTCTGTGTCTGTTTGACGCATATATGACTGTGTCGTCAGCGTAGAGCCCTACCTCGACCCCGGGGGGCTTCGGGAGGTCGCTGACGTACAGATTGAAAAGGCAAGGCACCAGAATGGAACCTTGCGGGACGCCTGAGCGTATAGGGTGGGCGGTAGATAGTACTCCTTCCACTCGGTAGTGGAAGGTGCGGTCGCGTAGTCGAAAAAGACCGCAAGCGTGCGGGCGGGAGCGATATTGCTCTTGGCGAAGTTACTCGTGATGTGCTCCGTGAGGCGGTGCACTTGATGTGTACACGAGTGACGGGCGCGAAAACCGAATTGTTTGGGCGGGTATAAATTCTTGTCGTCTATTCGGTCTATCGACCTTGAGGTGGTTCAGAAGGATCCGCTCATAGATTTTCCCTAGGGTGTTTAGGAGACTGATCGGGCGATAGCTATCGGGAAGCGAAGCTTTTTTGCCGGGCTTGCGAATACCTATAACTATAGCTTTTTTCCAGACGGCTGGAAAATAGCAGTGGGCTATGGCTACATTGAAGATCCAGACCAAAAGAGCTATGAGGTGATCGGGAAGAAGTTTAAGTACTTCATTCCTGATACCGTCGGGGCCGGGGGACTTTCTAGGCTTAAGGCCTTTAATAATAGAACAAATCTCGTCATGCGTGACTGGGGTTAACGTTTCCGCGGGGGAATCGACGTTAGTTCCTGAACGGCGGTCTCGATTGTTTCGATGTGGGCAGTGTCTACGTTGTCGCAGTTTGGGGAGCACTGGCTCTCCAAACTTGCGGCAAGGCATTCTGCCTTATCGTCGCTATCGAACGCGAGTGGGAGATCGGGGCCCCTTTCGAGGGGCGGCATCTGGGCGGAAGCTTCTAACTTCAGAGAGCGGGCGAGGTTCAAGTAAGCCAGATGGGACGGCTTGAGACCCTCTAAGAGGTTATCCCACCGGTGACCTCTGTACTCTCCGATGCGAGTTCTAACCTCTCTCTGAAGTTGTCGTAACCTACGGGTGTTATCCCTCGTCGGATAACAATCATGTGCACGTGTCGCGGCGTTCTTTTCCGTGATTAACGCTCGTAAGCCGGGGGGGAGTATAAAACGACGTTCGTTCGCCGCTTGCACCTCTCTCGAGGCCTCCCTTACACCGGTTTCGAGTTAGTCGACCAGGGAATCGATGGCTAAGTCGGCGTCTGCTCTTGACTCTAATACGTCGGGGATCCTAGCTAGGCTGGACGGGGTCTCGTTATCGGATAGGTAGCGATTTAAGATCGCTTAGTCAACTACTTTGACTTTTGGCGGACTGGGGTCGAACGGTTGCCCGAGTTGTAAGATAACCGGGCGGTGGTCGGAGTCTAGTTCGTGTACGACTTCTATAAGTCGTAACCGAAGTGAGACACCTTTGAGGAGGGCTATGTCAAGTACTGTCGGTTGACAATTGTCTTGAAAGTGCGTGGGCTCTAGCGGTGCTATGACGTCAAAGCCGAGCACGTCGCATAGTAGTTCGAGTATAACCCCGTTACGGGTGTTGCGCGGGTTGTTGAAAAGGGTGTGACCGCTATTGAGGTCGCCTGCTATTATGACTGATTGATCGAGTGAAAAAAGCGCCTCCAGATCAGACTGAAGGAGTCTTTTATTCGGGGAGAGATATGCAGAGACAAGCGTGATTGACGGATGGCCAGTCATGCCTATTCTACAGACGGACACTTCCATATTGGTAAGTGCGGGAGGGTCTATTGGCATGCAATAGAGGGAACGCTTGTAGTAGATGAGCGTGCCGCCTCCTAGGGTGGCACGGTCATTTCTGACTATATTGTAATTTGCTATCTTAGGGTCGCGCCTACTGGGTTTTAGAAGTGTTTCTTGTACTAGAAACACGTCTATCTCCCGTTCCCTAAGAAAGGTGGATACTAAGTCCCGTTGTGGAAGGAGGTTTCGCGCGTTAAAAAAAGAGATGTTGAGGCTCCTAGGTCTAATGCGAGCCATTTCTAGTTGGTGTGTTTAAAGCTGCAGCACGGGACACACGCTGGAGCGTGGCTGTCAGCTGGGGAAAGCGTTTGATCGCTTCAATCATGCCGTACTCAGTGCCGCACTGATCGTACGCTAGCACTTCTTGGTAGTCGTGCTCGAGAAGAAGCATGGCCATATAGTCGAGGCCAAAGCGTTGACTACATAGCGGGGAGGCCTGAGCCTTGGGAGGTTGCGGGCGGGGCCTGGGGCCCCATGCTGCCTGAGGGGCTCGCATGGGCGGAGGAGGCGCGCGGGGCGCGGGGGCGGCTGCCACCGGGGCGCTGGTGGCGCCCGGGAGGCTGGGGAAAGCCTCTGGCGTGAGCAGAGGCTTTGGCTGTCCTACGGCGGGACGTACCCTCTGAGGAGGGGTGTGTCGCGTAGGGCGCATAGGGCGCGTAGGGCGCGTGGGGCGCGGGGCGCGGGGACAGCCGCGATAGTTCGCGGGGTGACCCGCGTTGCCGCATAGCACGCAACTCGGAGGGGTAGACGACTCCCGAGTGCGCGTGCACTCGCTCGTCGCGTGGTCCCCGAGGCACTTAACGCACCTGGGACGGAGATGGCAGTTGCGGGCCGAATGCCCGTACAACTGGCAGTTGTGACACTGCGGAGGACTACGGTTCTTGTGTGGAGGCTCTACGGCTATTCCAGAGAGCTCACACACTTTCCTAACATTAAAAATGGCTCTGCCCTCGGGGGTCAGTTCCAGGATGACTAGAACCATGTCGAGAGGTCTGTTTTTTGATTGTCCGCCGTGCATTCTGTGCACTTCGCGGACAGGGAGGGCTTTGGCTAAGAGGTCAGTTTTGACCTCCTCGGGTGTGATTTCCACCGGGATGCGGCGGATTACAACCCGGAGGTGACGTTCTTCCTCCAGGGAGTATGTGAAGTATTCTAGGTTGCTGTCTCGGAGCAACCTGGTGCCCAAGCCCGGTAAAGCTGTAAAAGCCGTAAAGGCTCCAGGGCCCCTCAGGATTACAGTGTAGTCAGTTCGAAAAAAAAAGAAAACAGATAATTTTTTTTTTAATATTTGATAGAAAGGTCTTACCTAGTAGCAATGGCCAGAATTCATAATACATCAACTGTAGGTGCATCCCAATATTTATATCCCTGCTGGTATTAAATAGTTTATTGTCATCCCATTTTGGATTTATCTCAGCTAATTTACTAGCAATTAAATTGTGCATTCTCCAATACAAAGTACTATACACATTTAAGCCTATGAGTCCATTAGGTACTGAAATGAATTAATTAAATATATATTCATCAAATTGCAATATAATAAAATGTTTATGTTTGGATTTTTTAAGCTATTCAAGGATTGCCTTATGCTGTTATTGGTCAACTTATAGAAATGAAATTTATTATACCTGTTGAAGTTAGTTTGATAACCTAATCTTTATATTTTAGAGTGTAATGTTTGTTTCTAGTAGAAAAAATAATTATTATACGAGCTGAGCAGAATGTTTTCCCTCCAACTAACGTTCTTTCAAATACATTCAAAGAGCAGCTACAACGACTTAGAGAAGAGGTTGCATTAATCGCTCTTTATTATATCGTACACCTATTAATCTTCTAGGTGCTGGGTATGCACTGGTTCACTTCAAATGGTAATCAATGCGTTGGAGTTTGACACTATCTAGACACACGGCAGTGTGTCTGCCAAGTTCAGGTGACGTACTGGCCATACCATTTCCACTGAATAAGTCACTCATCAAAAACTTAGATCACTTCTAGGTGAATGTAAAACTTGAAATTTGGCACCAATATAGATCACTAAGTATTTTTAAAAGAAAAATATCAAAAAACCTTCATAAAAGTACAATTATTTATTTTAAACCAAGTAATAGAGGAGTAAAATTTTTTGATCGTAATTGATTGACAATTAAAACATGTCAAGTTGGAAATCCCATATCAGTGAATGAAACAAATTTCTTTGTAAATGAATTAAAGAACGTACATTCCTAGACTATAATTAAAGGAATTGCTATGAAACTTAACCCGTTAGATGTCAGCTCTTTTATCGGTGACAACAAATACTCCGAACGTCGTATCTACCGAACTTGGCCCATTTTTCAGATTTATGTGTTTGTTGGGTTAACATATAATACACTATATGTTAGTTGGTTATCTAGTTAGTGTATTATTAAAGTACATGTAGATAAGGCAAGGTTAGGTTTCTGGTATTTTATTGAACATATTATTTATCTCAATGTATATTTAGATGAGATCTATTTCAAGCAAAACGAAAGAGGAAAAAATTACCGATTCTTGTGCATCCAGTTTCAATAGCCTGTTGTATCATGCAAGAACTGTTGCCATCACTAGGAAATTCTCTACCATTGACTATTTCAGACTTTAAACGACCGCCTTCGTATGCTCTGATCTTTGATATTACATCAACATCAAATTCGTAAATTTGATTTAAATCCCAAGTCACTGTCGTGAAGTCCAACTGTAATATTGCAATTCCTATAAACTTAACTATATGTGTATTCATTATATTTATTTGTTTTCATTTATTCTCAACAAACAGGAAACAATTGTTGTTATTTTTTTGTAGAATTGGGTATTTGTTTTATTTTTTAATTTTGAACTATATCGGTGTAATTCTAAATGATTTCTTATTAAAACGATTAAAAATATTGCTTTTTATTGAGTAAATCAAGAAATAAAATACATATTTTTTAAACTTCCGCCATGTGATTAGAAACGCTCTATGATTGGTTGAATCTCCAATTACGTCATGTGCCTGTAGATTGTGATTGCGTAACTAGTGAATTCGGTTGATCCCTGTGTTTTTCTTGTTAGTTAGTCGTTAGCAACCATTATTTTCATTTTAAATAATAATAGAAACCAATGTCGTATAAGCTGAATATAGTAGCCTAAAGTTAAAGCAATTATGACTGGATATTATACCTTGTATTATAGTGTGTATTATGTAGGACCTTATGTCCTTACATATAAAATTAAGACTGCACCGGCAAGTGCGCTTGGCGTACTTAAAATTACCTAAACGACACGAATTAAGCAAGCGAGATAGCAATAACCGTATGACGGGTACCGAGGTCTCAATCAGGTTTCCTCACAATGTTTTTTCTATAACCGTCAGCCCATAATGTTACCAATTTGAATTAGTATATGTACGCGAATTCCGAAAAACATAATGGTACTTGCGGACATCGAGTCAATATTCCGCCGGTCTACCACTCGACCACCAGGACTTATTCAATCTTAATATTATATTAACTATAATTAAAATAAAACCGAAAATATTTCACTAACTCTCTCTGGAGTAGAGTTATTGGCAATACATCCTTGATTTTGAAAAGATAACGGTCTGGTCTGATTAATACATCTGTATCCAGAAAAACGGTGCACGGGATCGTCTTCGGGGATTACGTTTGGTGTGCACATGTATTCAGTTTTTCCTCTTTCTTCGCAGCAGTAAGTTGTTATAGACAAATAATTATCTGAAATTTTTTAAATAAATCTATGTGAAATGTATATGACATATCATATCCACATTTAAATGTATGGCACCTTAAAGTTATCACAGGAAACTGGTTAATTTTGTCCCAATGATAATTCTAGTTCATTGTTTACCATCTACATTTAAAATTAATTTACATATAATTTCTATATAGATTTTCTGATAACTACGTTTAAGATTTAATAAAATTACTATGCGGTACAAATTTTGCTCAAGTGGTCAACTTATGAGAAATAAATTGGTGATATATTTGAAACCATGAACACTACAATATAAAAAATCTTTATAAACTTTTAGCGATTTAAAAGATTGGTATGCGTTTCTCTGGTTGATTTAGTTTATTTATTAAATCGTATGTCTTATAATTAATTATTTTTAATTTTAATTATTATTAATTTAGAAATATTTCTGCCACTAGGATGTGTCGGTAAAAGTGTACAAATCATCGGGGGAGCCGTTGTAACTTGTTAGTAGGTACTCTTCTTCTTCTTCTTTCTATTCTATAGGAAGGATTGATTGCGTTTCAGTAAGTACCACAGGTACAACGCGCTGGATCGATCCATCCACAATAAAATTTAAATTTAGCGCACCGTCCGTGGTTTGTACCGTGGGCGTTAAGCGCGCACATACGTTTCTCGACAATCCAAACCCTTTCAATTAAATATTTGGATCGACGTTATGCTTTCCCTTACCTGACTATTTTTTATGTCGGTATAGGCTTAGCGTTGTGCCCGCAATCTGACCTATTCTTAGATGATAATACGCTTAATCTAATGAAATACTGGCCTTCAAGTGCAGCTGCCGGAACATAGCTATAGTTGCTTGGCGACAGACTTTCAACTTGAGGGTGGTAGTTAGCCAGACGGGCATTAGAAAAAGCCCTACCACCATGATAAGGTTTCATCAAGATGTTTTCCTTTACCGAAAGCTCAGGCTCATTCCAGGGATTCGAACTCACGTTTATCGACGCAATGTCCGTACACACTACCACTGAGCGTTAAAGTGTTAACGAATGCCATGTTTTTCACCACTCAGAACTTGTAATATTATTGGTTTGCATGGATAATTGCCCATCGCTATCGCTCAGTTGCAATAGCATCTTTAACCATATGGGCAGTGCGAGAATTTTCGGTGTTCTATATCACATCGATCAGTTACACAAATCAACACCAGAGAAGCCACGTAAATGTCTTTCCTTTTTATGAACAAAAAGTAGCCAACTGGGTTACAGTGCCTCTGCTGTTAAATTGCTATTGCAGTGCACAGCCATCTCCTCGTATAAACAACGTCAAATAGAACTATGTTTTAGTAAAACAGCAGAACTGAGGTTTGGGTTTGTCACCCTATGCGACAAATCTCCTCGGGAGTTGAAGAGTCCTCTTTCTTCTTCCTTGCTGACGTAAATTGATAAACGGCTGAAAGAAGGTGAGCACACAGACCGCCACCACAAACACCATGTGGTACACGTGGATCACCCCATACCCAAAAAAATAAAATAAAAATCCTGAGAAGTAACTTTGAGTGGTCAGTGTGCATGTTATCATCCACATCTCTCAGACGGAAAACAATAGTGCTCGCACTGCCGATTTGCTTACATATATAAGCGTGATGAAGCAGTATGATACCGCATGAGAACAATGCACAGGTTCTATCACTCTTAATATTGTCTCTTTATATCCAACTGTCATTAATCATAATATATAATTCATTTTTGTAACAACTATTCTGTTGTACTATTTCTGACTGTGCTGTCTTTTGTACTCGTAAAATACTAATAAGCTATTTAAATCATTTATTACTAGTCATAGTTATATGCCATTAATATGTCACAATAAATAATGAGTTACAAAATAGGATATATAAATCACTTACTTGTGTCTCTGCCGGATACGATGTCATTTACAATGAATTCGGCGAAAAAGGCCAATAACTGGTTAAAGAATTCACTTATTCGTTTACCAACAGGCAAGATTGTCTCACGCAGTTTTCTAGGGAGCATCAAGGCTTCACCACTCTTGCTTTTCCTTGGTTCGAAATCTATAAATATTAAAATAATAATAATAGTCATTACAACACGACATTTCTTTTGTATAAACAGTGCTAAATGTAGCTGCCGGAACACACCTACAGACGATTGACAACAGATTTTCAATTACAGGAGGATAACTAACCAGGCCAGTTTTAAAAAATGCCCTACAATGGATGTTTTCCTGGATCAAAAGGTGGTGTTTATTGTAAAATTCAAAAGAGCGTCAGTCGACGTGGTTTCTGAACACGCTATCACTTAGATATAATCGCTTTAAAAATGTGTCCGATCTCTTACTTAAATTAAGCTTAAAATTTTTGCTCTGGCCTGCCCTGGCTAAGCAATTCAGCAATTTAATTGTTTACAAATGGATACATTTATTAAACATCTAGGTGTTTTTTCCATTACATAATCTTCTTTAGTAATGTTGTTTTATACATTCATTAGCCGAAATTGTAACCAAAACTTGTTTGTTATTAGTTTATTCTGCGTTTTATTAATTTTTTTAACATCACGGTTCAGCAAAAAATATTAACTGCTTAAACAATTTTCCATATCATAGTACTTTTCTCAGCAAGATGTGTTTATTATAGCTTTTCAAACGATTAATTGACTAATTTTCCATGTAAATCCAATAAATAATTATTTTTGTTAAGAAGTAACTGTGACTAACTTACTTTCGCCATAATCAGCATCGACCAGTCTAAGCTGAGGAGTGTGGAATGCTCCTTGCGTGGGGTGATTAAGATTATTGCAAGATCCGTCGATGCGCCTTCCTTCAGTCTCATTACAAGGTTCAATATTATTAGTACATAATCTGGAACAAATATATCACGTTCAATACATACTAATAGACAATTTGCGTCCTTATTGCTACCTTTATATAATATTAAGCGTAAATGAAATTAATTCTCTGTCACGCTAGAAGCCCTATTATGTATCGACAAAGCATGCAACAAGCCGTACTACTGTAGACAATTTCAAATTTTATTAGTGGGATAAGAAAATAATATATACTACAAAATACTTATTTTGAGTTCATTAAATACGCTAAAGTATAAAACATACCTTGTAGTATTAACATAAATACCAAGTATTCTTAAAAATTATTGTATTTTTTAATCTTTCTTAGTTTGGGTTAGTGATCAGTTTTGTAGATCTTGTAGCGGTTAATAATATTGTTTTACATCATTTTTATCTATTTCAAAAAGTTTGGTCTGCGCCCGCCGATATAACAGCGAAACGGTATATTTTTCCGACTTGGTTTATAGATGGACACTAATATTAATTACGATAAAACTCAGCTAATATATGACATAACCTATAACGTTCAGGGAGAACGTAGCTTTCTATTAGTGAAAGAATTGTTAGAATGAATCAGTAGTTTCAGAGATTACCCTTTACAGATAAACTCACAACTAAACTTTAACTCTTTATAATAGTAATATATATTTAATCTTAAAGCAAACTTTATTTAATTATTTATTTGGTTCTCAAAACTTAATTTTGTGTAATATTTTTACAATACATATATACGCAATTTTATTTATATGACTTATTTTTGTTTTAAAATACGTTGATATTAGATATGTATATCGCTTAGAATTATATTGGATATATTTTTCCTAGAATTATATCAGTAGTAACGTCATATTTTGTCATGACGTTCCCAGCCCTTGTGACGCGCTGTTCAACCATTTCAAATCGTGACTGATTTAACTCCAAATTCTTGTCTAGTTAATCTATACATCAACGTCTCAACGTCTATCTGTACATTTATTTTCTTTTCACGCAAAAACCACTTACCCTATTTACATCTTATTTGTTTTAATTCACATCTATATGTTCTGGCCAGGTTATATGATATATTTTGTAAAAAAACTAACATACTAAATAAGCAGTGACGATATTGGTGATTAAATTCGAAAAAAAAAGACGCATTTGCGGCGCTTATATGGATTATTCTATGTAAACCATAAGATATATATCAAAATAATGTTCTACATAATTGTAGATCTTTAAAAGACCTTAAAAAAGTCTGCGATCTATCTATTAAGCGCAATAAGCATTTTGTCTACCGTCTTTTGGGGGATAGCATGTTTCACGCGTTCGCTCTACCGACGGCATAGTGTAGTCCATGCGAACGGAGCTTGGGGTATAGCTAGTAATACATATTACAATCGTTAAGTAAATTCGATTTTATATAATTTTTGGATGAATATGTTATTTTCTCTTAAATAATCGGATCCTAGGCGCGTTCGACCTGCCTTCGGCAGGAAGATCTTTAGTTTGATCCTGTTCTTGAGTTAAAGTTTTGAGATCCTCTCGAGTCTTTCTGTTTGACAACCGTCACACGTATACGGATTATCCAGTTGTTCAGAGGTTTATGCCATAATACTCGCAGACCATTGTGACGGAGCCAATTATCGCAAAATACGAGTCTCTGATGCTAACATTTGTTTAGAATTGTAATCAGGTGTGCTGGAGACATTTTGCCATATACATATCTGACCATTAAATAATTGAACCTACCTCTAGTCTCTAAGTTATGAAAATTCTCTTATGGAAATCCAATTACATTATTAAACGTTTAAAATATTTAAGTATGATATTAAAGAACTTACTCGACTATACCGGCTGCTGTGAATTCTGCCATTCGATCTTCTGTCGCCGGTACTCCATAGTAAGAATCGTAATAGATTGCGTTTGATAAATTCAAATAAAGAGATAAAAATATTATTAAACTCCGACGAATCATTTTCAGAGTTCACTTACAAAAATTATTGATGATCATCGGCTTCTTTTACTTTTATACTGTATGGGTTGGTTATGCAACTGTTTAATTTGGAACAAAACAAATAACCGAAGCCAAAAGGTATTGTTAAAAAACGGTAAAACCTGAATGGCAAATTGAAATATAAATATAATTAATATTTTTTGTGTATATACACAAATGAAAAGAAAGTAACTGCTCCAGAACTATTTGTGTAGATGGTAATAACTATAACTTGTTAAAAAAAATGAGTCAGTATGACGGTGTGTGTGAACACGAAGTTTTAAAAAGTATTTTGACGATGCAAGGGAAACAAACCCACGTCATGAGTCGTGATAGGTTCTCGACCTCTGAATGAATCATAGATTAACTATTTGGAACTGCATGTAACTGTTTCGCTGTAATGAATTGATGGTCAAATAATATTGAAGTAGGAAATTGCCGATTTTTAATATAGATTAATGCGAATATCGATATTTTTCATTCTACTTAAAATTGCAAAGTTATATTAATTTTATAATATAGCAATGACATTTCTTTATAAACATTTGTGTTTCTTTTGTTTTCCCACCTTTCGATTTTTCTTTGATATCGTTTTCTGTGTGATCATAGAAAAATCAAAATTTGCATTATTTTCGAATACAAGTTCCATCGTGGCACCAACGCAGCACAGACGGCCCCTTATATCAACGAAGTGTATAGACTAGGTACCGCAAGTGAACGCACGATTCGTTTTTGATTTAATCGATGCCGTTTCAGAAATTTGATCTCGCCAATAAGTCCCTTGGCTAACCGGAAATGAAAGTCGATAACGATGTATGGACAGCCGTAATGGCACCAGATTCATCTCAAACCACATCGAAATTAGCAGCAGTCTCAACGTAAGTGATAAAACGATACTGCTTCGTTTACATAAAATTGGAAATATATAATAGCTAAGAAAATGGGTACCGTACTAATCTACAAGCTAAAATCGCTTCGAAGCTTGTTTTAACTTCTTAAATAGGCACACAAATGAGGGGATTTTGAATCGGATTGTCACTTTTTATGAAAAGTGGATCCTGTATGATAATCGAAAACGTCCGTCGCAGCGGTTGGATATAGGGGAGGCAGCCATATCATGTCCTAAACGCAAAAGAAGCTGCTTCTGTGTATATAGTGGACCTGTGTCGGCATTGTTCATTACAACATCTTGGGACCTGGTACAACAATTACTAAAGAAATTTACTATAAATAACTACAAAATATTATAGGTAAGTTCGCTGTTAAATGACCAATTCTTGTTAATTGGTCTAGTCCACTCATTCTTCACAACAACGCTCGCACAACGGACTATCTCATTACTACAGGAGTTATGATTGGAAGCTCTCCGTTACCCACTATACTCACCAGTCCTTGCTTCAACTGATTTCCATTTTTTTCCGAATTTGGTTTGTAATAAACAGGGGAAAAATTTGCAATCCGATGAAGCGGTTAAAACTCCTAAAAGTGTTAGTTGATTCCCGGCTTCAGGATTTCAATAGCAGAGGCATCAGTAAAAATGGTAAAAGTGCATGGACAGTAATTGCCAGCACTACGAACGATTAAATATATACTTAAAAAAAGTTTCACCTTTACTACATTAAACCGCATTTTCATATTTAATCCCCTAAGTCGCTTCGTAAAATTAGTTACAGGGAATTTATACTTACCTTTAAATATATACTGTAGGTTTATGCGTATAATATACTTTTAACATATAATACGCATATCTGCTTCGTACAATTTAACAAGTGTATTCAGTCCCATGTCCGACATTGGGGTAAGTTGGCGTACAGGAGTACTAACATTTTGTATAAACATAAAATAGTTTCTATTATAGATATGTAGGTATGTAATTTAAGTTGATTGAGACAGTTGCTTATGTATTGAAATGTGGGTTGATGTTATGATAATGCCTACAGAAATGCCTTAGAAAACATAATGGAAATACGTACAGAATATGATATTTCCCAAATCAATTTAAGATACCGTTGATCGCGATAAACTTAATAATTTAAAAATATTTCGAGAAAAAATAATTAAAAAATTAATATAAATATGAGACGTCAAACGAAGTCACAGGCTGGTGTTTAGTAATTTTTACCCCAGACCGATTATTATTTATTCACCTGGTATATTTCGAATAACAAGCTACCTAGACAGTATTACAGAAGCCTGGATATAAAGTTTAACAATGACGTCACTTTCACACCGAGATCAAAAAACATACCTACTTCTTTCTGAACGAATAATTAAAATGCAGGCACATAATATAAATTATATTTAAATTTTAATAATATTTTTTTAATATTTTTTTAATAATTTTAATAATATATTAAATAATAATAAATATAATTTATATAAATTATATATTTATAATATAAATAGAGGCGATAGAGCGAAACCGAGGGTCCAAAGTATTCACTCAGCAGCTTGCCAGGAGCCATCTGTCGAAACTTAAAACGCACGACGGGAGGACCGTATTGTCGTAGCCGGAGATCTTCGCCGAGATAGAGGATTTCTATGGCCGTCTGTACACTGTACATGCCCCCTATTCCCGACCAGACGACCATGATTCCAGAGCCACCCTGTCACGCCACTATACCGACGAACTGCCTGATATCAGTCAAGACGAGATAGTGTTAGCTCTGAGGCAGCTTAAAAATGGAAAAACCCCCGGTGAGGACGGAATTACTTCGGAACTTCTGAAGGCTGGAGGAGCTCCTGTTATACAGGAACTACAGAAACTCTTCAGTGCCGTCCTTCACAGTGGGAGAACTCCTAAGGCGTGGAGCAGGAGTATGGTGGTGCTCTTTTTTAAGAAGGGTGATAAAGCCC
Organism: Saturnia pavonia; assembly: GCA_947532125.1. NCBI lineage: Eukaryota > Metazoa > Arthropoda > Insecta > Lepidoptera > Saturniidae > Saturnia > Saturnia pavonia. The sequence continues at coordinate 1,409,940 of OX383901.1, forward strand.
TCCTTAAAAACTACAGACCCATCACTCTCCTGAGCCACGTCTATAAGCTGTTTTCACGAGTGATCACGAATCGTCTCGCCAGGAGATTCGACGAGTTCCAGCCACCAGAACAGGCCGGGTTCCGCGGAGGATATAGCACCATAGACCACATTCACACAGTGAGGCAGATTATACAGAAGTCCGAAGAGTATAATCAGCTCCTGTGTCTTGCTTTTGTGGACTATGAGAAGGCCTTTGACTCTGTCGAAACTTGGGCTGTTCTGGAATCCTTACAGCGATGCCAAGTAGACTATCGTTATATCGAGGTGCTGAGGTGTCTCTACGAAGCCGCCACTATGAGTGTCCTAGTACAGGGCCAGCAGTCTAAACCCATCCAATTGCGCAGAGGAGTGAGGCAAGGGGATGTCATATCCCCGAAACTGTTCACGAGCGCATTGGAAGATATGTTTAAAACGCTGGACTGGAAAGGTAAGGGCATAAACATAAACGGCGACTACATATCGCACCTGCGATTCGCTGATGACATAGTCTTAATGGCGGAGTCGCTAGAGGAGCTAACCCGGATGCTGGACGGCCTAGATGAAAGGACTAAACGAAAGTTTTCAATCAGTGCGTCCTACCCTTTAATGACTTACAGAGCTGAGACGTGGACATTCACGTTAGGGCTGGTCCACCAGTTCAAAGGCGCTCATTAGGGGAGGCCTATGTCCAGCAGTGGACTATTATAGGTTGATGATGATGATGATGTATTGTAAATTGATGGTGTCGATTTATTAAGTGTTAGTTTAAAATCAAAACAAAACCTGTTGTACCAACCAGTATAATGACTGGTACTATTAAGACAATAGTACCAGTACAAACTAGTAGCATCGTCAGACTGGATAAGACATCCAGTCTGACGATGCTACAAGTGTGATAACGCTGTTCGCTACTGACTTGTGGAGCTTGCTCTCGACTGGCATGCGTACATGCGTGCAGGAATGCTGGCTTTAAGTCCGGTTGTACTCGTAAACTTTCATCAACTCCATTGTCCCTCCGAAGCCATTCCGAAAATACATCACTGAATGTGGATCTAAGCTGTTTCATAAATGGTTTTAAATAAACTTTCAATCACACCCTAATTCTTTTAGCCACATTCTGCCAACAATTATTTTCAATGGTTATTTATGTACTTCTTATAAAACTAATGGTATGTTTTTGAATTAAACTAAAAAAAAGAAATACTTTTCTCCGAGTTGAACTATTTTCTCCCCTTAACTATTTTTTAAAATAACAAGAATATATGACGACACTGATGCCTCCACTTCCACAGTGCCAATTGGGAAAGGTGAATGCCTCAACATTTGTCTTGTGGTGACAGAAAGAGGATTTGTGCCAGACGCTCTGTTAGCTTTTAAAGATGAATGTGGACGTGTATGTAGTTCAGAGAAATGCTTACATCACTCGAAGAACTATCGATAATATTTCTTTATAATGTACCCTATCATTCTCGTCAAATTAATTAAATGCCAACGCAGGCAAACAGAAAACATGAAATCATAAACTGGCTCCGTGACAATGGGGAGGATGTCGACGAGTCTCTACTAAAAGTAGAGTTACTATAATTATTAAACAAAAAAGCAGCCAAAACGATACGTAATTGACGAAATGGCAGCAGAACATAGGCATATCGTACTCAGAATTCCCCAATACCAATGTCAGTATAATGCTATTGAGCTCGTCTGGGCACAAGTCAAAGGACACGCGGCTAGAAATTACACAACTCGTCTTTTCAGCTCAAAGAAAATGCTAGATGTACTAAAAAAATGCTTGTGCTAATGTAACGCCTGAAAAATGAGCGAGTATTGTCAAAAGAATATAAAAGAGTATATTGTGTGACTGGGATCGTGATATTGCGTTTGAAAATTTGTGTACGCAAGAATTAATAATGTTACTGTGGATTCAAGTGATGATTCCAGTTTCTCCGACGCGGACAATTCATTATAATAAAATAATATTAAAGCATTGTAGTTGTTTTATTTGCTATATATAACTTTTTCTATACATATATTCTCTACCTACTAATATTTTTTATGTAAAATATAACTTTTTTCAATATCTAACTTTAATTGCATATTTTACTAATAATTATAAACGTATAAGTAAATTAATATTTAATATACATTTCATTAAATGAAATAATTAACATAATCGGTGGGCTCGGTAAACATTCGATTATAAATATCGGTGCTAAAAAGCATGGCGCTTAACTATTGAAAAAAAAGCACGAACTGTTGCATTTTTTGTCTATGGTTGCTTGTTCATAATTATAGAACTTCATAGGCGTGCTTGTGTCAAAAATAAATTAAACGGTTGGAAGGGATATAGTTTAGTTCAACTTAAGCGTACTTTTTATATGTATATAAGTATATTTAGAGAAAATTAAAACACATTTTATTTAAGACATGATTAAGAATTTATTGTTTCCAAAATAGTATATAATAACTTCTTTTATAAACATAAGAACATAGATGAAAATGAAACATGTAATGAAAATTTTATCATTCATCGGTTTTTTCTTTCCAAAGTGAAAAATCGACTTGAGGAATTTCTTTGCAACTCACCATCTGATTGCTGAAAAACAATAAATTTTTAGTTATAGAATTTGTTAAGGTTTTTTACTGAAGCAGTTTATGTGCATTTAACTAAAAGTTTACCCAATATATTAATATAAATTTTATATAATTGTATAATTCATGAATTCTCAAGAGTTTATTCCTTAAGTTTGTTGATATCTTTCTTTATGATTTTTTTGCATGAAAACCAATATTATAAATTTACTTACTCTGAACTGATTCTTCGGAAAGCTTGAGGCTGTACATGTGTGACTTCATCTCCTACAGCGCATAAAAGTCCAGCTAGAGTTGATTTTCTGATTTCAGAAAGTTGATCTAGAATTAATTGTTTTGTATTTATTTTAATAGCTACCGACTACACACCCATTGAATATTATTATTTTCTTTGTTTACATTTCCAAAACTTTACTTTAAATTTTGCCTGACGACAAATGCATTGCGTTTATGAACGTACTCCATCTTAAAAGCCACTTCGCAGTGTAAAATGATTGAAACTCTGATAACATTTGAAATTACCAAAAATAAATACAATTAATAATTTTTAATTTCTCTATAATTGAAATATTTGTTTTTAGTCATTATTAATGAAGCAATAATCAAAGGTACGGAATACAACAAAAAAGGTTGTAAAAATTGGTGAACAAACATAATTTTATGTCGACAATCTTACCATAAGTAAAAGCGTTAGGTCTGTTGGGTCTCTCATACCAATGTCTGTCGGTAACAATGCTTCGTTTTAATTGAAGCATTATAATATAAGCAACCGTGTCGGGAATATGACCATCCTTTACATGGTTCTCCATCATTATACCAGGCATTAACTCTAAATCTTCCGGATGTTCATAAATTGTACGCAAAATTTCTAAATTCTAAAAAAAAAATGCAATTAGGTAGAAACTAGTATCCAGAGCTGAATTAGGTTGACTTATACAGATTAAAGAGAGAAATTACAGTTTGTAGGAAAAGCATTTCGGTTTCGATAGAGAAAAGTGGTGCTACGTCATTTCTCTCTATATTTATGGACATCATGACGTGATCTCATATATAAATAGCGTTACATCAAGCTTAAATCTGTGAAGAAATATACAGCGATACAACTGTAGATGAATGTTAAGTATTTTTAGTAATAGCTTGATTGAATGATATAGATATTATAAAAATATTGATAATTGTACAATTAATATAAAAAAAGAAGAATATTGTAAATAAGGAAACTCATCCATTACTGCCGATTTAACTTGAACACAAGGATATCGTTTAAATCGGTGAAAACTTGAAAGATCTCAGTATCTTTACAGAGCTAAGATTTACTTTGATTAACTATCCATAAGTTAAATCTGTTGCGGTTATTTTTATCGGTCTATTCCGATAAATGCAATGAAGAACCGGACTTACTTAAATTATAACTTGGAACACTGGCCATATTATACAAATAGTGTTGATGGTAAATTTGAGGTAATAAAACAATCGCTTTTAGGAACCACCTAGAAGAAGTATGTAGTTAGCTTACGAAAATTATTTTGTAAGAATCTATATGAAATGGAAAATATAATTTTTAATCATACCTTTTTTCCAATTATATACTCTAAATCTTCGTACGTTTGATGTATTTTTGTGTAGTTCACACGCATATCTCTATATTTCATATACGAGTTCAGGCCAAAGTATCTGCCTTTGTTTATATCTTGAGTGCATAAGTCCATTGTTGCTTGAAATAATCCAAAACCTCTATCTGCTATCTGTAAATATAGAAAATGAGATTAGCCGCTTGCACGCATACTGATAATAAGATAATTTCATTCAACAGTTGGCCGGGTGGCCTAGTTACGATTCAATAGACTATTAGCCAATGAGTAAAAATAAATACTTCTCATCATCAACCTATACTAGTCCACTGCTGGATATAGGCCTCCCCTAATGAGTGCTATAACGCTCTATCTTCAGCTTGCCGCATCCAGCATCTGCCTGCAGTCTTTCGCAGATAGTCATCCCATCTGCCCGGTGGGCGTCCTACACTACGTTTGCCGTTCGCGGTCTCCACTCAAGAACCTGTTTACCCCAGCGGTTGTCGGTTCTTCACAAGATATGACCGGCCCACTGCCACTTTAGCTTGCTAATTCTTTGAGCTATGTCGATAGCTTTGGTTCTCTGTAGGATATATTCGTTATGAATCCTACCCTTCAGAGAAACTCCGAGCATAGCTCTTTCCATATCACGTTGATCGACTTTGAACTGGTGGGCCAGCCCTACCTTGAGTGTCAGCTCCGTAGGCCATTACGGGTAGGACGCACTCATTGAAAACTTTCTTTTTCAAACATTGCTGTATGAATGCGAGAAGACTTTACGTAGTTTCCCAAACGCTGCCCAGCCCAGCTGGATCCTCCTCTTGGCCTCCTTCTCAAAATTGTTTTTACCTAACTGCACAAGCTGCCCGAGGTAAGTGTAACAATTTCAAGAAGGTGGCCATCCATGACGACCGGTCCTGGATCAATGTGGCCATTGATCATGACTTTATAATACAATACTTCTCACTCTGATGGAAAAAAAAAAAATTATAATAGCCATTGATGTGTCTCTGGCTGACTTTCGCTTTTGCTAAGCTTTGCTGCTAAGTAAACCATAAACATGCAAGAAAAATAAGAAACGGGTAACAAAGATATTTCATGACAAAGGTGTATAATATGGCAATTTAAGTCACTTTTTTTAATAACAGTTATAAACATTCATATTTAGTTTGTTAATTTTTCAATCGTCCTTCAGCCCTTAGGAAAAAGTAATTAAACATCGATTGATGGGAATTACGATTGTATCGATCGTTTTGTAAATAAAGCCATCGATTAGCTAACGATAATTTCTTTGTACCGCATTTAATATCTGGTTGACCGAGTTATACTCAGTATCTTGAAAAAAATTACATTTACGTGATCTCTTGGGTATTGTTGCAGTCAGACAAAGGCAACCACATATTGTTTATCTTCTTGTTAAAATATTACTAATTAATCATTAGTTTAAGCCAGACTATCGATTATTTGATAGTACTAATAACTAAAAAAAAATTGATAAACCCGATCGAGTTTCTTGCTGATTTTTTTCGATGGCAATGATGTTTTCCAAACCGATAGTAGTATACTGACATTGATAAGTGCCTTTTTAGGGCCTAAATTGAATAAAATATTATTAATTTACATTTTGATCCTTGAAGCGATAACGAATGAGAAAATGGCAGCAGTGGGGTAGTACAGCTCGAATGAGATGCGATCAGCATGCATATGGTAAAAAGCCCGTCATATTGATTCAAGTATTCGTGTTGACATGACATTACGCGGCATTACATCGACCACTGTTTTTAGATTATACTGTGCATATCAATTATCTACATTCTAAATAGCAATTATCTAAAATGATTTTAAATAATATAGAGATAAACGCAGACTGCGGCAGCTTGTTTACTATAATAGGCACTGAATTTAACAAAATTTGCTCAACAAACTGTTACATCGAAGACATTTAATCCAGTCCTTAATTGTCAATATTTCACCATATCTGGCGAATATATTTAATCCGTGCATAGAAACAGGAACTTCCCTCATGTAATAAAATAAGTAAATTAGTTCCTCTGTCTAAATCAGGTTGCAGAAATAATCTTGGAAATAATAGACCAATTTCTGTACTTCCTTCGATTAGTAAGATTTTCGAGAAAATTATGCTTAAGAATCTAGTAGACTATTTCAATGCACAAGAGATTTTAAATTTGTTGACAGTATGGTTTCACGAAATTAAAATCAACCACTGACGCTGGTGCAACGCTGCTAAGTCATATATTTAGGGCCTGCGAGAAGTCACATGTTGCAATCGGAGTATTCTGCGACATCTCAAAGGCCTTCGACTGCGCTGACCACAGTACGCTTATACTTAAGCTGAAACACTATGGTGTGCGTGGAACTTCTCTCGATTTGCTAATCTTTTATTTAAAAGACTGCTATTAGAAAATAAGTATAAATGGGTCAACGTCCTCGGGATCCAGAAACTTGTTTCTGGTATATACAAATGATCTACCATTAATATTTAAGAAAGGTGCTGACATGTTACTTTTTACAGATTTACTTTTTTAAACTTCACTTATATTCATTATTACAGTTGTGCCCGCACATTAAAACTCTGGCAGGAAGATAAAGCTCTGTTGCATTCGCAGTTCGTAAAATTCGTCAGTTAACAGATATTGGCATTGCTGGTTAATCTACTTCGCTTATTTCTATAGATTAATGTTTTATATTCATACCATTTATTTATATTAAAAAAAGCTGGCAATTGTTGCCTTCTACAACACGGGACTCCGTGAATCACTAAATAATAGTTTCTGGAATTAAATGTCTTAACTTTGCTCTCTCAATATATTCTTCATAATTTAATCCATTTTCGCAAAAAACTTGGAAAGGTTTGATTTTGTGAACGACTTGACCAGTTTTAATACTAAAAAATTCTATTCTATTTCAAACAGGTTTTACTGTCAAAAAAATATTACCTATATAGTGATACTGTTATGTGAATGTTAGTAATATTTGGAACCGAGACCCTCTCTGTACATCCACTTAAATAATATAATTATTACGAGTAACTGTTAACATTATTTACACAGTAAAAAAACCGATTGATATCCTTTTTTCGATGGTTGGGATGTTGTCCAACCCAGTGGTAGTGCTTAATAAAACGTTATAAGCTCATTTTAGGACCTAATTTGAATAAAATGTATTTGATTTTACTACCCACGAGAATCACAAAGCTTGTAACACAGTGATCTGTTAACGTAGGAGTCTTTACTAATCGATCTTTTTATAGCATTGAATACTTAAACCATATTACTCTGTGATTACTTACTTAAATTTTATTATTATTAAAAACCCAGTTTCCTTAATTTAATGATAATATTTTTTTACACAACAGATTTTGGAGGTGAAGCAAGTGTTTATACTAATTTATTTATTTTACACTAATCGATTACTTAAACAATCTCATGTTTAAATATAAAAAATATAGACATCCTAAAAAACTAGTAAAATTTGATGTTCATTTCTTTATGTTCCAATAGATATCGATGTCGTTTTGATATTTTAATACTTACATCCGGATCTACAACGTAATCGTGATCTCCTCCAGGTTGTCTAATAGCTCCGTGAAGCATGGTAACCATGTCATCGTTAATTGCTAAGTTGTGTACAAGGTTGGTAATATCAACAATGTGCATATCTCCGACATGCATACCATTTGGACTTATTTTACTGAAAATTAATATTTTAGAAGTAAACAACATAACTTTTAAATTAATACAACCTGTATTAAATTGGAACTTTGCAGAGGTCAGTGGGAAGTAAATTGCTAGTCTTGACAAAAGTAATTTTGAATGCCTCGTGTGCAACTGCGTGTTGCCAAATCGATGTTATTGTTATTATATTATTGATAGTGATGTCTAGAAGCGACTCCCTCTCTATCCATCCACTGAATTATTAATATGATTATTGACTGTGAATATTATTTTTACACTGACAAATAAATAATGAATAAATGTCAAGCCCGATCGAGTTTCTTGTCGTTTCTTTTTCCGAACCGGTAGTATTGTTTGACGTTCATAAGGGCCGGCCTTCTTAGGACCTAAATTGAATAAAGTAATTTTTGATTTCGATTTTGATCTTTACAGATCCGAACATAGTAGAAGATGTACTGTCGCTATAATAGCAATTATTCCATATTTTTTATAGTAGACGGTAAACTGATGGCATTATGTGTTATTGTAAGTACAGTACTAGTTATCCAAATATACTGCACACATGCACTCGGCAGCTGGATATACTATGACTACTATGAGCATAGGGGTCGCGTCCGAGTCGGGTATAGATACCCTACCACTTGATTACTTGACATAAAGCGGCTGATACCGGAACGTGAATCATCTAAACTAGTCCTTATGGCGAGTGCTACATCTGGTTTATGGTGGTTGCGATCCAGTCATACACAATTATCTTGACCTACCACCCAGCAAGTCCCCTATTACTAAGTCCCCTTGTCTAGTTTGTCTTATTTACTTTTACTGGAAAGGTAAATGTTAGTATGCTTTTTGGAACCTTGTATTTCTGTGCTATGACAACATTTCAAAATAACGATTAAACATCAACATTCGTTTTGTTTTTTAAGAATTTGTTTAATCAGAATTTTAGATATCAATAAATTAGCATAGAAAGTGTAATAAAGTGTTATCTATTTAAAAAAAAAACAAGAATGAAAAAGTTTTTAACGGTCTTTCTTCAAGTACGGATATCAATCTAAATAATAAAGAGATAATCTAGTAATTCAAAATTTTACAAAATATTAAAATTAATAGAGTTCTTATAAGGCTTAGTATAATGGTAAGGTACATACTGTAGTATCCCCTCCTGGATTGTGTGGAACCAACGGGTAACCATAGCAAACTCTACATACATTTTTAGAGGGACACTTTCATCATAAATATCTCTAAATCCGGTATTGTTTTGTAGTATGATATTATTTTGGACCATAGCTTCTTTTCCTACAAGAAAAAACAAAATATACAAAATAATACATAACAAAAACACACAAATCCATCATTCAGATATAATCTCCTCATAATTAATTGTCAGAAGATAAGTATTAAAGATTAAAAATTATTCATTGTTTTATTATATTTAATAGAAAGCTCTTACCTAGTAGTAATGGCCAGAATTCATAATATAACATTTGCACGAACATGCCAATGTTTATATCCCTGCTATTATAAAATAGTTTATCGTCATCCCAATTTGGATTTAACTCAGCTAGTTTATTGGCAATTAAGTTGTGTAGTCTCCAGTACAAAGTACTATACATATTTGTGCCAATGACTCCGTTAGGCACTGAAATTTATTAATGAAGTGTATATAGTTGAAAAGTTGCAAAAAAATAAAAATTTAGAAATGTAAAAGCTATTCATAGATTTTCTCGAGCCGTTATTGGTCAACTAGGAGTAGTGCAATTTATGATACCTGTAGACGTTCGTTTGATAACATAAAGTTTCTATATTAGAGTGAACATTTTGTTTCAATTAGAAAAAAAACCTTTATATCAGCTGGGCTGGACATTTATATAACTTCAGCTGATGTAACGGTAACAGCCTAGAGAAGAGGATACATTAACAGAAATGTATCATGTACAAATACTCTGATGAACTCCTCTAGGAGCATGATATTCACTGGTACATTTAAAAAAAAAAAGACAATGCGCTGAAGCTTATCACTCACAGTTAAAACTACAATTAAAACTAGCAAAATTAGAAATCCCTTATCAAAGAGAGTAGCAAATTTTTTTGTAAATTTAGAACGTACAATTTTACAGTTATAATCAAAGGAACTATGGAACTTGGCACCCGTTAGATCTTAGCTCTTTTATTGGTGACAACGACTACCCTTAACGTATTTTCTATCGAAATGGTGGAATTTTCACTTTTTTGTTTGGTGGGATAGCATATATTTCAATAAATGTTAAATGGTTATGTAGTGGGTTGTTATTAAAGTGTATGTAGATAAAACAAGATAAGGACCCTGGTATGTTATTAAACACATTATACTTCCCAATGTCAGTTCAGGATAAAGTCTGTTATAAGCAAAGAAAGGTTTTTTTTTGTAAATTATATATACAGAAATAATTTACCATTTCTTGTGCACCCAGTTTCAATAGCCTGTTGTATCGTGCAAGAACTGTTACCATCACTAGCAAACTCTCTACCATTGACTATTTCAGACTTTAAGCGACCGCCTTCGTACGCTCTGATCGTTGATATTACATCAACATTAAACCCGTAAATATTACTTAAATCCCAAGTAGGTGTGGTGTAGTCCAACTGAAATGTTGTAATTCTATTAACTTAATAAAACTTGTATCCTTTATATTTATTTGTTTTCATATTCTAATATTTATGTTCCAATTCCTCAAAATAAACAGGAAACTATTAATATTGAATTTCTTTAATAAATCTGCTCAGAACTGTGATCCCAATGTATATTGTAAAAGTCTTGACTATAGGTACGTATCATAAAAATAGTAGCAATAATGCAGATAATTAATTTAACTAAGTATAACCAGGTAAATTTATTATATTTTTGTTTTATATAGAAAAAATAAACCTTTTTTAACGATAGTTATAAATTTAATAAATCGTAGCAATGACTATTATTGTCGATGCACTTTCAACATTTTAATGTAATCTCTGCTGTAGAAATCATGAAGACGGGAATAGAGGAACACTTTAAAGGAGTTTTAACCGCGTCATTATATATATACTATATTATAAAATTAATATGACTACTGAATTCTAAGTAGAATGAAAGATAAATGAAAGATATTTTCTTGTTTTGGTTTCTTCAGTGGCAGCGTGTACTCGCACAGCGTTGATCTACGTGAGATCGAATCCCTACTATGAGCCTGAGCTTTCGGCAAAGGAAAACATTGCGATAAAACAATGATGGTAGGGTATTTTTTAATACCCACTGGATAGCTACTACCATGAAGTTGAAAATATGTCTCCAAGCACCCATAAGTGTATTCGGACAATGGCACTTGAGAGCCATTTCACTAGGCTTAACGTGTCACCATCTTGGTTCACATCTTCACTTAACATCTGGTGAGCTTGTGGACATTATTTGAAACCTATAAAGAATATTTAAAAATATATGTATTCAAACCAACGAAGCATTGTATGATGGTGACACTCTCTTCCAGACCAGTGTCATCTTTTCATTTTCTAATGCGATTGGTTTGGACTTGTATCGGACAGGATGCTTTTCTAGAGCATTCATCTAATTTATACTTTCTTACTTTTCTACTTCTTTTGACATACTCAGATTTGACTGCCATATAGTAAGGATGGTACGAATCAACGTACAGACTTAATCAATCTTATGTTAAATTACAATTCAAATACAACCAAAAAGTAAAAATATTCCCTAACTCTATCTGGAGTAGTGTTATTAGCAATGCATCCTTGATTTTGGAAAGACAATGGTCTGGTCTGGTTCATGCATCGGTATCCAGAAAAACGGTGGACGGGATCGTCTTCGGGGATTATGTTTGGTGTGCACATGTATTCGAATTTTCCACTTTCTTCGCAGCAGTTAGTAGTCACAAACACAATATTTCCTGAAAAAATTTTTTTTTTATAAACGAGTATTTATATATATAACTACCTGTGCTTGCGGCTTCGCTCGCGTGAAATACAGACTGCTGTCGGTCGAGCGCATGCGCGAATTATTCTTCCCCAAAAATGCTTATTGTGGGTGATCCGTAGAAGATAGACATAAGCTATTAGTAACTTTTTTGTAGGCCTTTTTAAGATCTACAATTATGTAGCACATTAATTTGATATATCTCTTACGCTTTACTCACCGTAAACCATTTAAACGTCCCAAATAAGTCTTTTTTCCGAATTGATTCACCATTATCGTCACTGCATATTTCGTATGTTACAAAATATATCCTATATTTTGGTCAGATAACATATCTATGAACCATGTAAATCGAATTAGTGGTTTTTGCGTGCAATAAACATAAACGGACCAACAAACAGAGAGACGTTGAATTTTCTAATATGTATAGAAGCATGTTTTCGAGTGTCATAAATGTTTTCAAAATTAGTTAATTCGTATGAAAAAGTGCATTGAAGATAACGGAGAACATTTTGAGACACAATAAATGTTTGACCAGTTTTGTAGTCATAGTATATTTTTTTCTGTATTTTTTTCTGCGGTAAGTAGGGTTTTCAAAGCTCCACATCATGCGAGCCGTACGCTTGTTTGCCACATTAGTTGTATAAAATAAAATGAATTTGCGGGTAAAATAAGTATAAGACAGATCAAAGAGCATAAATTCTGAGTATGATTCTGTTACAAAACCATTTTGTAATCTAAAGTCGATATGAAAAAGCTTTCAATATTCTATTTCTAATACCCACCTGGCTAGCTACCACCCTCAACTTGAAGATCTGTCGTCGAACACCAATAGGTGTGTTCCGGCAGCTGCACTTGAGAGCCAGTCTTCTATTAGGCTTAGCGTGTTATCATTTTGGACCACATCTTTACTTAACATCAGGTGAGACTGTGGCCACTACACCAAAATTATAACGAAAAAAAATAATAATAACAGTAATGATTTAGAAAATGGGATATATAAATCACTTACTTACGTCTTGGAGCGCTATAATGTCAGTTACCCCGAATTCGGCCATAAAGGCCAATAATTGGTTAAAAAATTCACTTATTCCTTTACCAACAGGCAAAATTGTCTCGCGCAGTTTTCTAGGGAGCATTAAGGCTTCACCACTCTTGCTTTTCCTTGGTTCGAAATCTAAAAATATTAAAATAATATAATAAAAGTCATTAAAACAGTACATTTCTTTTGTATAAGTAGAAATTAATATTTAATTACTCATTAATGTTACTGGTATTACACTAAAATTAGTCTGTTTGGTTTTACCTTATTATTATTTGGTCACAATCTTATGCGATGTTAAGTGACTATAGGCCTAAGATGATAACATGCTAAGGCCTAGCGTGAGTCTAGATAGTATATATCAATAATGCAAGTGATTGCTAAGTGTAGCTGCCGGAACACACCTACAGGTGCTTGGCAACAGATGTTCATCTTTAGGAGAGTAGCTAACCAGGTAAGTATTAAATTTTTTTCTACAATAGATCATTTACTACATCAAAGGCTGAGGTTTATTGTAGAATTCAGAGGTATTTCGGTTGACGCGGTTTCCAAACACGCTATCACTAAGCCATAATCGTTTCAAAACTGCGTCCGATCTTATACTTAAATTAAGCTTAACATACTCAAGAGAATAATGACGACAAAGAATTAAAATCGAATTTATTTCATTATATTCAAATTATTTTTATTAGCAAATTTGATATTATAGTGATATTATGGGGCCTAAGAGTGTATGTCCGGGATGTTCATAGTTAAAAACTGCTATATTAAGTTTAGAATTTTAAAGTTTATAACAAAATTTAATTGTTCACAAATGGTATGGATACATTAATTAAACATGTAGGTAGTTTTTCATTAATTAAGCTTGATTACTGATTATTTTTCGTAAATTCATTAGTTTATATTGTAACTAAGGACTTACTTATTATTACGTTATTCTGTGCTTTATTAATTTTGTTAATATCACGGTTCAGCAAAAATAATTGTCTACCCTTATTGTACTTTTACTAGTATAATTTTTGTGAGAATATTAATAATAATATTCCATAGCACAAGTAGTACATTTCGCAACAAGATATGATATTATATTGTTATTATTATAGATTTTAACCGACATTTAACCAACTGACTAATTTTCAACGACTAAAATATATATTTTTTTAGGAAGTAACTGTAACTAACTTACTTTCGCCATAATCAGCATCGACCAGTCTAAGCTGAGGAGTGTGGAATGCTCCTTGCGTGGGGTGATTAAGATTATTGCAAGATCCGTCGACTCGCCTTCCTTCAGCCTCATTACAAGGTTCGATATTATTGGTACATGCTCTGGAACAAATATATCACATTCAATACATACTAATAGACAATTTGCGTCCTTATTGCACCTTTATATAATATTAAGCGTAAATGAAATTAATTCTCTGTCACGCTAGAAGCCCTATTATGTTCCGAAAAAGCATGCAAGAAGCGGTACTACTGTAGACAATTACAAATTTTATTAGTGGGATAAGAAAAAAGTATTTATTTTATTTGTTTTTTTTTTAAAGTTATAAAATTGTTAACTAACTATTTTTTACCAATTTCCCTATTCACAAATGATGACATAAAAAATTAAATAATTAACAATTAATTCTTTTTCTTTCTTGGAGCTCTTCTTATATATATTTTTTTATTCAATTTTACAATTTTATGGCAATAGTATTAATATAATACAATAATATTTAATATAATACAATAATAATAACCATATAATTTAATGGATGCACAGAGAGGGATTAAGATAACCCAATAAAATAGAAAAATGAAATCAAAAATATAATATATTTACGTGTATATCCTTTTTAAAACTTTAATTTCGGTAACTAATCTTTCAATAAATGATTTTGATGATATTTTGTTGAACAACGATGGGTGACACACAATTAATAAATCTTTTACCTCAATATAAGAATATTACTGGGCAAAAAGTATAATTTCTTTAGAAAAATATTTGTAGTGCTTCATATCATTTGGCTTAATTTATTACTAGGCTATTCTTAATCCGTCCGGGATGAAGTCGCAATAAAAAAATAATTTTGCCTCCAAATTTGGTATATATGCCGAATGAGATCGCGGACGGGTTAAAGGTAGTGTGATTATTTAAAAGTTAGTAGAAAGCTCTCCACGCTCATTTATAGTGACGGTTATTTTAACGCGCATTTTTAGTCAATCAAATTTCTTATTTTAGTCTTAACTCAATAAATTAATTTATACCGAGTTGTGGGAGACTTATTGCTGTAGAAAAATTATTTTTTGTATTTAAGTGACGATTTATTTTCACTTTTTAATTTCATATTGCCATAAAAGCACAATGGTATAGTTTTTAAATCTATAGTTATATTTACTCTTAAAATAAGTATTTATTTTGTTCACAAAACTTAATTTTGGTAAAATATCCTTACAATTAATAAATATTAATATATTCTATATTAATAAATTCCTACACACGCTCATTTTTTTGTATTGCGGATTTTTGTTGTTATGTGTGGTAAACATTGGATATCTATCGCTTATATATTTACTAGGAGTATATCAGTAGCAACGTCATATTTTGTCATGACGTTCGCAGCCCTTGTCTTTTCTCTTAAATGATCAGATCCTAGGCGCGTTCGACCTGCCTTCGGCTAGAAGATCTTTAGTTTGATCCTGTTCTTGAGTTAAAGTTTTGAGATCCTCTCGAGTCTGTCTGTTTGACAACCTTTACACGTATACGAATTATCCAGTTATTCAGACGCTTATGCCCTAATACTCGCAGGCCATTGTGACGAAGCCAATTATCGCAAAATACGAGTCTATGATGCTCACCATTGCTTGGAATTGTTATCAGGTGTGCTGGAGACATTTTGCCATTTAAATATCTGACCAGTAAATAAATGAACCTATCTCTAGCCTCTAGGCTATGAAAATTCTCTTATGGAAATCCTAAAAAATACATTATTAAACTTATAAAATATTTAAGTATGATATCAAAGAACTTACTCGACTATACCGGCTGCTGTGAATTCGGCCATTCGATCTTCCGTCGCCGGTACTCCATAGTAAGAATCATAATAGATTGCATTTGCTAAGTTAAAATAAAACGTTAAAATTATTACTAAATTCCGAATCATTTTCAAAGAGTTAATTTATGAAATGAATGGTGATCGTTAGCGTCGTTTAGTTTTATACCCAATTCGATTCGTTATGCAACAGTTTCATTTGGAACTAAATAAATAACTGAATAAATATGATATTTGCGACAAATAAAACGATTTAACTATAAATGCACAAATTTATGTATATATATACTAGCTGTGCCTGCACCTTCGCTCGCGTGGACTACAGAATGCCTTCGGTCGAGCGCACGCGCGAATTGTGCTGCCTCAAAAATGCTTATTGTTGAAGAGCCCTAGAAGATAGACAAATGCTGTCGGTGATTTTTTTGTAGGTATTTTTAAGGTCGTACAATATTTTGATATATTTCTAATGGTTTACTCCGCGTAAGCCATTTAAACGCCCCAAAATCATCTTATTCTGAATTCATTGGCCATTATCATCACTGATTTTTCGTATGTTACTTTATCTAACCATGAAACAGAAAGACGGTGAGGTTTATATACATATTTGTATATATGTCTGCCTCTCCGTTTATGTTCTTTTGACGCGAAAACCACTAATCCGATTTACATCGTTCTTTTTTATTTCATAGCTATATTATCTGGCCAGGTTATAGGATATATTTTGTTACATAAAGAAACAAACGTAATAAGCAGTGACGATAAAGGTGAATTAATTCGAAAAAAAATACGGTTTTGGGCGATTAAATGGCTTATGCTGAGTAAACCATAAGAGATAAATCAAATGAATGTAGATCAAAACATACATTCATAACAACATAGAACATAATTGTAGATCTTAAAAAGATATACAAAAAAGTCAGCGACAGCATTTATTTATCTTCTAAGTATCATGCACTATAAGTATTTTGAGGCAGCACAATTCCCACTCGACCAACAGCATTCTGTAGTCCGAGCGAGCGGAGCCGCGGGCACAGCTAGTATTCAATAAAAAAAAGGAAACTTCCAGACATTTTTATTTAAGCAAACACCTTAATAAGTGAAATAAACAGTTGTATATATTTTTCGTGATGGTTTTGATGAATAGACTAACTTTTTATTAACTACTTATAATATTGCATATTAGAACAGTTTCCCAGTATGAAATTATCAAATCTAAAATTAGTAATAGTGTTGGCGTTTATATTAATGAAATGCATTATGCAATAGGTATTTTGCTTCTCACTTAAGTGGTGTCCAATCTCTACTCCGTGATTGGAGTAATTTAACTGACTGGCTGATTTGCTTGACTGATTTAACATATTGTACAAATGTATGCTTTCTACCTTATTAATATACACACAAATTCTCTGTTGCTCATATTAAAATGCAGATTGGGGTTTTGATAATGCCACAAAAGAAAATTTTGGAGCTACTCTCAGAATACAAGCAAAGCCAATTTAAGATAACACTAATCAAGACGCACCTGAGTAAATAGTTGCAAATCTAGGTCCCTACTGATACAAAAAAATATTATACATTCAAAGCCGTGGGTCGTAGCTAGGAATAGACTTATAAAACTGATTATTCAAGTGATGTATTTAAAACATCAATGTATTTCTGAAACACGGAAATTAAATTCTACGATGATGTCAACGTACACACCGAAAACAATATGTACATACTTTCTACATGTATAATAAAGATACAAGGACATAATGTTATGAACATATGTTACCATTGTCGATTGTCAAGGTCGACAATATAATACAATACGACAACTAAATATACTCATGGCTATTACGAGCACGTTTTCGGTAACGAGTTCTGTTGCAAAATTTATATTGACCTATCTAGTAATTTATTACTACCTCGAAAAACAACTCATCTATGCTAATCCGATGATGACAGTAGTAAAGATGAACCAAGTACTTTATAATACCATGAATTATCTTGAGAAAATCGAAGTTTTTTTTTAAATACAGCTCGGCACATTGACTGTACTGTCCCTGATGTTAAGCACAGTACAATCCAAATACAATGGCGACCACCGAGAGATCGAAATCCATCGGCGGTCGCCGCGGTCATGCCGCCCTGCATAAATATATCTTCACGTTACGCTTGAAGAACCCGATGTCATAAAAAGGATGGAACACATTGGCCGGGAGATGATTCCACAGTTTCACGGTACGTCAAAGATAAGACATAGAGCACTTTTTAGTTCGTGCCAAGATGGAGGTTACCGTTAAACTGTGATTCCGAAGCCCACCGCGTGTGGTTCTGTTGTTGAAAGGAGAGGAGGGAATTAGATTAAAGAGCTATTCATTACTCTCACCATGATACAGACGGTAAAATACACTTAGCGTTCCTTAGATGTTCCTGCGAAGCTGAAGCGGCTCGATGCATTGGGTAACGTCTGCATCGATAACAATGCGAACAGCCCGCCTCTGCAACCTGTCCAGGGCATCAAGGAGGTACTTTGTGGATCCATCCCAGAGGTGCGAACAGTATTTCATAAACGGCCAAACTTGTGCCTTATAAAGAAGGTACAGTTGATCGGGCGTGAAAAACCGTCGCACCCTGTTCACGATTCCTAGTCTCTGAGATGTGGTGGCGATGACATTCCCGATGTCATCCCTGGAGTTGAGGTTGCTGCAAATATCCACACTTAGGATATTGAGGCTGTCACGCATTGTTAGTGAGACGTTCTGAAGAGTGGGGAGGGGAGAAAACGGTGAGTTTTTTGAGAAAAAAGCACGCACCTGAGTTTTCTTGGCATTGAACCTAACCAGGTTACTTTCTTACCATGTAGATACACGTTATAAATATTGGTTAAGTTCAATGACAAGTTCCTCCCGTCTCTTTTCTGTTTTTTCCCGATCACATGAAGGCTTGCTATAATAGTACCCATGAATGGTGTTATCATCTACATAGCAATGAGTATGACCTAAAGGTAACACATTATTGTTATGCAGAAGAAACAGAGTGGGCGAAAGCATAGAGCCTTGAGGAACTTCAGCTGTTGTTCCCACGGGGATATGAGAATGAACTGTGTTGCGAAACTAAGGGCGAATTATGACAATGCGAGAATATCCAGCGAAAGTATATTTAAAATGTCATATGCCAACTCTGCGTTCTGCGTTCTATGGTGCTTGCTAGTGGGCGCCGTAAAGGTAACAGTGAAAGTGAAAGCATCCACGTTTGGATGCCTCTCTAAACCAAGTACTACGACTGACGAAGAAGCTTTCGAGCTGAATGGCAGCGAGTCACGAGCTTCATCCTATGTTCAGAAGGAATGCCTACGAGCAAAGCAGGATAATTACTAGTCCATTACCTTAGCTCAAAACTTCCCTTGCTAATAATGCCAATTACATCTTTCATTAATGCGAGAGCCAAAACAAGTGAGTCAGCACCAGTTACGACGTCATCGTCATACACATGTCAGTGCGGCTACAGTGGGTGGATGACTATTTCCCTCGTTTTGCGCTACTTGCAGTATGGTTCGAAGTGCCAAAAAGCTTGAGGAAGACATGCCGTAGGTGACGGTTTTAAAACGAAACTCTTGTAAGTTCCGTGGAAGTTAGGGTTCCTGCGGCGAAAATCGAAAAGAATTTTTTTGTAATCACGGTTAGTATTAGCCACGAATATCTGGCGATACATTTGCTTAATATTGGCAGTAAAACTTACAGAATGTAAACGAATGTAGCTCATTAAATGCAACTCCACTAGTTGGCTTAGCACTGGCATCGAAAACCACACATATTTTGTGGTCGAACTACTTAGTTTGAGCACACAGTGATGCGGTATATAATAAGTTCGGTTCGAACAAGCTGGTTCAACCTTTTCCATGAGTCCGGAATCAACATAATCTCTCATAAATGCATTGTAATCCTCACGAAGTTGAGAATCACGTACCAAGCGTTTTTCGAGGTATAATAATCGACGACGTAGCTAAGTGTAGGAGTCACCAAAAGTAGGCAAGGGGGTCTTGAAAGGCAAACGAACGATATACCTTCCATCGACATCTCTGCACGTGCGTCATATCGAATATACGCTCACAAAGAGTATCTTCATCACTAGGTAAAGATGAAATGACACAAGATTTTAAATGTACCTCCGAAGACCAAATAGAAATTATATATTTGTGAATCGATGCGATAATGGGGAACAATATATATAGGATAGGTAAGGTACTCACGCGTGGTCCACGTTGACGATGGGTCCTTTCTCCGAATTTGGATTACGCCTGCGTGTGCGCGCGTGGTCAAGCTCAACGGCACGACTTGCTCGGAGCGAAACGTCCGATTCGATCAATGACCATAGGAGACTCTATGCAAATTGCGCGCAAGCCGGCACGAACGACAATAATAGGTAGGAAAGTAGATGGAGCGGGGCGAGTGTGGATTGAAGGATGGCACATTAGCACATCGATTCACAAATACGATAAATTGGCGCAAACATTCTTGATAATATAATGTATATTCGGAAAAACTTTGACAAGCTAGATTTTGTCAATGAGCAGCACAGCTTTAATACTAGAAATAGACATAAATTAGTCATACCGTGTTTTAGACGCAGTAAGACTAATAAAAGTTTTTTAGGTAATAATGTTAGGTTCTATAATAAGATCCCGAAGCACATTACTGATTTGCCAGACAATGAATTCAAGGACCATGTCAAGCAGGTTTTACTGTCAAAAGGTTATTTATAGGGTGGATCTTTATGTGAATGATAGTGATGTCTGGAAGGGACTCTCTCTCTGTGGATCCACTAAATTATAAATATCATAATTATTTTTAACAGTACATATTCTTTATACAGCTGGAAAAAAAAGATAAGCCCGATCGAGTTTCTTGCAGGTTCTTGACTGATGACTGGGATGTTTTCCGAACCGGTGGTAGTGTAGTGTAGTAGTGTTTGACGTTCATAAGTGCCTTCTTAGCGCTTAAATTGAATAAAGTATTTTTTGATTTTTTGTATTTAGCGCCTTCTAATGGTAGCTGACAGAGAGTCCACACATCATTGTCTCGCAGCGAGAGTTCATTTTACTCTGCATTGCTTTGAGCCACTAGTCTTTATCTTTTTTTTATCGTTGTAGTGTTTTGGCCTAGTGGCCACAATCTTACCTGATGTTAAGTGACGATGTGGCCCAAGATGATAACACACTAAACTTAGTGGACGACTGGGTCTCAAGTGCAGCTGCCGGAACACACCTATTGGTGTTTAGCGACAGATTTTCAACTTAAGGGTGGTAGCTTTGCTTAGCCCATAACTTATTATGGTTATGGTTAAATAAGCCAAAAGTAAGTCCAAGATGGCACAATTATTGCCTTGTGAAAGTCGTTCGAATTTATCACAATATTATCATAGTTTATAATTCACAACAACTTTTACGTGATGACACCCTATGTATGTTACATTGGTTTTCTTAGTCAGACAGTTCCTAGGTAACCACTTTTTTCTTTCAATTTAAATTACATCCTACTGTCTTGACTAAAGAGTCTTTACATTATATTCTCTTCCACTCTTTTCGAGCAGTAGGATAGTTATAAATATTCAATTATGAACAATTCAATTCAATTAGTCATAAATGAATTACACTTATAGGTATCTAATGACGTCACTATACCAGCGCTAGGACAGGTAATAAGCAAGTAGTCTTATGGAAAAGTAAATAAAATTATTTTATACATTTATAAATCTATGCATATAATAAAATTGAAGTGTCTATTTGTAAAGGTTTTTACTAAATGCTTATGAAAGTATACACTATACATATAACAAAAAACCCGTTTTTTATTTTTGTCTGTCTGTTTATTCCGAGTAATCTCCGAAACGGTTGGATCGATGTTGCCGGGACTTTCACTGGCAGACAGCTGATATTATAAGGCATAACCTAAATTGTTATGGTAATTAGGGTTCCGCAAAAAAATAAAATAAAACCTTTTTACTACTCCATACGAGCGGAGCCGCGGGCGTACGTAGTTTTATATTCACAGATCTGAGAACGTTAAATCTGTGTTTATTGATTCATATAATTCTCAAATACATTTGAACCTATTAAATTTACGGGCTTAGTGCATCTTAGTGACAGTTGTTGTGGATTGTAAAATATATAAGTAATAATATCTATTTATTGTAAAACTCTATGTTAATGATTGTCGTTTTAAAAAAGAAAAAAGACGTGACACACGGAAATATATTTTTGTATAAGAGAGATCCAATAAATTGTGTAGATAACGAACATCAGTAAATTGTTATTATTACTATTTACTACATAGTGGCGACCGTGATTTTAAAAAGACTGCACAATAAATGACGATGGATCTCAAGAAAAATATACGTGAGCGCAATCAAATACGACGAGTTTTCAACCGCCATGAAAGACCGCGTCTTCTCAAACAGATTTAGAATTTCTTACAGAAAAGATGAATGCTTTAGAACTTTTGGACAAGGTAATTCAGGACACGATGCTAAGTTCAGAAGAATTTGATGAAACATTATATGAGAAAGAATGTGACGATGCGGACAACATAAGAAAAATATGGCTGAAAGTTAGAAAACAATTGCAAAACGAAAACATAAAAACCCAAAGAGAAGAAACCAACATTAAAAAACAACATCTTCTAAACCTTCCTAAAACAGAAATACAGAATATGGAAAATTCACTAGAATTCTTATGGAATATTGAAACATTAGGAATTAAAGATCCATATAACAATGAAGAGAATGACACCTGTCTTGACACTACAGTGAATGATGAAGGGCGTTAGGAAGTCAACATGTTGTGGAAGGAAGGCCCACAGCTAGAAATTAACTATGGACAAGCAGAAAAAAGATTATGGTCTACTACGAAGAAGTTAGAAAATATGAATAAACTAGATGATTATCATAATGTACTTACGGACTGGGAAAAAGAAGGCATTATAGAAGAAAGCTATACAGACAAAAGTAAAATAGACAAGAAGCTTATAATTATAGAGGAAGAAGGTATATCAAAAGTAAAAACAAGATTAGAATACAGCGGAGAGGAGAAAATTTTTATATATCCAATTTTATTATCTGGGAAAAATGACATAGTAAAAAGAATGGTCGAAGAAACACATAGAAAGTTAAAGCATGCTGGGACACAAACTTTACTAGCTACATTAAGAAATACTTACTGGATAACAGAAGACTAGTGAAGAACGTTGTATCAAAATGCATTATCTGTAAAAGATATAAAGCAAAACATTAACTTATTCCAAAACCACCCCTACCGTCAGATCGAATCAGGAACACAGCTCCATTCAAAGTGACAGGTATAGATCTGGCCGGACCTCTAATTCTAAAAAACAACCAAAAGTGTTGGATTGTCCTGTTCACATGTGCAGTTTATAGAGCTGTACATCTGGAACTCGCAGAATCACTTTCCACAAACAGCTTCCTCATGGCGCTACGACGATTTATAGCAAAACGAGGCAGAGTAAGAATAATTTACACAGACAACGGAACCAATTTTGTTGGTGCTGCCAATCTGCTACAACAACTAAACTGGCAGGAAATTGAAGAATCCATTGACTGTAATAAGATCCAATGGAAATTCTCCGTGCCAACAGCTTCGTGGTGGGGAGGATGGTGGGAACGTTTGATAAGAGTAGTTAAAGATATGTTACGCAGAATTCTCGGGAAAGCATCAGCTTGGATGGATCGAGCTTTCAACAATATTATGTGACTGTGAAATTGTAATTAACAGCAGACCTCTCACATATGTAGAAATGGGAGATGTAAAACCGCTCACTCCCATGCTATTTTTACAAAGCCTACCAACAGGCGCAACACCAGACCTAGATAAGATTGATCAGGAAAACATACAGATTCGTTACAGATAGTTACAACAACTACGTGAAGATTTTAGAAAAAGATTCAAGAATGAATATCTATCACTTCTTATAAGCAAAGGAAAAGAAAAGAGGAAAGAACCGAAAATAGGAGAACTAGTGATAATAGAATCAGAAGGAAACAGATTACATTGGCCTTTAGGAATAATTAGAGAAACATATATAGGGAAAGACGGTTTCAAGCGAGTAGCAAGAGTTCAAACTGCATCAGGAATAAAGGTAAGACCTTATCAGAGATTGTATCCACTTGAACTTTCTGCAGTATCTCAGGAATGGCTAGACAACATACCTCTATCCAGTGCTGCTGATCCACCACAAAGAGGTAATGAACAGAACTCTACAGTACCTATTCCTTTAGCTACAACTACAAGGTCTGAACGTAAAATAAAATTACCATTTCGTTTTATGGATTAACTTTATTGTTTTTGAGAGTTTCCTGTGTTATTAATATTTATTGTACGATGCTCTGTAGGTTGTGTGGCAACGTGTTATAAATTAACTTGTAGAAAATTTGTGTTAAATGTAACCGCATATTGTAGTAAGTTATAAGAGATTTCTGTTAATCTTGCCCCCGGGAGTGTTGTGGATTGTAAAATATATAAGTAATAATATCTATTCAGTGTAAAACTCTATGTTAATGATTGTCGTTTTAAAAAAGAAAAAAGACGTGACACACGGAAATATATTTTTGTATAAGAGAGATCCAATAAATTGTGTAGATAACGAACATCAGTAAATTGTTATTATTACTATTTACTACAACAGTGATTCAGATTACAGAAAAAAGTCTTTAAGAAAATATTACATTAATAGTGTAAAGCATACAAAAGAAATTTCTGAGGTACTGAATAAAATGGTTTTTCAACTATTCATATACATTTTTCGAACTTACGAACTTACTTTTATTGGTTAATAATATTGCAGTACATTATTTTCACCTATTGCAAACCGTTTGATTAGCGTGTGCCAATAAATTGGCCAAAAGATATATAATTATTTCATTTTTAATACATATATCTATACAACTTATCCACATGCTTTTGCGGACTTTTTTGTAGAACTTTTAGCTTACAACCATATTGTAGTACATTATTTTCATCTATTTCAAACAGTTTGGTCAGCGCACGCCGATATAGCAGCGAAAAGGCATATTTTTTTCGACTTGGTTTAGAAATGAACTCTAATATTCATTACAATGAAACTTAATCAAAATAAACCATAGCCTATAACTATCAGGGAGAACGTAGCTTTCTATTAGTGAAAGAATTTTTAGTATCGGATCAGTAGTTTCAGAGATTACCCCTTACAGACAAACTTACAGTCAAACTTTACCTCTTTAAAACAGTGGTATAGATTTCTGTGAAACTTATAATAGGTATGTGAAATACCTCAGTAAGTGGTTATAACTTGTCATAATTTCTCAAAAAATGGGAATTTTAAATTATAACAATATCAAGAAAAAACAAAAATAAAATTCATGAACAAATATTTATTATTTATAACACATGTTTTATTTTATAACAAAAATTATTCACTGCTATTCTGGCAACTTGGGTCTTTCCAAGCACTCAAATCGACTTTGGGAATTTCTTCACAGCTAATTATAGGGTTCCTGGAAGATTATAACATAGATATAAATAAAATTCATTATATGACAATTTTAACCCCCGACGCAAACAAAGGGGTGATTAACATATCTGTTGTGTATCGTAGCTCCCAAATGGATGAACCAATGTTGATTCAGTTTGTATTTTTAAGTTTTCTTGATCGAGAATATTTTTACTCGTAAACTATGATTAAAAAAAAACAGCCGTTTGCCGAACATCAGCTGTTTTCTTGTTAATGAAGGCATGTGAACAACTTCCAGAGGTCTGAAAGATTCAAAATTTGGTATCCTCATCCAGCATCATCTGGAATCTGCAGGATATCTAACCCCTCACCAACTTACAAGAGAGGTATCTTGTTTCGGCTCATTGGAATTATCTTAGTACATAGGTTATTGGTGTCTGGTTTGTATCTTGTTATTTTGAAAATATACCGATCAACGCTTAAACCTTTTGTAAAATTTTGATAATTACTAATCCGTTAATAGGGAAGTAGTAAAAACTCATCCAATTAATTTGATGCTTAGTGAAGAGGCAGAGAGCGATGTTGGAGATGATCTATCTGGGCGGCGTTGGCAGCAGGTCAGAAATACACACAGTTCCCATACCCTCACACTTTACATACAGTCTATACATGCATAACGACTGGCCTGGATTCGTCAAGGTCGTGCTTATTCGGGTAAGTGCTTTGATATTATCGTATTTGATTAGTAAATGGCATTCACGGCGGTACCACCTTAACCCTGCCCTCGAACCCTTAGCACGCTTCCACATAGGTTTGAGATTGACCGTGAAGTCGAGGGCTCAGCCGTCACAGTGACTCTCATTTCGGGATCAGCCAGTGTATATCCAGCTGCAGTGAGGCTTGTAGGTCGGCATGAGAGCCACGACCGGCGATATCTTAGTGTTCGCCATTGTTTTTAGATAATACTATGTTTACCAGGTACAGTAACAGTACAGGTACTGTACAGTATCAGCTACAGTGACGTCACTATGCCGTGCTACTATAGAAAAAATAATTACTTACTCAGAACTGACTCTAAGGAACGCGTGACGCTGGATCTGGTTGATATCACCGGCGTTACACAAGAGATATGCTATGCTTGTGTTCCTGAGTGCAACTAGTTGGGCTGCGAAATTATTTTAATTTAAAATAAATATTGCCTATTACCAACGACATTTTGGTACCTAATACGAGAACATTTCTAAAGACGTTAAGTTTTCCTCACAATGTTTTTCTTTCACTGTCATTATTTATCAGGGTTCCGAAGTTAACAAGGAACCCTTATAGTTTCACTATTTTCGCCTGTCTGTCCGCGGCTTAGCTCAGAGATTCTTAGTACTAGAAATCTGTAATTTTGTATGGATATACATATTAATCACGCCAATAAATGATAAAATAAAAAAAAATCAAATAATTTTTTAGGGTTCTTTATCTACACGTAAATTGGGAATGACTATTTTCTCGCTTATCCATCGTGTAGGGATGTGGTGTGGAGGGTGTCTTTGGATAGGTTGTTCAAAAATATTGTCAGAAATATTGGGATTCGTTTGTTAAATATTAAGTTTTAAAATGCTCAATGTTTTGGGGTCAAGTCTCCCCTTCCCTACCAGCTAAATGGTCGTTTTGGATATGTCAAAAGATTCATAATATAGTAGTATATTTAATGAAGTTAAAAGGAAACCTATCAGAGGTAAGTAGGCTTTACATGTTAACGAGTAATAGTCAATCGACTTATAAAATGTATTGGGAGAAGAAATTCCATACAAATTCCATTGAAAATTACTTAAAGCCCCCTCTCTAAGCCTGCATATTATGACGGGCAACTACGGAACCCTACACTGCACGTGGCCTGACACGCTCTTAGCAAATTTGTATTATTACATTTCTTTTGGATTAGGTTTCCGAAAGTATTTCTATAGAACAGGAACAGGTGGAATCGGTTTCTTAGATAAATAGTTTCTTAAATAAATACTTACATTCAGTGAAAGCATGCGGTCTGTCCTCTCTCTCGTACCAATGCCTGTCAGCTTTTATAGAACGTATGAATTGGTCTTCCAATATAGAGGCAGATATTTGCGATACAATGCCACCCTCAATCGGACGCGAAAGCCAAATGCCAACCAAGAAATCTACATCAGCGGGATCATCATATATGTCTTGCAATAATTCGACGGCCTGAAATAAAATTCAGATATAAAAAGCAATAGTAATGGTTTCACAAACAGATTAAGTAGAATACATAAGACGTGTACTTTTGTTACTTTTTTTTTGGTCCTTATAAAATAAATGGGTTTAGACATTGTTGTTACAACAGAAATGATGAAGCAATGATGGCTCAGTGGTAGCGTGTACGACTTCGCATCGATTGACGTGAGTTTGAATCCCTGCAATGAGCCTGAACTTTCGATGAAGGCAATTATCGTGAAGAAACCATAGCATGGTGTTAGGGCTTTTTCTAATGCCCGCCTAACTAGCTACCACCCTCAAGTCGAAAATCTGTCGCCAAGCACCAATATGTGTGTTCCGGCAGCTGCACTTGAGAGCCAGTCTTCCACTAGGTTTAGCGTGTTATCATCTTTGGCCACATCGTCACTTTACATCAGATGAGATTTTGGCCACTACGCCAAACCAATAACCATAAATATATATTGTTAGGCTGGGTGGTGACATGACTGTGAAGTTGGAAGTTTAGCGCTATCTTCTTAATACATTTTGGTATATATTTTTATTGGAAAACTTGTACAAAAGTTCATTGCAAATGATGTATTTATTATCGAAGGCCAAATTTGCTAAGGCAAGCTGGCAAGGCCATAAATATTATTTTTATTGATCAGAGTTATTATCAAATTTAGGACCTCTGTGCCTGATATTTAAATTTTTCACATAGGAAATGACATCTAATCTTTGATCAATGATCAAGTATTGAGTTAAGATAAAATATTGAATAAATTACAGATATTTTAAGCGCAAAAAACAACTCCCTCTCTGTAGTACTAAACGATCTCAATAATATAATTACAATTGTGTACAATTTAGTCTTGCGTTATCAATTTTGGTGACGGTTCAGTTAATTTAGAAAATTTAATATGATAGTTACCTCCCAATCTATATATTTAGTCAAGTCTTTCCATGTTGACAAAGATTGTCCCGTAAATAATTTTACATATTTGGTGAAAGTATCAAATCCAAATAACCTATTTTTACGAAGATCCTGCGCTGTTAAATCGGAAATAGTCTGCAATGCTCCAAGCCCGACGGTTGAAATCTGTAATCATAATTTTATTAAGAACAATTAACTAGTTAATTTTTATGGGTATATTGGCATCACGAAAAATCTTCTTTAAAATATTTTTATATAACTAACAAGTAGCCCCTGCTACTGGTACGGACTTGATAAGCTTAGTAAGAGAGCTGATTTAAACCCAGCAGTGAAAACGTCAATTTGTTCATTTTTATCTCGAGAAGTTAGTCAGGCAAGTAAAATTCACACAGAATTCATAAACAGTGTCGTCGATTAAGGATCAATCGATAGGCGTCTTCGATTTGCAAATCGCCTGATACAACAGCGCAGCAAAGTATACAATGCTCGATCCAGAAATGAGACACACTGAAATGAGTCTATTTGTAGGATTTTTACTGTTTGTATTGAACTCATAGTCTAGTCGAATACAATCACCTTACAGTTATTGAAATTTATAAATCGTACATCCATAGAGAATCATTTAAAAAAAATTTCGTAATGCATGCACTTTTTACGAAAAACAGATACAAATATGTTAAATATAATAGTGATTGATATAATAAGATACAGTTATCCTGAAACTTTTAAGTAAATTTTTAAATACAGTCAGTTCTCGAGTTACATCGTTTCAACTTAAGTTCTTTTGAGTTACGTCAAACAATATTTTAATGCTATTCCACGCGGAGTTACTTAAATCATGGTCGACCAACCTACTGAGCTTGAATTAGGGCTTGTTTAATTATATTATTTTCTTATATTTATTTTCATTGTGATAAAAACATCAAAAATAGTAAGCCAATAATAATAATAGTTTAATAAACACAGTTTAAAGCCCTTGAGGAACTTAACTCCTATGGAAATATATGAAAAATGTGACTCAAGTTACGTTGATTCGATTTATGTCGGATATTTCGAGGACCTAACAATCCTTAAGTACGAGGACTACCTGTATGTTGATATTACTTACATCGGGATCTACAACACGATCGTTACCGCCAGCTGGTTGCAGGAATGAACCGCGTGTGATCTTCGCCATGTTTTTATTTATACTCAAATGTCCAACTCTCAATGAGTGATTGACCATAGGCTCTTCTTTGAAGTAATAGTTGTTTTCGTCATACATCCTGAAAGATTATTTTTTTTTAGCTTGGAAAAGACTGCAAAGCTAGCAAATGAATCTTTTACTTATTAAAATAGGACTTTATAGGCGACTTAGGTATAATTTAATGTTTTATTTTAATCTATTATTTTATTTTGATTGTTAAGAAATAGAAAAATCTTCTACTAACTTCATTGTTCCTTCTTGAAGTAAATGTATGCCTCTTAATGCCATTTGAAATTCCAAAGTAACTTCAGGTGTCATGTTTTCGTCATAACAATTTCTAAATACCGTTCCTTCCGGTCGTTTTAGGAAGCTGTTGGCCATGAATTTCTCACCTTTGAAAATCAGGTATTCAGGTTAATTTGGTAAGAAATTATTTAATACAAAATTTAATAAATTATTTGTACATAATCTTAATAATTAAATCGAAACTAAATCTACATAATACATAAAAAACAATATCCTGACTGATTCCGCATCGCTCAGCTCAAAGCACCGTTTAAGAAAAGATTTTTTGAAATTCTTCCCCTAATGCACACCTTACACCTCTTAACCTTAGCACACCTCTGCCGCGAAATAAACAAGGTGAAACCGCTACATATTCCGCTTAGGAAAACATCACTATCATATCTCATCAGCAATTAAAAAATATACCCTTGCTTTCGGAGTAGGAAGAGAAAGAAACGTAGAATATAATTACACGAAATTAATGAAACAAAAAAAGAGGTTAAGTAAAAACCAAATATTTACAGAACTAGAGTCCCAGAATATCGTTATTACACATATTTTAGGATGAGCTGGTCTGTTACTGATCTCTTGGGTGAGTTTTCCTGTGAAATTCAGCCATTTTAACGAATTAACACTATTATCGCCAATAAAATCAGTCGACTGCAAAAAATCTTTTGCGAAATAGACGCGAAATCAAAGCGAGATGACGAACCGAACGCGGAGATCTGACCGGCGTTACACGGACATCATCGTATTTGCATGGGAAAGAAATAGTTCATAGTTAAATCTCTGCATTAGAACAGGCAGTTTCGCTTCTCTTTCGTATGTCGTGCAACTGACATATCATACCTATGCGGCATAAAAAGAAGTGTGCTTTATTGAATTCTATCTTTCTGTTGGCACCTTCGTTCAGATAAACTACGTTCACTGTTTCTACAATATGTTGATTTGTATATGAACAATAGACACAAAAAGTTATACATTTAATTAAAATTAGAAAACAATATAAAATAATCAACACGAGTGAAGCCGTGAGTGGAAAACTAAAATATTATTATAAGTGCGAAAGTACTTTTTTTGAACACTAACGGATTCTAATGAATCGCCTACAGAAGATCGCAGCCAAATAACCTTGTGTTGTTTTCCTGCGGTTAGTAGAGTTTCCAGAGCTCCTTTGGGTAGGGGGTTCAATGTCGGCAACGTGCTAGTGATAATTTTAGCGTACATACCTTTACAAGCGTCCATAGTTTATGGTAGCCACTTACCATCAGGCTTACATCAAAGACATAGTTGTGTTAACAAAATGAAACTTACCACAGAAGTAAGCAATGTCGTGGAATAGGACATAAGATACTTTTTATAATTTACGTTAAACGAAAGCGGGCGAGCACCAGCTAGTTAGATTGCATCTATATTAGAACAAGCATCATAAATATAAAGTTTAATTATTGGATTTTCTATACTTTCATAGAATATACTTATTATATTACCAACTAATAGCGGGAACAATTCATATAAAGTAATTTCTAGTGATACAGCAATATTGATGTCTCTTGCGGTTTCAAAGAGCATGTCATCATCCCAGCAAGGGTTTATCAAAGCTAATTCACTGGCAATAACGTTGTGCATCCTATAAAACCAGATAGTGATCAAGGTCGCTGGAAGAATACTTGCAGAAACTGTGGAAGAAAATAAAATTCTTTTAATATAATTAGTTAGTCATTCTTAGCATATGTGTCATTATATGATGAAGTTGATACAGACCAAATAATTCTATAACTAGTTGTGTGTACGACTTCATCCGCGTATTTTATATATGAAAAACAGTGAAGCAAAAAAGATATGTAAGTATACAACAACAACAAAGGCGATTTGACCGTGTTTCGTGGTTTGTGAATGTTTCGGGTTCCTGAGACAGCGTGGTAGGTACTCACGGTTAGCAGTCACCCGTGCCTAACATTCACTACTTTCGATACCATCAGCAGAAAGTCTCACTTGACGGTATTCCCCAGTTTCCTGTCAATGAACGGATCTCACTCTTTCTTAGACCAATGAAATACTGAAAAATTCCTGTCCACTTTCTATCAGGCATTTTAAAATAATTTTAATGCAAATCTTAACTAAGTCATTTGAGAATAACCATTTTAAATAACTGATATAATATAGAAAACATAAGAGCTGCTACAATGATCAACGTAAACATTTTGCAATTCTTTATGAAGAGCTAAGTTTAGTTAATAATTTATTTTATTAACCGTTAATATCCGATGAATAATGGTGCATTGGTACCGTTTTAGTATAACATTATTTAAAAAAAAATATAGCGTTAAAACACCAAATAACGACATCTATCGTAGCCATCGTAAAACTTTGTAATAAAATAGATAAATCAACCCAAACCGTGATAATTAAAATTTAAGATAAAATAAAAATAATTTCGTAATTTATGCAGTGTTAATGTTATGTAATGTCAAAATAGAACTTTTGTGTTTATATAACATAACTTAAATGCAACTTATAGACCATACAAA
Organism: Saturnia pavonia; assembly: GCA_947532125.1. Lineage (NCBI taxonomy): Eukaryota > Metazoa > Arthropoda > Insecta > Lepidoptera > Saturniidae > Saturnia > Saturnia pavonia. Next base: position 1,442,467 of record OX383901.1, read on the forward strand.
TGTCAATACGTGTAAAAATGTATCCTAAATGTACCTACTGACTATAGTCTACTAATAACACTATAAACTACAATTATACTTAATATCAAATTCGGCCCAGTAGTTTTTGTGTGATTGGTAAACAAACGAACAGATAGACAAAATTTCAAAATCGAAAATCGAAATGTTTTCTGTCCATATTTCTAAATCCCCCGTAGTATTTATCTCAAATATCTATACTGTGCAGATTTCAACTATTTCATGTTTTATTATAAGTATATTAGGCGAAAAGACATAATTTTGTGCTTTGTTTATTTTTAGTATTTTTGCTTGCTTAATTATATCTTGTCTACTGTTATTTTATATTGTTCATGGTCGGTCCCTCAAACCCCGTCGACGATCAGATACTACAAAACATCTGGACGACGACTTTCTAACTGTCGTTAATATTTCTTCTGGACGACGTCTTTTTAACTTTCGTTAATATTTTTTACATATAATTTACTCACCTGTGCCCAAGCATCTAGTTTCACCAAGGGATGCTTGATTCAATAAGCACTTGTTTTTATTAGGCCCTTCATGAGGTGGCCAAGTAGTACCATCATCAATATCTACTTTAAGCAAACCACCTGAATAACTTCTTATTTCTTGTTTCGGCTCCATAGGGTAGTATATAAATGAACAATCTAACGTTGGGGTATTAAATTCTATCTGTAAAATAACGTTGACAAATATTTCGAATAAATTATGATTTTATTATATCACAAGCGAGAAGACCTCCATATATATAGTGAAAAACATATGATATAAAATAGTTTCTACAATTCGGATTCAGGTTCGAGATCAGCAAATTTGAACTTGGCTAACGCTTTTGTAGTAATCTTAAGCAGCATAACTATAGGTTCTTATTCTTCTTCTTCGTATTTATATTAAAGTTTCCGAGTTTATACACAATTCTGTCAATTTCACGTGATTACAATGTTTTTCTAATCTTTAAGTTCAACGAACGTTTTAGCAAAATGTTAGCACCGTTGCAAACTAACCAAACTATATTAGCACAATGCCATCAATATTACAAGAAATTTAATGAAATAACCCATGTTTATGAATTAAAATATAAACGACTATATGACAAATTAGGATCCTGCAAAAAGTCGAAGACTTTCGGTTGCATTTTGATTGTAATAAGTGAAAATAAAACATTATTGTTTTGTATTTATGTGGTTAACGTAACTCTGTCAGGTTCCGGTACATTATCAAGATATATCGATGTGTAAGTCCTATTTAATAATATGCCAATGTAACGCACAGAATAATTTATTTAAGAATATCTATCAGAAGTAACTTACCCTTTCTAAAGCGCTGTCACCTTGGTGAATACATCCGTAAGATTGGAATGACTTAGGTCTTGTTAGGTTCATGCAACGATAATTACCGAAACGATATACAGGATCATCAGCAGGAATCTCGGTAGGCGTACACATGTGATCTGATTTGCCTTTTTCTTCGCAACAGTAAGTCGTTTCATTTATGTAGTTAACTGCAAAGTCATTAAACGTAATTAATAACAGCATTTTTGATTGCCTAATGTATATCAATAATGTTAATGGAACGAAATGAAATGAAAGTGATCTCCTTCTAATGTTATCACTCTTATATTAAAAGTACTGTTATGTAAAATTTAGTTTAGGATAAAAATGCACGTAGACCAATGCACAATGATACACTGCTTTCATTTTCCTTGTATCTGCTTATCCCGTTCTCCGCTACACCTTTCACCGATGTCAGTTCCAGTTATGAATATGAATGGCGAACGATTTACTAATAATAAACTTTTAATGCTATTATGTAATATACATATATGGGTAATATATGTGAAATAAGAGAAGGCCTCCTAAAACTACAGAGAAGCCTGGTGAGTCCCTTTACTCCGTCATTCTATCCATATCATTGTGCATAAGTTGTGATTGACCTAAGAAGGTGGCCCATACTAATTACTAGGCTAATTTTGAAAAAGAAGTGAACGAGCGCTTAAATATTATATAGGCCAAGATAATCATAGTATTACAATAGATTAGATTATATGGAATTGATTCAAATGAAATTAATATGAAACATATAAATAAATTTTATTTCATAATTAAATGTATTGAAAAAAATGTAAAAAAATAGATATTGTAAAATAACTTACAGGAATCATGAATGGATCCTGTATCGATGAAAGGTATCGTACATGCGTGCGTAAGAAGTTGTGTAAATTTAGGATGTTTCGCTTTTCCAGTCGTTAGTAAATGAGTTCTTGCCTTTCTTGCTGGCACCAATTTTTTGCCGGACTGGGTTAATTTTTCGGAATCACCTTTAAAAGAAAACGGTTAGTGCTTTACTTTTAATTTAATCATTGATATTTAAGTAGGTTGCATGATATTTAAACTACGAGTATTTTTTTATAATTACGAAATTACTTATTACCAATTTAAATTAAAAATCTTAACAGAATTGATAATTTTACATCTATATTGTATTCAATATAATAAAGTCGAAGAGATTTTTGTTTTAGACACGTTCATCTCTGGAACTACCAGTTGGATTCAAAAAATTCTTTTTGTATATGATAAACAGATTCATAAGGAATATAGTATAGACTATCTATCATTACGCCACACCTCTCAGCTAGCCTTTAATATTGATTGTTGTTAACTAAGTCGGACGTTTAACATTTAACGTTTAACGCTTGGAAGTCGCATAAGAAGTTTCACTTCAATAATTAAACGCTCGGTTCGGGTCTATGACTATAGGTGTAGTGGCGCGAACGTTCCGTGTGAGTTGTGACGCATAACCCTGACCGCCCGATAAAGATATTGTCTAAACTGAAGTATTATAAATCATCAATCAATCAGCGATTTCTTTTAAATTATACGCGGGTGAAACAGCAGCGCACAGCTAGTGTGATATATAAGAGCCTTATACAAGTATCCCTTTAATAAACGCAACGGAATTTATATAACGGAATAACCGGATAAATAGATGTAATATTTTAAAATATTTCTTTAAGTATGGACTTCTTGTAGTTAGTTAAGGATTTACCATGTGTTTGGCGGAGATAAAAATAAGTAACGAACGCGTTATAAATATATTGCCTATATACAACATACTCGTACGTGAGAAGTGAAAAATTACGCAGTTTGTTATATTGTACACAAAACAAAATTGCCAATTACGTATAATATATGTCATATATTTAAAGTAAAGAATATAGTTAAAAGTATAAAGTGTAGGTATTAAATTTGACTACCTTCAGAGAAAGCAGCTGGTAACAATCTCTTTAGCTGCGTATGGAAACCACCTTTGGAAGGTTCCTTTATATTATTGCATGTGCCATCAAGGCGTCTTCTCTCATTTGAATCACATGGCATAACAACATCGTTGGTACAGTTCCTGAATGAAACAGACAGTTGTTGAATAGCGTTGTCATATTCTCATACCTTATATTACTTGTATATTAAGTGTTTCTACATAATTGATTATGGCAATGATGGGTCAGTGTTAGTGTGTAAGGACATCGTCTCGATCGACGTGAGTTCATCTCACTGCAATGAGTCTCAGTTTTCGGTGAAGAAAAATATCGTGATGAAACCAGAGCATAGTGGAAGGGCTTTTCCTATTGCCTGTCTGGCCTGGTGATGCTACCAATCTCAAGTTGAAAATCTACCACCAAGCACTTGTATGTGTGTTCCGGCAGCTGCGTTTGGAGCCAGTTTCGCCACTACGCTTAGCGTGTCCACCGTATTGGGCCACATCGTCACTTATTATCAGGTGAGATTGTGGCCGTAAGGCTAAACCTATAATCGATAAAAAAAAAAAAAACAAAAAACAAAATAACACTAGAGGCTCGGGTTTAAAAGTTTATTAATGCGTGAGCTGACAAAACTACATATTTATTCATCGCCTATAAATGAAAGTCGCTAAGAATTTTACCAAAGGTAAATCCATTTGGGCACACAGCTGGTAACGTTTCGATTAGCATAGAATATAGTATTTATTTTTATGCATTTTAATTTTCAATTAAATAACCGTTGTTAATTGCCAAAAAAAATATTTATGCTTATGCGAATTACGCATTAGTTGCATAATTCATATTTTTTTATAAAACTTTTGGCATCGTACTCGAAGAATATAAAAGATAATGTAATGTTACAGGGGGTATCGATCGCTTAGTCTAGTGGATTAAATAGTTGTAAAAAGTTTCATAATAAAAAGTAATTTAAATAATTATCAGAATATCGATCCGATATCCACAGGTTTACGTACAGCATTTTTTTCGGAATTCGCGAATTTTTACTAATTTGATTTATAGCACTATCGATTAATGGTGAATGAAAACATCATGAAGAAACCGCAGCAATTGAGAAATGTTCCTAATGTCACTGTATGTGTGAAAAATATAGACCTGTGTTTTTATAGTGGTCTTTCTTGGCTTTTCATATCGACAATACGCTTTCACTCGGGAAGACACGTTTTCCCAGAGGTGGGATATTTATTAAGAGGCTATAGCAGAGTCGAATATAATTAATAAAAATAAATAAAATAAAACTTACATCAAATTTCCAGCTTCTGTATAATACGCTATGTCATCGTCTGATGCAAGTGTTCCGTTGTAGGAGTTATAGTAAACACCCTCTATCGCCTTGAAGAGGCATACAAATAAGATCGATTTCAACAACATCTTCAAAGTCTTCTTTTAGATTTTGCAGCTGAACTGTGCAACCTGCGGCACACCGGCCTTTTTATATTATATTTTATCACACCTGAGTAAATATTTCAGGCAATTTGTTCAATTATTTTCGTCTAAATACAAAACTTACAGACTTCCTCGTTAATTTCTTTTATGAAAATTAACTATAAACTTTCAACGATATTAAATGTTTTTATATATTATAATACCGATTGCAAACAACTAAAGACGATACAGTGGCGTATGCCATAAGAGACTTAATTTAATTTAATTCTATTTTATGCACAACATTTTGTTGTTGTGCTGAATTAGTTAACAATGTGGACATATTTATTTTAAAAACGTCTATATTATTATAAGTACTCGTATTCATACATTTACATAAACTGATATAGTCCGTACATAACACTAAGGTAACCCTTTTTTTGTTTATGTTAAAAGGAAGAGGAATACATATAAACACATCTATAAACCTATTTTTGTCAAAAACAAATTAAAGATTTCGTAAATTAAAAGGGTCTTTGTAATATACCATAGAATGCTGTAGTATGGATTAGAAGCTACATCCATATTTCGTAATTATTTTGCCGTATTCTCATTTTTATCATCTTTATATATGTCATTTTCTCTTTCGTACATATTTTGTAATGTTTAATAGAATTCCACAAAACAATAAATATGGAATGTACAAGTATCTTCCCTAACTTAAGTAGGTGAAGATATCTTAAAAGATAATTTCTCTCCACAGAACATGGTACTGAGAACTGCCTGCCAATCTCCAGTAGCTGGAGAAGAACTATAAAAAAGAAGAAGGTAAGTTAACACTTAAAGTTATGGAATATGATACAGTTAGAATTACAGTTATAAGCATTTAGAAAGTGATATCATTGAATGTTAGTTAATTTGACTACGTCTAGAATTAATTTTCTAAGGAGAAAATTAGAAAAAGGGAAATACTGTCCCGAAGTCTTGTAAAAGCAATAGCAGAAATAGAAAAGAAAAGAAAGCGCGTGTTAAAAATTAAATATATGTACGTTTGAAGATAGATTTAATTACAAATAAGATTAAATTAATAAGTAGAGACTCTACAATATAGTGGAGGAGGTTCGTGTTTTTGTTTTAGTGATCGAACGATCAGGTCGTGCCTCAGCTTCCAAAAAGATGTTATGTTCTCACTTATCTGTTTAGCGATGGACGATGCAGCGCAGACGGTGGGTTAGAGGTGTCTCTATAATGGGAAAAGTGGAATACTGCAGGGTCGAGGAACTTATGGGTCTTTATATGTGTAAACTCAGGTTCTGGTTGGCTATATTGGAGCTGGAAAACTTCAGCCTTAAACTCGTACACTGGAATTCCCAGTCGAGGGATTGTGTTTGGCGAAACCTCTCTCTGCTGCTAGTGGGAACAATCGTCATGAATTTTGATCGCCTTAACACCAACAGCCATTCCCAGCTGACTTGCCTGCATTCATGGAGTCTCGCATTGTTAGAATACTTATTATAAAAATTACACTTAAATGACCTGTAGTTTACTAGTAACCTATGTACTGAACTTATTATGCTTAACAATGATTGATTTACAGTTGACCAAGTGAAATATTTTCAACAGTTCGGTCAGCTATCTCGCCTCGTCAGCAGCCAAGTTCGAAAAGAAAGATCGACTGCACCGTTTAACTAGGCTGTGACGTTTTACTTTGGAAAATGACCAGTGAGGCTGATTTATCTTTTAAAAAGGCATTTCTTAGCACCATTACAAGTTAATTACAATGTCACAGGTAATTTATGCATTGTTCAGTGTTTCCGGATTGTAATTTATATAAGTTTGATTTAACTCGACCGCGATTTATTCGGCATATATGCCGAATTTGGAAGCAATTTTTTTTTTATTGCGTTATCAACTGGACTGTCTTTTTTTATGTTTATAAATAGCTCACAGATTCTAACCGCCACCCACGGCGGTCGCCCGCCGCGATTTTTAAGGACAAAAATTCTTATGGTGAGTAATCTTTACAAGATAGACATATGCTATCACTAACTTTTTGTAGGTCTTTTTGATATCTATAATTATTTAGCACACTAATTTTTATCTATGTCATACGGTTTACTAAAGGTAAGCTATTTTAGCGCCCCAAATAAGTCTTTTTTTCTAAATTGATTCACCATTATCGTCATTGCTTATTTCGTAAGTTTTTTTAAGAAACAAAATGTAGCCTATAACCTGGCCAGATAAATATGCAATTATTAAAAATAACAGAAACAAGACAAAATGGTCAATTTTTGCATTATTTCCTATAAAAAAAAACAGTAATTTCTCAATTATTCTGTAACTTCAGACTTTTATTATATATTTTTTTCTCAATATATAAAATTACAATAAGAGTATATGGAAAAAGGAGGAAACAATACAACATTACAATGTCACATTGAATTATCTGTTATTTGATGTTTGCTTATTTCGCTTGTTATCACTTTTCTATTTGCATAGTTGTGCGTCACGGTCATTTGGAACTGTTAGCTTTACGTACATCCTTATAAAAGACTTCATTCTAACTTGAAATTCAATACATATTTATTACATTATGTTTTGCTTGCGTGGTGGTAAGGCGTTACTATTGTGTTCGACTGGACCACGAACACATACACCAGGTGTAACACCTGTTACAATCGCTAAATTAGGCATATAGCATTCCGGTAACAACCCTGTATAACCAGTATTTATTTTAAATTTATAGGTTTAGCGTTGTAGCCACAATCTCACCTGATCCTAAGCGATGACGTGGCCCAAGATGGTAGCTCGCTATGCCTAGAGGTAGGACTTGTTTTCAAGTGCAGCTGCCGGAACACACCTATTCGTACTTGGCGACAGATTCTCAACTTGAAGGTATTAGAAAAAGCCCTACCACCATGCTAATGGTTTTCTCACGTTGTTTTTCTTCACCGAAAGCTTAGGCTCATTGCCGGGAGTCAAACTTACGTCCATCGACTAAAGTACGTACATGCTACCACTGAGTCATCATTGCTTTAATCAAGCAGGGGGTGGTTGAAATTTGTACCGGATTGGGTCCCGACCATCATTCACGTAATAAGCCTTACACGTTACAGTGACTCTCTTTTGGATCTGCCAATGTATATAGAGCTGTCGAAAAGCATTCAGGCCAACGTAACAGTGACGACTGATAATGGGTTACTGTTCTTGCGATGATCGCCATTATTTTTAGTTTGTACCATGCTTACAATTAGGCACAGTGTCGTCACTTTGCCGTGCTACTATAAAAAAGTAATATGATAAAAGATACAACTTTAGTTTAATCAAAATAATGGTTTTTTTTCAGGCGTCTAACCTGACTTTTGATCTCTCAGTGGTCACCGTTGTATTTGGATTGTACTATGCTTACCATCAGGGAGCAGTACCGTCAATTTGCCGAGCAATATATAAATAAAAACACACAATTTCTTCTTAAAAAAAAGATTAACAATATATTTCAATTAGTTATTATGATTCAATTCTTCTTTTTCGAGTTATCACAAGTATTTTAAGCAATAATAGCTCGTGACGTGGTGAAAAGATTGGTCAGTCAGTGAAGTTGGAATCGGTACTGACTGCTCAGGGTTCGCCGGATGTACTGGTATATCGTTACTTGCGTAGGCTCATTTCATGCTCTCAACTTAACTTTCTATATTATGTTTTCAAGAGATTATCTAGATTGAAGAAAAATATAAATTTTAGACTTAGGTATAATTATTTTAAACATGCTGATCTTGCTGACTGCCTCCAACATATTAGTTGAATATATTTTCATTAGAAATCCATCACCAGATAGTATTCCTAATAAATTAGTTCTATTAATAATCTTTTTTTTTGTTAATGTAAAACACGTTTTTAACTATTGTAATGCTTCGGGTTCATGTGTGAAAGAAAATATGATATACAGACCTATTTTAAACATACCTTTTAATAACGAACAATAAACATTATATAAACCTTAACTAAAGCCACTCAGGGCTTCGATCTATGGCTAAAATTAAGCTTTATTCTAAGGTTTCAAAAATATCATAGTATAATTATGATAATGCTTATGATCCCAAATGATGATCGCTTGTAGGGCATCTATGGATATGGTCTGGCGTCTGTTCCTAGTAAAGCAGCGGCGATATACTGGCTGAAGGTATCCCGTAATGTGGCCGGGAAATCCCTTATCCCTTAGGATAATGAGCGTTTCCATAAATTGTAATAAAATTTACGTCCTTGAATTATCCCGAAGATATAAATCATTAGCTTATGTCCAGCAGTAGACGTTTTTCGGCTGATATGATGATGATGATTATATCAATCATTCACAATGTTGTTTTTTTTACTATGACTAACCCCTTGCAGCACGCAATCCACAATATCTGATCCAAGGTCATAATTAAATTACGATAACTTTCGTTTTTTTTACTCGCACACAATATCGACTTCGAGCCAGAAACAAACACTCTGTCACAGAATCCACAACAATTTGCTTATTTAAGCGCAAATAAGGAACTATGTATAAATAATAAGCAAGCAAGCTATGTATAAATATAAAATATAAAAGTATTTAGCGCTTAGTTATTAAACCAAAAGTATTAGTGGTTTTACTTAAATAAATCACTTTATTTACCGATAACAGCTAACGGTATACATAACAAAAGTTTATTTAAATAATGATATGACAAAATAATTAAACCTATACACCTTTAGTAAAGTAATATAAATTAATGGAAATAAATAATTCGGTTAAACTTAAATATTAAAAGTTATTAGAATGTTACTGAAAACGATGTTCATTATGAATATAGTTTAAGGACGTAGACGCAGCTTCATAATCATAAAATTATTGCATCTGAGAGATATTTTTGGAATAAATTCCATTAGAGAGGAAATGCCCTTAAAATATTTTAATATTCGCAATACATACACTCAGAGTTATATTCAAATATCTCTAAGCATTGTTACTTGTGGACAATAATTGAATATCAGTATTATTGTTATTTCTCTTATAATCTCTATTAACAATATTATGGTTATGATTAGATTGTTTTATCCAAAATATGTTGGGGTTTATACTGCTTCTCCCATAACTCAGGGTGTATACATCTTTCATCAGTCCACGCCCGATAGTCGATCGACGGAATATTACTGCAGCTTGTCAGTTGGTTTCTGAAATAATTATTGGAAGTAAATTTAAAGTTGTTATTAAGAGTAATTTAGTGTGTTTACAAAAAGGGTATCGAATAACATCCAAAACGGCTTCACCAGCACGAGATACACCGTGCTGAATTATAAACGAGGGCACGATGGTATAGTGGCATGTAAGACTATTTATATCAGAGAAGATTACGGCCACCATATACATGTTAATTATTCCCTTTGATGACATCACATTTCGGGATCAGTCAGTGTATATTTGTTTACTAAGAAGATTAAACCGGGGTATTTGCAGGTCAACATGGTGACGACGTTTGTTCATGGTAGTGATTGGATTGCAAATATACCATTGTAGTAATTTACCGTGTCTAATATAAAAAGATTTGAATTTACTCAGCAAAGATAAATTTTATATAGTTTTGTCTCAAATAAAATTTAGATAATCATTCCGAAATGGCAAAAACAGCCATCTGAAGAAAATCCACGACCACCACGATTCAACAATTATCCCCGAAGAAAGTACTAGTATGTGTTGTTTGAATTAAGGCTGTGCGTCCATTACTGTTTCTTCCTTATTTTTTGTCATGTCATAGGGCATAAATTTCAGAGACAGCCGTTCTATTGTAAACTAAGCATAGCTTGTACTTAAGTAACTAGAAAGCAAATTTTCTTATACAATTTTTACTAATATAATAAGGCTGTAGAGTTTTTGTATGATTGTTTGTTTGTTTAAACGCGCTTATCTCTGGAACTGTTAGTCGGATTCAAAAAAGGCTTACGCTTATTCAAAAAATATTTACGAATAATAATGTAGGTTAAATGACTTCACGCTACGATCCTAAGGAGCTGAGCAGTAACTATGAACGTCAAGCAATCTGGCAAACTGTAGTTGTACGGAAGTTGAACAACGATAGGGCTGGGCTAAAACAGCGCCGGGGGGAATTTGTCGAATATAATAGGTCTTTACCTATGAAATTGCCGTTTTGTATGAAAAAAAATAAACGATGTTTTTTCATGCATTTTTTATTTGTATTAATCGAAGTAATCACCCATGCAATCAATGCATCTTTGCCAGCGCAGTGGCAGTTTATTGATGCCCTTCTTAAAGAAATCAGCTGGACGGGAGGCAACAAATTCTTCAAAGGCATTTTGTACTGCCTCTCGGGTATTGAATTTTTTTCCCGCCAAGGAGTTATCCAAATTCTGGAAAAAGTAGTAGTCTGTAGGCGCAAGATCTGGTGAGTAGGGCGGATGACGGAGAACTTCCAACCCTAGTTCTTGCAACTTGGAGACCGTCTGTTGTGCAGTATGAGGTCGCGCGTTGTCGTGCAGGAGCAGCGGAGACGAGCGATTGACCAATGCTTGTTGGAGATGTGCCAGCTTCTCCATCATTGTGTTCAGTTCTTCACAGTACACATCTGCAGTAATGCTCACCCCGTTTGTTAAGAAGCTGTGATGAATCACACCGGCGCTAGACCACCAAACAGTGACCATCACTTTTCTAGGGGTAAGTTTTCGTTTAGGGCATTGTTTAAGTGCTGAACCAGGATCCAACCAACTTGCTGAGCGCTTGCGGTTATCAAACAGAATCCATTTTTCATCGCAGGTAACAATGCGGTTCAAAATTCCTTCATTTGTGTGTCTGTTGAGCAGTGCAAGGCACGTCTCGACGCGTACTTCGCGCTGGCGATCATTGAGTTCGTGGGCACCCATTTGTCAAGCTTTTTTACCTTGCCAATTTGACGCAAATGGACCAATATTGTTTGACGCTAACGTCGAAAGCTGCTGCTAATTCAGCCGTAGATTGTGTATCATCAGCTACCACAATCGCCTTTAATTCGTCATTGTCGACCAAAGTCTTCGGACGACCGCGAGGTTCATTTTTCAGGTCGAAATTCCCAGAACGGAAGCGAGCAAAACGTGCGTTGATTTGTAGTGTTAGCTCCGTAAACGTCGTTGATGTTGCGTGCCGCTTGTGCCGCGTTACTGCCACGACGGTACTCATATTCCATAATTACTCGAATTTTTAACGTATCCATGATGACAAAAAAGATTGAAATGCGATGAAAATGTAACACTAATCAATAAACAAATGACTACTTTTGGAAAAAGAATTCCATGTTTTTAAAATAAAATTAATATGAAATTAGAATTCTTAGCCAAAGAAAAATTATTTTGATTTGAAATGGCCCGTACTGCAGAACGGCAATTTCATAGGTGAAGACCTATTATTTAACAGGGGTAATAACGTGGGGCACAGCTAGTATTATACAAATATTTAACAGTTACAAAGCACAACTAGCAATCATGCTTATTACACAAAAGTCCATCCTTGGATATGGTATCCTAATACAACCACGATGCATCTCAGAATCATCTTGTGTACCTAGATGGTAAAAGATAAATGTTATGATGAAAGGCAGAAAGAGAAACTTACCCTGGTCCAATTTTCAAAAATGCTTGAGGTTGTATTTCTGTGACGGTATCGCCAACGTCACACAGAGTTCTAGCAATAGTTACTTTTCTTATTTCATACAATTGGTCTGAAATGAGGAATTTATTCAAATCCTTCGTACAGCAATCCTTCATATACCTATTTTAAACTTATTTACGTAATATTTATTTAAATCTGTGTAAAGTCTATAATCTGTTTAATTAATTGCATGGTGATCAAAAGCTTAATAGAAATCAAATAGAGCTCAAAATAAATAGTTGAATTATAGTCAAGGAACCCTTATAGTTTCCTTACGTCCGTCTGTCTGTTCGCGGCTTAGCTCAGAGATTATTAGTAATTGAAAGCTCTAATTTGGTATGGGTATACATATTAATCAAGACGACAAAGTGGTAAAATAAAATTTATGGTACCTGCTCCAACACTAAAGTGGGGATGTTTTTTTTTATATTTGGTTTTGGGGTACCGTTGGATAGGTCGTTTTTTCGACTCAGGGCTGCGTTTGCGAAATATTAAGCTTATTATTAATTTTTGTTAGATTCAAGGTTGTCTACCAGCTAAACTAAATGTTGTTATTGGATATGTTAAAATATTTAAGTAGTAAGTATTTATTATTTAGTATTTATTACAAATTAACGAACAATAGTTGACTAACTGACTAAAATGTACTTGAAGAAGTAATTTCATACAAATTTCATTGTGGTAGTATACTTTTGATCACTTCTGCAGATAACAAATAACAAAATATAACAAATCTACCAACTAAGTTGAATAACCATGAAATTGAATCAATGGACAACTTTTGCTTTAGTAAGGCATCTTGGAGAGAAGATCCCAGAAATTAGAATGATTATTTACAATATATGATATTTAAATGTAATACTTACCCAAAGTAAAAGCATTCGGTCTCTCTGAATTTTCATACCAATGTCTATCAGCCTTTATATTGTGGACTAACTGCTCAACGACCAGGCAATAGAAAGTTTGAGGCACATGACCACCAGGAATTAACTTCTCAAGCCATACACCGGCCAAGAGATCGATATCCTCAACATTTTCATAAGCAGATTTCAAGAGTTCAATTCTCTGAAATGACAGTAATAGTAAATAAGTTATCTAATTATCTGTCAAAATCTAAAACCCCAAGCTGATTAAGCGGTTAGAATATTGTAGTAAAAGTTGATTTCCATATCCTGGTAGGAACTGTTGTCCATTCATTCTCTTAATTCTATATTTACTCTACTGTCAATATTTTATATTATAATATTCATCGTTGCAGAATAAAACGAATATAATATGAAGTTGATTTACCTCAGGATCAATAATTCCCTTCAAATCATCCCAAGTCTTAATTACTTTTCCGAAACAAAACTGTCTGTATTTCACGTAAGGTTGAAAACCAAAATATCTGTTCTTTGCCAAATCAGTAGTCATTAAATCTGAAGCACGCTGATGGGGTCCCAGTGAAATTTCAGCTAACTAAAAAACAGATACAATTATTAAAATTAATATTACAGAAATATTTAATTCAAAATATTTTATTTCAAACCACTCTAATAGATACTTGAGTAGAAGTTTTGTTTTTAAAACTTAACTATATCTCTCTTTAGCACCAAGTATGGTGGAGTAAAAAAGTAACATAAAATAAAATCATGTTTAACTAAGAAAATCGAGTTGTTGTACCAAGTGGACGTTCCATCCAAAGGTTTTTTTATCATTTGTAATCCAATCCGCAAAGCCTACTTTGATTCCTTACGTATTTGCTTAAGTACCATGATTGCAGTGACTAAATTAAATTCCAATAGGTTATGAATATTTAAAAACAGACGATTTAGTAGGCGTGACGTCAGCTTAAAGTTTTAATCTATTGTGAATATTTAAATATAATAATGAAGCTACTGCAGCGTTACTTACATCGGGGTCAACAATGTAGTCAACATCAGCACTTGATTGTCTGAATGAACCTTGGGTCATGTAGTCAATGTTATCGTCCACATCAAGGAAACCCGTTCTAAGAGTCAGGTTTACAATTGGATATTGTCTAACGTATATTCCGTGTTTATCATACATCCTGAAAATATAAATTTTCGATTTGAAGTTTCTTTTCAGTACTAAAAAATGGACTATAAAAGTTGGTGATCGAAGGGCTAAATTAATGAGAATTCGATCCGATGTCACTGGTTCGAAAACATTTTGAGGTAAGATTTTTAGAGAATGACCTTGTTGACAAATGTTATAGAGGTTTTTTTTATAAAAAACTTGTTAACGATTAGTTTTAAGCACACCTGATTGAAAGTGAAGATGTAGCCGATTATGGATAAATATTCGTCTTGTGAGATCAGTTTACTCTTTTTTAAAAGGGATCTTCTACATAGGTAGCGAGTTACATTTCATAGCGATTCGCATAATGGAAGAAGCTACGAACCGCTTTACGTGAAAAAAAGAATATCGACCATATAAGATAGAACAAAGGATAGACACTTACTTGACAGCACCTTCTTGTATCGTGTGCAGCCATCTTAGAATATATGGGAATTCCAAAGTAATCTGGGGAAGTATTTTAGGATTGTAAATATTTCTGAAACCTGGTAACGGGGAGATCACTTTTTCCCTGATAAGATTATCACGACCTGAAAACCAATTATACAATATTATGTTACTTGTTACTCATTTATCTGGTCTTTTTATATTTCACAAATAACTTAATATGCTGGAGAGAGTACAAGCCATTATTCTAGTTCAGCAAGAGGTAGCGTAGCTCTTTATAGATGTAAAAAAATGACGTCCACTGAAAGGAGAGTGTCCATTGTTTTGTGTCACAAAATAACAGGCTGCAATAATCACTAGCAACTTACAAACATTAAGTACTTGACCACGAAACACGGATTTCGAAGCGAGTCACTGCTATAGGCTTTACTATTCGTATGGTTGTCGCAGTGAAGTACAATGTAATTACATAAAACTTACCCATCCATGCTGGAAGAAGTTCATAGAAGATGATTTGCTGTGCAATAGCTATGTTAATATCCTTAGCAGTAATAAACAGCAGCTCATCACCCCAGCAAGGGTTGACCTTGGCCAAATTTTGGGCAATTATGTTGTGATGTCTCCAAAACCAGATAGACATTAAGTTGATACCGGCTAATGTATTAGGGCCGTCGTCAGCTACGAACAAACAAATTTTTTGATGTGAAAATTCTAATGCGGCGGGTCAGAGCGACTGTTGGCGTGGCGACGCATGGTCTCCAAAAAAAGGATTTTATTTTTTTGTGCCGAGCCCTAATTATTTTTCTTAAATAAAAGTAGCCTAAGTCATTCCTTATAATGTCAGCTATCTGCGAGTGAAAGTTCCGTCAAAATCGGTCAGAAACAGACACGCAGACAGACAAACAGACAGAAAGACAAAAATTTTAAAAATGGGTTTTGTTATATGGTACTATGTATACTTTTATATGCATTTAGTAAGAACCTGTTATTTTGACATTACAAACACACTTCAATTTTATTATATGTATAGATGAAACATCTAATACGGTGTGGTGACGTGTCGCCATGCGCAAGTGACTGTTTATTTTTGACTAGCTATGCCAGCGGCTCCGCCCGCGTGAGCTACAAAAAATATTGTTACCAGGATAAAATGTATCTAATATGTTAACCAAATAATAAACTATATGTGTACCAAATTTAATTCAAATCCGTTTAACCGTTTGAGCGTGAAGAAGTAAAAACATACAAACATACTCATAAACTTTCGCCTTTATAATATTAGTTAGGATTATGTCATATTTATTTCCTTTTATAAACGATCCTTTTATGCATATTATCTGTATAAAATAATTTCGATATTTAATATCTGTCAGGCGTCCCGCGATGACTTTTATTGTTTGTCCTAATCGAACCGGATTGGATCTGAACGCACTGAACGGTATAAATGTAATTTCATTGAAATCGAATATGCTGTTGTTAGATATAAATAAAATTAATTACATAAATACTCTAGATATAGGTATTTTAATTTTATTATAAGAGAATATCAATCAGTGCCCTATGCTAATGACTTCCGCTTTAATTAGTTATTTTTTAATTATTTTTTTACCGCTTTTAAATATAATGCTGACAATTGTTATAGCTTATCAATTATGTAATGAATTATGAATAATTCCCGTGTACAAAATTTCATAAGAATCAGTCAAACCGTTATTGAGTTAAATCGAGGCATAAAAACGGACAAAAAACTTTTAATGGCATATTTGTGATCAGTGTCCTTCATAAAGGATGTTTATCGGGAAATTTACGAAAAAAAAAACTTGTACAGACGACAGATTTACATATTTATTAATATAATAAGTTAAACATGCAAATATTTCATTAATGTCCAAGATACAAATTAAACGATAACTTAACGAACTGAGTTTATAGCTCGACTTGTACTTTTCAGCTTATGACAGTGCCCTGTGCTTTTGTGCTAAATGCTGAGCGATCCTGGGTACCCGAGCATTGCTGGTACGTGCGACTGAGAAATCGATTGGCAAAAGTTTTGAAAGCATTCTTAGGAGGTATCTCAATCCATGGTCAAGTTGCTCATCACACTCTTGGTTTTATTATATAACATTAAGGCCCGGATAATCAGGCTGTTCGGCTCGTATATGTGTGGGTCGAATATACATGATTCGTATAAAAGAAGAAAATAAATACAATACAAACATTTCATGTTTATTGAGTCCCCTATCCATCCTTACTAATATTATAGTTGCGAAAGTGAGTTTATTTGCTTGTTACTCAATCACGCAAAAATGGCTAAATGGATTTAGATGAAATTTGGCACACAGACAGCTTATAACCTGGATTAAGACATAGGATACTTTTTATCCTGGTAAAGGCCAAATTCTGAAGTCCACCCAGACGAAATCGCGGGCACAGCTAGCAGTGTATAAAGGAATAACCATTTAGACTTACTCTTGCAGCAGCTGGAAGCTCACAAAAATAAAAATAAACTCACGTGTCAAGTGGCACCGTGTTTCACGAGGCTTCTGATTCAATAAGCAGACGTTATTCTGCGTTTTATACCTCGGAGGCCATATCCTCCCGTTAGAGATCTCTGTCTTCAGTAATCCACCTTCAAACTGTCTCCCTTTGAGCAAGAAGTTCTTTGATCCACCGCCGTATAAAACGGATAAATCTATCAATGGAGTTGATGTTACTATCTGGGGAAAAGGTTAAAATGTAATTTATGGTGTTAGATTGTGCTTAATAACTAAAGTTGCTTGGAAATATTCTTAGGCACTTCTGCTCTGTTAAATAGAAACCACTGTACATTTGGTGAAAAATCTCTCAGATTGACGGAAATTTGTGTGGTTAATATCAACCTGTATCTTATTCATTTATAAATTTTATCATAACTTTAAGCATTATACATGGAAGAAGTAATAATAAGGGATTTTTGCATACGTAATTGTTACTTCGCGATTTAATTATTCGTTCAATTTAAAAATATTGAATATCGTAAGTTACCATTTTCACTTGGGTAGTAAACTTACTTTTACCAATATATCTAACGTAATCTAACCTTTAAAAACCTTACTTCTAAAAAGCAAAGGCAAGTGCGTTTTGCGCGATATTTTCAACATGAAAGACAAAAAAACTTTATCTAATATGAATTCTTATCCTTTGTAACAAAAAACCACTTACTCTGCTAGGGTGCGTATTATTCTTAAGGCAACCTTTGCTTTGGAAAGTGTCTGGCCTCGTCAAGTTCAAACATCTGATATCGGAGAAGCGATGAACGGGATCATCGTCTGGCACTTTGATTGGGATACAAGCTCGGTCTGTCTTACCCTTCGGTAAGCAGCAGTACGGTTTCCAAATTATATAGTTGACTGGAATTAAAATATTTTTATATATATTTTTTTTTATTTATTTAGGCCTCAAACAAATTTTTTGGTTAAAAAACGATAGTTTATTTATTAACCTGTAAAGGTTTCAATGCCGAGCAAACATCTGGGTCCAGGCACGGGCTTAGTTACCACGCTCGCCTATGATATATCACCACTCACTTTAAATGAGTGAGTTAGGTTCGTACCAAACTGAGATGATTCGAATCTTGTTATGTTCAATGCATTAAAATTTCAGGCGTCTTTTTTCTCCGCAAAATGGAGTTATTTCAACTAAACTACAACTCTTGAAAATGAACCCTACCCATTACTAACATTTTCGAACAATTCGAAATCCATTATTGTAAGTAACAGCTGACCTTAATTTTTGAGCACTCGATCAAAGTTAAAGTTGAAACTGTTGCCAAAAATTGGCGATCGTTTTCAAGATCAAACGGTACGGCAAAAAGAACCATGTGGTAAATATTCCCGCCATCTCTGGGGCAATTAGATAATTGAGTATAGAAAAAAAGTTGTAAAGTTACACAAGTACCTGTATCATGGAGAGAAGAGACGTCGCTGGATAGAAGTACCCAGCCATAAGTGGAAAGGTATGAAAACTTATTGCTTGGTACATGACCCTCCGCGAGGAAAAGTGTTCGTAAATACCTCGGAAGCGGCATATCATTTCCACTTTTTGCTTTTCTTGGCTCGTCACCTACAAAATTCAGGATAATTTTACAAGCAACAATTTCATTCATAGTATTTAATCATTTTTTATGTTATTAATTTAATAATAAATATATAATAGTATACAAATGAGCAAAAGAATGAAAATGTTACATTTAAATATGTAATTTAAAAAATTCATAATCGAGGGACTTATATCAAAAGGGTGTACAACACTGTAGTTTCATACGAGAGACTAAAATGTGACTAAATCAAAACTAATTGATCTATGAGACCGCTATTTAAAAAATACAAATAATAGGGGTCAAAGTATGAAATTGCCGCTTTATATAGAAAACATCAAACATATTTTTTTAAGAAAAGTATATATTTAATAAGTCGTAGTGATGAAAACATACCATCAATGAAACTAGTGGGTAAGACGTTCCGAATGGGTGTATGCTGGGCTCCCCGTGTTGGGTGCTGAAGGTTGTTACACGACCCATCGCTCCTTCTGCCTTCGTAAGGATCACACGGTTCAATTTCAGTGACGCACCAACTGATTACAAATAAGAATAAACACGATATAAAAATACGAACTAAAAGTTTTCAAATTAAGCTCTAACAAAGATAACATTTGTTATATATGATTGTTGTTATATAGTTGAAAATCTATCGACAATCACGTACAGGCTTATTTTGGCAATAGCACTTGAGAGCTAGTCCTTCACTAGGCAAAGCGCGTTACCATCTTGGAACACATCATCACTTAATATCAGATATCATAATTATACTATAACTCATACAATGAGGTTAACAGAAGGTAATTGAGTGTGGATTACGATTTATTGTTTCCGTGTCTCGTATTTTTGATTATCATGCAATTGTTTCATACTTTTAGACGTTAACAAGCCAAGGGATTTCGTATTATAATACAAATACTCGTCACAAAGAACGAAATTACAGTATCTTGAGTCTAAAATACGAATTCAGTAGGTAATTAGTATTAATAATTTTATCAAAATTTTTCGTGCACAAAAATAAACCGAGCGATAGAGACATTAAAAGAAATCTACTTCAAACATTTAAAGAAATTTTTAAATAAGTGACCTTTAAAATTATTATAGTGCTAATCTTGTTTGAGGGCTAACAAGATAAACTATAATATTATATATGAGACCCGAAAAATATAATTGTATGTACTTATGTATGAACGAATAACTCCAAAAGCGTTATCCCGCGTACCAACAACATGATGAAGTTAGCCATCAATGTTAATAACGATTTTTTTTTATTGTGTAATTAAAAGGGCTGCTAAATATTTGACTCTAAAGTTAAAAATAATAATTGAAAAATCTCTTATAACTTCAACGTTCTCTACTTTATGGAAAGAAGCAAATGTTGTTCCTATCTACAAAATAGATGAAAAGCGAATGTTCAAAACTATCATCCTGTTTGAATACTAAACATTTTTTTAAAGTTTTCGAGAAATTAGTTTGCAGCGTTCTAAATTCTTAATCTAAAAATTTATCAACATGGGTTTTGTTCTAGCGTTCAAGTAGACTTTGTATATACTGATTTTAGCAGCGCCTTTGATAAAGCAGACCATAACATTTTGAATAAAAATTAAAGATATACGGAATTCATGGTCCACTTTTAGTATGGTTCCAATCACATTTAGAAAATCGGGTGAAAAAGGTTACAGTGCATGGTTATAAATCGCGATCTTTTATTGCTACCTCGGGTGTTCCACATGGGTGACATCTCGGACCAATCCTTTTCCTATAACTATTCCTATTCGTAAACGATATAAGTGATTGCGTACGTCATTGTCATCTATCACTATTCGATGATGATTTAAAGTTATACAAAACTATTACGAATGTTGGTGATTCACACTTTCTTCAGGGAGACCTTGATTCAGTTAAGAATTCGTGTATCACTAACAAGATTAAGTTAAATGTGAGTAAGTGCTTTCTTGTTAAATTCACCAGGCACAGGTCGTTAATTTCATCTCATAATAATATTGGTGCAGAACAACTATATAAAACTTCAAAGGGTCGTGACTTCGGTGTCATGATAGATAGTAAACTGGCGTTTATCGAATACATTAATAATATAGTACCCAAGCAACATCAGTTTGGAATCCTCGACACAGAGTTGCCATCACGCGTATTGAATGAGTTCAGCGCAATTTTACAAGATTTTTAGCGTATAGGGACCCAAATTTTCCATACCGAGCTGATTACGAGACTAGACTAAACTTCATTTTGTGACATATTGTTCCTTCACAAACTTATACATGGAAATGTTTATGCACCAGAACTGCTAATTGATATTAATATACAAACTCCTAGGAAGTCTCCGAGATTTCCAATGTAGCGATCCAAAAATAACAATAACTAAAATGAGAACTAAATTATGCTGTCTATTAAATACGATTAAAGACAGAAACAATATAGTAAATGACATTGACATCTTTCAGCGCTCTTATAATAATTTTAAAACTTCTAATCATAAATCTTTTACAGTGTAATATTTTTGTTGTATTGTTTAAATGTTAAGTAATGTTTTTACGTCTTATTCGCTTGTTTTCTTATAAAATCGTTCAGCAATATTACAAAAAAGGTTGAACATACCTGTAAAGATAATGCACTCTGTACTAGAAATTAAGCTCTTATTAGTCGTGATGCTTAGTGTAATTGTCATCGTTGTCTCTAATAAAATATATAAAATAAATAGAATTAAATAGTTATTGTATGTAATTTCATCATATCGCAATTCCGTCACATGATGCGCGCTCAACTCTCAATTCGACCCTCTAGTAAACGTGCCAAAATATATTTATTGCGCCAACCTAATTATTATGTAAACAGTCATATAGCACTCTCTATAATAATATAATAAAGCGGAAGAGTTTATTGTTTGTTTGTTTATACACGCTAATCTCTGAAACTACCAATTGGATTCGATTTCTTTTTCTATAGCCAGATTCACGCGTAGTGCTATAGGTTATCTAGCATTAGGCTAAACCTCTCAGCTAGCCTTCAATATTGATTTTTGTTTCTTTTTTTTTTCGAACTGCCTATACTGTTAGCCATAAGGGCTCAGGAGCCTCGAACGGCCTTTACAGCTTCACCCGGACATTGACTTTTGTTGAATAAATCGGAATAAATAGCGCACACTAACTGCTTTATCCGCGTGCGCTGATGTAATGGTAAGTGATCCGTAAATACAATGCTCTAGAAAAATGCTGCTACTTAGTGCATCAAAAAAATAATAATTTGTATATAGCGTTTGTGAGATAATGTAAAATTAAATCAATTCAACACTCGGCTTGGGTGTACGACGAGAGGTGTAGTGGACCGAACGAGCCGTGTGAGTTGTTGCTCATAACCCTGACCGCCCAATAAAAATTTTGTCTATACTGAAGTATTATAAATCATTAATCAGCGATTCCTTATAATTTCTACGCGGGTGAAACCGCGGGGCACAGCTAGTCATTTTAAATTATAGAAATTTATTCAAAACCATTGATATCAATTTGCAGAGACGATATTTGTTCTACTCAAATTATATCAGAAATCAAATATTTTTTTATAATATAGGTACTTGAATGATGTATGCGTAATAATTGTTATAGTAAATAATATCAACAGCTAATTATAATTATTATTTATGTAATATTTATACTTACAAAGTAGAATTAGATTTATCATGTTGTCTCAATTCTTCCTTGGTTATAGGTGTCCCGTGATAAGCGTCGTAAAATATACCACAATGAATAAGACATAATGTGCATAAAAGTATCACTAATCTTAAAACCATCCTATCATATATTTATATTATTTTAATGTTATTATTATAATTATGTTTTTATTTATTTAAAATTAGATATGGTGAATTTTATATTATACGTTTTCTAAGCGTACGACAGCTTACGGTAATACTTTGGCTATGACTGTTTCTAACGCGACTATCATTTACTATGAATGTGAAAATTTAAAAAGCCTTTTAAAAATAAAACAGGTTTTGCCAATATTATGATTTTGTTTAAAAAGTAGTCCAATTTGGTTGGCTTGCATATATCATATAAGACCTCAAAACAAAAGTACTGTTAGTTCGATTTTGCATAGCGCGAACTAAATTATTTATTGCTGTTGGTTCGGTTTGATTGGAACTCATTTAATTAGTTCCTGCGTACTAATTTTTTTTCTGTAGGTTGTTTCTTATTTTGATCACAGTCCGACTGACGAATGACATTGAAGTGACGATTTGGCTGAAGTCACTAAGTCTAGAGGAACTGACTCTCCCTTGCTACTGCCAGAACACACATCTAAGTGCTATAAGTGACTACTTAGCTATGAATTCATCGAGATGTATTCTTTTATCGAAACCACAGACTCATTTTAGAATTCGAATCTACGTCAATTGACCCACTGACCAAATATTCCACTACTGAGTTTTACAGAGGATTATGCTCTGCACCTTTCAAATAGCCGGGAAATCCGTGCCCAAGAGAGAAAAACTGAAACAGCAAAATATTCTAACATTATATGACCGTACTAGATAAAACAATGGTCTCATCTCTTTTGTCTCAATGACTAGAATTAGCCTTCTCAAAACCTGAATTAAAAAAATCGTTTTTATGTTCATTTTCACGCAATATTTTGACAAACAGTATTTAGGTAGTTATTACAAACATACAATTTATCTTATATTAGCTCTGCCCGCGCCTACACTTGCGTAGACTACAAAATGCCGTCGGGTGAAAGCGCACGCGCGAATCGTGCTGCCCCCGCTCAAACGACGGAAGACAAAAGTGCTTATTGTGGGTTATCCTTAAAAGACAAATATTTGCTATCGCTAACTTTTTTGTAGGTCTTTTTAAGATCTACAATTATGTAGAACATTAATTTCATATATCTCGTGTGGTTTACTCAGCGTAAGTCATTTTTTAAGCGTCTCAAATGCGTCTTTTTGAAGTGTTTCACCATTATCGTCAATGCTTATTTCGTGTATTACTTTATTATAAAACATATATTCTAAAACCTGTCTAGATAACATAGCTATAAATTTAAAAAAGTAGTTTATTAAAATAGTTTTCGCGTGAAAAGAACATAAACGGACAGACGACTGAGAGACGTTGAGTTTTATGATATGTATATTATTTAGTATAGGAGATAACTAAAATACCTTATCTGTTATTTTTGCCATTATATGATATACTATAAAACCATTTTTCAAGTTTTCATATTTCCGGTACAAACGACTTCTTACACTTCTTCTTCTTCGACTATTCTTACAATCTGTTGGACTCTCCATAGAATCCGACCCGACTATCAAATGCGTTACTACAGTTCTCTATCTCACCGTATCTGAGTTAATTACTCCTTATTTATTTTAAATTATATTATTTATAAATATATATTATTTTTCACCAGTCAATATAATTTATTCTAAATTAATATGACAGTTATCAAGTTAATGTTTAGATATTATGTTATTATTAGGGTCCCGTACCTACCAAAAATTACGGAACCTGTCTGTCCGTGTGTCAAGACTCTTTTTCTCGAAAATGAGGATAGATAATAGAAAGTTGAAATTAATATAATATACTGGCACTAAGGCCTATAGCCTCATACTGCTGTTAAAAAAAATTGCTAGGTTAACACATTAAAAAGATATGGCAATTCGAAATAACGCTCACGGACCGATTATCAAAACCTATAGGTTACTTTCCGTAGGCCTACAGTCTTGAAATTTGGTCTTTTAAAGGTAAAAAATAAATCCAAAAATAAGGAATGTCTAATCCCGTGTGAAATTATAATGTAACAAAATTGTATAAGTTTTTTTAAATCAAAAAGGACTTAAGATATATAGTCGCAATTAACGACATTATATGCAATAAAATTATGTTTAATTTAATTTTTTCTCTCGATAAAATTTTCAGATATGAAGTTTAAATTAATATTAAATATCAAGACCTATGATCTCACACTGCTACAAAAGAATGATGATTCTAGGTTAACTTTTTTTTACAAAAAATAAATATTTTTGATTCCTACTGTAACATTAATTTACTTATTGTACACGACCAAGTGAGAGCCGACCCCCGACAACTTGTCCTCACAAGAAGTAATACGTTTGCGAGGGGGCTGAACGCGGCGACCAATGCCCGTCCAGCAAATATGTAGGAAATTTTATGATTGTGTAAATATTAGGTTAATTAAATGTTATGTTATAGGAACAAGTATAATTAAGGAGAATAAACATTGCTCAATAGCGTCTTTCATTGTAGCACCTTAATTAAGTAATAGAAATAAGAATTTGTATAGCGATAGTAATAATAATAAGACATTGTCAAAAACGGTAGGGTAAATAAATTGGCGGGGGGGGAGGTAAGGCGATGACTCTTCCGTACGAAATTGTTATAAAAGGCGAGCCGATCGGCGGCTCGTCAGTCTAGAGTCATAGTCAAGCCCTGAGTGTCTCCTTCCCACCCTTCCGATCCTGCTACACATCCATCCCCGAGTGTCTGTTTGGGCGTAGCTAGGTATTTATACCGGCTGCGTTCTCTGCCTCGGGCTTGATAGGGACCTCCACGTAGGCCCGGTAGGTTCTCATTCCTGCGTGTCATTGCACCTCGACTCGCAGGTCACTTTGCCGGACTCGGGATAGTCCGTTAAATTTTATTTGGCGCGCCCCCCTGCCCCTCCGGCGGGGAGGTTTATATTTTGTTTCGAATTCAGAATTCGAATTTCAAATCATTTCCCCAGTCCTCCACACGCCACCGGAATGGCCGATTCTGCAGAAGCCCTAGAGCTAAGGAGGCTCCGTACCTTTCTCAAGGAGAACATCCCAGACGCCTTGGTTTCCTTTAATAGGAAGTATCCACGCGTCCGTCCCGCGCCGGTACAGACCCCCGCGGAGAAATGCCGCCCCGCCGCACACTTCGTACCCCTCACCGCCGCGTCAAACGGAGTACCCGCCGCGCCGCGCCCGCGCTCGCCACGCTCCCCGCGCCCCCCGCATCCTGACACGCGTGCCCCGCGCTCGCGCTCGTCGATCTCACGGGCGCGTTCGAGCTCTAAGAGCTCGTCTCTCCCGCGTCCGCGGTCACGTTCGCCCGTAGTGCGAACTTTTATTAATACGGCGAATTCTTTCTCGCCTCTATCTCCGGATCCGGAGATCCAATCGTTAATGCCGCCTTTCGCGCGGAAAAACGTAAATCTCCCCGCGATGGACACCGCGGTCCCCAACGAGACCATACTTAACGACGGTTTCATAACCGTCAAGTCCACCAAGAGGAAGGGGAGGGGCTCCCCGCCCTCTTCCCCTACACCCGTGGCCGCAGGGAAAGCGCGCCGAACGAGCGAGAATACTCGCTCCGACCCCTCCTACGCGCCCGCTGCGGCCCCCGCACCCGCTGTAGGGAATAAACCCCGCCGCCCGCCCCCAATCACTATCCAAGACAAAGCGTCTTGGACGAAAATTTCGGACAAGTGTAAGGAGCTCAAGCTCCACTACACCGGGGCCCGGAACACCCCTTCAGGGATCCAGGTCCAGGTGTCGACCTCCGACGATCACAGGAGGCTCACTTCCCTCCTGCGATCCAATAGGCTAGGCTATTTTACTTATGCCCTCGAGGAGGAGCGTCTCCTGCGAGTGGTTATTCGCCAGATCCCGGTCGAGATCTCTCCCGACCAAGTTTCAGCCTCCCTTAAGGAGCAAAACTACCCCATACGCGAAGTACACAGGATGTACAAGCATACCACCAGGGCACCATACAACATGGTGCTCGTCTTCCTCGATATGTCCCCAGAGGGCAAATCGATTTTCAATCTTTCCGAGGTGTGTGGCCTCACCGGGATAACCGTTGAGCCGCCACACAAAAATAGAATCCCGTCGCAGTGTCACAACTGCCAGCTCTACGGACACTCTTCCCGTAACTGCTGCTTCCGCGCTAGGTGCGTCAAGTGCCTAGACGACCACGCCACCAAGGAGTGCCCGCGCACTCCTGGCACTCCCACCCCGCCCAGCTGCGTTCTCTGCCAGCAGACGGGACATACTGCGAATTATCGCGGTTGTCCCCGTGCCCCGCGCACGAAACGCCCCCAACCAGTCAGACAGGCCACCTATCCCAAGGCACCTGTTGCTCAGCCTCATATTCAGCCTCTAATGTCTCTAGAGGCTTTCCCCAACCTTCCAGGCACCTCACGTGCCCCAGTGGCACCAGCTCCCGCACCCTGCGCACCCTTCCCACCCGCACTGGCCCCTCCGGCCTCATTAATTAAACCCAAGCCTGTCAAGGCCATCCCGGTCCCGGCAGCCCCCGCCACCTCAGCCCTCGGTTTCTCGTTGGCTGGCAAGGAGTGGTTCACCCAGCTTCTTCTAGTGCATGAAGTGCAAGAAATCATCGCATTCAACGCGGTGATTAACTCCAATAAGGACTTAGGATTGCTCAACGCAATAACCCAATTCCCGGGCATAGCCGCCACTATTCAACGGCTTGTCCGCGCCTCACATAGCCAAAATTAGAAATGGATCGGATCAAACCTAAGAGTTTGTGCCTTTCCTTTTTTAATGCGCGATCAATTAGACCTCAGCGTGATCTAGTTGCCGCCTTCCTCCGAGAGCACCAAATATACGTGTTTCTAGTCCAAGAAACATTCCTAAAACCCAGCGCTCGCAATCCCCGAATCGCGAACTACAACATTATTAGGAACGACCGGGTCCACGCTAACGGCGGAGGCACCCTCATTTACTATAAACGCTCTCTATACTGCATAGCAATAGAACCTCCCGAACTCTCCAGTATAGAGGTATCTGTTTGCAGACTCGGTATGACTGGCCACTCGTCAATCATAATCGTCTCTGCCTATCACACCCCGAACAAAAGGCTTCTCAGGTCAGATCTGGAGGCTCTTTTTGCACTAGGTAATTCAGTTATTATAGCGGGTGACCTCAATTGCGGGAATGTCATCTGGAACAACCCGACTACCTCCCCGAACGGGAGGGTTCTGGAGGATCTATCTGCCATTCTCGACTTTGATGTCATCGCTCCTTCAGAGCCCACTCACTTTCAGGACAATTGTCGTCCATCTGTTTTAGATATAGCACTTTTAAAAAATGTCTCTCTCAATATAAGACTCGTACAAGTCGTACATGAGTTAGACTCCGACCACCGACCCGTAGTTCTCCACCTAGGTCAGCCTTCTGACCAGCATCCCTCCTCCGTCAAGGTGGTGGACTATGCGGAGCTAAACAGATACCTCTTGCACAATCCCTCATCCTCCAGTTTGGATAGGGTCCCAGACGAGTTGAAATCGACAGCCGATGCCGATCTGGCGATCGATTCCCTGGTCAGCCATCTCCAAAACGCCGTCAGTAAGGCCTCGAAAGAGGTGCAAGCGGCGAACGAACGCCGCTTTATACTTCCTGCCGACGTGAGAGCGCTGATCACGGAAAAGAACGCCGCGACTCGAGCACACGATTCATACCCGACTGCGGACAATCGTAGGCGGTTAAACACACTTCGGAAAACGGTAAAAAGCCGCATTTCCGAAATCCGTAATGCCAGATGGGGGGCCCTACTCGAGGGTATCCAACCATCCCATCTGGCTTTCTGGAAATTAGCACGCACATTTAAATGTGACGATACAGTCCCCATGCCCCCCTTAGATCAAGGTCCCGGCAAACCTCCCGCTTTCGATAGCGCTGAAAAAGCAGAATGCCTTGCCGAGAGCCTTGAAAATCAATGCTCTCCGAACTGCGTTAACATCGATTCCGAGTTCGTAAGCTCGATAGAATCGGCGGTAACAAATTCTCTCGCGGTCCCCCCGACAGATGATTTGGACTCGGTCACGCCTGAGGAAGTTATGTCAACCATTAAAGGCCTTAAGCCTAGAAAATCACCTGGTCCCGACGGTATCAGGAACGAAGTACTCAAACTTCTTCCTGATCACCTAATAGCTCTTTTGGTCTGCATCTTCAATGTAGCCATAGCCCACTGCCATTTTCCAGCCGTCTGGAAAAAGGCCATAGTAATAGGTATTCACAAGCCCGGCAAAAAAGCGTCGCTTCCCGACAGCTATCGCCCTATCAGTCTCCTTAACACATTAGGAAAAGTCTATGAGCGGCTCCTTCTGAACCGGCTCCAGTCAGTAGTCACAGACAAAAATCTTTTACCACCTGAGCAGTTTGGTTTTCGTGCCAAACACTCTTGTACCCACCAAGTGCACCGCCTCACGGAGCACATTCTTCAAAATTTCAACCGCGACCCAACACCTCGCCCTACACTTGCGGTCTTCTTCGACGTCGCCAAGGCCTTCGATAAGGTCTGGCACGCCGGTTTAGTCCACAAGCTTTTGGAACTTCAAATCCCGGATAGATTAGTTAAAATCATACACGCGTACCTCTCTGACCGGACCTTCTGCTACCGAGTAGAGGGTGCTCTCTCTGAGCCTCATCCCATACGCTCAGGTGTTCCCCAGGGTTCCATTCTGGCGCCCTCTCTATTCAACTTATATATCAGTGACCTCCCTCGCCTCCCCGAGGTAGAGGTAGGTTCCTACGCTGATGACACAGTCCTGTTTAGTTCCTCGTGGAACAGACAAACCCTCAGGCTACGAGTCCAAAAAGCCTTAGATAAGCTAGGCGAATGGTTCCGTAGATGGCGCATAGGAATTAACCCCGATAAGAGTAGCGCTATCCTCTTTCATCCCACTCAAAGATTAGTTAAAATTCCCGCTATCAAACTATTTAATGTGGCTATCCCGTGGGCCAACCAGATCAAATATCTGGGTGTCACACTGGATAAACACCTAAATTTCAAGGCACATATCGATAGAGTGCGAAGGAAAGCCGGTATGGTCTCAAGCCGCCTGCACCCTCTCGTGTGCTCGAAGAGCAAAATGTCCCTCAGACATAAGCTCACGCTCTACAAAACTTGTATCAGACCGATCCTAACTTATAGTTCCCCAGTCTTTGCTCACATAAGTAAATTCACCCTCAATAAGTTACAAATAGTTCAGAACCGCTTTCTCAGAAGGGCGGTCGGTGCCCCTTGGTTCGCTCGGAACGTAGATCTCCATAAAGATATGGAAATACCTTCGATCGAATCATTTATAAAGTCCCTATCAAATAATTATTTTGAAAAAGCGTCGAACCATTCGAACCAGCTAGTAGTGGCAGCCGCATCTCAGAACCCGAATCCAGACATCCGAATGTCTAACAAATATAGACGCCCGCGCGACATTTTATCTGATCCCGATGATAAAATCACGGAAGCGAACGCGATTTTCCCGCCCGTATCTAATAACCAAGCGTGTTTGCGCCCACGCCCGCGTAATCACCGCTCGCTCCGCAGGGGGCGGGCGGCAAACTTCGCTCCTGCACACATATCTCGACCGCCTTCTCCTGCAGCGACTTGAGCCTAGGTCCGTTCCCCCGCTAGGGAGCCCTCAAGCCAGCTGCTCGCGCGATACAGTGACACTGCAATCACTAGCTACCGACATACATTCATTACACTGTATGAACACACATGCATTACACTCAGGTACATAGGTCTTGTAAGGGACCTTTTTTTTTCTTTTTTTGTGGTTAGTTAGCCTTAGAAAATTTTTCAGATCACTAAATACATGTACGCGTGTCTCTTCCTCCCTCCCAGGAGGCAAGAGACATGCATACATGTATAGTTAGTTAGCTCAAATTCGCGTAGGAATTTAGCTAGGTCGCGTATGTTGCAAAAACGGCAACAGCTCAAGCCGAGGTTCGGCCACTTTGGCACCCTTGCGCATGTTGCCCAAAACTTGAGTGCTGAGTGCCTTAAGCGCTCGCCAACAAGTCCGGTGAAACTGTTAAGGCCCCCGGGCCAACAGCATAGTCAGTTCGAAAAAAAAAAAAAAAAAAAAAAAAAAAAAAAAAAAAAAAAAAAAAAGGCTCGTCAGTCCTTTTCAGGATTCGCCACTAGTAACCACTAGTAACCACTAGTAACCACGGAAGAGTTCCTGTCGCGCCTCCAGCTGCCCTCTTGAATACTGTGAAGACTGCGTTTCATTTTTTATTCCGAAGCGGATTCAAAGCCACGGACTTGAAGCCCTAGGAGAGTAACCCCCACATTTTGGTCCTTCGCAAGCCGAATATTGAAGATTTATATTGAAAAATTTATATTGAGGACATATGGAAGATTTTAGTGAAGATTTATATTGAAGATATAGTGAAAATTTATATCGAAGATTTATTGAAGAATCTTTAGCGAAGATATAGTGAAAGTTTATAGTGAAGTTATCTTGAATATTTATTGAAGAAATTACGTGTCCACGATATATTGAGAAATTACAGCGCGGGATTCAAGCAGTATATAGAAAAATAATTTGAACTACCTACTTCGAAAGATAAAATTTGAAAATGCCAGTTACGCGTTCACAGAAGGGAAGCACAGTGGATATGTCAGAACGACGTGCAAACATAGCAAACCAGGAACAGGGCACGGCCAGAGGTGCTACGACCTCAAGAAATACTGAATTGTTAGCGCGAAGTGCTTCAAATTTGGCAAGAATAGCGGCCGGTGCCACGGGCAAGGACGATGCGTCCACGTCGGCAGGTACCATGACAGGTTCGGGAACTACCGTCACGACTACGGAATACACGACGTCGACGGAAAACACCGCAAGCACGGGAACTGACGTCACGACGGCCACGACTCAACAAACTGAGAACCCGAACGAGACGGTCAAGCCGGCAAAACGTACCAAGTCGCAACGTTCTGACGCGAATAAGAAGAAATTGGCAGAACTGGAAGCGCAGGAGAAGCTAGCTGAATTGAAGCTAGAAGAGATACGAGCGGCAGTTGCGCTCGCTCAAGCGAGGCTCGAGAGGCAGCGCGCCGCCGCCGATGATGATGAAGCACCCTCACTGTTGGAGGGTGAAGAAGAGCAATCAAGCCGAGTACAGGAATGGTTGGAAGGACAAACTAAGGATCCTTCAACGGAAAAAGTAAAAGTGCCAGAGGACAGGGAAATGGAAGGACGAGGTCAGGGAGCCCACAAGCAAGAGGATTGTGAGCACCGGGGCGGCCATGAAGGCACCCGGCCTGCGCGTCACCCGCAGAGTGTGGACATACCCTCGCTGGCAGCTGCTTTCTCTCAAGCAGTAAGAATGTCGAGAGACGCACCGAAGTATCTACAGGAACTGCCTGTATTCAACGGACATTGCGACAGCTGGCTCGCGTTCCGTGCCGCCTACTATGAAAATGAAGCTTTGTTTTCGAAAAGTGAAAATGTGTCAAGATTAAGAAAAAGCATCAGGGGGGCAGCTCTGGAGGCGACGAGCGATCTCTTCATCAGCCAACCGGACCCAGCAGCCGTAGTACAGGCCCTGGAAAGACGATTTGGACGTCCGGATGCACTGGCGATGAAGGAAATTCAGAAAATAAGGGCACTAGGGAAACTCAGCGAGAACGCGCGAGAGTTGTGCATATTTGCAAGCAAGGTGGCTAACATTGTAGCCACCGTAGAAGCTCTGAAGAAAATACACTACCTGTATAATCCAGAGTTAGTGAAAATCACTATAGAAAAACTCACACCGATATTAAGGAACAAGTGGTATGACTACGCCGCAAAAAATAAGGACGACATACCCAACATGAAGAGACTAGCTGCTTATTTAAATGAAGAAGCGGACAAGTGCGGAGCCTACGCGGAACCAGAAGACGTATCTGTGAATTCCACGCAGGAAAGATTTAAAAGGAAGAGATTCGAACATACCTTCGTAACGGACGCCAAGCAAGAACAATGCCCGGCATGCAAACGTGACCATCGGCTGCTGGACTGCAAGCGATTTAGAGACGCTGACGTTCGCGAGCGCCGGAATATGGTGAAGAAATATCGAATCTGCTTTTGTTGCTTGAGAGGTACACACCGACGTGCTACGTGTAGAGCCAAGAAGTGCGGACAGGACGGTTGCGCGATGGCTCACCACCACTTCTTGCACAATAAGAAGCCGGGGACGACGCCATCGCCGCCTCCTCCCCAAGCTACTGAAGAAGTGACGACAGCCATCGAACTAGTAAAGAGCGCCGACAGCATCAAGAGCCGTCAAGCGTTTCTCAAGATCGCGCCTGTAACACTCACCGGTGAAAACGGCACCCGAGTCGACACCTACGCTTTGATGGACGACGGAAGTACCATTACTCTCGTCGAAGAGGGACTCGCTGAGATACTCGGTTTAGACGGTCCACACGATCAAATGTGGGTACAGGGTCTGAACCAGACAGTCCGACATGAGAACAGCAAGAGAGTCGACATCAAGATACGAGGCCGATACAACAGTGACGAGTACACGATGCGTAACGCGCGCACTATACAACGCATCATGTTCAGCAAACAGAGCATAGATAAGAGAGAACTTCGAGATTGCGAGCACTTGCAAGATATTGAGGACGAGCTAGTCTACAAGGACGCGTGCCCCAAGATATTGATCGGCCAAGATAATTGGGAACTGTTGGTGGCACTTGAAATAAAAACGGGAAAGCAACATCAACCTATCGCATCTCGCACGCGATTAGGCTGGGTGTTGCAAGGATATCGTACGTCATACCACAAACCGGTGATGTTCTGCGGCTACACTATCACCACAGAACCGGAAGAATCAATGGAAAAAATGATGAAGAAATTTGTGAATTTAGAAGGTCTCGGCATAGAACCGAGAAAACAAAAGAACGATCCAGAGGAGCGAGCAATGAGAATATTGCAGGAAAAGAGTCGAAGATTACCCGATGGACGTTTTGAAACTGCCTTACTGTGGAAAGAAGACGACTTCGAAATACCGAACAATTACGAAGACGCCTACAAGAGGTTGAAAACGCTAGAGAAGAAACTCGACCGCGATTCAGACCTGAAAACAAAATATGAAGAGAGAATCGACAACCTTCTCACGTCAGGATACGCTACCGTGGCTAGTGCACCCGCGTCTCCGGGGAAGACGTGGTATTTACCACACTTTGCCGTGTGTAACCCGGCAAAACCGAAGATACGCCTAGTACACGATGCAGCAGCGAGATCTCACGGACGAAGTTTGAACGATATGTTGCTCTCCGGTCCTGATCTACTACAATCGCTACCCGGAGTTATCATGCGATTCCGGCAATATCCCGTCGCGATCTCTGCGGACATTCGAGAGATGTTTATGCAAATCAAGATAAGAACCGAAGACAGAGACGCCTTGAGATTCCTCTGGAGAGGAGACAACAGAGGCGAGACAAGGCCGCGAGAGTATCAAATGACGTCAGTGATTTTCGGAGCGACATCCTCGCCATGTACGGCTCTTTATATCAAGAATAGAAACGCCGAAGATTTCAAGGATACATTCCCACGGGCAGTGCAGGAAATATACAAGAATCATTATATGGATGATTACATCACGAGCTTCCCGAGCGAAGAGGAAGCCATCGAGGTGTCAAAAGATGTGGACTACATTCACAGTCAAGCCGGCTTCATCCTGAGAGGCTGGGTGTCAAACTGCGATTGGCTGAAATAGAGGACCTGACTAAAGTGAGCGAATGGCGTTGGGTTCCCACCAAGGAAAATGTAGCTGACGAAGCAACTCGAGAGACTCCGACTGACTTTGACGCGCGGCACAGATGGTTTCACGGGCCAGACTTCCTGAAACAACCCGAGGAAGAATGGCCAGAAGAGGTCGAGACACCCAACCCGAACACGGGAGAAGAGCGATGCCTCGTAGCACGCGAACCGGACACCTACGACTTTCTGCCGAATATAGAAAGAATAAGCAAGTGGCAAATACTCGTGCGTGCCACCGGGAGAGTGCTACAGTTCGTCGATATGTGTCGAATGAAAAAACACATCACAGCCGTCTCAAGACTCAAACGAACGAAGGCGAACACTGAAAAAGATCCTGCGTGGGGCAGTAAGAACACGACACCGAACAAGAAGAGAGATATAAGTTCTAAAGGAAAGACAGAACAAAGAAAATTCGTCTGTTTGGATGCGAGTTACCTCAAAAGGGCAGAGCTACTGTGGCTCAGGAAAGCTCAAGAAGATAGCTACGCAAATGAGATACTGAAAGTACAACGAGACGACCCTCCATCGTCGAGCGACCGCCTCGCTACACTCAGTGTGTATATAGAAGACGGATTACTACGCTTGCGCGGCCGAATCGCGGCGGCGCCGAACATCAGTCCGGATACAGCGAACCCTGTACTATTAGACGGACGACATATGTACACGAAGATGTACATACAGTATGTACATGAAAAAATGCACCACGGAGGAGTAGAAACAGTTGTGAACGAGATAAGACAACGTTTCTGGGTGACTAGAATTCGACCAGCAGTTAAAGGCGTGCTACGGAATTGTCAACACTGCCGGGTGAGAAAAGCGAAGCCCATGATCCCCTCGACGGGTGATTTACCAGCCGCGCGTGTCGCACATCATGCGCGGCCCTTCTCATACACAGGACTCGACTATTTCGGGCCCATAGAAGTCACGGTGGGAAGACAACGGAAGAAGCGATGGGTGGCTCTATTCACCTGCATGACTATGAGAGCCGTTCACTTGGAGATAGTCGCTTCTCTAAGTGCGGACTCAGCAATAGCCGCACTCCGAAGGTTCATCGGGCGAAGAGGACAACCTACCAAGCTATGGACAGATAATGCAACTTGTTTCAGGGCAGCGGAAAAGGGGATGGAGCGGACCCTCCGGGTCTCTTTGGGGGAGGTCGTGACCGCCCGCATTGAGGCCCTGGACGACCGTCTCCTTCCCTCCAAGGTGGTTCGCCCCTCTCTGGCTGCTGACAAGAGGACGGTTCGAGCTCCCACAGTGCCTAAGCCCAAAGGGCTCAAGTCTGTGAGAGCTAAGCCTGCTGCGCCCACTCCTGCGCCTGTTGAGATCGCGCTGGAGGCTGAGAGTCCTCTGGGGATGGAGTGGGTTCCACTTCCGGGATCGTCCTCGGCCCCAGCTCCGGACTCTGTGCCTGAAACCGAAGGATGGTCAACTGTGACCCGTCGTCGCAAGAGGCGCGAAAAGGCGCCAGCGGCCACTGCGGAACCGGCTCCTGCCTCTCTTGTGAGAGCGCCTCGGGCCAAGCCCAAAAGGAAGCTTCCCTCGACGCCCCGATCGGCTGCGGTGATTGTTACACTGCGGCCTGAGGCGGTGGAGAGGGGAGTGACCTACAAGTCGGCCCTCATGGGGGTGAGTCGGGACGCGCTAACTGAACTTGGCATCAGCAACCTGTCGCTTCGCCCCGCGGCCACGGGATCTAGAATCATAGAGATTCCTGGCGCCCGTGGTCCGGAGCAAGCTGGCGGGTTGGCTGCAAAGCTCAAAGAGGCGCTGTCTGACATAGCAACTGTGGCGATCCCAGTAAAGAGGGCAAACGTGCGAGTCATAGGGCTTGACGAAACAGTGTCGGTGGCAGAAGTCGTCGCGGTGGCGGCGGCCAAGGGCGGTTGCGAGCCAGCCCTTATTAGGGCCGGCGAGATACGCCCCTATGGGAGAGGCAGTGGAGCGATCCACCTGTCCCTCCCGGCCGTCGCTGCCAAGACGTTGCTGGAAGCAGGGCGACTCCTGGTTGGGTGGAGTGCGGCTCGCGTCCGCTTATTGGAGGACGGACCGTTGAGGTGCTTTAGGTGCCTGGACGTGGGCCACACACGGCCTGTCTGCCAATCGGCAGTTGACCGGGGAGCACTCTGCTTCCGGTGCGGGCAGCCCGGCTACAAGGCACTACAGTGCGCAGCTGTAAAGCTGCACTGTGCCTTGTGTGCCGATTCGGGAAGACCAGCAGAACACCACATGGGGGGCGCCAAATGTAGGCCGCCCCTCAAGAAGGTGAGGGCACCACCAGCGCCTAGATCGTAGGAGTGTTGCGTAGACGTTGGGTGATGGGAGGGGGCGCTTTCTGCCTCTTCTTTCCGCCCTAGCTGAACCAAGGGGAGATGGGTCGGGGGGCCCCTCTTCCCATTGCACTGGTTCAGCCGTCTGGGAGACAGTTGGGGTTGTACCAGACTGTCTCTCTTTAGCGCCGGAGGCCCGATTGGGGCCGGCTGCCGGGGCGACGCGGTTGTTGCTACCGCGATCCCGTTTCGTCCCATTTTGGCGGCTGATGGTACACCGTGGAGGTTTAGTGAGTAGGAGTCTCACATAACCACTCGTCCCCCCGGGCGGGTGTGTACCCATGAAGGGTTCCTCCACGTTAAAAAAAAAAAAAAGGGCAGCGGAAAAGGAGCTCAAGGAGGCCACGGAGGCGACGCGAGAGGAAGCAAATGCGCGCCACATCAACTGGCGCTACATTCCCCCCGCTTCACCCTTCATGGGCGGGGCCTGGGAAAGGCTGATTCGGAGCGTCAAAGAAGCCCTGCGTGTTACCCTACACGCAAAGAATCCGAGTGAGGAGACCCTTCACACTCTACTGGTCGAAGTTGAGAACATACTCAACTCGCGGCCGCTCACACACGTGGCCGTGACACCGGACGCGCCGGAGGCGTTGACCCCCAACCACATCCTGTTGGGGCCCAACAGCCACGTCGCAGCGCCCGGCGTCTTCACCCCGGATGACGAGTCTACACGGCACCTCTGGCGGCGAGCGCAGCGGTTGGCGGACGAGTTCTGGCGGCGCTGGGTGTTGGAGTACCTCCCTATACTCCAGCACCGGGGGGAGCCCCGGACCAGCGGAGCACCCCCCAAAATCGGTGACCTGGTGGTGGTGTGCGACCCGAACCTACCCCGGAACGTCTGGCCGAGAGGACGAGTGACCCGCATCTACCCCGGTGAAGACAAACAAGTAAGAGTCGTCGACGTCACTACGAGCAAAGGACATGTCCTGCGGAGGCCGTGCAAGAAGATCGTCGTGTTACCAGTTGAATCGCATGCTGCGACGGCGGGAGAAATGTACACGACCAAGTGAGAGCCGACCCCCGACAACTTGTCCTCACAAGAAGTAATACGTTTGCGAGGGGGCTGAACGCGGCGACCAATGCCCGTCCAGCAAATATGTAGGAAATTTTATGATTGTGTAAATATTAGGTTAATTAAATGTTATGTTATAGGAACAAGTATAATTAAGGAGAATAAACATTGCTCAATAGCGTCTTTCATTGTAGCACCTTAATTAAGTAATAGAAATAAGAATTTGTATAGCGATAGTAATAATAATAAGACATTGTCAAAAACGGTGAAGCCCGCGTCGCCCCGTTAAGGCGGCGGATGGTACACCGTGGAGGTTTAGTGAGTAGGAGTCTCACATAACCACTCGTCCCCCCGGGCGGGTGTGTACCCATGAAGGGTTCCTCCACGTTAAAAAAAAAAAAAAAAAAAAGGGTAAATAAATTGGCGGGGGGGGAGGTAAGGCGATGACTCTTCCGTACGAAATTGTTATAAAAGGCGAGCCGATCGGCGGCTCGTCAGTCCTTTTCAGGATTCGCCACTGTAACCACTAGTAACCACTAGTAACCACTAGTAACCACTAGTAACCACTAGTAACCACTAGTAACCACTAGTAACCACTAGTAACCACTAGTAACCACGGAAGAGTTCCTGCCGCGCCTCCAGCTGCCCTCTTGAATACTGTGAAGACTGCGTTTCATTTTTTATTCCGAAGCGGATTCAAAGCCACGGACTTGAAGCCCTAGGAGAGTAACCCCCACACTTATCGTGGTCGTTATAGTGTATAAGGTTTAAGATCTTTCTAGTTTTCAGATGTCTTACTTGTAGAAGAAGATTTATTTATCAACTAATTGTATTGTGTTTCTATTGTCCTATGTTTTTTTAATCGTTATAGGTTTGGCGTAGTGGTCACAATCTCACCTGATCTGTGACGATGTGGCCCAAGTTGATAACATGCTCAACCTAGTGGAAGACTGGCTCTCTAGTGCAGCTGCCGGAACACACCTATTGGTGCTTGGTGACAGATTTTCAACTTGAGGGTGGTAGCTAGCAGGCGGGCATTAGAAAAAGCCCTATCACCATGCTATGGTTTCCTCACGATGTTTT
Organism: Saturnia pavonia; assembly: GCA_947532125.1. Classification (NCBI taxonomy): domain Eukaryota; kingdom Metazoa; phylum Arthropoda; class Insecta; order Lepidoptera; family Saturniidae; genus Saturnia; species Saturnia pavonia. The sequence continues at coordinate 1,481,347 of OX383901.1, forward strand.
CCTTCACCGAAAGCTAAGGCTTATTTTGTAGGGATTCGAACTCACGTCAATCGACGCGAAGTCGTACACGGTACCACTGAGCCATCATTGGTTCAAACGGTTTAACGGTTTTGGTAGCGTTTTCCAAGAAAGCGTGCTGGTAGTAGTTTCCTAGCTAATTTTATATTATCATTCCTTATCTTGTTTTCCCTTATATTTTGTTACATAACGTTTCAAAACATAGCCTAAAACATTTTTAGTAAAAACTTTTATAAAATAAGAAAAAAATATACACCGGAATCTGTTAAGTGGTTCTTGGTTTACATGTACTAACAGACATATAAACAGACCAAGATACATTACAGAATATAAGATTAATAAATAAACAATATTTATGTAAAAGACGGTACAATAATGTACGGTTAGTAATGTAATTAGATCGGAACCCTCAGGGCGCGAGGTTTGATCGCATCTTGTCCGGTTTTTTTAAATCAAAGTTGATTACGATCAATGACCGACTATGCAAATTTTTATATGACTTAAAATTGAATATTTATGTATAACAGTAATATGCTATATTTATAAGGTTATTGACTTTTAAATAAATAGCTAATACTTGTTTCCATGCTTTTTTATAGCACGACAAGATCACGGCACGGTTCCCGATGGTAAAGACGGTACAATCCAATAACAACGGCGACCACCGAGCGATAGGCAATCCATCGGCGGTCATTGTCATCACGCTGGTCTTCATAAATACTTCGTCACAATACCCCTGGAGGGCCTGATGTCGTAAGATGAAGGGAACATATTGGTCAGTAGAGAGAAATGCGAATAAGATTGAACAGCTCTTCTAAGAACACTCACCATGATACAGACTAGACGGTAAAACAAGTTCTGTGAGGCAATGTTCCTGTGCAGCTTAAGGATTTTGATCTATTTAGACCATGACACAGACTAGATGGTAGATCACGCTCAGTGAGGCAATGTTCCTGCTTAAGCGATTTAATGTATTTAGATCATGATCATGATTATTTTTTCTATTAACTATGTGTTTATTTTTTATTGGTGTCCGTGACTTCGGTTTAGGTGGCCCAGTCAGAACACCAGCGCTGCACTGATTCAGTGCAGCAAATATGCTGAGACTGGGACCTGTTTATTCCCACACAACATGATACTTATTGTTCTGTTTTAGTATTGTTTGTTTTATACTGGTATCTTTTTATACATAATTTTATATACTTATGTTTGTGTTGTGTGATAGATAAATAAATTAATTATTTCTATACGGACTAGATGGTAGAACACGCTTTGTGAGGCAATGTTCATGCCAAGCTCAAACGGTTTGATGTATTTTGTAGGATAAATAGACGCCACCGTGAGGGATTCTACCCTTATGCCTTGGACATTCCCCCAATTCGCACAAAATAATTCGCTTCATCGTTCATTATTTGAATAGCTGAGAAATGGAATTCACATCCGCTGTCTGCCTCTTCGCCTACCTGTAAACTTGGTAGTCTTCAAGCGATGAGTAAATAGGCATCTCATATGTAAGCACTATCCATAGTTGGCCTCATTTATACTTACAATTAAGAAAGATCGAGGTCGGGCGCATACTTATACCCGCAATATATTAAGGAAGTGAAAATGTTAAATCTACCATGACATGGAAAGTGAAAAATATAAACCTATTAGTGGTTTAATCACTTAGTTTATAAGCAGAAGTATTATTAGTTTTTATTAATTAAGTTTATATTACATGTATTAATGATAATATTTATTGTTATTCATAAGATACGACAAATTAAATTAACCTATAGAATTATTTCATTAAAGAAAAATAATTATATGAAGTATTAAAGGTATTAAAACTAAAAATATCAAACTAAACTAAAGGTTTTTAGAGTATTGCCGGGTATGACGTTGATTAAGTATATTTGATAGACTTATAGACAGCTTCGTAAACATAAAATTATGACGTCTAAGACATAAGTATGAATTAATTTGATATTGATATTATAGTAAAAATAATTTATCCAAAATTTCTTAGCTATTTCCGCCTGCAAGTGGAAGTAGCTAATTCGGATAAATTGTTTACGATAGATTTCCGCAATGTAAAGCCTTCATCAACCAAATATGTGTTGCCATTTTTATTTCTTCTGCCATGGCAGATGATGAAAACATTGTTGATCAGTCCACGCCCGGTAGTCAATCGATGGTATATAACTGCAGCTTGTCAATTGGTTTCTGGAATAAAATGTTTAAGTAAATTTAAAATTTAAAAAAAAGTTCACTTTGTTTACAAAAAGTGTTATAGACACCCTTAACGGATTCACCAGTACAAGGTACATACACCCTGTTAAAATATATAAAAGAGGACATGTCTAAAGCGGGATGTTAGGGTATTCATGTCCGACAGGTTTGCGACCAACATAATATTTGATGCAATGATGGTACAGTGGTAGCGTGTAAAACTTCGCGTCGATTGACATGAGTTCGAATCCCTGCAATGAGCCTGAGCTATCGGTGAAGGAAAACATCGTGAGGAAACCATAGCATGGTGATAGGGCATTTTCTAAAGCCGGCCTGGCTTGCTACCACCCTCAAGTTGAAAATCTGTCGCCAAGCACTAATAGGTGTTTTCCGGCAGCTGCAATTGAGAGGCAGTCTTCCACTAGGTTTAGCGTGTTATCATCTTCGGCCACATCGTCACTTAAAATCAGTTGAGACTGTCGCCACTACGCCAAACCTATAACGATAAAAAAAAACTAGACAAAAAAATCCATTACTATAAAGTGTCATTTTAGAATCTGTTGTTGGTGTCAATAGTCAGTCCGAGGTCATCAATGCGGTAACGATGTTTGTCCATGGAAATTGTTTGGATTGTAATCAGAGCTGCCATTTGTAAGATTTACAAATTTTGTTATTGTTCAAGGGTTGTTATTTGTACTATTTTTTTGGAATTTATACGTGCGTACGATTTAAGCATTGAAATCTTACTGGAATGTACGATTTCTTGATTTTGCATACATTTGAGAATTTTGATGTAATTCTGGTAAAAATATTAGATATAATAAAAACTACTGGGTTTAAATCTACTGACACGTCTAAGCAGCCATATGCTAGAAACATTATCTTATTATTAAAAAACAAATTGAAATTTAATGCCCACATTGATGTAGTTTATGCACGATTTTATTTTGTTCGCGAAACACTCCATTACAAAAAAGAACTTTAGTATAATATCAGCAATTATAGTAAAGAAAACGGTTTGGCTAATAAAAAAAACACTAAAGCAGTTTTCGATAAATGTATTATGTTTCAATATTAATTAAAATTAATTTAATATTATATTAAATTTAATATTAATTAAAATCAGTTTCGGAAATTGCATAAATTTGAGTAGAAGAGATTTGAGCAGAAATTGTGATAAGACTAGGCTTATGAATACAAAAAAGTTAAATACTTTTAGATTTACAGTGTTATATTTTGATAATTTGGAAGATTATTATTATTGTACGATTTCTTTCCTATGACTTTTTTGAGACTGGTGTACAATCTCCAACAAAACCATTTTCTTGCATAGTTTTGCTAAACAGACAGCTAATAGGCTGATAGCTGATACATGTATTTAATGAACACAACGTAAAATTTATAATCATGCTCATCATAAGAAGTCTATCCTGTGCGGGGACTGTCCATCAGCTACCATACCATGCATGCTAATACCAGTACACATACTTCCCAAATTCATTTTGCGTAGCTGAAACAACACAAAAGTTGATGATTACCTTCTTAAGGCAAATAGAGAAACCTACCGTGGTCCAATTTTCAAAAATGCTTGAGGTTGTATTTCTGTCACGGTGTCGCCAACATCACACAGAGTTCTAGCAATAGTAGATTTTCTTATTTCATATAGTTGATCTGTAATAAAGAGTTTTATTAAAATATTTGTTCAAAAGGATCCTTTAAATTTGAATTTGATTTAAATATAAATATGACGTTTGATAATATGTCATGAATTAAAATAAGGGTTAATTTCATTGATTTAGTATTAAGAAAAGGCCTTTTAATGACGGATGTCGTGGTGAGCATATTATCGTGGTCTACTTTTTATTGAATATGCCGATGGAATGCCAACCAATAAATCTAGTGATGACTATGAAATTGAAACTGTAGTGTATTTGTACATACATTAAAAACACTGTTGGAGAACACCTTAATTTATTATAGTAACAGAATCACAAGGTTCTTACTACGTAACTACCAGCCATATCTATATTAATATATCTGTATATGCAAAATTATTTGCCAAATTTGTCGATATTCCTATTATATGAAGGACCAGTGTCATTAATTTTGTTGTCTGTCTGTCTATCTGTTATCTTTATCTGTCTGTCTTGACCGATAATTGTGTAAAATTTTGTACACGGTAAGTGTAAGCCATTCGATAATAGATGGGCTATAACAATTGTAAATATTGTTTTGGAGATGTTATAAAATAACAATTCATCAATTCTCAACCCACTCTAAGCAAATATCATAGACAGGAAGTATACATCATTCCAGAATTGATAAGCTATAAGAATCGTTAATAATACATTAAAAAATCGTAAAAAAAAATCAACTGGTTTGTTGTACGAAAATAATTACTGCAAGGAATAAACGCGTGCCGAGCCGCGGGCGCATTGCTAGTATATCGATAAATAGTGAGTGTTGCCTACTCTGTTTGAAAAACTATGGAAGACATATGTTTTAGTATCGGGTCATGGAAAGAAGATTTCAACAATCCGAATAACTATTAAGAATATTTGAAACAAAATAATGCAAACCTAAAGTAAAGGCATCTGGCCTTTCGGAATTTTCATACCAATGTCTATCAGCCATTACATTCCTGAGTAATTGCTCAACGACCAGGCAATAGAAAGTTTGAGGAACATGACCCCCAGGAATCAACTTCTCAAGCCATAGTCCAGCCAGAAGGTCTATATCCTCGATATCTTCGTAAGCAGATTTCAAGAGTTCAATTCTCTGAAATAATAGTTATAATATCAACATTATCTACATATCTGTCAAAACATAGTATTTCATGTGGGATAAGCAGTTACAATATAGTGAGTGCTATTCTCCCATTTATCCCTTTAATCCATTTTTGGGTACGCTACATTCATTTTTTTAGTATTTCTTATAACTAACCTAGCCCTGGCTTTACCTCACCTGATGTTAAATGATGATGTGGTCACAGACGATGGCACGCTAAGCTTAGTGGAGCACACCTATAGGAGCTTGGTGAAATATTTTCAGTATGAGGGTGGTAGCTAGCTAGGCGGGCATTTGAAAATGCCCTTCCAGTATGCAGAAAATGCCCTACAACCATTTGTTATTCATTTTTGAGGATCACAGAATAAAAGTAATGTCTTATAGATTGAATTTACCTCAGGGTCAATAATTCCTACTAAATCATCCCATTTCTTAATTGCTTTTCCGAAACAACTCTCTCTGTACTTCACGTATGGTTGAAATCCAAAATATCTGTTTTTTGCCATATCAATAGTCGTTAAATCCGAAGCACGCTGGTGGGGTCCTAAACCAACTTCAGCCATCTAAAAGAAGGAACACAATGAATAAAAATAATGTTGCATAATAATATAAAAACGTGATCTCGAGCTACTATAAAAGACAACAAGTAGATCAGAAGTTTAGTTTAATTATTGAATAGTTTATAGGACTACTTATTGAGCCCTGAGTGTGGGTTAAGTTCCTATTTAAAAACGTATTAGATTAAATGTGCCTGTGGACATTTTATTGCTTTAATAAACATCGCAATTACTAGTCAGGTTGATGTACCGAATTAACATATCATCAAAATTTTAATTTCTTACTTGATGTCCATTCTCTATAGCCTTCTTTTCTACTCTGCACATTTTCCTACGTATCGTGAGGTTATTACACCCTCTATAAAAAGATTAAGAAGATTTTAAGAGAATCTACCATCATGAAGTCCTGATAATATCTAGGTGCTTTAATATATGACGTGTAATAGTACTAAACAAGGCTACTTAACTTATTTATCAGTCCGGCCAAACGGAAGAGTCAGGTATTTTTGGCAATTAATAAAAATAAAAACTATAAGAATAAATAAGAAATAAGAAGAAAATAATAAGAACTATAATTTATAATTATGTATTTAAATAACAAAACTAAGGTACGTAATCGATATAATCAACGAGATGTCTGACATTGTTTCTGTTTTTTTACGTCATGTGTCAAATTAGATGTTGTTAGTAATAATAAGTCACAAATATTTTGTTTAGTTATTGATGTGCAATATTAATTTTTGAAATAATTAATATATGAGAAAAGTTTTACACAAAGATATGTTTATCCAAAACTACTTAAGAATTGTAAGGACAGCTTTGTTGTTACAGAAAAATCTTTAGATGGTACCAATTTTTAGAAATTCGTAGAATCTTCTGAAGAATGTTGTGCTTGTTAAAAAATTGTTTCGACAAAAAGGTTTTTTATGAAAAAAGACTTTGCAGTTCAATGAGTTCTAACTGGACATTAGTAAGATAACTAATTATTTCAGTAAACTAAGAGTTCGTTTGCGAGCAGATTTCAGGAATTTGAGAGTAAAAAAATAAGATACACAAACTCCTGTGAATTCCTTCATAATCAGTTTGACTGAAATAATAATATTTTCAACTTGGCGGGAATTTGTTGACTTACTTGCTTAACCCATTTAAAAATCGTCGCACGTCACGATGTGGTCCGCGTGCATAGGGTTGAGCAACCTGGTAATAAACTTATTGTAATGATACTCACATCTGGGTCAACAATGTAGTCAACAGCGGCACTTGCTTGTCTGAATGATCCTTGGGTCATGTAGTCAATGTTGTCGTCTACGTCAAGGAAACCAGTTCTCAAGGTCAAGTTCACACTCGGATATTGTCTAACGTAAACTCCGTGTTTATCGTACATTCTGGAATCATTTTTGTATTGTGATTTAAGTACTTATTTAAGTGTTATAATAGTAGGTTGTCGAATAGCTAAACTAATGGAATATCTCTTCGATGTCTCTGGTTCCTACCTGATAACGTATCTCATGTATATGTAAATTGTATAATTATATATTTATTAATTGATATTTAATTAGTATTAATATAAACTGAATATTAATGAAAACGTTCTGAGGTCAAGAGACATTTAGAATATGATCCTAAAGATATGATAGAAAGAGGATTGTTTTTGTAGTATTTTTAGGTAATGCTTAGCTTCAACCACTAGTAATGGAAAGTGAGATAAGGCTGATAATGGCAAGCATCCAATGAAGACTGATTTACTCTTTTTGTGAAGACGCCTGTATTATGTTCAGCAACTAACTATAATAGTGTGGAAATATATATATATATATATATATATATATATATATGCTCATGTAATTATGTGTACACATAAATAAAATCAGTTTTAGCAACATCATATTGTTGTTTACTTAATATAGTACATCTAAATATTGTAGTCACGGGTTGCGTATTTCATTCCTTTACAGTTCGTATAATGAACAAATTAGGAAATCATTTTGTGCTAATAATTCTAATATTGTTTACATATTGGTGGAATCTGGTAAGATGCTTACTTAACAACACCTTCTTGTATCGTATGCAGCCATCTTAAAACAAATGGGAATTCCAAAGAAATCTGCGGAATTATTTTACGATTGTAGATATTCCTGAAACCTGGTGAAGCTGATATTACTTTTTCCTTGATAAGATTATTGCGACCTGAAAGCAAATTACACTAGAAATTTTCAACTAACTTGAAGCAATGATGGCTCAGTGGTAGCGTGTACGGATATCGCGACGATCGCCGCGAATTCGAATCCCTACAAAGACCCTGAGCTCTCGGTGAAGGAAAACATCCATAGCATGTTAGTAAAGATTTTTCTAATGCCAACCTAGCTAGCTACCACCCTCGTGTTGAAAATTTGTCGCTAAGCACCAAAAGGTGTGTTCCCGCAACTGCACTTGAGAGCCAGTATTCCACTAGGCTTAGCGTGCTACTATCTTGGACCACATCGTCACTTAAGATCAAGATGAGTAAGAAAAGTATATGGGCAAAGGTAAAAGCAGTATAATGTTATTAGTTCAGCAAGGTCAAATATATTTGATTGGAGGTATTTAAGAGTCCAAGAAAAATATCGTCCATTAAAAGACGAGTGACCATTACTATCCATCGTTGTAAAACCAGCCTGCAAAGTCAACACCTCTAAACAATTTTTCACGGAATGTAGCAAAGTTTTTGAAGTTTTATTATGTAACGTATTATTGTGATTACTGTAGTTTGAGAATTGAAAAGAGAAGGGCATGTTAGTATAAGAAATTAAATTAAGGAGAAGCTTTGCTAGAATAAAACCACCTGAAAAGAGAAGGAAAGCTTTAGTTATTTTAGAGACACGAGATTCCTGATCTGCGTTGGTGTGTCGTTTAAGGAACTTAAAAAAATCAATTTGTCGTACATAGGCTGATCGCGTAGAATGGTTCATAAAAAGGTTATACTATTTTAATAAATAGTAATAGTGATTCTATTGTAAAATGAAATTAAATACAATTTACCCATCCATGCTGGAAGAAGTTCATAGAAGTAGATTTGCTGTGCAATAGCTATGTTAATGTCCTTAGCAGTAATAAACAGCAGCTCGTCATTCCAGCAAGGGTTGACCCTGGCCAGATTTTGGGCAATAACGTTGTGCTGTCTCCAAAACCAGATGGACATTAAGTTGATACCGGCTATTGTGTTAGGGCCGTCTTCAGCTGCGAACATACAAATACAAGGAAATTTTGGTTTAGAAGCTATTTTTTTCTTCTATCTTAATAAAACTTGATACATACTGAGTGCTAATGTGATCACAGACAGTTATACGTGTAGTTGGCGTTAACCTATCATATATTTTAAGGTTTTCCATAAAACAAACAAACCCAAAAGAGGGGAAAACAATATATTTTTACCTTTTTCGAGACGTGCATAGTATCTGTATAGTAGGATCTATTATCTTTATGACACTCTACACTACCTCACAAAGAAATTATATCTTATCAGTGCAAAATATATGAGTAATTGGTTCTTTTTGTAAAATTAAGATAGTTTTACATAAAAAAGGAGAAAGTAAGGGTAGAACGGAACCGTTACCTTCACTAACCTAATAAAGAGTTCCATCTATACTTATCAGTTTATGGCGGTAAAGACATAAATGCTGTTGTGCTCTATGCTGAAGGAACTGTGGCGAGCATTGCTGTTGAGGAATCAGCGGGTAAAAGCTTTTAACACATTCGTAATAGAAGGATAACTCGCAGCCATGAAACTAATTCCAATCCATAGCCAAGTTGTTCATCACTTTTTTGCATGATGTTATTTTACATAATGGTTAGAACCTGAATTTTCAGACTGTTTGGGCCATATAGATGATCTGACTATAAATCATTCGTATAATAGTAATTATGTATCTGGTTATTCTCGTTTTTCTATTATAGAACAGAAGAATAATTCAAATTTGCTTCAGACAGTCTTTAGCAGCAGCAGAGCTAGCACAAGAAAAAAACTTACGTGTGAAGTGACATCTGGTCTCACGAGGTTTTTGATTCAATAAACAGATGTTATTCTGCGTTTTATAACTAGGAGGCCATATTCTTCCTTTGGAAAGCTCATACTTTAGTAATCCTCCTTGAAACTGTCTTCCCTTCAACAAGAGTGTCTTCGGGTCTCCTCCATATAGAACCGACAAATCTATCAATGGAGTTGATGTTACTATCTACAATGGAATATGTTTTAAATTTGTTAGATTAGATTAACAATATAAAGGCAAGGCCTTGTTCCAAGGCACTCCTTTTACACCACTAGAACTAACCACCATAAATTTGATTAAATCCTGTCATAGCGACGGAATTTCGATCCTATAATGAACTTTTTAAAAGTAAACTCATGTAGTTAACATCATACAATGATTTGTTGATTAATACATATGTTGGAAAATCATTTTTTGACTAATGACCATACCAATGACCCGCACTGTGACTAGGTGCGGTGGCAAAAGGTGTGCTCTGTATCTCAGTGTCAGGCCACTTCTTATAAGCACGTAACTATGAGTTTGGAGATCTCTGTATACTAGGACTGTTCGAAGCAATCCACTGCCTTTGAACCAGAAGAATGAACATTCTCGCTCAAGCGGTCTAGTGGTAAGGTTGTCGTTCTTATCTAGGTAACTAGTGCTTCGTGGTTTAACTATCCGTAAAATGTAAAAAAGTTATGAATAAAGCAGGTTTGTGAAAATAGTACCTAACTTTTACCCTAATTACCTCAATTATATTACTTAGAGATTAACGCGATATTTTAAAGTTGAGCAACAATGTAATCTACCACAAGTCGTATCACACCAGAGTCCGAACTAAAATATCTAAAAAATTTAGACGTCAATAAGGGTAGTGGACCGGATGGACTGCCTACATTGTTCTTTAGAGCTTGCCATAAAAACTTAGCTTATCCCATTTTCATTCTGTTTAATAAGTCACTTCAATCTTGTGTTATGCCCAACGCTATCCTATGCTGTTCCCGTGTTTAAATCAGGTGACAAGCATAATATACAAAACTATAGGTCTATCTCTAACATTAGCATAATCTGTAAAATGTTTGAAAATTTTTTTTGTAACTATCTCATTTCATTACTTCGACATAATTATGGATCAACATCATGGTTTCGTAAATAAAAAATCGATTGAATCTAATTTATGCGAATTTGTTCACCGCATAGCTAAAGAGTTGAACCAGGGTTATCATGTGGATGTCATGTATACCGACTATTCCAAAGCATTTGATAAAATTTCCCACTCTTTAGTTATACATAAGATCGAAGAAATTGGTATATACGGCGATCTTCTGCGCTGGTTAAGATCGTATCTCCGCAAACGTAGTCAAGCGGTAACTATTAAAGTTCAGTGACCTTCATTTCATCCTTCTTCATTTGTGCCCGTCAATTCAGGTGTTCCCCAGGGCTCTCTAAGAGCTCAAGGCTAAGAGTTTTAAAAGTATTAAAATAGCTCAGACTGCTCCCTTTTGCTAGATGACCTAAATGGTCTATCTTATTATTCCAATATAATTTTTTTAAATCTTAATATAAAAAATGTTATGTCATCCCATACACCAGGAAAATGATACCTTTTAAATACAATTATCACCTTGACAGATATTACTAAATCGTACTACTTAGGTGAGAGACCTTATAGGTATAAGGTCTCCTTGATACCTGATATCTTTTAATAATCATATCACCTGAATGACAGCCAAAGCCTACAAAATGCTTGGGTTTATTTTGAGAACAAAAAAAGATTTTAAATGTTTATGAAGTGTTGTTCTTCTCTTTAATATTTGGTTTGTTTCATATTAGAGTATGGGTCCACAGTGTGGCAGTATAATAAAAAGATTGAAAGAATTCAATACAAATTATTTGAACATCTAAATTATAAGTTTTATAATCAGCCCTTACTTCCTAAATTACCCTCCCTACTAAAACGTAGAATGGATAGAGATCAGATGTTTCTATTCAAATTAGTTAATAATTTAATTGACTCACCTTATCTTCTTGGTGAACTTACATTTAGGTGTCCAAGGCCCAATGCCAGAAAACAATATTTATTTGATGTGTCTTTGTGCAAAACGAATTATGTTGGAAACACTTCTTATTTAGAACATGTAATTTGCATAATTTACAATTGAATGACGTTTGTGTATTTAATAATTATCTAATTCTTATAAAAAAATAGTCAGTACTAAATGTGATGTCATAAATAATAATGTAACTTAACTGTGAACAAATATTATGGAATTATATTTGGCTCCTTTTTCCTTTTAAATAATATACTACATTTATATTTAGTACATAAATTATTATTATTTTTCTTTCTGTACTTATATAATACGGCGTGCAGTGTGTAATAATATTTGTGGAAAGTTATTAATAAAATAATCTGTATGTTTCCCAAAAATGAATAAATAAATAATGTGAATTCATATTCTTTCTAAAAAATTACTTACTCTGCTAGGATGTGCGTTATCCTTAAGGCAACCTTTGCTTTGGAAAGTCTCCGGCCTCGTCATATTCAGACATCTGATATCGGAAAAACGATGCACGGGATCATCGTCTGGCACTTTGATTGGGGTACAAGCTCGATCTGTCTTACCCTTCGGCAAACAGCAGTACGGTTTCCAAACTATGTAGTTGACTGAAATCAAGGTCATATTATATTCAGTTTAAGCCTAGAGCGGACTGTCTTGGTTTACAAAAAATCCTATGGCGGTCCGGAGACATTAACTTGTAAATGACATGTGCTTAACAAAGGCCTATTGATGACGACAGGCACGGGCTTCATTATTATGGGCTTCATCAGGCTACGATAATAAGCAATTGCAAACACCGGTAAAAAGTTAAATTTAGAAAATATAGATTTCTTGGTTTCTAAATTGTTTCCACCACATCTTTGAAAAATTCTCAAGACTCTACTGGTACCTACCTCAAGAATTTTTCTTTAAGTGTTACCGATTGTTATAATTTGTGACTATCTTATTTAACATTATCAGCCGAATACTTCATCGCTCACCATTGATTTGTAACTACATATACTCAGCTTATGATTAGGATTAAATTAAGCTATAGCCGGCTTGTAATGAGTAGTAATTATTAGATACTTCAGTATAGAAGAATGATGTAAATTTGTACATTCACCTGTATCGTGAAGGGAAACGATATCTGCAGATAAGTAAACCCAGCCATAAGTGGAAAGGTATGAAAACTTCTTGCTTGGTACATGACCCTCTGCGAGGAAAAGCGTGCGTAAAAACCTCGGAAGCGGCATATCATTTCCACTCTTTGCTTTTCTTGGCTCGTCACCTATAATATTGTAAGATCTGTATAAAATATTCACTATTTATAAACATTAAGGAAATATCTGGAAAAGTCTACTAAAAACTACAAATATACAACAATTCAGAGGTAAGAGGAAAAGTAATGGAGCATGCACATATTGAAAAATTTATCGATTCAAACAAATAAAAACGTAACACACTTCTCCCTTCCTTGAAACTGATATCGTTATGTTAAAAGTAGAGCGAAGTCACTCTAGTAATTTCGACCTCTCGTTTTTATCCGATATATAAGCGAGCCCTAGTTTGATGGAAGACGGTTCTGTTTTGGACAAACAAGCCAATACAAGAAGCAACAAAAGTATGAAATCTACAAGATGAGTATAATCACGGAGTAGTCTAAACTACAGAGACTGATAAGTACGAGCACGGAGAAGTATATAGACATTTTCTCTGAATTTGATTCAAATGGAAGTATGCTTGTAACCAAAGAGTCGCTCAATAGATACTAAAACTAACACGCAACTAATAAGCATCATCATAAAATTCTTGGCTCGAAACAAAATATATTATCATTACACAACGAAGCGAGTGAAATAATGAAGATAAAAATTCTAAAAAAAAATGATAGGAAATCTAACTATAATAATAATTATTACGAAGGTTTCAATGAGATTTTCGTAATAAATAATATAATTAATAATAAATAATTAAATAAAGATAGAAATAAAATCGAATAATCTGATCTAATCTAATTCTAATCTGATAGAAATAATTAAAATCAAAACTAAATAAACTAAATTAACCTTACTCTTGTTAAGCTTTAAGAAGACATTTAGGAACGGTTCCTTCGCACCAAATTCGCATTCGAAACTAGTTCCACTTTCACATCTTGAACCACGTTCGTAATTAATTTCAACTTAAACCTTAATTTCTAGTATTTTTTATTCACTACGAGATCGCAGCAAATACATTATTTGCAACTCGTATCGTTGACTACTTGTTCCAATAGCAATTGTGTCACAATATTGTCCTTCATCAAAAGCTCAAAGGTATTGAAAAGTTCGAGGTGAAGTTCGGTCAGACTACTCCTAAAAGTAACATATTGGAGTATCAAGTTTCCAAACATACCATCAATAAAACTAGTTGGTAAGACGTTCCGAACGGGTGTATGCGAAGCTCCCCGTGTTGGGTGCTGAAGGTTGTTGCACGACCCATCAGTCCTTCTGCCTTCGTAAGGATTGCATGGTTCAATTTCATTCAAGCACCAACTAATATCAAACAAGTATGATACATGTCTTCATTAAGATGGAAAATATAGTATGTAGACAAACTAATTAGATTTCTAAATTAATATTGTCATGGTAGTTAAATATATTTACAGTGGCGTGTAACTGAAAACTAAATACATCCGACAAATTCATATTTATTACAAACTAGATTGTGCTACAGACGTTGTTCTGTCCTTTAAAATAGTCAATAACTCGATCAAAGCGCCAACTATCCAGAATCTTTGGAATCATGAGTTATGATTTTGAGTTCATAAAAAAACAGATAAAATAAAGCAATTACAGTTTCCAAAATTTGTCAATATTCCTGGTAACTTTTAAATTCCTTCTTTCTCTAAAACCTTAGATAGTTCAGCCGGTCTCAAGTGATGCGCTTACAAACGAACAGCATTTCAATTTTATTTACATAGATTACCGAGACTAGGCACGATGACTAATTTTGAAAAATATTTCTATAATGATATTATGTATTCATTATTTAAAAAAAAACCTACATAAAACACAAATTTAGTCGTAAAAATTAGCTTTTTTAAAACCAAATTTTAAATTGAAGTCAAAACGCTAGTAATTTGTATGTTAGCGTCTATTGACGTTACGCCTTAGTAAGCACCGTTTCAACAATAGTCAAGTCAATATAAAGGAGCATATACTCGCAGTATATAATCAATATTCAGTGATCAGACAATAATGTATTTGTTTTGTGTTTTAAAAAAGAATTCTAAAGTGTATAAAAATGTACGGTCCACCAAAATATACAACAAAATCTCCCAACAAGTTATTAATGTTCACACTAATGTATATGTCAAAGAGAGAAACATTAAGGTATACTATTGTAGATATCAGGATTTTTCTCGATTAATCGATCATTAATACGGAATCACAGATCTTGTGAGCGTCATCAGAGTAAAGTGCAAACACTGTAGAGATTTTCACGGTCCAACGATCCAAGTGAGAATGATATCTGTTTATTTGTGGTTACTTGCAGTGGTCTCCAACCTCCTCTATTTAGCCACCTCAAGTCTCATATGTGTTATGTTTTCGCTGCCCGTAGGCGACCTAGTAACTGATCTCAACGTCCACACGATCCGATAAGCTGCAGCAAGAATAGCCTTCTCTTCGGATTCCGACTTAGTATCCTCGAACAATCATAGGATCTAATGTTAACGGAGGTCTTCACGATGCGACGGCTCAAGTGTGAACCATCCTTCTTGCCCATCGTTTTCTGCTTATACGGGTGCGTGGATCTCAGAGCACACTTGTTGCTAGCGCGCAGCGTCTCTACTTTCATTCCATTTATTATGTAGTACCCGTGCCCATGCCCGTGCCATGTAAAATTTATTGATCCAGCTCTTTACGGTATTACCGCCAACGCGCTCGTGTAGCCTTATCGTTGTTCCACTTACCGTACTTGCCTGCAGCTTGCCAGATTGCTTGACGTTCATAGTTACTGCTCCGCTCCTTAGAGTCATAGCGTAAAGTTATATATTTTATACTATTCCTCGTGAATTTGGCTATTATATACAAAAAGATTTTTTTGAATCCGTCTAGTAGTTTCTAAGGTTAGCGCTTTTAAATAAACAAACAAACAATCAAACAAAAACACCAGTTTTATTATATTTATTTTATATTCGCTGTATTTTAAAGCACCTGTCAGAAACTATTATCTTGTTACTATGGCCACATATTTTTCTTAAATAATTACCTTTGTACATCTTATACATGTATATAATTAAAGATAATCACATATACCCGATTCTCTGACACACAAAATAAAGAAAAAAGAACACTACAAAATTAGCTTAAGGATTTAATTTATCTGCAGTGTATTTTGGTACAATGAACTCTATACAAAAAAGTTTACCTCCCTTAACAGATTTTTTACAGGTCTTTGCACTCGTAGGATACTTGATTTCAATAAAGACATCTAGAGAAATCCAATTTGGTGATCCTGGTATGACATGTTTTGAAAACATTAGGGCAAACTTCTTAATATTTTTACCTAATTTTAATACCCTTGAGAAGCGACACATGGTATGCAACGGAAATAACTGCCTCTTTTTCTTTATTTACTAGGTATAATGTAACTGTATACTACTTTACATCTACCTTATACTCAAGGTAGCATGTAGGTTGTGTTTATGACATAATAACATTTTGTTAACATAAACTTAAATTAGATAAATAGAAAGTTAGTTTTTTTCAGTTGTTCAATGTTCACTTCCAAACATGGAAGTTTTGGCAATACTAAATTCTGCTTAAATCAATTCTAGAAAAATTAAAGCTATACCTTAACATTTTTTGGTTTTAGTTGTGATAACACAAAACTAGGCAAATTGATAGCTTGAAACCAGAAAATAATTGAAAAAGCGGTGCAGAGATTATCGATAAGCGTTTAACACAAGAGAAGTTCGAACGAAACAAAATAATGTTTACTTACTTAGCCGTGACATCATCCGTTCTAATTAGTGTTCCACTAGACATTCAGATTACTAATTTAGTGTTTTCATTTTAATAGATTTATGTTTATCCCGGTTTTTATATACATTTTTTAATCTTTTTAACTAATTATATTATTTTATAGTAAGTATTTCAGTGAGTTTTTGTTATAGTTGTCGTAACTATTATTGCGTTATACATACGCGAATCAAGATTATTTTCTTTGTTTTAATATTTTTACTTCTTAATAAATGAGTACTAACTGTTAACAGTTGGCAACTTTTTTGAAACCATTATCGTTTTGGATTGAGTACATATATCATTATATAAGTATTGTTTTAATGAACATCCTAAATATACATGTATATTAGACTTAACAGATAGTATTAAATTTAACGCGGTGATTCAATTCTTTGCCGGTTATAGACTTCCCGTGATATGCGTCGTAAAATATCTCATGTAGTACCAAAATTTGCTATTGTAATTTATTCGAAGCCGTTGATACCCTAATGTGAAAAGACGTATTTATGTTTTGCGTTAAGTACCTACATCATAAATCAGATTACCTATTATAACGTAGGTACTTTAATACTGTAAGCATTATTTTTTATGTTAATAACTGAATAGCCGCGCCTTGCTGGGGAGACAACTCTCTAGGAAAACTTGAAAAGTGAAACATTATCTATATACTAAATTTAACAAAATCTTTAAAACCGTCTCCAAAAAACCAAACAAAGAATTTACGACTTAATAATATTTGATTAAAAATAATGCAACATTTTATACTTACAAGGTAGTATTAGCTTTAACGTGGCGCTTGAATTCTTCCTCGGTTATAGGTGTCCCGTGATAGGCATCGTAAAATATACCGCAGTAAATACCACATAATGTGGATAAAAATATCACTAATCCTAGCATCATCCTATCATTTACTATACGTAATATAGAATTATTTACTAGTCATAAAAAAAAAACTATTGTAGGTTAGTAATTTAATAAAATTTTGAAATGATGAACAATATTCATATTAAATCCGTACGACCGCTTCCGATTACACGTTTGCAATGACCGTTCCAACCAACCTGGTACGTTGACTTTGTGCATTAAAAAAAATAAGTTTAAAATTATGTTAATGCGAATACCCCTTTTTTCTTTATTTAATTTAGTTATTTGTGTCCAAAAAGAACAGGTCAGTCACCTAAAAATTGGTATTTATACAGCTCACTCCATAAAATCTGGGCTTGTATCAAGCGCAATCGTATTTCAAGCTGATAGATACGAATGGCTAGCAATAAAACATTATAAAAATTCTGAAAAATAGTAGGTATTGTATTTTCGTAGTATGTGTAAATAACATATGATGTTTTAGGTGTAGCAAGCGTCCATGCAGCCCCCTCATGCAGCTCCACCTCCTCCTCCTTGAGTGCGACGTCGTCTTCGCCATACCCTGGTACACCGGCGACTCACCGACACGAGACTGCGTTGATGGCATACCATCAAGTAACATATAAAAAAAAACTTTTACGAACTAAATTTATTATGTTTGGTTCAGTGTGCTTAGAGTTCCGTAAAGTTTCTGATATTTCTGGATTCCCGACAAGCGGAGGATATAACATGCACTGTTTTCATTGTATTCGTTTTAAAAAATTTGTTTCCTACCCCCGTATAAGTTAGGTACATTTTGTGTTCTATTTATTGATTTATATACGAACAATATACATACCAACCATAGAGTAGACATAGAAATAGACATCGCGCGTAGTACAAACATGTCAAGCGTAGCGGTAGTATATTTATATGTTTTTGACTGTGTGCGTAGTGTTATCAGAATATGTAAAATCACGAGAGATTTTTTTTTTAAATAATACATCAATATATTTATATGATTTTTGAAATGAAATAAACATTAAATATTAAAATATATTTGACCTATACTATAATATAATAAAGCGGAAGAGATTTTTGTTTATTTAAACACGTTAATCACTGATACTACCAGTCGTATTCGAAAAAATAATTTTGTATATGATTTCCAGATTCACGTGATATGGTATAGGCTGTCTGGAATTAGGCTACATCTCTCAGCTAGCCTTAAATATTGATTTTTGTTATAAAAGGCCGAACAACCCGCGCACCCGAACTGCTTTATCAGCGTGACCTGGCGTAATGGTTAGCGATACATAAATACAATACAAAGTCAATAAAAATATTTATCCTTAATAAATTAAAAAAGGGGGTAATATTATATGCCTATCTCTTATACATGAGCCACAGTAAGATATTTTGTGATTTTATTTTATTGAAAATTAAAAAGTGATTTATAAGCATTGTTATTAGGCATGGTATATTATTCCTTACGAACGAAAAATACTTCATCATTAAGACAATTTTATGTTGATAAACTTTGCTCTTTATAGCATGTTATTTGGACATATAGTTTGGGAGAAAATGTAACATTAAAATAATTGAACACGACTCCGGTCTATAACTATAGGTAGCCGTGTGTTGTGACGCTAACCCTGGCCGGCCGATTCAAAAAAATGCCTGAAAATGAAGTATTATAAACCATCAATTAGCGATTTCTTTTAAATTATACGTAGGTGAAACCGCGGGGCACAGCTAGTAAGAAATAAACCAAAATAATCATAAACCTTGATCTTGCGTCAATTTTCGATAATATTTACTTATTTTCTCTGCACATCGAGCCATTGATACTAATTTTGAAAAGTGGTGTAATCTTATGCACAAGTAATTTTTAATCATACATCTTATGAGTAGTAGTACCTTATGATAGTTGTTACAATAATCTAAATCTAAATAAAATTATCTAAATATTCTTGTTCTTGTTAAGCGATGATGGCGCAGTGGTAGCGTGTACGACTTCGCGTCGAATGAGACGTGAGTTCGAATCCCTACAATGAGCCTGAGCTTTCGGTGAAGGAAAACATCGTGAGGAAACCATAGCATGGTGGTAGGGCTTTTTCTGATGCCCGCCTGGCTAGCTACCACCCTCAAGTTGAAAATCTGTCGCCAAGCACCAATAGGTGTGTTCCGGCAGCTGCACTTGAGAGCCAGTCTTCCACTAGGTTTAGCGTTTACCATCCTGGGCCATATCGTCACTTAACATCAGGTGAGATTGTGGCCACTAAGCCAAACCTATAACGATAAAAAAAAAAAAAAAAAAAAAAAAAAAGAATGTAATACATAACTTTATTTTTCCTGGAATGTTGACTGTGGCAACACCGTGCGAGTACGCTGTGAGGAATAAAATAATTACAAATTAATAAGAAATGTATTTTATTTCTTATACGTACCTATGAAATGACAGTCCGGTATTCTTTTTGTGATTGGCTGAAGTGTTTTTACACATTTTTACTACGCAGTACGGCATAATTACTTTTTAATTTAATATTAAAGCGTGACGTGGCGAAATGGTATTCCTTTCCTATTTGGTATAACTTCAGGTGACTTCATTCGCGCATTATAAACGTTACGTCTATTGTATGCTTTAGTCTGAGACACCAACATATAAATTCAGTTTAAATCAAAGAACTGTACAGACCTTAAAATCTACGCCAGCAAATTCAAGGGCTAAAGCTAGTTTTATTTGTATATGTACTTTTTTCTAAATTTCCTGATGGACATCGTATACTTTGATTACGAATGTGCCTTTATTTTTTTTTTGTCTTTTTGTAAGTTCGCATTTAACTCAAAAAAACCTTGACCAATTTAAAAAAAAAACATTATTTACGGGCATCTTATGTCATTGCTCAATTGATAGTCTATAAGAATTGACAATATTTCTTTTTTAATAATTCTCAACCGATTTTGATGTTTTTTTTATTGTTTTACGTTTGGCATAGTGGCCACTATCTCGCCTGATGTTAAGTGACGATGTGGGCCATGATGATAACACGCTAAACCTAGTGGAAGACTGGCTCTCAAGTGCAGCTGCCGGAACACACCTATTGTTGCTTGGCGACAGATTTTCAACTTAAGGGTGATAGCTAGCGAAGGCGATCATTAGAAAATGTCCTACCACAATGCTATGGTTTCCTCACGATGTTTTCCTTCACCGAAAGCTCAAGCTCATTGCAGGGATTCGAACTCACGTCAATCGAAGCGAACTCGTACAGACTACCACTGGTCCATCATTGCTTCCAAAATTGCATCTTGAAGACAGGAAGAATATCTCGTAATTGATGAGCTGTAAGTAATGTCAGTTTATTTTTTTTTATTAGTTGTTAATTGATGTAGATGATATTGTGTACATATCTCATTCCGTCAATCTTCCTAAGAATATTAGAACTAACAGGAATTGGGAAATAAATTAAGAACCGTGTAATATTTATAAACATATTATTGGCTTGAGCACTTAAATTATAAACACAAGTGTAAATAGTTTTAATAACTAATTTTATATTATACTGATACAAATACACGTTCTTTAAATGATATGACAAATAAATTTAACTTACAGAATGCATTTAATGAAGAAAAAGGAAATAGATAAAGAATAAAAATAAAAATAAATGTAATACATAAACTAAACGTCTTTAGAATATTTCTGGATATGCAATGATTAATAACAATAATAACATTCGGTGATGGACATATAGACAGATTCGCAACTATCAAATTATTGCGTCTGAGAGTTTTCACGGTGCATTCCATTAGAGATAATACTTTTACTTACTTAATTAGAGATAATATAAATTTATTAACGTATCTAATATCTCTGTTTACTTGTATACATTAATTTGATTATTGTTCCTTCTCATTTTCTTATGGTATTTTTATATCCATATTATGTGTGTTGGTATTTGTATTATTTCTCCTACAGCTAAGGATAGAGACATCTTCGATCAGTCCACGTCCGGTAGTCAATCGATGGTATATAGCTGCAGCTTATCAATTGATTTCTGGAATAAATTGATAGAAGCAACATTTAAACTAAGTATTAGAGAGAAGTTCAGTATGTTCACGAAAAGTGATATGGTATAACACCCAGAACGGACTCACCAGTACGAGGTACATGCTGCTGAATAAATGAGGGCAAGTTAGAGTATTCATAAACGACAGAATTGCGACCATCAAAACATGGTAAAAAAATCCTTAACTATGAAGTAGAGTTTAAAATCACTCAATGTATACTAATTAACTCAGAAGCTTATACCAATGTACTTGCAGGCCAAAGTGCTAGCGGCGATTGTCAATGGAAATTGTTTGGATTGTAATATCCCACAACAGTAAGTGGGTATTTGAAAAAAAAAGAATTTTTAAATTCATTCATCATAATTATGATAATAGTCAATTGGAAAAACATTTTTTTATTAATAATAAAAAATTGAAAATTGTAATATTTTAAAAAGAATCACATAACTACGAACGCGCCACGATTGATCGCCTGGTTTGTGAAGTCATAATGTTATAGGAATTTCATCGATTAAGTATCAAAGCACTGTAACAGCTGTGTGCTACAATGAGTAGCAATTAACATTGTGGCGTCACACGCGCTCGGTTTTCTTCTTTTTTTTTTCGAACTGACTATACTGTTAGCCTTAGGGGCCCTGGAGCCTTACATATATACATGTTTCTTCCCCCTGGGAGGAGGGAAGGAACATGTGTATGTGTCTTTAGTGTTCTGAAAATTTTTGTCTAAACTAACTAGGCAAAAAAAGAAAAAAATGGTCCCTTACAGAACCTATGTACCTGTGTGCTATGCATGTGTGTACAATGTAGTGTCATGTGTGGCTGTGAAAGTTAGTGAATGTAGAGTCACTGTATCGCGCGAGCGGCTGCTTGGCTCAAGGGCTCCATACCGATGGATCGGACCTAGGCTTGAGTTGCCGGCGGTCGTGGCGGGTGCTCGGATTTATTCGGGAACAATCGGCGCGTTTTCGGTACCGAATTCAAATATTAATTTTTATTTTGAAATAACTTTTGAAATATTGCGAAAAAAAAGTTTGTTATAAAACTTATATATGATCTTACCATTTACCACAAAAAAAAAACAAACTTCCAAATTGTTCGAGTCCAGGACTATTTAAAAAAAATTAAGATACGCAATAGACGTAAGAGAGGTAGGACAATGAGAAATTTCTTAGGAGATGTCTCTCTACCTGGGGCAGCTCGACTAGTGAAATACCTCCACCCTAAAGAAAATCGCAGCCAAATAACCTTGTGTTGTGTAAAATTAATAAACGTTTGACGAGCTGATAACACCCACAACGCAAAACTTGTAAAATAATAATTAGCTTATTACATAAATGTCCTCCTCATGCGGGGAACGAATCAATTAGCTAATATTACCACAACAGAACCCAAAATCATATTGCATATGTGTAGCAGGACCAATATTTTGATGATCACTACCCTAAGGCAGAAACAGAAACGCACCCTGGTCCAATTTTCAAAAATGCTTGAGGCTGTATTTCTGAGACGGTGTCGCCAACATCACACAAAGTTCTAGCAATAGTCATTCTTCTTATTTCATACAGTTGGTCTGAAATGATGAGTTTTATTCGTTTTTTATTAAATGATTTTTGAAATAACATATTTCAAGGATCTTTGTGTAAGTATACTTTTTTTTCCATTCTATAATTTATTTGACGATATATGTATAAGCCGATCGAAGGCTTACTTGTATCAATTTGACATAGAGTTAAAAAATTGTTAAAATATAGTTAGTTTTTTTTACTTTATTGAATACACATCTTTTTGTGATTGATAGAACAATGAAAATATTATGGCAGCCTCCTTTTTATGAAATATGCAGATGAGATAACTAACCGATTAAATTAAATAACTCTTTTTTAAGTTAAAATTACGGACAATCTTTGTTTGATTAGTGCATTTTAGAAGGAAGATCCCAGAAATAAGAATGATTGTTTAAAATATTTGAAACAATATAATACTTACCCAAAGTAAAAGCATTCGGTCTTTCGGAATTTTCATACCAATGTCTATCAGATATTATATTTCGGACTAATTGGTCAACGACCAGACAGTAGAAAGTTTGAGGCACATGTCCACCGGGAATTAAATTCTCAAGCCATAGTCCAGCTAGAAGATCTATATCCTCGACATCTTCGTAGGCTGATTTCAAGAGTTCAATTCTCTGAAATGATACTTATAATAAATAAAGGCTACCTATCAATCATTACCAGATGTGATAAGCAGTTATTTATATTAATATAATAAGTGTTGTTCTTTTTATTTCATTCTTTTACTTTCTTTTTATAATTTTCTTTACTCTAACTTCAATGTTTTATTTATAATATTTAGCAAAACTGCATAAATGAAATATCCTAAAAAGTAAATTCACCTCAGGATCAAAAATTCCTCTGAAATCATCCCAAGACTTAATCGAGTTCCCAAAACAAAACTGCCTGTACTTCACATAAGGTTGAAAGCCGAAATATCTGTTCTTTGCCAAGTCAATAGTCAATAAATCAAAAGCACGCTGAAGAGGTCCCAGAGCAATTTCAGCCAACTTAAATACAAATAAACAAAATTATTGTTACACACAATTGTATGATTAAACATAATAAAACTCAAACCACTTTAAGACACGAGTAAATTAGAAGTTTTGTTTAAATGTATGCAGCTTACTATGAATTTATTCAGCCCTAATGTACTCCATTACAGTAAAGTAAATTTGTATATAAAGAATACTATGTAGATTTAATTTACTTGAAGTATTTCATTATTTAATAACAAAGAAATGTAGTGACGTTTTAATTGCGAAAGTAAAATATAATGGATAGATTAAAACACGAATTATTGTACCCAGTGTACATTCCGTCGAAGTCCATATTCATTCCGGAAAGTGTATCATCTTATACCTTGCACATTGGTTTACGTATCACGACTACATTCACTCTGTAGGAACATATTAAAAAGATTTCATGATTGTCATTGTGAAGCTCTGACATCATTCTGTTGCTTAAGTCTTTGACTAATACATTTGTTTGTTTCTATAAGCTTAAGTGACTTACATCTGGATCAATAATGTAGTCAACAGCGGCACTTGCTTGTCTGAATGATCCTTGGGCCATGTAGTCGAAGTTATCGTCCACATCAAAGAAACCAGTTCTTAAAGTCAAGTTCACAATTGGATATTGTCTAACGTAATGTCCGTGTTTGTCGTACATTCTGGGGAAAAAGTTATGGCGATTGTTTGAGAATTATGTCTGCAGTTTTTTTTGGTTCAGTACGAATTTTTTTACATACTACCAGTAACCGCCAACTATTTCATATCCGTTAATATGTTGACAATTTTATTATATAAATAAATAGTTATAACGTACCGGTAGCTTTCTAACAGTGATAAAAAATGTTTTTTTTTTTCGAACTGACTATACTGTTAGCCTTAGGGGCCCTGGAGCCTTTACGGCTTTTACAGCTTTACCGGGCTTGGGGGCGAGCGCTTAGGGCACTCAGCCACGAAAGCTAAGCAACAACCTCCGAGGGTGCCAAAGTGGCCGAACCTCGGCGAAAAAAAATGTAAAATCGGATCATTAGTTTCAGAGATTACCTCCTACAAACTTTACCTCTTTATAATAGTCGTATAGATTTAAGTAAATGTATGAGCTGAGTAAGTAAGAACTGGTTACCGCTTGGTTTCAGTCACACCTGATAGCAATTGAAGGTGAAAAAGGTAATGATAAACAATTGCCCATTAAAATGTTATTCACTTTTCTTGCAAAGACACATATTATATGACCTTGGAAAACTAGATGCAGTTATTGAGTCACATTCCTTTTTAATTCGCATAATGAACAACCGCAAAACACTTTGTATGATTAAACCGAATATTGACTGCATATGTGTAGATTCTGAGCGGATACTTACTTAATAGTACCTTCTTGTATCGTATGCAACCATCGTAAAACAAATGGATATTCCAAAGAAACTTGTGGAAATATTTTAGGGTTGTAAATATTTCTGAAACCTGGTAGTTCAGAGATCACTTTGTCCCTGATAAGATTATCGCGACCTGAAAGCAATTTATACTATGAGTTATCAATTTATTGTGGCTGTAGATTAATTTATCTTCTCTTTACATATCTTTAAAAACCTTCTAATACTGAAAAAGTAAAGGCCATTTAAAAGTAGTTTAGTAATGTAAGATGTAATTAATGAAAAGTATATTACAATCCAAGAAAAATGACGGCCATCGATGGGAGAGTGGCAAAAACCTGAAGGTTACTTTATATCGATTGGCTGATCACGAAATGCCGTTTCCGAAGCAAGTTACTGTGCTCGGTTTTACGTTTTATATGATAATCACGATCATGTATTTATTAAAAAATTATTACCCATCCATGCCGGGAGAAGTTCATAGAAAAGGATCTGCTGTGCAATAGCAATGTTAATGTCTTTAGCTGTAATAAACAGCAACTCATCATCCCAGCAAGGGTTGACCTTGGCCAGATTTTGGGCAATTACGTTGTGCTGTCTCCAAAGCCAGATAAAAATGATGTTGCTATTGGCTATTATGTTGGAGCTATCTTCAGCTGCGAACAAAAAATGTTGGTTTATACGCTAGCGTTTTATTGTAATCAAATCTAAAACTTGAGTGACGATGTAGTCTCAATTGGTAAAACTACTCTGTCATAAATCGTACCGGAATATATCAATAATACACAAAATATTAGTTATTCATCCAAATTTATTTTATCACCTTCAAAGTATGCTCCTTCAAAAATGATACACTTACGCCAACGAATAATTCAATAATGAAAACATTTTTTAAACGCTTTTCAGCTTTTTGAGTTTAGTTCTCGTTGCGAATTCTTTTTTATGGCTTCTACCGTATGAAAACAGGTGCCAAGAAGTAGTAATTTGAGTTTAGGAAAAAGAAAGAAGTCGGCTGGAGACATATCTGGTGAGTAAAGTGGCTGCTCTATGGTATTTGTAGAGTTTTTGGTTAAAAATTTGTTCACAATGATGGCCTTGTGTGAAGGCGTCAAGAATTTTCTTTCCACAAATCTGGCAATTTCGGCCGGTTTCGTTTCAGTTGGAAGGCACCACTTCGAAGCTTGTTAACTAGTTTGCATGTCAAACTCATAAACTCACGTCTCATCACCAGTAACAATACGTTTCATGAATTTTGGGTCGAAATTAAGTCGTTCTAGAATGTCCTAAGCGACTCTTATACGATTGATTTTTTGGTGAATAATTAGGCCTTTAGAACTACCCGAGCGGCAACATGTTTCATACCCAAGTGATTATTTAAAATTATACGGATTGACTCGTGAGATGCAGAAAGTTCAGTGGCTATCTCTCTCAAACTTGAATGAGGATTTTCAGTAACTACTTCCTTCACTTTTACGATGTTAACTTCAGTTGAAGACGTTGATGAACTACCATGGCGAGGAAAATCTTGCAGCATATCTTGACCGCTTTTGAACGCTTTGTACCACTCATAAGTACAAGTTTTTTATAAAATCGATTCGCTGTAAGCTTTCTGTAACATTTTCAATGTCTCCGAACATGAAATTCTATTGACGATGGAAAATATAAGACAGACTTGATGTTCGATTTTTTTGTCCATTATTAAATTTGCAATACAGACTAGATAATGATTTATGTAAAAAGAGCACTGTATTTAATTAATTTTTTTAGACATTAGATATAGTATATCTCAAAAAAGCTAACCAAATAGAGAATAAGTCAGAATCATGGTTCCAGTGTAAAATCAACAGTGCGAACATACATATTTTATTATATACAAGAATTGCTCATTTGCTTATTGGTAGTATTCGATATAATATCTGCAAAAATAAAAACAAACGTAACAACCACACGTTAACTTGTATACATAACTTACGCATAATAATGTATATTAACGATGCTTAGTTTTTATACTATGATTGAACTGTTGTTATCATGTTTTCATGTATATTGTTTGAACGTAGTTAATCTCTTTATCTATATAAATAAAATAATTGAGGTTTGTGTTTGTGCGCGCGTCACGCAAAAACTATTTCTCAAAAAGTTATTAAAGTTTTAATAAACTACGATTTTTATAAGCACTACGCGTTCTTCTGTCGTGCACGCGAGCGAAACCGCGGGCACAGCTAGTATTTTAAATAAATACTAGTGGTGGGGCGCGGGCGTTTAGTGGACAGTATATTTTAATTGCGGGCACGTTATCTGTTTTTGTGAGAAAAATATGGCGTGCAGAATGAGTGTTTCGATCGATATTTCTCATAATAAAGTAAAACCACTCACCTTAGGTTTGAAGAGCTCCTGCGCAGGATCAATCACACGATATGTTCATTTAGTATGAAGCAACTATACTTTATAATTTCTTCATCTTAACAGCAGAGATGCTCGAGGTGCGGACGATGCGAAAACACACAGCGTATTAACTTACACCCCTGCGAGGGGCAGTGCGGTTCCAAGGCAATTAGAAATGCCTCAAGTACGCGGAAAAGATTTTTCCACCATTCAAGAGAGGGCTGTACCCGATTATGAGAGTATCGAATACACGTTTTCGGCGCAAACATCCAGCATGCTACAGTTTTATCAGAATCTTTTTTTTTAAGAAACCCACCCAATCGAGGTATTGGCTGGCAGAAAGTCGAATATAAATTATTTGTATTAAAGGAGAAACTGTAGAAAGCAACGAAAAATTAACAAACATAATTATAATCCATTTGGGAAGTCTCGTATCTCAGAGCTATAAAGAAATATTTATTGAAAATGGTACTAGACAGCCTGCAGCAGTTAGGTATCATTAGAAAATACTCACGCATCGAGTGGCATCTGGTTTCACGAGGCTTCTGATTTAAAAAGCAGACGTTGTTTTGTGTTTTATAACTTGGAGGCCAAATCCTTCCATTAGAGATTTCGACCTTCAACAATCCACCTTCTAATTGCCTCCACTTGAGTAGTAGGTTACTCGACCCACTGCCATATAAAGACGACAAATCTATCAATGGAGTTGATGTTAATATCTGCAAATAAAAATTGCCTAAAAATATTGAATCATTAAATAATAAATTTGTGTGGATGACATCCAACAGTGTATTGCGGATACATAGAAACTAAATACTGAAAAATACTAAATAGAAGATGCTGTAATTTTTGCCTTGGTAAATAGGGCATTGCAGTTTAACTATTGGTTGCATTTATATAGTAATTAATATCGTAATTTTTATTTTCGCTCGTATATCAAATTGTATATGTACAAATAATTGTACTTAACCCATACCAACATTAGACCTTATATATTATTTAAGGGCAATGAAATCGCGATTTAAACGACAATAAAATACAATACTAATGTTGTACAAAATAAAAGTACTTACTCGGTTAGGGTGTGTATTATTCTTAAGGCAACCTCTGCTTTGGAAAGTCTCCGGCCTCGTCATATTCAAACATTTAATATCAGAGAATCGATCATCATCTGGCACTTTGATTGGGGTACAAGCTCGATCTGTCTTACCCTTCGGCAAACAGCAGTACGGTTTCCAAATAACATAGTTGACTGAAATCGAGGTCAGACTTCATTCGATTTACGTCCAGAATTAACAACGGTTTTGATTGTCTAAATTAGTGATGTCAGATATCGACTTCTAAATGTTTCAATGCTGAACTTAAGGGTCTTCACGACATTCTTCCAGGTGACAGGTACTGGTTTTATTACCACACCAACCACCAATATATAAGCGATTTTAAGCATCGACATGTCTAATTTAATTATTTCTCCAGTACATCATTTTACCATGAGAACATTTCTCAATACGTTGAGGTTTACTAACGATGTTTTCTTCACCGTTACCTATTATTATTTCTGACTATCTTATATAAGCATTATCAACTGCTTGTGTCGTATAGAGAATGAATAAGTAAGTCGAACTATGAAATTTTAAACTATGAACTACAACTTATGATTAGAAGAAACATTTTAAAGATGAAAGATTGATTTGAAAAGTACCCGGGTTATAATTAGTAGCAATCGCTAGTTATATCAATATAGAAAAAAGTTGTAAATTTGTACTTTCACCTGTATCGTGAGCTGAGGTGACATCACTTGATAGGAGTACCCAGACATAGCTTGAAAGTAATGAAAACTTGTCGCTCGGTACATGACCCTCCGCGAGGAAAAGCGTGCGTAAATACCTCGGAAGCGGCATATCGTTTCCACTTTTTGCTTTTCTTGGCTCGTCACCTACAACATTGAGGAAAATCTCTTACACGACCATTTCATTCCACATATAATCTATAATATATTAATACGTGAAGCAAAAACTTTGTACCCCTTTTTACGAAAATTGCGCGGACGGAGGATAATGAAATTTCCCACACTTATAGTTTATATAGAGAAGGAGTGCAGAATGCTAATATTTTCTTTAAATTATTCATTATAAATACATAAAATCAATAAAAAAAACATTACACACACTACCATGTATTTGACACACACGCACGCATATACACTTTTGTTTATTGTTAAAGTCTATGGTCAACTTGAGAATAGATTAATATTATTTGTCTATAGTCTTACTGAATGTCAAACATAACCATAATATACATGTCAGAATATCGTGTCTATGTCACTATTTAAAAAAGAAATCATGTTTCATAGCAACGAGATAACAGATCATGACAGGAATTCAAATTACGGCGTATATAAAATAAATGGAAAAAAAGTAGAGATGCCGCGCGCTAGAAACAGGTGTGCTCTGTGTACCTATATAAGCAGCCAACGACGGGCTTGAAGGATGGTTCTAGCTTGAGCCCTCGGATCGTGAAGACGTTCAAGATCAATTACTAGGTCGCCTACGGGCAGCGATAACATCAGACATGCGAGGCATGGGGTGGCTATATGGAGGAGGTTGGAGGCTACTAGGGGAACCCCAAATAAACCGACATCATACTCACTTGGATTGTCAGACCCTGTACATCTCTACAATACCTGCACCTAACCCAGATTACGCCCACAAGATCTATGATTCCATAATTAAGATATCAAGGAAAATCCTGGTGTCTTCGACAGTCTAATCTAATCTCTCTCTCTTTGACATATATATATATATATATCAATTACTTTAAAATAATTAAAAAAGGTATTCTTTAATTTAATATTTTTTTTATTTTTTATATTTCATGTAATTTCTTTGAAAAAAAATAGGCAAATTAACAGTGTAGCCTTGGCGAAATCTGTGATTATAAAAGTATATATTAAGTTTTTGACAATAGAATCTTATTAATGTTCATACTTATAATTTTAATGAATTATGGTCGAATTTCGACCTCTGGGCGACCACTAGTACCTAGTCTAATAAATCAAGTGAGGAATTATTGTACATCTTCTAATAATTTGGTTATATTTTACGTTTTTATCTATATAGGTGCTTTTTTTTTTCAAAGTACCGAGTTTAGCATAGGTTGTTAGTGTAATTAAATAGTAATAATATTATAACAGTGATCTGATAATAATAATATTATTGTGGTATCTGTAATATGCGGACATGCGGTAAGTCGAACCACTTTTACAACGAAATTATTTTTGTTCTAATATAACTACCCACAGTAAAATGATACATGGTCTTATCGATTTTTCATATCGTAAGCAGAGTTTAACGACATTGTGTGTTTTTTATACTGAAAATGTGGAAAACAAGCCTACGAACTTTGATGTTCTTGACTTGGGTTGAATGAAAGACACTTGTGGTACAGTCACTGTATTATTATATAAGTACTTCAGAGATAACAAGATATGTGTTAGAGCTGACGACGTAGCGTAACGAGACTAGAGAGAGATTCAAGTGACATTTGTCTTTGGTGATGCTATACACATAATAGTGTTGTGACACGGTCCGCCTGATTATGATCGGCTACCTTTGCCTAGGGATGTTTGTAATACCGTAGGTATCACTAGCGCGTTGCATACCTTGAACCCCCTACCACAAGGAGCTCTGGAAACCCCACTCACCGCAGAAATATATGGTTATTGGGCAGTGATCTTTGTAAGGTGGAGGTATTCCACCAGTCGGGCTGACCAAAGTAAAGAGAAATCTTTAAATCTGTGCCCAGCCCTCTCTTGAAAATACGGTGCGATGCAAATAAGATATCTTTTGACAGTTTCAGCCGTTCGCATGACAAGCAGATTAATTTTCAATCCAACACTACCGTAGCTATAATGCAACCATTTGTAACAAGGTACAAGTGTGTTGTAGTGAAGGTTACTTGACATCATGTTACGAAAAAACATGGCTAGTTGTAAGCAGCATCATCTGTTTGGCAACTGGTACCTCATCCAACATAGTATGGTGTTAGGGTTTTTTCTAATGCCCGCCTGGCTTGCTACCACCCTCAAGTTGAAAATCTGTCGCCAAGCACCAATAGGTGTGTTCCGGCAGCTGCACTTGAGAGCCAGTCCTCTCAATAGGCTTAGCGTGACAGCATCTTGTTTCAGATTGTGGCCACAACGGTAAACTTATAACGATAAAATAAAAGTCCAATTATCACCGGAATGATCACTCAATTTGGTGAATTTTGCTATATATTTTTATGCAGCTTGTTATATTTAAAGAAATCTTAAAAACTTGCTGGTACACAATAACATGCAATTTGTTATTTTTAAAAGTGTAGTTATATTTTCATAAGGTTTTTTATGATTTACAAATTTTATCTCAGATCCCATCTTTAGGGTTATGACGCACAAGTATTATTTCACGGTATGACTTTATAATGATTTTTTTTCTTATGTCACTCTTCTTGGTCATCGAGTACAAATTTGATGTGATATTATTTCCGATGATTTATGTTAATAAACTTTTTCAAATTTTATTTTTCGTGAATAAGGCAAAAGCTGTCTTGAATGATGTAGATTCAAACGTATCAGATAATTTAGAATCACACTGAATATAGCTCATTGTTTGCTTTAGAGAGTCATTTGTTTAGGGCACTCCTATTAATTGAGAAGGTAGCGACCTAAACTGACTAGACACCTAACTTCTTGTGTTCTTAGAATACTGGAATAAGGCTATTAGAATTTTAATCCCACGAATGTTGAGTTATTTGACGCTTGTTGTAAGACTGTATCTGTTATAAATATGATATAATATATTTTGGACAAAGTTATTCTTCAGAAGATATGACTAACTTGGTAAGAAGAGACCGCCGATGGATTTCGATCTCTCGGTGGTCACCGTTGTATTTGGATTGTACTGTACTACCTTCAGGGACAGTACAGTCATGTGCCGAGCTACTATAAAAAATGATCGAACCATATTACCCAATTTTACCTAAACTCAAATTTATTGTAAGGTTGAGTGTATGACAATCGTTGCGACGTCCGAGCACACTACTCCAAAAAGTGCAATATTGAAGAATCGGGCATCCAAACATACCATCAATGAAACTAGTGGGTAAGACGTTGCGAACGGGTGTATGTGAGGCTCCTCGTGTTGGGTGCTGGAGGTTGTTGCACGACCCATCGATTCTTCTGCCTTCGTAAGGATTACATGGTTCAATATCTTTTATGCACCAGCTAATAACAAACAAGAAAATTATAATACCAATAGTAAAATCTCAATTAATATGTTCTCATTTAGATGATGTAAATATAATGATTATTTATATGATTTGCAAACTAAAATTCTCATTGTGCTTGAATATAACGTGTAACTAACGCATAACGTGTAACTGACGACGAAATACGTTCTCGTAATTATTTAAATTTACTGGGAATCATAAGATCAGTATTTGTTTTTTTTTACAGCGTCATGAAGTACCATAGAAAATAATATTATGTTTAAAATATAATTTAATACTGTAAGTGATTATAATTAATCATATAATATGTTATACTTACAAGGTAGTATTAGCTTTAACGTGGCGCTTGAATTCTTCCTCGGTTATAGGTGTCCCGTGATAGGCATCGTAAAATATACCGCAGTGAATACCACATAATGTGGATAAAAGTATTACAAATCCTAACATTTATTATCAGCAATATAAAGTTCTTTATAATTAATTAACTATGGAAGTTTATATTGGTGATTGATTATTTATTACAAAATTTTAATTATTAACAATAATTTTAGTAATCTTTTAGAAACTGTACGATCGCTTACGGTTACACTTAGGCAGTGAGCGTTCAAACCTACCTGGTCGCAACCAGGTACACAGACTTTACTAACCAAAAAAAAATAAAACAATAGATGTTTTTCATTATTTTTCCAGTTACAAAATTATACAAGTAAAGATGATAGATTGGGTTAATTAGCAGGAAAAATGTAATAAAAACTTATAAGAGTACTACTATATGTTTATAATATGTTTAACAGATGGCTGATGGGGTCCAAGAGTTCTCGAGTGGCGGCTACGTACCGGAAGACGCAGCGTGGGCAGACCCGCCACAAGATGGTCCGCCTACCTGGTAAAGATTGCGGAAAGCCGCTGGATGCGGACAGCACAGGACCGGTCGTTGTGGCGATCTTTAGGGGAGGCCTAAGTCCAGCAGTGGACGTCTTTCGGCTGACATGATGATGATGATGTTTAAGTAGCATTTGATGCTTCTGATGTTGCAAGCGTCCATAGCTTGCGGTGACCGTTTACCTTCAAGCGGACCGTACGTTGGTTTGTTGCCGTCGCAGCAAAAAATTAAAGTTGGATTTGACCGTGCTATGTTCATTGCATTTGGTTCAGTTTGCTTAGAGCTAGGTAAAATTATTGCATTCCTGGATTCCCGGCAAACAGTGGATAATGCCATGCACATATTTATCTGTAAAATATTTTAACGAATTTTGTGAGAAATTAATTATATTATTGTTTTAGTAATTATTTTTTTTAATATTTTTCTTCTAATCTCTACTATTTATATAATCAGAGCTCAACACCAAATGCGTTACTACAGTTCTCTATCTCACTTCATCTGTGGTACTTATTCCTTGTTTGACACTTCGTTGAATGTATGTTCCGCCAGCTCAAATTCTTTTTTCAACTAACAACGGTATTTAAGTATTTAAAAATTTAATCATCAGAGAAATAGAGATATTTACATCATACACGGCCGCTTGGCCACTCACTGCAAATATCCAAGCTTGTAGATACAATTAATGAAAATTAAAACACGTAGTTTCCGGGAACATCAAAAATATTTCTACATAGAATTGGGTATTCTGATGGGCTACTTATTAGTGTCCTGATCGGTCAATATATATATATATGTAATACGGGATCGACGCGATAGGACTACGTTGAAGCCACAGTGTTTTCATGCTGACGTTACTGGAATCCTCGGTATATTACTTTAAGATTCAATAGCATAACTAATGCCTTTCTTACTGAGTAGATAAGTTTTCAGAGAATTTGGTATTTTGAAGGACAACTTCTTCTTGTTTTTACCGGTCCAATATATGTAATGTAGAATCGTCGCAATCGGAAGGTGTCGAAGCTACAGTGCTTTCTTACTTAGTCTACTTGAATCTTCGGCTTATTATTTTGACTGAATCGCATAACTGGTACATTTTATCTTTCTTACTAAATTTATTAGTTTTCAGAGAATTTGTTATTCCAAAGGCAACTTCTTCGTGTCTTGAGCAGCCCAATATGTGTAATGCGGTAACGACGTGATCATAAGTTTCGGGTTTAACCGAGAGCTTTAGGCTTCTGCATTTGAAAGATCATGCGCTTGGACCCTGGTTCTTTTATGAGACTAGAGGAAGTACTGGTGGATCTATCCACAGTCTAACCACAATCGAGTGAGACCTGGGGTTAAAAAATTAGAAATGTATGTTTGTTCAAGACACCAGAATAAAGCTATTACTGTGAGTATTAGCGTTTTGTTCCCCATTTGTTATTGGCTTGCAGAGTTGTTTAGTGTACATGTCAAATTATCCAAAAAATATATTTTAATACAGAAGTTCGTAATGGCTACACTTTGTTTTGAACGCTTAATGGTTCAATTACATTTCAAAAACACAGTTGTTAACTATAGTAATATCAAATCATCATCATCATCAACCTATATTAGTCCACTGCTGGACATAGGCCTCCCCTAATGAGCATCATAGCGGCCTGTCTTCAGCTTGCCGCATCCAGCATCTGCCTGCAGTCTTTCGCATATCGTCATCCCATCTGGCCGGAGGGCGTCCTACACTACGTTTGCCGAGTCGCGGTCTCCATTCAAGAAACCGTTTTCCCCAGCGGTTGCCGGTTCTTCGCGAGATTTGGCCGGCCAACTGCCACTTCAGCTTGCTAATTCTTTGAGCTATGTCGATAATTTTGGTCCTCTGTCAGATGTATTCGTTACGAATCGTATCCTTCAGAGAAACTCCGATCAAATAGAAAATAAAATTAATTTGTATACTATTAAGGATTATTGCATCATAGTGTGTAACTATTTGTAACTGACAATCTGGTGGCATTGGAGCCTTTCATAGCAGTTTTCATAATATAATATATTAGCAGACTAGAGAACTATATTCTAGAGCTAGACCTAAAAAAAGAAGTATAATATTTACTCGCCGAGAAACAAATTAATTCACTTAGTAAGTAATTAGAATTATTCATTTATGAGATGGTCATTTAACATAATTACACCTTACACCTATATTTTCGGTATTGTTATTTTGTCAACAAACTTATAGCTGATAACATTGTTGTATAACAACCCTTTTTTTGTAGTAATTATTTGCTTAATTTTGTTTACAATAATATCATGTTATAACCAAGTAACTATAATTTCAAATAATAAAAAATAATTTCGAGTTAATATTTGTATAGTGTTTATTGGTTAATTCCATTGGCGTCGTCTGTTCACCCGGCGATGGTCAACATCGTCTCAAAACATAGTCTCAAAATATGTTTATGAAACTACGAATAATGGCGATAGGACACAATAGAAGCGTTTTACCAACAAATAACAAAGGCATATTGTGCTCAGAGCCTTATTCGAAACCTCATCTTATAATTTCTGCCAGGTGATATGATTTTATCAAGCATTTCAGATAAAATATTTTGAAACTACAATGAGCTGAAGTATGGTAGTTTAGCGCTATTTATGGAGCCAAGGTGAACAGGAAATGACGTCACACGATGTAGGCAGAGAGGATTCGATCAATAATATAAATCGACGTGAACGTAAGCAGAATGACTGTTATCTCAAAATAAGTTTTTGAGGCTTTGAATAATGCAAAGGACACAATATGCGTTTTATTAATAGGTAAAACGCTTCTATTATGTATTTATAGTTCATGATAATATTTGCACAATGTAACAAGTTACATTCTATTCTATTACATTACCTTTTTATTTATTTATTATTATCCTTTTGCGAAATATTGAGCTTTAAAGTTGTGTGTGTGTCCGCCCTAGCTAAACAGTTGTTATTAATATGTGAAATAATTCATGGTTGAAGTATATATAATGAAGTTAAAAGAAACCTATCTGTGCTAAGTAGACTTTACGAGTCAATCAACTTATAAAATGTAGTTGGAGAAGTAATTAACTACGTAATTTTGAAAATAACTTAAAGACCCCTCTCTAAAGGATGATTCGTGTTACACCAAGCCAGGCGCCAGGTAGGAATTACGTAGGAATTGGGAGGTAATAAAAAACTACATATAGATTGTAAAATATTTCTGATTTGTGCGCTTAGTTCATAGATAGAAGTGTTAATTGGTTTGCTTATACAATATTTATTGACCTACCGATAATGATACCGTTAAAGATATATTTAATGAGCATACAATAAATGATACGACAAATTAATTAAACATAC
This sequence comes from Saturnia pavonia, assembly GCA_947532125.1. Lineage (NCBI taxonomy): Eukaryota > Metazoa > Arthropoda > Insecta > Lepidoptera > Saturniidae > Saturnia > Saturnia pavonia. Next base: position 1,518,709 of record OX383901.1, read on the forward strand.
AGATTGATATAACGAGAGAGAAATGAAAGTATTAGACTTAAACTCAATACAAAGATGTGATTTAGTTGATTAAGAACATTTGAACAACACTATGAACATGAAATTATTGCGTCTTAGAGAATTTTTTAAAATGCGTTCCATTTAAGAAGAAATGCCATCAAAATTTCTTAAGATAAGCATTCTAATACTATTGATCAGTGTTGCTTGTCTGGACTAATTTGATATAAATACTATAGTTTCTTCTTTCTCGATATGGCTATTATTATACATATTTTATCTATTTTTGCATTTGTATTCCTCCAATATCTCAGGATTCTGACATTTATCATCAGTCCACGCGCGGTAGTCAATCGACGGTATATTACTGCAGCTTGTTAATTCGTTTCTGGAAGAAATGATTAAAATTAAATTTAAAATTTATATTAGTTAGAAGTTACGTGTAAACAGACTTCACCAGTACCCCGTTGATTTTTAAATTAAGATATGCCTAAAGCGGGATGAAGCGGAAAGCGGACGATGATTCATGTTCGGTGTTTACGACCACCATATATGTACGTTACGTTACGTATATATGTCATAATGACGCCACATTTTGAAATTAGTCAATGTATGATTATTTACTCAACAGCTTATGCTGACCTTAATGACGATTATCCAAGAAAATTATTTCGAGTACAATATACTATATATAATAATTTTCCAAGTCCAGTATAAAATATGGTTGCAAGGTATACAATACAGATGCTCCTGTAATAGACAGTAGCTACTGATGAAATCTAGAAGAATATAGCGAAGCAGCGAGAAATGGAGTCTAAAATTAAAAAACTAACACGATTGTGATTTAACAACTAGGTATAACTTAAGCAAGTCTTGATATATATTTTTCACGTAGCAAGCTAAAGTGATTACACTTTACTTGATGGTGAGCACTGCGCAACTACATCATACTACATACTACATCCATGACTACAGTGGGATCTACAATCCATCGTTAGTCGTCGCTGTGATGCCGGCCTGCTCAAATGTCTTTTCACGTTATGTTTGAAGGATTCTATGTAATAGGAAGGAGGGAACACGCTCGAAAGACAGTTTCATAGTTTCACAATACGGTAAAGATAGCAAATTTCTTTGTTCGTGTCAAGATGGAGGTTACCGCAAATCTGTGGCTCCAGAGCCCAGCGCGTGTGATTTTGTTATGAGAGGAAGAAAAGGAAATTAGCTTGAACAGCTCTGAGAACACTGGCCATGATACAAATGGTAAGACATGCTTATCGAGGCAATGTCTCTGCGCAGCTTAAGTGGCTCGATGACTTTACGTGTAGTAACGTCTGCATCATTTACAATGCAGACAGACCATCTTTGCAACCTGTACAGGGCTTCGAGGAGGCATTTTGTGGATGTCTTCAAAATGTGCGAACAATATTCCATAGAAGACCGAACTTGTGGCTTGTAAAGCAGATGGAGCTGTTCGGCGTGAAAAACCATTTTCAAGATTCTGAGTCTCCGAGATATGGTGGAGATGACACTCCCGATATAATCCCTAGAGTTAAGATCACTACGAATATCCATACATATGATATTGAGACTGTCACGCATTGCTAGCGAGATTTTCTGAAGAGCGGTGAGGGGGAGATGTGGATTTTTTTTGTAGAAAGAAGTGTCCTCTGGTGTTTTCTTCACAATGAAATCAAACAAGTTATTTGCTCCATATAAATGCGGTACAAGGATTGATTAAGTTCAATGACAAGTTTCTCTCGTCTCTTTTTTGTTTTTCCCCGACTAACTCTTAGCGGGCGTACAATGGATGGTGTTATCATCAGCATAGCAATGGATATGACCATAAGCTAATAGAAGTAATGGTAACAGTTGTAGTGTGTTCACATTTAAAAGTGCGAGCAGCGAATTACATCCATCGACTAGAACAGATATTTGCAAAAAAAAAACATGTATTAATATTTAAGGAACACTCTCACACACAGCTAATCTATTCTGAATTAAGCGTAGTTTTGATAACCAGACAGGTGATATTCGAAAACTACAAGTTTGGAGTTGCAATTACATAATTTGTAATAATGACCATCATACAAGGTAGACAGAGAAACTTACCCTGGTCCAATATTCAAAAATGCTTGAGGCTGTATTTCTGTTACGGTGTCGCCGACGTCACACAGAGTTCTAGCAATAGTTACTTTTCTTATTTCATACAGCTGATCTGAAATGAAATGTTTTATTCAAATATTACTAAAATATTTGTGTAAAAGGATCCTTCAAATACATATAAATATTTTTTTGACAATCCTATAATTTGTGTTATAACTTGCACGATTTGATAATATGAAATGAAATAAAATTGATTGGGTTGGATGAGAAAAAACCTTTTATTGACGGATAGTACGGGGAGCATATTTAATATATTATGTGATGATCTTTTTATCGAATATGCCGATAATATCACTAATCTGCCAAATAAATAAAATTTGTAACTATGAGATTGAAATTGTAGTACATAACATTAAAAACACTGCTGTGAGTGCACTTTTAATTATTATAAGCAACATAATAACAATTTATTTAAGACAAAACTAGCAATCTTTTTACGTAACTAGCAGATATATTTTATATAATGGGAACTTGTGAGGGTTACCTGCTTTATTTCACAAAACATAGAGCTTTGCTATTCTAAGGGAAAAGAAGATCCCAAAAAGTCTACCACTGGACATAGGCCCCTCAAAAAATCGCTACAAGGACAAGTCATGTGCTGCTCGCATTTAGCGGGTTCCCGCAATATTCACTACGTTGTCGGTCCACCTTGTGGCGGGTCAGCTTTCGCTGCGTCTTCCGATTTGTGGCTCCCACCCGAGAAATCTATGACCCATCGACCATCCATTCTACAATCGATGTACTTCGCCCCCTGCCACTTAAGTCAAACAATTGTGAAAGCAATGTTGGATATTTTGGTTCTTCTACAGATCTCCTCGCCTCTCATTCGAACACGCAGAGAAACTCTGAGCATAGCACTCTACATTGCCCTTTGCTCGGCATATGACTATTTAAAATATGTATATAAAAATAATGCATACCCAAAGTAAAGGCATTTGGTCTCTCGGAATTTTCATACCAATGTCTATCAGCCATTACATTCCGGAGTAACTGCTCAACGACCAGGCAAAAGAAGGTTTGTGGTACATCACCACCGGGTATCAATTTCTCAAGCCATATTCCGGCTATGAGATCTACATCCTCGACATCTTCATAAGCAGATTTCAAAAGTTCAATTCTCTGAAATAGGTAACAGTTATAACACAAAAAAAAACTGTTCTCCCTATGCTGGTGGATATCGTTTTCATTATTCTATTAATCCATTGTGTATATTCTACTGTGAATATTTTGTATTCTTGTTAAGCATCACTAAATAAAAGTAATATCTTATTGAGTGTATATTTACCTCTGGATCGATAATTCCTAGTAAATCATCCCAATTCTTAATTGCTTTTCCGAAACAAAACTCTCTGTACTTCACGTAAGGTTGAAATCCAAAATATCTGTTCTTTGCTATGTCAGTAGTGAATAAATCCGCAGCACGCTGATGGGGACCTAAACCAACTTCAGCCATCTAAAGAAGAAATATAATGTATGAAAATAATGTTGCAAAGTAATATTAAAATACGATCTCAAATTACCACAACGAACAATTGAGTAGATTATAAGTTTTTTTCATGTTCACTTGCTAATCAGCACTATTGAATTTAGTCCTGAGTGTGGTTTAATTGCCTTCTTAAGGAATGACTAGATTAAATATACTTTTTTATCTATCAAACTACACTGTTGGCCATAAGGTCTCGGAAGGCTCACCGGGCTTGTATTAAATATGCCAGCCAGTATTTTGTTACTCTACTCTATACCTAGTTATATATATTATAAATTAATATAAAAGAAATAGTCGTTGTCCTCGTCTGCAAGTCTGCTTCTTCGCTTTCTTCTTCTAAAATCACGCAACGGATTTTTATACGGTTTTCACTGTCATTTACAGATATTTTTTCGAAAGATTGTTATATACAATACTTTCTAATTAAGTTTTCGTATAGTAGAGAAAATTAAATGTATTATTAATAAGTCGTCGAAAAAAATCTATTTTCGGGCGCTAACAGGGTTTACGCTGACTAAACCTTTAGAGATACACCAAATAATGTCCAAAAAGAATTGAATTTCTTCAAAAAGCGTACAGAAAAGTCCACCGTGGCACGTATCTTATCTCTTGTCAAACTCTCGTGTCAAAAGTTAACATTTTTATTTTTAAAATATTAATCAAAAATATTAGGTTATTTACGAAGTTGTTTTCTTTCATTTAGTATCAATATTTATCCAAATATATATAATATTAGTTATCTTGGGTATTTAATATAGATTATAATTTCCCTATGTAAAATATCATTTAAATGAATAAGGAAGAAGTTATTACAGATTTAATATTACGCGCAATAAAAAAAAAATTCTCGCAGCGAAACGGTTGACCGGTAATACGCATCGCTACCGCCACCCGTACCGTGGCCAACATATGAACAGCGCATCGCGAGCTAAGCGCACTTTTCGTAACAATGAACTTATCAAAGCGATAAACTTTACATCAATCGAACATGATTTTTTAAACATAAATTACACCACATAAATAATAACACCCTTGCGAAGCCAGAGCGGCTTTCTGTCTAATCTGCGCATTTGCTTACGTATTATGACTATATTGAGCTGAAGAGCTGAAGTATTTTTTTCTAGGTAAGTGTAAACACGTTCCTTTTACCATTTTTTTCAGATTACCTTGAGACCTAGCAGTCGCAAATTAACAGCTCTTACAACCAGTACAGGCCAGTATCAAATGAGACAGGTCATAAACTACACGTACTTTTTGAAGTTCCGTTATAGTTATAGACGATTTAGGTTCTAACATTAATATAGATAAGAATTATTATATAAAATTAGTAAGAATAGAACTGACCTTATTATCAATAAATAGGAATAACTTAAAAATAAACATATTTAGTAATAACTTAAATATTTTCGATTAAGGTTTTGACAAAAAAAACATTTGTTGGTTTTTTTTTTCGTTGACCTTTCAGTTTAAAAGTACATATTTTCCTTTATATATTATGCCTAGCATGCTCTTTTACATTAATTGATTAAAGTTTTGTCTGATTTTATTGCAAGTTTAGAGAGTAAATAAATAGCTTTTATCGAATACGGTCGCCTTAATTTAATTTACACAAACACCCATAATAACAGATCAATAGATTAAGAACATTACAAGACAATTTGCTATCCTGCACTATCTAGGTGCCTTAATCTTTTTTTTATTTAGAACTGACTATACTGTTAGCCTTAGGGGCCCTGGAGCCTTTACGGCTTTTACACCTTTACCGGGCTTGGCTGCCTTAATCTGCGACGTGTAATATTATTGAAGCTATTGTAATGAAACTTACATCTGGGTCAACGATGTAGTCAACAGCAGCAGTTGCTTGTCTGAATGATCCTTGGGTCATGTAGTCAATGTTATTATCTACAGCAAAAAAACCAGTTCTCAAAGTCAAGTTCACATTCGGATATTGTCTAACGTAAACTCCATGTTTGTCGTACATTCTGAAAGTAACAAAAAATAGGCCTTACTTAATTGCTATAGAAATTTGTTAGCCGAATAGCTAAATAAATAGAATACCGCGTCAATGTCTCTGGTTCGTACTTGATAACATATCTCATGTAGAGACATAAAAATAAAAAAGGTGTGTGTGCGATTCACACACGATAGAAGTGAAACTTCATTTTAAAAGACATTTTCTATTTTATTTAAACAGTGTGCAATATACATACACACCGACATTTACTCTCTCGCTCTGGCTTACACAAAGAGGAGAGACCGATAATGTGCGTTAAACGTTTAACATTTAATTACAGTAAGACCTTAAAACCATAAGAAAGTAGTAGATAGTACTTTTTGTAGTATACTGGTTGGTGCTAAGCCTTAATGACTCCCAGTGGAAAGTGAAGGTATGACCGATAATGGTAAGCGCTTGTCTAGTAATAACTGATTAACTTTTTTGTACGACTCCAAGTACAGATATGGGTGGTGAGTTTCATTCCTTTGCAGTTCGCATAATACACGAAGTGGAAGCGCTTTGTGAATAAATTTAATATCGATTACATATAGGTTGATTCTGAACGGACACTTACTTAGTAGTACCTTCTTGTATCGTATGCAGCCATCGTAAAACAAATGGATATTCCAAAGAAATCTGCGGAACTAATTTAGGATTGTATATGTTCCTGAATCCTGGTGAAGCCGAGATTACTTTCTACTTGATAAGATTATCGTACCCTGAAAGCAAATCGTACTAGAAAAATATCGGCCGTGGAATGACAAGTATCTATTGCAATCAGTTGTCGTCAAATCATCCTGCAAACTCAATGACAATCACCTCTAAACAATATTTGTCATACATTGGCTGATTTATGTTTTAGCTAATTTAATAAATCTTACCCATCCATGGTGGAAGAAGTTCATAGAAATAGATTTGCTGTGCAATAGCTATGTTAATGTCTTTAGCAGTGGTAAATAGCAGCTCATCATTCCAGCAAGGGTTGACCCTGGCCAGATTTCGGGCAATTACGTTGTGCTGTCTCCAAAACCAGATAGACATTATGTTGATACCAGCTAATGTGTTAGGGCCGTCTTCAGCTGCAAAAAAAAAATTCATAAAAATTATGGACTGTACACTATTGTCTTCATAAAACCTGATGTTCAGTGACAATGTGATCTTAGATGGTAACATATATAAATGGAAGTCGGCCTTTATCCTATTAATCTTTTGTCAGTATAAAAGATCAAATGTAGATATGACCCATCATATATTTTAAGACGTGCCCAAAATACAAATAACCCTAAGAAAGAGGAAGATAAATAAAAATATTCTTACTTTTTAACTGAATAGTAAGTTTTGGCCAGCATTATGATGTTAAGATCACTGAATGACTCGTATGTCCTGTGAGAGGACGTGTATAGTATTCGAAAATAAAGTATTTAAATAAATTTACGTTATAGGCTGCAACTTAAATAAGTCAAATCAAAACCAAGGAAACTTTATTTAATGAAGGCCCTGAGAAATCGATTACCAATTTCAAAGCTACCTAAAATTAGATTTTGAAATTAAAATAATTTTGCCATATTTTATTATTATGCATAAGGCTTAACATAACCTTTCACTTATAAGCCAACACAAATCTAAATCTTTCCTATGACAATTGAAGCAAAATTTTGGTAAATTATACATTCTTTGTTGATCTCTTTCCAATATGAATCTCAAACTATGGCCAAATTAGCATATTGGGTCAATATAGATGGGCTAAATAAATAATTCATTTAAGCATGTAAAGTACAAGAGAAATTGACACAAATAATCAATCCGCATTTAGTTAACTTGCATTTGGCATTCTGCGGCAGCTAGATAGGTATCATAAAAGTAACAAAAGCTCACGTGTGAAGTGGCATCTGGTCTCACGAGGCTTCTGATTTAATAAGCAGACATTATTCTGCGTTTTATAACTCGGAGGCCAAATTCTCCCGTTGGAGATCTCTGTCTTCAGTAATCCACCTTCAAACTGTCTCCCCTTGAGCCGGAGGCCCTTCGAGCTACCGCCATATAGAACCGACAAATCTATCAATGGAGTTGCTGTAACTATCTGGAAAATATTATGCATAAATATAACATTGTATTTGATTGTGTTAAAAAAATAAAGTAGATCGTTTTAAAATATTGGGTTACATGGCGTTATAAAGCCAAGGCATGGTGCCTTTATTAAGTAAAAAATCTCATACCCACACATCCCGTCATGTTGGCGGAATTTGGGTCCGGTAAAAGAGTTTCAAAAGTGATCGTCTGTATTTAGCATCAATCAGTTATTTATTGATTAGTACACCTTTTAGATAGCATATAGAAATATGAAGCAGAAGAAATTATGTGATTTTTGCTTAGCAAACTACTGTTTCGTGGCTTAATTTTGTGCAAGTAATATAAATCTCACCTATTACAATTATACCAGAAAGTTATCCAAATCAGACCACAATTATATTACTTAAAGGTAATGACGATGACGATGACGCGATATTTTAAAATTAAACAAGAACGTAACATTTTAAAATGAAAATTCTGATTCTTTATATTAAAAAAGTTACACCGCTTACTCTGCTAGGGTGCGTATTGTTCTTAAGGCAACCTCTGCTTTGGAAAGTCTCCGGTCTAGTCATATTCAGACATCTTATATCGGAGAAACGATGTACGGGATCATCATCTGGTACTTTGTTTGGGGTACAAGCTCGATCTGTCTTACCCTTCGGCAAACAGCAGTACGGTTTCCACATGATATAGTTGACTAAAATCAAAATTAGATTTATTTCGATTTAGGCCCATAGCTTAGTGTCTTGGTTGTCGAAACTATCAACGTATCAGGTATCAACCTATGAATGTCACTCTGCTAAACAAAACCCTCTTACTGACTGCAGGCACAGGTTTAATTACTAAACCAATTCATGATATATAAGCAATTGTATCCCCAAAAAAATCTAAATTTTATTGTTTCCTCATTCCATTGTTTTATTATGAGAACAATTCTCAAAAAATTGCGGCTTTTTTAAGGTTTGTTCCTTCACACTTACCGATTATTATAATTTCTGACTATCTTCTTTAACATTTTTTTTTTTTTTTTTTTTTTTTTTTTTTTTTTTCGAACTGACTATGCTGTTGGCCCGGGGGCCTTAACAGTTTCACCGGACTTGTTGGCGAGCGCTTAAGGCACTCAGCCGAGAAATTTCGGGCAACATGCGCAAGGGTGCCAAAGTGGCCGAACCTCGGCTTGAGCTGTTGCCGTATTTGCAACATACGCGACCTAGCTAAATTCCTACGCGAATTCGAGCTAACTAACTATACATGTATGCATGTCTCTTGCCTCCTGGGAGGGAGGAAGAGACACGCGTACATGTATTTAGTGATCTGAAAAATTTTCTAAGGCTAACTATCCACAAAAAAGAAAAAAAAAAAAGGTCCCTTACAAGACCTATGTACCTGAGTGTAGTGCATGTGTGTTCATACAGTGTAATGAATGTATGTCGGTAGCTAGTGATTGCAGTGTCACTGTATCGCGCGAGCAGCTGGCTTGAGGGCTCCCTAGCGAGGGAACGGACCTAGGCTCAAGTCGCTGCAGGAGAAGGCGGTCGAGATATGTGTGCGGGAGCGAAGTTTGCCGCCCGCCCCCTGCGGAGCGAGCGGTGATTACGCGGGCGTGGGCGCAAACACGCTTGGTTATTAGATACGGGCGGGAAAATCGCGTTCGCTTCCGTGATTTTATCATCGGGGTCAGATAAAATGTCGCGCGGGCGTCTATATTTGTTAGACATTCGGATGTCTGGATTCGGGTTCTGATATGCGGCTGCCACTACTAGCTGGTTCGAATGGTTCGACGCTTTTTCAAAATAATTATTTGATAGGGACTTTATAAATGATTCGATCGAAGGTATTTCCATATCTTTATGGAGATCTACGTTCCGAGCGAACCAAGGGGCGCCGACCGCCCTTCTGAGAAAGCGGTTCTGAACTATTTGTAACTTATTGAGGGTGAGTTTACTTATGTGAGCAAAGACTGGGGAACTATAAGTTAGGATCGGTCTGATACAAGTCTTGTAGAGCGTGAGCTTATGTCTGAGGGACATTTTGCTCTTCGAGCACACGAGAGGGTGCAAGCGGCTTGAGACCATACCGGCTTTCCTTCGCACTCTATCGATATGTGCCTTGAAATTTAGGTGTTTATCCAGTGTGACACCCAGATATTTGATCTGGTTGGCCCACGGGATAGCCACATTAAATAGTTTGATAGGGGGAATTTTAACTAATCTTTGAGTGGGATGAAAGAGGATAGCGCTACTCTTATCGGGGTTAATTCCTATGCGCCATCTACGGAACCATTCGCCTAGCTTATCTACGGCTTTTTGGACTCGTAGCCTGAGGGTTTGTCTGTTCCACGAGGAACTAAACAGGACTGTGTCATCAGCGTAGGAACCTACCTCTACCTCGGGGAGGCGAGGGAGGTCACTGATATATAAGTTGAATAGAGAGGGCGCCAGAATGGAACCCTGGGGAACACCTGAGCGTATGGGATGAGGCTCAGAGAGAGCACCCTCTACTCGGTAGCAGAAGGTCCGGTCAGAGAGGTACGCGTGTATGATTTTAACTAATCTATCCGGGATTTGAAGTTCCAAAAGCTTGTGGACTAAACCGGCGTGCCAGACCTTATCGAAGGCCTTGGCGACGTCGAAGAAGACCGCAAGTGTAGGGCGAGGTTTTGGGTCGCGGTTGAAGTTTTGAAGAATGTGCTCCGTGAGGCGGTGCACTTGGTGGGTACAAGAGTGTTTGGCACGAAAACCAAACTGCTCAGGTGGTAAAAGATTTTTATCTGTGACTATTGACTGGAGCCGGTTCAGAAGGAGCCGCTCATAGACTTTTCCTAACGTGTTAAGGAGACTGATAGGGCGATAGCTGTCGGGAAGCGACGCTTTTTTGCCGGGCTTGTGAATACCTATTACTATGGCCTTTTTCCAGACGGCTGGAAAATGGCAGTGGGCTATGGCTACATTGAAGATGCAGACCAAAAGAGCTATGAGGTGATCAGGAAGAAGTTTGAGTACTTCGTTCCTGATACCGTCGGGACCAGGTGATTTTCTAGGCTTAAGGCCTTTAATGGTTGACATAACTTCCTCAGGCGTGACCGAGTCCAAATCATCTGTCGGGGGGACCGCGAGAGAATTTGTTACCGCCGATTCTATCGAGCTTACGAACTCGGAATCGATGTTAACGCAGTTCGGAGAGCATTGATTTTCAAGGCTCTCGGCAAGGCATTCTGCTTTTTCAGCGCTATCGAAAGCGGGAGGTTTGCCGGGGCCTTGATCTAAAGGGGGCATGGGGACTGTATCGTCACATTTAAATGTGCGTGCTAATTTCCAGAAAGCCAGATGGGATGGTTGGATACCCTCGAGTAGGGCCCCCCATCTGGCATTACGGATTTCGGAAATTCGGCTTTTTACCGTTTTCCGAAGTGAGTTTAACCGCCTACGATTGTCCGCAGTCGGGTATGAATCGTGTGCTCGAGTCGCGGCGTTCTTTTCCGTGATCAGCGCTCTCACGTCGGCAGGAAGTATAAAGCGGCGTTCGTTCGCCGCTTGCACCTCTTTCGAGGCCTTACTGACGGCGTTTTGGAGATGGCTGACCAGGGCATCGATCGCTACATCGGCATCGGCTGTCGATTTCAACTCGTCTGGGACTCTATCCAAACTGGAGGATGAGGGATTGTGCAAGAGATATCTGTTTAGCTCCGCATAGTCCACCACCTTGACGGAGGAGGGATGCTGGTCAGAAGGCTGACCTAGGTGGAGAACTACGGGTCGGTGGTCGGAGTCTAACTCATGTACGACTTGTACGAGTCTTATATTGAGAGAGACATTTTTTAAAAGTGCTATATCTAAAACAGATGGACGACAATCGTCCTGAAAGTGAGTGGGCTCTGAAGGAGCGATGACATCAAAGTCGAGAATGGCAGATAGATCCTCCAGAATCCTCCCGTTCGGGGAGGTAGTCGGGTTGTTCCAGATGACATTCCCGCAATTGAGGTCACCCGCTATAATAACTGAATTACCTAGTGCAAAAAGAGCCTCCAGATCTGACCTGAGAAGCCTTTTGTTCGGGGTGTGATAGGCAGAGACGATTATGATTGACGAGTGGCCAGTCATACCGAGTCTGCAAACAGATACCTCTATACTGGAGAGTTCGGGAGGTTCTATTGCTATGCAGTATAGAGAGCGTTTATAGTATATGAGGGTGCCTCCGCCGTTAGCGTGGACCCGGTCGTTCCTAATAATGTTGTAGTTCGCGATTCGGGGATTGCGAGCGCTGGGTTTTAGGAATGTTTCTTGGACTAGAAACACGTCTATTTGGTGCTCTCGGAGGAAGGCGGCAACTAGATCACGCTGAGGTCTAATTGATCGCGCATTAAAGAAGGAAAGGCACAAACTCTTAGGTTTGATCCGATCCATTTTAATTTTGACTATGTGAGGCGCGGACAAGCCGTTGAATAGTGGCGGCTATGCCCGGGAATTGGGTTATTGCGTTGAGCAATCCTAAGTCCTTATTGGAGTTAATCACCGCGTTGAATGCGATGATTTCTTGCACTTCATGCACAAGAAGAAGCTGGGTGAACCACTCCTTGCCAGCCAACGAGAAACCGAGGGCTGAGGTGGCGGGGGCTGCCGGGGCCGGGACGGCCTTGACAGGCTTGGGTTTGATTAATGAGGCCGGAGGGGCCAGTACGGGTGGGAGGGGTGCGAGATGCGCGGGAGCTGGTGCCACTGGGGCTCGTGAGGTGCCTGGAAGGCTGGGGAAAGCCTCTAGAGACATAAGAGGCTGGATATGAGGCCGAGCGACAGGTACCTTGGGAAAGGTGGCCTGTCTGACTGGCTGGGGGCGTTTCGTGCGTGGGGCGCGGGGACAACCGCGATAATTTGCGGTATGTCCCGTTTGCTGGCAGAGAACGCAGCTGGGCGGGGTTGGAGTGCCAGGAGTGCGAGGGCACTCCTTCGTGGCGTGGTCGTCTAGGCACTTGACGCACCTAGCGCGGAAACAGCAGTTACGGGAAGAGTGTCCGTAGAGCTGGCAGTTGTGACACTGCGACGGGATTCTATTTTTGTGTGGCGGCTCAACGGTTATTCCGGTGAGACCGCACACCTCGGAGAGGTTAAAAATCGACTTGCCCTCCTGGGACTTGTCTAGAAAGACAAGCACCATATTGTATGGTGCCCTGGTGGTGTGTTTGTACATCCTGTGTACCTCACGAATTGGGAAGTTCTGCTCCTTAAGGGAGACTGAGATTTGGTCGGGAGTGATCTCGACCGGGATCTGACGGATAACCACTCGCAGGAGGCGCTCCTCCTCGAGGGCATAGGTGAAGTAACCTAGTCTGTTCGACCGCAGGAGGGAAGTGAGCCTCCTGTGGTCATCGGAGGTGGACACCTGGACCTGGATCCCTGAAGGGGTGTTCCGGGCCCCGGTGTAGTGGAGCTTGAGCTCCTTGCACTTGTCCGAGATTTTCGTCCAAGACGCTTTGTCTTGGATAGTGATTGGAGGCGGGCGGCGGGGTTTTTTCCCTTCAGTGGGTGCGGGGGCCGCAGTGGGCGCGGAGGAGGGGTCGGAGCGAGTGTTCTCGCTCGTTCGGCGTGCTTTTCCTGCGGCCTGGGGTGTAGGGGAAGAGGGCGGAGAGCCCCTCCCCTTCCTTTTGGTGGACTTGACGGTTATGAAACCGTCGTTTAGTATGGTCTCGTTGGGGACCGCGGTGTCCATCGCGGGGACATTTACGATTTTCCGCGCGAAAGGCGGCATTAACGATTGGATCTCCGGATCCGGAGATAAAGGCGAGAAAGAATTCGCCGTATTAATGAAAGTTCGCACTACGGGCGAACGTGACCGGGGACGCGGGAGAGAAGAGCTCTTAGAGCTCGAACGCGCCCGTGAGATAGACGAGCGCGAGCGCGGGGCACGCGTGTCAGGATGCGGGGGGCGCGGGGAGCGCGGCGAGCGCGGGCGCGGCGCGGCGGGTACTCTGTTTGACGCGGCGGTGAGGGGTACGAAGTGTGCGGCGGGGCGGCATTTCTCCGCGGGGGTCTGTGCCGGCGCGGGACGGACGCGTGGGTACTTCCTATTAAAGGAAACCAAGGCGTCGGGTATGTTCTCCTTGAGAAAGGTACGGAGCCTCCTTAGCTCTAGAGCTTCTGCAGAATCGGCCATTCCGGTGGCGTATGGAGGACTGGGAAAAATTTGAAATTCGAATTCCGAATTCGAAACAAAATATAAACCTCCCCGCCGGAGGGGCAGGGGGGCGCGCCAAATAAAATTTAACGGACTATCCCGAGTCCGGCAAAGTGACCTGCGAGTCGAGGTGCAATGACACGCAGGAATGAGAACCTACCGGGCCTACGTGGAGTCCCTAGCAAGCCCGAGGCAGAGAACGCAGCCGGTATAAATACCTAGCTACGCCCAAACAGACACTCGGGGATGGATGTGTAGCAGGATCGGAAGGGTGGGAAGGAGACACTCAGGGCTTGACTATGACTCTATCAAGGGCCAAGGTTCCTGAGCCCGACCAAGTACTATCGTTTGCCTCTGAAGGAGGCAACCGAGGGGCGCTTGGGTCACGCACCCACTTGCCTTCTGTTGACACCGAGAGGTTTCCGGCAAGCGACCACTAAAGTGTGGATTTCGTCGAATAGAAACAATTGCACTTAAAAGTGCAGTTTGTTATTGTGTAGCGTACTGAAAGTACGCGACACAATGGGTGCGAGCGAGACGGCGATATGCAGGTGCGGCGCAGGTGCGATGCAGGTGTGCAGCAAAGCCGGTCGGTCGTAAAACTTCACAAAGGCGGCAGAGAGCGATCGTAAACACGTCCGTTCCCGACGGCGGTCGTGATCGGAGAAAAAAAAAAGAAAAAAAAAACTTCTTTAACATTATCAACCAGATACTTTTTATATAAGCAGGATAAGTATTTTAGCAGGCCGGTAAAATCACTAAACATCAATATTTTGACTATATTCAGCTTATGTTTAGAAAAAAACTTGTAAAGTTGCACATTCACCTGTATCGTGAAGGGAGACGACATCAGCGGATAGGTATACCCAGCCATAAGTGGAAAGGTATGAAAACTTGTTGCTCGGTACATGACCCTCCGCGAGGAAAAGCGTGCGTAAATACCTCGGAAGTGGCATGTCATTTCCACTTTTTGCTTTTCTTGGTTCGTCACCTACAAAATTGGGGAACAATATCACACACAATCATTTAATTGTAATGAAACCATGTGTGTAGTGTAGCAACCAAGAAGCTGCGCATAGATATTAAAAAAAACTAATGAACAATGTCACACAACTTTCGGCTCAGCATCAGAATAAAATACCAAAACGAAGCCTATCAACCGAATAAATGAATGTAGACAAAATGCTTGAAATATACAATGATAATATAAATACTAATATATTAAAAAAAAAACAATATTCCAAGTTCTGAATAATTAAATGACATTTTCATAATGTACAAGGTTCACAGAAAATATCAGAAATAATTAAAAGCAAAACTAAACATATATACTGGTTAAGCCTTAAGAAGGCACTTATGAACGGTTTCTTTACAACTAATTCCGCGTCCAGAACTCGACCCACGTTCACAACTTATTTCAACTCAAACTATTTTTATGTAACTTCATGTTTTTAATTCATTACTCGATTCCAAAACAAATTTATCATTTGCAACTTTTATCGTGTCTATTAGGTACTTGTCCCTACTAATAAAAAAATATCGATAATAAAAAATCACCACCAGCACGCTTTCTTGGAATACGCTGCCAAAACCGTTAAACATAGGACAATAGAAAGACAATTCAAATAGGTGATAAAGTTAATCTTTTTGTACAATATACTATACATCTGTGTAAACTAGAAGTCTCTAAAACTTTATACACTATAACTAACTCTTAAACTACAATAAGTAAATTAATGTTACAGAAAGTATTAAAAATATTTATTTTATGTTGAAAAAAAAGTAAGGTATAATCTTCATTTTTTACAGTGTTCTAGTGAAATTGTCTTGATATTTTATATTCATATCAACTTTTGACCTGAGACCATTATCGAGAGAAAAAATAAAACTTAATATAATTTTGTTGCATATAATAAATATCACATGGGATTAAAAATTCAGTATTTTGGGTTTTATTCCTTAACTTTTGTTACAAAAACTCCTTTCGTGCCAAATTTCAAGAATGTAAGCTTGTAGGAAGTCCCTCTATAAGTTTGGATAATTGGTCATTGAGTGAGACTTTTATTGTGAAGGGCTGTATATTTTTATTGTGTTAACCTAGAAAATTGATTTTTACAGTGGTTTGAGGTCATTCATTAATCTTAGTATTCGAAAATAATTTCAACTATACACTTCAAGCCCTTTTCGAGAAAAAATAATTAAATTGAATAAAATTTTGTTACAGTATAATTTCACACGGAATTATAAATAACTTGTTTTTGGATTTATTACTAAATGTTTTTTGTTAAAAGATCTCCCTTTGTGCCAAATTTCAAGATTGTAGATCTCTGGGAAGTACCCTATAGGTTTCGATAATCGGTTCAAGAGTGTTATTTTAGTTACGAAGTTCCGCGACCGTATCTCTTTAATGCGTTAACCTACATTTTTTTACAGCAGTATGTCTATATTATTATAATTTCAACTATATACCTACAGTCGTTTTCTAAAAAAAGTGTCATGATATACGGGCAGACAGTCTGCCAGCCACACAGACAACAAAGTGACCCTATAAGGGTTTCGTTTCTAATTTATTTTGAGTTACGTAACCCTAAAAAATCACTTTTTCATTTAGCAATTGCCCAGTAATTCATATCTCGTTCTTAGTAGTATTTATAAATTGCTGAGCTTGAAAAGACGACTGACTCTTAAGTACAACTGTGGCAGCCGATTTATGTTTAACAACTGATTTTAAAAGGAGGGGATAATAAGTATTAAAATGAGCAGCAGAACATGCTACGGTTTCGATATGATATTTTTCTTCACATAAAACTTAGACTCATTGTAAGATCTAAGCGTACATTAATCGAGAACACGCCCGAACACACGACTTCTAAGTTACTTAAAAAGTGAATAATTGAATTTCTAAACATACCATCAATGAAACTAGTGGGTAAGACATTGCGAACGGGTGTATGCAATGCTCCCCGCGTTGGGTTCTCTAGGTTGTTGCACGACCCATCGACCCTTCTGCCTTCGTTTGGATCACAGGGTTCAATTTCATTCACACACCAACTAATAACAAACAAAAATATTATAGTACCGATAACAAAATCACATATACAATCGCCCAAACAAAAATATTATAATATACAGAACAACTAATAATACGATTCCTAAAATAAAAATGTCATGTAATCGAAGCTAAATACGTCAGACAAATTCGTAGTAGTTTCAATTTACTAGGAACTACAATACAGGTCACCATAGATTGACATTTTAGCTTTTATCAATAAATGAAAATATAGTTCGCCTTAAAACAACGCAATCAATAAACTGTACTAACACAGTTCACAATTGACGACTGGACATAGATTACGATTTGGTCTTCTATGGTGTTCTGGTACGTAGTAGGATCATGTTTTTGGGCCTTAACAAGATACTTATAAATGTTACTTAAATATTATAAGGAGAAAATTTTACTGGTTTTCAATAACAAACACAAGAAAAACTTACAGGAAACTGGGAGGGAGTTTCATGTTTGTTAAATTGTTTTACACTGTCATATATATTTTATGTCATTCCTCAATTCATAGGCTCAATTCATTCTTATTACTTTTAGAGCTCGTAAAATTATTTTATTATTTAATATCAATCGATTTTGATACAATCTTGTTTACATGAAGTACATGTTCTTCCGAAATTAGCGACTATAAAAATTAACAATAATACTTTTATAAGACAAAAAAATCCAAAAAATATTTGAACCGATTTTAATTAATTTTCCAAACGGCGAGTATATGTGACTAGCTGTGCACCCGCGGATATGCACGCGTTTATTACGCAATAATTATTTTCATCCCGTAATTTTTGTTTTTACTCATATTTTTTGAAAATTTATATTATAAGTCTATCAATTCAAAATGACATATACTTCCCATGTATAAAATCTCATCAAAATTGGTTACGAACCAATGTTTTCTACAATTCCTTATTATACTATTGACGATTTTTATAGCCTATCAGTTATGGAATGACATATGCTTCCCGTCTACAAAATTTGATCAGAATCGGTTGAGAATGGATGTTTTTTTTTTACGATTTTTAAAAGTCATATCGACAATTGTCGCCCATCATTTAATACACATTTACATTTAATAAGAACCGGTCAATCCGTTTTCGATTTAAATCTAGACGCACAAAATAAAATTAAAGGCATATTCGTGACCAGTAATGTTTATATAGTATGTCTATTGGTAAATTAGAAAAAAGAAATACATCTAAAGGATGATTACCCTTTACTGATGAATTTTTATAAATGTTGATACACGTGTTTCATTATTTTTATTAAAAGGTACACAATTTTTTATTTCACAAAATCCGTTCTTAGTGAGCGTCTACATCATGAAAGGAGTAGTAAGAATGAGTCAGATTTTTTTTTTGAGTAAGTAAGTCTAAAAAGTTTCTTCGTTAGACAAAAAAACCTCCTAAAAGATGAGCTTGATATCTTGAAAATTGATCTGGCTCATGGGGGGTTTTCCCATTTAAAATACATTAAAAAAAACTTCTTTTAAATATCCCTTTTCGTTATCTTGTAGGAAATCAAATTCTCTACAAAAAGGGTCTCTTTCTCTTTCATTTTTTCGCTAAAACGCATAGGAAAAAAGTTACAAGGCTTTAAAAAACGAAAATTATAAAAAGTCAAAAAAGTGCGTATAAATTTTACTATTAAATAGAACATTGTTTTTCATTCACTTATTAGTAAATTTATTTTATAATTTTCAATTATACACTGTTTTAACAAATACATTTTTTTTTTCAATAAATTTACTCTTCTTGACTGTTAAAGTTCATATACGTTATGATTTACGATGTTGCTAGACAACTTTCCATATATATTGTTTCTGCTCTTTATATTTAGTAGCGAACTGATTAAAGTCCTCAACTAGAGCAACCTCTCTCTCAGCAATCTCGTTTACTACTTTGATATTTTTCAATACAGATAAAGAAGATAAGTAATTTGGATCATTTGGCCATTCTGTTGGGCTCAAACTGAGAAAATCTTAAGTAAAAACTTAAGTTGTTTGAATAATATAAAAGATCTTTTTGTTACAAAATCACTAATCTCTTTCATACACATTAAATCTAAATTCTTACAATCAATTTCAATGCGTTATTTTTTTTGATTCGCCTTTCTTTCGTGTTCATTGATTCGACCGTCTTTAATTACATATCAATCGACACAGAACTATTAAAAAAAACAAACGTTGTAAGTTCCTCTGAAAAGATACCATAAATGTTATGCAAATTTTTGGGAAGTCACTTGTGATATTTTCGAATCAATGTCTTTGAACTTTATCAAGTCTTTTAAAAAGTTAAGGTCTTGAGCTTTGATCGCATTTGGGCAGCCAAACCAACCATTCAAGTAGATTTTTACAATAAATGAACATAATTTTCGTTTTTTAAAGCACGGTAACGGTTTTCCGACGTGTATTAGCGAAAAAATTAAAGATACCTTTTTGTAGTGAATTTAATTACCTACAAGATAACGAAAAGGAAAATTAAAAAAAAAAAGTTTCGACGATTTACAATAAAAACTAAATTTCAAGTCAATCGGACCTATTTTGTTTCTATATATATAAATATAATAGATTCCGAAATTGTTAGGCTATATAATATCGATATTACCTTCAGGAACATAAAATACGACCAAAAATTATGAAAAATTACAAAATTACTGCGTAATAAACATATGTAGAGCTGTGGACCTTGCTGCAACCTTGCTGCTTGCGTGCTGGCCTTATGCGAGTATATCTAAATACAATACCAACAATGTTATAAAATTATAATTATAAATGCAATCCTTTAAATGTTTTATACTTACAAAGTAGAGTTAGATTTATCATGGCGTTTTAATTCTTCCTTAGTTATAGGCGTCCCGTGATAAGCGTCGTAAAATATTCCGCAGTGAATACCACATAACGTGGATAAAAATATTACTAAGCCTAACATTATTCTAACATTTATTATTCATACTTTTTTAATTATTCAATTTCAAGAGTAAATTATTATATTACAAAAAAAAAAAATAGTTTTATTATATTCGTTAACAAAGCGTACGATCGTTTATACTGAAACTTTGATAATGAGCGTTCTAATGCACTAAAAGTTACGTTGACTTTGTGAACGTTAAAATGAATCCTTTTTCTTGGGTTTATGGCCTTTAACATGTTTGAGTTACGTCAGCCTAGATGATGATTCACATTTTAATTGAAATAACAAAAAATGAAGTCTTATACCGAAAGGGTGTCAGTTCTGCCAGGTTTGGACAATACATATAGCTTGGAAGGCATCCTGATCCCACATATTGAGACCAAGGAGCCCTACCAGACTTTCTCTCTCTGTTTTGTTCCGGACACATCCCAGTGAAATTCTACAAAAATATAACTAGATTTTAACAATATTATTATTGCGTATAAACCGCAGTTAGTGTTAACATGCACGTGTGACTTTTGTCGCCGCGAACAAAAAGTATCTATCACATCTTGGAGTGATAAGTGGAGTGTGCGCACGAAAGATAAAAATGATTTGTCACCGAGACAAAAGTTTGAGTATGTTTTTTATCGTTATATCGTTTGGGTTGTGGCCACAATCTTAAGTGACGATGTGGCCCAAGATGGTAACACGCTAATCCTAGTTGGAAGAACTGGCTCTCAAGTGCAGCTGCCGGAACATACCTATTCCATTGCTAGTGAGACGTTATGAAGAGTGGGGAGGGGAGAAAACTTTTGTATATTGCACATAATTAAAGCGCTTTTTAACTTTCGTTCAAAGAAGAAGATTCCCCGATCAGTTGATATAGTTCATATTAGATCATAGTTATTTGGTTTACATTATTATCAAAAAAAGAAGCAATAATCAAAAATTGAGGGCTATATAGTTATAAAAAGTATATCATGCCCTATTGCGCACCACATACGATTTCAAGGCCAAATTTCATTATAATCCATCGAGCCGTTAGAGCGTGATTGATGGATAAACATTGAAACAAACTTACTTTCGCATTTATTATATAGACTAGCTGAGCCCGCGGCCGCGATCAAAATTGATATTTCAAGCTTCTAGTGGCCCATTATTAATTTCTGTAGGCTGCTGTTAAAGAGCCAATATCAAAAATCATTGTTTTTGTTCTTCTTCTTCTTCGTGCTCCTTTCGTGATGAAGTTGTTATCGGTAACTCCCATATACAAATAAGACTCATTTGAGCGTCTTGAGATTTAATTCCGAAAACTAAATAAACTGATCAAAAATAACAAGCCAGTTCTCATTCGAATTACTTAGTAGTGGCAAATAGATGAAATGTTAGAAAATACTCAAACTAAAACAATCTAGAACTCCAAGGACAAAAGGGGCACACACATCAATTTAAAAACAACGGAAGCATTAAAGCAACAATGAAATTTATTCGTAATTAACTATATCAATTAAAATTTATATAACTCATATTATAACCAGCTGTGATGATCGTAGTTATTTTTTATTACAATTATGTAATGCTGGTTTTACCTTAATATGATTATAACGTTGAATCATGTTTATTAGCATTTTGGACGCTATTTAGCGTTTAGATTACTAATACATGGACACCACTTGTTAGTTATGTGACCATAATCGTATGCAGAAGATAAGCATAATATGCTGTATAAGGCGTGATGCTATCCACACGGAATATTATAAATACGAAAGTAGTTCTGTATGATTGTTACCTTTTCACGAGTAAGCCTCTGAAGTGATCGCAAGGAAATTTGTCATAGGAGAAGTCTGGGACCTGAGAAGGGCGTGGTACGAAAAGCACGCTGACGAAATTGCGCGTTACGACGACGAAACACTAGTTGTCAACAAAATTATTCACCACTCTATTAATAATCACACAGGGCTCAGTTAGATTCTGTGATCATGAAGGAGGAAGATGAGGAATTTGATATCATAGGTGCGGTATCTTCAATAACAGAGTCGCTATTGCCGTAAAGTTTTCATTTTGTATTTTTATATTTATTTATTAATAAAATTCACAGCTTGAATATCAATAATATAAACTAAATTTATAGTAGATAATTTAGCCATTAACGTTTTTTTTTATTTAAATTTAAACATACATATGTACTTAATTATTAATATCTATAAAATAAATACAATTACAAATAAACAACGTTTTTTTTTAATACGTTTATTACTAATTTTATTATTAATACTATTAACTGACGGTGAAAGAAAATATCGTGAAGAACTCCGAATGCTAGAGAAATGAGAACTAGAGCGCTAGAGAACTCAGTAACACCATGTAACGGTAAAAAAAGGTTGTAGAATTCTAGGTGCTTGGAAATTGCCAAAAAGCAGTAGTGAATAGTGAACTTGAGCCTTTAACCGAGCTCAAAACTCGAGCCTTAGACCAGTAATGGAATATCTACATACTGGTATTTATATTATTACTACTTACTTACTTACTTTATCTGAAATTTACAAATATGAGTGTATTTATAGTATATCTGAAGTACTGGCTGGCTCGTAAAATTTATACTGTTCTTTCCAGTACGCAATAACTCGACCACAGCGCTACCTATTGCGTTCAAGGATAACCTAAATCCCTCTCCATGAAAATATGCTCAGTAGATCTACCAACTTTTATGGTGATTGGTCAAACGGTGTTAAAGTACCTAGATATACTAACGTCCATTTATATGTATATCGATTAATTATTCTTCTTTATTCATTTTGGTGGTTGAGTTCAAATTTCATTGCCATTCCAGTAAATTGCTTTCTGCAACGTGTAAGTGTAAATCATAACGGTGATACTACAGTCTGAATTACGCCACTGTTTCACAAGAATGCCTTTTCGTCCGCGTATCCCTATATCAGTTAACTCTTACAGCAACCTTAGTACAGAGTCAGTTCAAACTTCTTCAGATAAGTAGTTTATGTGTGCTCGCGTCCCGCAGTGAACTCTAAACTCTGATGTCATATAACTATATAAAAACACGTGAGTGTAAATTAAGAATAATGTGCTATTGTTTAAACATTTTAGCCTCTAAACAATAACTTATTTCAAAAATATATATAAAACTTATTCGTTAAAAAACACCTAATTAAAATAAATAATACAGTTAGTTATATTAGGGGAATTTAAATATATTATATATCTAATTATAATATCTAAGTTTTTTATTCATAAATATTAATGATTTGTATTGAGTTTCATTGTTAGTATATTATTGGCATATTAGGCAATATTATTATTAATATCATCGATAGGTTAATATAGAAATAGTGTTTTAATTTCTAAAACATAGTTTTTTACAATTTACAAATATTTAAAATGTATGTAGGTTTTCCTATTTCTAATATCTGCTTCCGGTTTGCTTTTAATGCCTTCGGCCTCTTAAGCAAGGCTACTTGCAATTAAGTAAATAACAGAACAGTTCTAATGATTGTTTATCAATCATTTTTATCTTTTAATTATATATATTTATTTCACCTTATTTTTTCCTCATTACTTCATTTATTGTGTTTTCGGTTGCCTTCCGAAGGCATGTTAACTATAGGTAGTTTATTATTTAAATATTGTATAACAAACTTCTTTTACGTTCACATTTATAAATTTTATTAAGATGGCTATATAAAAAACCTGGAAGAACCTTAAAATTTAAAATATAGAACAAGACTTGAAAATAATTGAAATATGACATTATTCATGACTTACCGATCAGACGTCTGCGGGCTTAACACGTACATTATTTTACAAGATTTTTACAAGTTTATTTATATATCTGATTCTACTTTATTATTTGGAGTCACATTTACCGATCTGGAATTAGTAATGTAAGTTTTTTTGTTATTGCAAGACATATTAAACTAAAGGAAGACCTGGCGGACGGTTTCATACATGTTGTCTTGGCGATGCAGCTATAGTAATGGAACGGAATGGATATCTGATGCTTGTTTGCCAAATTCTTATACACACAAGCATCTCGAGATGGATTTTACAAGCAGCCCTGGTCCGGATAGATACATAAACGTGGACTATCTTTCTAGTGAAGTTTTACTGAAATTATTAGACTATAAATAAGGTACTCTGTATTTTATATTTCACCTTAATGTCAAATGCCTTCGGAATGCACATATATATCTATTTTGCATTTCATTCATATACCTTTTAAGATATATTTTTCGGCATACCTATTTAATTGTCCACGCGACACAGTGTTCTAAGAATTGTGATAATGTAATATAAAGTGTTTGAATTTTGGCTGTTCAGGCTGTTAATCACCAACAGTTCAGAAGGCGGGATCGAAAAGGATACATCAAATTTCCTTACACGCCTACAAATGAAGACCGAGTAATTTGAGTTTTACTTTTTTATTTTGTATTCCTTTATTTTGAACTTTGATAAATCAAGCAAGATGAACTATTACTGAAGGTATAATATGTGTATACTGTATTTTTTTTATTTTCGTCTAGTGCACATAAATAAATGATCGTATACAAGATAAAAATTACGATGACTGATAGTGAAGTGAATGAAGGCGAAGTATGAAATAAGTACTAGTGAAATTGAAATGGAAAGATATGATTTAATCGGACAGAACAGAAGGAACAAACCATATAAAAATTAGCGTTTTGCATTGTGGCTTGGTACGTCACATATTTCTTCTGGTTACGACTGTGACTGCGGTTAATAAAAATCAGGAATCCAGAGATTCCGGTTCTGGTTCTTCAGATGATCCAGGACATGCTTGCTCTTTGGAGGAATTAGCAGGTTCAGTGCACACTTTCGCCATGTATGCCGATTTGAGACTCATTTGAGAATTTTGATAATACAGAATTTCACTTTCTGTTCGGGTGTCTGTCAACACGACCATGTAAAGGCCGGCATAAAGTGGTTATAGAGAGCCACGCACGAGATCCTGTCACAAGAATACATGTGAGGAATTCTTCAAGTCACGTAGAAAATAAATTACAGAGGATGAATGCCAAGCTTGCATGTGTGGATGTTGGCTTCCGGAGACGGGACGCATACTGGGTGACATCAGTGGTGAAGTCATCGAGATGTATTTGAGAATTTATGTCAGTAAGGAAAGAGCAAAGGAGTGACTTGGTGTGTCGGGAAATATTAGATTGTTAGCATTGCAAGCGTTGCCTAAACCACTCTCTACAATCTCTACGAATCTCTGGCCACACAAATCATTGAGTGACCAGTCGCACAGTAGCTGAAACTTCACGCGTGATGAAGTCCAAGCAACATGTCAAATACTTATTTTGGAATTTGTAAATAAATTGGCCAAGTTAACCAATTGAAGTGTCGCAATATACAGAAATGTCCCTTTCGATTGACTTCAGCGTTTCAGTTTCAAGTTGGAACTTTAAAGTAAAGTCTTGCAGTTCTGGATCTGAATCCTGAAAGCGTGGAAAAGCTTGATAATCGATACCAATGACATGTTCCACACATGACAAAGCATCAGAGACGACGTTCTTCTTTACAGGAAGAACTACACCGATAGCATTGTCAAAAGCGTAGGTAACAATCATTACAACATGTAAATGGTATTTGTGGTTTTCGAGTGAAACATTTCAGTTCTCAAGATATGATATCACAGATTTGTAATTTAACGGACTATTGGCGACAATTCACGAAAAAAAAAATGGCGAACATTCAAACACTGGAAATATTTCAGTTTATATTATCACAATTCTTTTTCATAGCTTTATTATCTAGCCAGGTTATAGGTATACTATGCAAGTAATACATATATAATTTATATATTAAAATATTATAATGGTATACTCTTTGCTTAGTATAAACTACAAGAACTGGTGAACAACAAACTATTAATTCTAAGCTGCAAATAAGAATTACATATAATAAACATATATTGTATCATCATACTTTGTAACTTTGCCTTTTAAAATAATAAAGTTTACTAAAGTAATATTATTGTTATATATTTTATTTTATTTATTATTTATATTTATTTATTATATTTTATTGTTTTTCGAATATTAACACTAATCTCCTGGCTTGCAATTATTTATTAACGAATGCCTCATAACACAAATGTAACTACGACAAATTAATTATCTTTTGGCTTAAAATATTTTACCAATATAAATATCATAGAAAGTATAATTTACTTGGAACAGAGACAATTAGGAACTGTTATAAGGATATGAAGCGCCTTGTGATTGCAGGTATTGAGAGTGAAAAAAAATCTTATTTCAGACAACATATAAACAATAATATTAAAAATTCAAAAAAGCTTAGGAATAATCTTAAAACGACTTTACTGCCTAATAAAAAGAAAGCCACAGAAATTCCACCACAATTTGATAATCCGGACATTATTAACACACATTTAACAATAATAACTATTAACAATACTGTCCTTTTTTAATAGTTTAAAATCAAATGCTCATGCTCAAGATAATGATGGTGTCTCCTTGGATATGTTGTTGATGACTCTGCCTCAATCCTTAAATGCGATTACCGCAATAGTTAACAATTCCATTACCCCGATTCCATTAATTTTTCCCGATACTTGGAAAATAGTTGTTGTAAAGCCAATCCCTAAGAACAATGATCCTTCTACACTGAAAGACTTACGGCCAATCAGCCTAATCAGCCTTTGAATAAACAGGGTAGTTATCCAAAGTTTTGGAAATTGTGAAAGTGATATTCTCCCTCAGACTCAGTCTGGCTTTCGCAAAGGACATAGTACCGCAACTGCTCTCCTTGATGTTGTTGATAACTTGCTTGACGCTCAAGACAAAGGGATGAGCAGTATACTTATACGAGCATTCGAATGTATAAATATACCACTACTTTTGTCATAGCTTGTATTTATGGATTCGATGCTTCCTCTGTCAATTGGTTTCATAGTTATCTATGTTATAGAGACCAATATGTTATATTAACTTTATTAAATGGGTCTACTGTACAGTCCTCTCTTCTCAGGCTGTCGATCGTGGAGTACCGCATGGACCTATTTTATTCATATTGTATTGTACAGACATCACCAAATCCATTAAGTATTGCAAATGTCACCTTTACGCTGATGATCTGCAGTTGTACCTATCATTTCTTCTGACTAATTTAGACGATGTTGTTACAAAAATAAACTATGATTTAGCAATATCTCACTGGTCCACTTCAAATACATTAGTCATCAATCCTCAAAAATCTAAATATGTGGTAATTGGAAGTAAGCAAATATAGTCAAGCTTAGTAATATGACAATTAACATATTAGTAGATGGCGAGGCTGTTGACGTGTCACGGAAACTAAAAGCCTAGGTTTAATTATTTATAGGAACTTACGTTTTGAGAAGCATGTATCAGAATGTATAAGAAACTGCTTTTTTCGCCTGAAATTATTATAGAAAATACCTTTGTTAACCAAAGAAGTCAGGATAAATATTTGTGAGTCCCTAATTCTTTCCAGGCTTAACTATTGTGATGTGGTGTATGGTCCTTGCTTGCTTAAAAGAACAGAGAAACTAATTCAGCGTATTTAAAATGCTTGTGCGCGTTTCTGTTTAGATGATCCACCACGTTCACATATAACTCCATATTTAAACTCTTCTAACTTATTGAAAATGACGGCACGAAGGAGACTGCACCTTGGAGTGCTTCTGTTTGAAATTATTAATAAACAAACACCAAATTATCTATACATGAAACTGGTTTGGGCAGAGTCTCAGTCTAGATTCTCAAGAAGAACCTGTAGCTATGTGCTTAGTACTCCGAAGCACCGATCCATGGCTTTCCGAGGGTCATTTAAGTTTGCAGCGTCACATTGCTGGAATGATGTGCCTCCACCAGTGCGTGCTTTAAAGAAAGTTCAAACTTTCAGAGCAACGTTTAGAAAATTTTTATTACAGGACCAGATTTTTAGCCTAGTGTGGACACGACGAAATGTGTGAAAATACCTTCCTCTCGCTTTCCAACGCAATTTCTACTAACTTTTACTATTATATATGTATAAATGTATTTCTGTTCTGTTATTTATTATTATTTTTATATCTTTCTTGTATGTATTGTAATCATTATTTGTTCTATTAACTATGTGTTTATTTTTTATTGGTGTCCGTGCTAATTTCATCATGTTATCGGCAAGGGCTGATCCCGAAACGCGACAAATCAAAAGAGAATCAGTATATGGTTGTCGCGATCCAGTCTGTCACAGTTGACGTGTCCTACCTTACCCAGCAAATTTTAAATCGAAGTTTCTCTACGGTTCATTGCAAACAGCTATGCCATATGGGTCGCGTTAACACCGTTTGTATCCGGAATTTACGTTGTAATTTTTTTTAAGTTTTTGTTTAAAGTTTAATATTTGGGCTCAGCGGACTTCTTGTCCGTAATGTAAACATGATGTTTAATATCCACGTGTTTGGGGAAGCATTTTGTAGGTAAACTGCCTTTTCATTGGTATATTTTAGCATCACAAAGTCATGATTGAAGTTTTCGTGGCGTATGAATATTTTTATGAGTTTATGTGTGAGTATGTTTTGTGTTGCGACATTAGCTCAGCTTTTTCCTGTTTGGAAATTTAGGAGGTATGTGATTTATTAATTATTAAATCAACACAACAGATAGCACAATTTAATTACAATCGTAACAATAAATAAATAATTTGAAGCGATGATGGTGCAGTGGTAGCGTGTACGACTTCGCGTCGATTGGCGTGAGATTATGGTGAGATCAGGTGAGATTATGGCCACTACGCCAAACCTTCAACGATAAAAAAATAAGAAGAAGAAGGTTTAATACGTATAGAGAGACATAAGACCTTTGGAGATTCTGTTGAAATACCTCCATCGTACAGAAGATCGCAATCAAATAGCCTTGTGCTCCTGCTGTGAGTAGGGTTTCCAGAGCTCCTTGGAGATGAGGGTCCAGGGTCGGCAATGCCATAGCGATCATACCTATACTGTTACCAGGATCCATAGGCTACGGTAGCTGCTTATCATCAGGCGGGCGGTACGCTTGTTTACCACATTAGTTGTATAAAAGGAAAAATAAAAAACCAATTAAAGGTGAACACATTTTCTGATATAAACATCTAAATAGTTAAACATAGATTAATTATTAGTCTTCGCTACGCTGTTGATGTTTATCTATGTGGTTATATAATTTTCAATGATGATTTATTTATACTGAGTTACAAATAAAACTTTAGATTAGAATTTATTATTTATCACACAGATTTCAGAAAAAGACGTCACAACACTAAAATGTCACCAACAATTTTAATATTAGTGTTTAACTGTGTCAATTTTGAAAGGAAAAACGAATTTCAATGTGGGCAGGAGCCCACGAGGACACGAGGACGTGTGAATAAAAATATACCGTCTGGTTACTATAAAATTCTTCCTAAAAACAAAAAGAATGGAAGATGTAGAATCTTTTCATAGGAAATTAAATCATATTTTGATGTTATTTTCTGTGTTATTTGTTACTGATCACAAAACTACAACAATGTTACAAGGTTACAATGAAATATTTTCTTGCAAGTTATAGTAAAATATATTTACATATCTTCTAACGCGTTAGAAGAATACGAATTATTGATTTTATTATATTTTAATGCGTAGCCTCCTTGGATTATATTATTAAGAAAATACTTAAAAGAAAAGAAGGGACGTTCGTATGGTCGGGGAACGATGGTTGAACTGTGCGGTGCTCCCACGTTCTCTAAGCTGATATAGCAAGCTAAGTATTTAAATTAATTTGTGATATATTTCTGATGGTTCTTAGTTGAAATTTTGTATTACTTGAATGTTAATTGTTATTGTAAAAATATTTGTTTAAAAGAGCTAGATATATATAATAGGTCTTTACCTATGTAATTGCCGTTCTGCAGTACTGGCCATTTCAAATTCAAAATAATTTTTGTTTGGCTAAGAATTCTAATTTCAAATTAATTTTATTTTAAAAACATGGAATTCTTTTTCCAAAAGTAGTCATTTGTTTATTGATTAGTGTTACATTTTCATCGCATTTCAATCTTTTTTGTCATCATGGATACGTTAAAAAGTAACGCGGCACAAGCGGCACGCAACATTAACGACGTTTACGGAGCTAACACTACAAACCAACGCACCACCTGTTATTGGTTTGCTCGCTTCCGTTCTGGGAATTTCGACCTGAAAAATAAACCTCACGGTCGTCCGAAGACTTTGATCGACAATGACGAATTAAAGGCGATTGTGGAAGCTGATGATACACAATCTACGGCTGAATTAGCAGCAGCTTTCGACGTTAGCGTCAAAACAATATTGGTCCATTTGCGTCAAATTGGCAAGGTAAAAAAGCTTGACAAATGGGTGCCCCACGAAAATTCAATACCCGAGAGGCAGTACAAAATGCCTTTAAAGAATTTGTTTCCTCTCGTCCAGCTGATTTCTTTAAGAAAGGTATCAATAAACTGCCACTGCGCTGGCAAAGATGCATTGATTGCATGGGTGATTACTTCGATTAATACAAATAAAAAATACATGAAAAAACATCGTTTAAATTTTTTCATACAAAACGGCAATTTCATAGGTAAAGACCTAATATATAATACAATGTATACAATAACATTTAAAATTCCAACACGCTTTATCGCTAGTCACATCTGGACAGACCCTAAGAAGTAATACAATTAATGTTTATTTGAATTCTTCTTAAAATATGTGACACCTGGATTTTTTTCTATAGCTATTTATGAAATTTGCGATATTAAAAACCTGTCCTTCAATTTTCAGACATAACATAATACGATAGTTCTACTGATATGTTTTAACATGGTGTGATTAATGATAAGTTTTAACCTGGTCGAGTGACCAACGCTTTGTATATTGTAGACTACGTATTGAAAATCAAAACTGGAATAAACCAGAAATATAAAAGTTTAGCAAAGTTTGAAGCTTAAAGTTACCAAGTATTGGGAGATAATAAAAAACTAAATTTAGATTGTAAAATATTATTAATTTGTGCGCTTAGTGAACTAAGTCACACAGAACAACAACAAACGAATTAAGATAGAAGTGTTAGTAGTTTTGCTTAAAAAAAATTATTTACCTACAGATAACAGTTAATGATATATTTAATGCGCGTACATTAAATGATACGACAAATTAATTAAATATACAGAATGATGTAACGAGAGAGAAATGAAAAAGACTTAAACTAAATACAAAGATGTGATTTAATTGATTAAGAACATTTGAAAAGCATCGTGAACATGTACTTGTTGCTTCTTAGAGACGTTTTTAAAAATACGTTCCATTAAAGAAGAAATGCCATTAAAATTGCTTAAGATCTGCATTCTAATATTGTTGCTTGTCTGGACTAATTATACGTAAATACTATTGTTTCTTATTTCTCGAGATGGTTATTATATATATATATATATATTATGCACTTTTGCATTTATATAATTCGTCCAATATTTCAGGATCCAGACATTTTTCATCAGTCCACGCGCGGTAGTCAATTGACGGTATATTACTGCAGCTTGTTAATTCGTTTCTGGAAGAAATGATTAAAAGTATATTTAAAATTGATATTAGTGAAAAGTTACGTGTAAATAGACTTCACCAGTACCCCGCTGATTTATAAATTAAGATATACTGAAAGCGGGATGTAGCGGGAAGTGGACAATGATTCATGTTCAGGGTTTACGACCACCATATATGGACGGTTAGGTTACGTATATATGTTATAATGACGCCGCGTTTTGGAATTAGTCAGTGTATGTTTATTTACTCAATAGCTTATACTGACGTTGATGACGATTATCCAAGGGAATTATTTAGAGTACAATATACAGTAATTTGCCAAGTCCAGTATAAAATATGGTTGAAATGTATGCAATAGAGAATTTCCTGTAATAAATAGTCCTTAATGATGAAATCAAGAAGAATATAGCAATGCGACGAGAAATTTGTGTCTAAAGATAAAAAATCGAAGACTATTGTGATTTAGCAACTATAACCGACACAAGTCTTAATATATATTTGTTATCGTAGCACGGCTAAGTAATTACACTTTATTTGATGGTGAGCACAGTTTGTTCATGCACACTTTGTTCATGCCGAGATGGAGATTACCGCGAATCTGTTGCTCCAAAACCCAACGCGTGTGATTCTGTTATGAAAGGAAGTAAATGAAATTAGGTTGAACAGCTCTTAAGAACACTCGCCATGATACAAACAGTAGGACACGCTTAGCGAGGCTATATCTCTGCGCAGCTGAAGTAGCTCGATGACCTTACATGTAGTAACGTCTGTATCATTTACCATGCAGACAGACTATCTTTGCAACCTATCCAGGGCTTCGAAGAGGTATTTTGCGGATATGTTTCAAACGTGCGAACAGTATTCCATATAAGACCGAACTTGTGCCTTGTAAAGCAGATGCAACTGTTCGGGTGTGTAAAACCGTGTTCAAGATTCCGAGTGTCTGAGATGTGATGGAGATGACACTCCCGATGTAATCCCTAGAGTTAAGGTCGCTACGAATATCCATACCTATGATATTGAGGCTGTCACGCATTGTTAGTGAGATGTTCTGAAAAATGGGGAGAGGAAGAGATGGATTTTTTTTTGGTAGATAATGTGCCCTTGTTACTTGCTCCCTATGTAGATGCGGTACAAGGATTGGTTAAGTTCAATGACAAGTTTCTCCAATCTCTTTTCTGTTTTCCTCCGACTAACTGTTTGCGGGCTTGCAATTGATGGTGTTATCATTTGCATAGCAATGAATATGATCCAAGGGTAATAGTAGTAAATGTAACAGTAGTAGTGGGTTGACATTTATGTGCCTTTTTAGGGCCTAAATTGAATAAATTATTTTGGATTTTTATTAACATTGATATGCAGAAGAAACAAAATGGTAGAAAGTAAAGAGCCATGCAGAACTCCAGCACTTACTTAACATGAGCAGCAAATTACATCCATCGACAAAAACAGATATTTGCTAAAAAAAACATATATTAATATTTAAGGAATACTCTCACACACAGCCACTCTATCCTGAATTAAGCGTAGTTTTGGTAACCAGACAGGTGATATTCGACAACTACAAATTTGCAGTTACAATTACAAAATTTGCAATAATGACCATCATACAAGGTAGACAGAGAAACTTACCCTGGTCCAATATTCAAAAATGCTTGAGGCTGTATTTCTGTGACGGTGTCGCCGACGTCACACAGAGTTCTAGCAATAGTTACTTTTCTTATTTCATACAGCTGGTCTGAAATGAAATGTTTTATTAAAATATTCCTAAAATGTTTGTGTAAAAGGATCCTTCAAATATCTATAAATATTTCTTGTCAATTCTAGAATTTGTTTTATAGCTTGGCACGATATGATAATATGAAATGAAATAATATATGAATAAAACTTCTTGGGTACATTTAAAAAAAAATTAATATCAGATAGCATGGGGATACGAGGGGGAGGGGGTTCTCTGATATATTTATAAGATGTATTTTTTATCGAATATGTCGATGAAATGACTAATCTGCCAAACAATTAAATTGTGTGGCCATGATATTGATACCTTAGTGCATAATATTAAAAACACTTTTCATCATTATATGCTTATAATTTTAGTAATGATAGTGGTTCTATTACTACAGAATAACATTTCATTGAACCCAAAATTAGCAATCTTTTTACGTAACTACCAGATATCTTATTTATTGATAACTCCTAAAGGGTTACCTGCTTTATTTCAATAAACTTTGATGCTCTTTGCTTTAATAACGGATGGTGAAAATAAGATCCAAGAAATTAAAATGACTATTTCTATCCATCCATCCATTCAACCAAAAGACGTCTAAAGCTGGACATAGGCCTCCCCCAAAAGACTGCTATAAGGAACAGCCATGTGCTGCTCGCATCTAGCGGGTTCCCGCAATTTTCACTTGGTTGCCGGTCCACCTTATGTATGGTCAGCTTTCGCTGCGTCTTCCGATACGTGTCCCCCACCCGAGAAATCTATGACCCATCGATCATCCGTTCTACGATCGATGTACCTCACCCACTACCACTTAAGTCAAGCAATTCTGAAAGCTATGTCGGTTAATTTGGTTCTTCTACAGATCCTCTCGTTTCTCATTCGATCACGCAGATAAACTCCAAGCATAGTCCTCTCCATTGCTCTTTGATTGGCATATGACTATTTAGAATATGTATACAAAAATAATTCATACCCAAAGTAAAGGCATTTGGTCTCTCGGAATTTTCATACCAATGTCTATCAGCCATTACATTCCGAAGTAACTGCTCAACGACTAGGCAAAAGAAAGTTTGTGGTACATGACCACCGGGTATCAATTTCTCAAGCCATATTCCGGCTATTAGATCTATATCCCCGACATCTTCATAAGCAGATTTCAAAAGTTCAATTCTCTGAAATAATAGTTATAACATAAAAAAACACAAGTTTTGTCTCACAGCCAAGTATCTCGTATATAGTATAGTATAGTATATAAGATAAGCTGTTACAATATAATTAGTACTATTCTACCTATGCTGGTAGATAGCGTTTTCATTCATTCTTTTAATCGGTTGTTTGTACTCTACTGTCAATATTTTGTGTTCTTGTTAAGCAAGACTGAATAAAAGGAATATCTTATAGAGTGAATTTACCTCTGGATCGATAATTCCTAGTAAATCATCCCAATTCTTAATTGCTTTTCCGAAACAAAACTCTCTGTACTTCACGTAAGGTTGAAATCCAAAATATCTGTTCTTTGCTATGTCAGTAGTGAATAAATCCGCAGCACGCTGATGGGGACCTAAACCAAGCTCAGCCATCTAAAGGAGAAATACAATGTATAAAAATAATGTTACACAGTAATATTAAAAATATGATCTCAAATAACCACAACGAACAATTGAGTAGATTATAAGTTTGGTTTAAATAAACAGAACTATTGAATTTAGTCCTAAGTGTAGATTAAGTGTCTTTTTCTATCGATCTGACTAATTGTTGGGCATAATGGCCTTTAAGGCTCACCGGGCTTGAATCAAATATACCTGCCAGTATATTGTTTTTATAAATTAGTATAAAATAAATAGTCCCAGTCCTCGTCTGTCAGTCTGTTTCTTCGCTTAATTCTTCTAAAATCACGCAACGGATTTCACGATTCACGGATACGGTTTTCACTGCCATTTAGAGATATCTTTTCGGAAGGTTGTTATATACAATACATTCTAATTAAGTTTTCGTATGGTAGAGAAAATTCAATGTATTATAATCAAGTCGTCGAAAAAAACTATTTTTGGGCGCTTACAAGGCTTACGCTGGCTAAACCTTTAGAGATACACCAAATAATGTACAAAAATAAATATAGTTCTCCAAAACACAGAGAGAAAAGGTAGGATAGAGAAAAGGTGCCCAACATAAAATATCATTGACATGAATAACGTAGAAAAAACCACAGATTTAAAATTACGCGCAACCAAATACACTCGCAGCGAATCGGATGTCCGGCAATACGCGCCGCTACCGCCTATTGAACATTTTTTAAAAAGAAAGTGCACCTTATTTAATAATTACACCATTGTGAAGCCGAAAAGGGTCGCTAGTTTATACATATAATAAAATTTAAGTGTAGGTGATGAATTTATATTTCCCTTTAAATTTTATGTTAGTGTGAGCATGCTCCTTTTATTTAGTGTAAACGTATACCTCATTTTATTGCTAGTTTAGAGAGTAAATAAATAGCTTTCATCGAATACCAAATCACCCCCCAAATTACAGATCCTCAATCAATAGATTAAGAACATTTCTAGACAATCTGCTATCCTGTAGTCCTAACACTATCTAGGTGCCTTAATCTGCGACGTATAATATTACTGATGCTATTGTAATGAAACTTACATCTGGATCGACGATGTAGTCAACAGCAGCAGTTGCTTGTCTGAATGATCCTTGGGTAATGTAGTCAATGTTATTGTCTACAGCAAAAAAACCAGTTCTCAAAGTCAAGTTCACATTCGGAAATTGTCTAACGTAAACTCCATATTTGTCGTACATTCTGAAAGTAACAAAAAATAGACCTTACTTAAGTGCTATAGAATTTCGTTAGTCGAATAGCTAAATAAATGGAATACCGCTTCAATGTCTCTGGTTCGTACTTGATAACATACTAGGCATGCCTTTTAAGTTCTGTCGTTTCAATATTTCCCGGCAATTTTGAATTTGGAACTGTTCTATATTCGAATGTGTTTAAATTTTGAGTCTCAAAACAGTTGAAAGTATTAGGATTAATGCTATTGTTTAGTCCCAGCGTCGATTGGAATCTGTCAGGTTACGTACGAAAATGAATCTTTCTAAGGAAAATGTTCGTGCAATAATTTTCTACAACTTTAGAAGAGGCCTGACACGGCTTCAGTGTTTTGAAGAGTTAACATCTGTGTTCAGTGATAAAGCGCCATGTCTGCGGACTGTCGAACGCTAGTATTTAGAATTCCAGCGTGGACATACTAGTGTTAGTGACAAATCTCGCGAAGGACGCCCAAAATTCGCCTTCACTGAAGATAACATCATTGCTGTGAGACAACTAATTCTCAAAGATCGTCATGTGACGTATCGAGAGATAGAGGCTCTATTAGGCATCTCAGGGACAACCATTCAGAAGATCTTGCATGAAGCGCTTGGTGTGAGATAGCTAGTTTGCCGTTGGATACCGCATCTGCTTTCCGACGATCACAAGGCGGCCCGCGTCAGATGGAGTAAGAAAACTCTGCAAAGGTTCAACCGAGGAGAGTCAAATCACGTCTACGACAGCATCAATGATGACGAATCTTGGATCTATGCCTATGATCCTGATTCCAAACAACAATCTACAATCTGGGTCTTTCAAGACGAACCAAAGCCGACTAAAGTTGTTCGTTCTCGAAGCACTTCAAAGAAGATGGTGGCCACATTCGTTGGAAAAACCGGCCATGTTGCAACTATTGCACTTAAGATCGTAGAACGGTTAACGTAGAGTGGTATACCACAGTTTGTTTCCACAAGTCATCGCCGAACATCGAAAATCTAACTCAAAGCGACGCATCATCCTGCACCACGACAACGCAAGCTCACACAGCGCTCGTCAAACGATTGAGTATTTGAAGCAGGAAAAAGTAGAAATTCTTGAAAGCCCTAACGATCTCTTTACATTTCCTAAAATTAAGAAAAGTCTTCGTAGTCAAAGGTTTCAGTCCGGTGAAGAAGCAGTCGACGCTTTCAAGTCAGCCATTTTGAACACCCCCACTTTAGAGTGAAATAAATGTTATAATAACTGGTTTGAGTAAATGGAAAAGTGTATTAAGCTACGAAGCTACTACTTTGAAAAACAATAAAAAGTACTATAAGGTTCTAGTTGTGTTTTTTCTTCAAACGACAAAACTTAAAAGGCATGCCTCGTATCTCATGAAGATACATAAAAAAAGTTAAAAAAACACATAGATATATTTATTCATTTTGATTTAGTTAGTAACAGTATAAGCTGAAAATCAATGAAGAAAACATTCTAAGGTGGGAAGACATTTACAGTATGATCTTAAAACCATAAGAAAGTAGGAGGTAGTAGTTTTTGTATTATACTGGTCGGTGCTAAGCCCCAATGATTCCCGGTGGAAAGTGAAGGTATAACCGATAATGGTAAACACTTTTTTAGTAATAACTGATTAACTCTTCTCTTGAAGACGTCTTTATTGTACGTCTCCAAGTACAGATATGGGTGGTGAGTTTCATTCCTTTTCAGTCCGCATAATACACGAAGTGGAAGTGCTTTGTGAATAAATTTTATATCGATTATATTTAGGTTGATTCTGAACGGACACTTACTTAGTAGTACCTTCTTGTATCGTATGCAGCCATCGCAAAACAAATGGATATTCCAAAGAAATCTGCGGAACTAATTTAGGATTGTATATGTTCCTGAATCCTGGTGAAGCTGAGATTACTTTTTTCTTGATAAGATTATTGTAACCTGAAAGCAAATCGTACTAGAAATTATCGGCCGGGTAAAGACAAGTATCTATTGCAATGCTTTGTCGTCAAACCAATCTGCAAACTCAATGAAAATCACATCTAAACAATATTTGTCATACATTGGCTGATCACGACACTCTGGTCCGAAAGCGACTTACCATTTTATGTTTTAGCTTATTAAATAAATCTTACCCATCCATTGTGGAAGAAGTTCATAGAAAATGATTTGCTGTAAAATAGCTATGTTAATGTCCTTAGCAGTGATAAAAAGCAGCTCATCATTCCAGCAAGGGTTGACCCTGGCCAGATTTTGGGCAATTACGTTGTGCTGTCTCCAAAACCAGATAGACATTAAGTTGATACCAGCTATTGAGTTGGAGCTGTCGTCAGCTGCAAAGAAACAAATTCAAAACTATTAACTATTGTTTTGTTTTCATAAAACTTGATGTTTAGTGTCAGTTTGTGTGAGAGTAGATGGTAACATTACACATGTTACACATTGTATTTGAAAATAAAGTATTTATATAAATTTACGTTATACGCTGGAACTTAAAAATAAATATAATCAAAACCAAGAAAATATTATTTAATGAAGGCCCTGAGAAGTCGATTACTATGTTATTAGAATTAAAATAAGTTTACAACATTTTATTATTATGGATAATGCTTAACAAAACATTTCACTTATAAGCCAACACAAATCTAGAACTTTACAACGTTTTAACATTTGAGGCAAAAATTTTATAAATTCAACATTAGTTTTTGTTGATCTCTGTTCAATATGAATTTTCCGTAATTCCGTTCTGAATTGAGGCCATTAAAACCAGAGTAGCCTAACTACTAAAACAATGATTTACAATATGGAAGAAAATTAGAATATCTTAAATCTATTTTTTGAGAAATTAATTTAATTATGTTTTAATATTTTATTAAGTATTATGATTAATTAAAATACATTTTATATGTTTTTAAGTTTAAATGGTTTTGTTTCATAATTTCTTTTATTTTTTTACAGATAGGCCTTTTAATGCAGTTGTTCATTTTAAATATACTATAAGGCGTCTTCTTTCTTGCAGCTTTAATAGCTTCATTCCAGTTATCAGGAACGAATATATTTTTATGGTATATAACAAGCAGGCATGCAATTCATCTGTTGTTAAGTGGTTACTGCAGCCAACAGCCACCAATCTCAATAGGATTGCAGTTCTAGGGCAAATCAAAATAGCTGCTACTCCTGAGGACTGAATAATGAAGCATCGTGTGTCAGTGCGTGTTACCTATTTTTTATTAATCAAACTAAAGTCCGGATCAATAACCAAATTGGAATATCCACTGACAAAGAATTTTATTGTAAAGAATTTTTCGAATCTAACTGGTAGTTTCAAAGATTAGTGCGTTTAAATAAACAAACAAAAAAGCTATACTATATATAAAAGCTATACATTAACGTATGTATCGTAATCAGCAGTAAAGATTACAAATATTTTCATGAAAATATAAAAATATTATAGTATGCATTATTACAATTTTCAATAAATGCAGTAACTTCTGTAATGATCGAAGTATTTATACTATTTCAATTAATATTTCTTAAATAATAATACTTAATAATATTTTAAAAGAACTCATAAAGAAACTATATTTTATCAGTACAAATCTTTTCGTTGATATATATCAACTATATATATAACTAAAATTACGATACTTATATTTAAATAATAAGCCCGCATTCAAATAATAAGCATGGCCAACATTTGTTAGCTTACAATGGTGAATACTCGAATACTGTTGTACTATCGCTGAAAGAAATCGGTTAGATGGGCATTGCTAATATACCTAATCGAAGAGGTCGGCTACCAAAAGTTCTTAACACATTCGTAATAGGAGTCTGTCACGCAGCTTCAACACCAATCCCAAACCATGGCCAAGTTAACCTGGATTTTCAGGGTAACGATTGGGTCCATATAGATGGGCTAAATATAAATAATTAATATAAAGCTACAAAGAACAAGAAAAATTGACACAAATAATCAATTCCGAATTTAGTTAGACTCGCATCCCCATTATATAACGGGACAGCTATTTAAACTTTGCATTTGGCATCCTGCGGCAGCTAGATAGGTATCATAAAAGTTACAAAAGCTCACGTGTTAAGTGGCATCTGGTCTCACGAGGCTTCTGATTTAATAAGCAGACATTGTTCTGCGTTTTATAACTCGGAGGCCAAATCCTTCCGTTGGAGATCTCCGTCTTCAGTAATCCACCTTCAAACTGTCTCCCCTTGAGCAGGAGGCTATTCGAGCTACCGCCATATAGAATCGACAAATCTATCATTGGAGTTGCCGTAACTATCTAGAAAAAGATAAGTTTACATATTAGATTGAGCTGAAAAAAAAATTAGATCGTTTTGAAATATAGAGTTAGATGATGATATAAAGGCATGGCGCCTTAATTTAGTGAAAATTCATATACACAGACAACACCCCATCATGGTGGCGGAATTTGGGCCGGTAAAGGAGTTTTGAACGTGATCTTCTGTAGTTAGCATCAGTCAGTTCTTTATTGATTAGTATTTTTTTAGATTACATATAGAAATACTAAATAGAAAAAGTTATATAAAGAGATTTTTACTTAGGTAACTACTGTTTCGTGGCTTCATTTTGTACAAGGAATATAAATGCCGTCTGTTACAATTGTACTAGCAAGTTATCCAAATCAGATCTAAATTATATTACTTAAAAGAAATGGCAGGAGTGATTTACGCGATATTATAAAATTAAACAAAACCTATTAAATTTCAAATTATGATTCTTTATATAAAAAAAATAATTAAACAACTTACTCTGCTAGGGTGCGTATTGTTCTTAAGGCAACCTCTGCTTTGGAAAGTCTCAGGCCTCGTCATATTCAAACATCTTATATCGGAGAAACGATGCACGGGATCATCATCTGGTACTTTGTTTGGGGTACAAGCTCGATCTGTCTTACCCTTCGGCAAACAGCAGTACGGTTTCCAAATAACATAGTTGACTGAAATTAAGATTATTTTTAAATCAATTTAGACACAAAGCAGATGTTTTGGTCGTCAAAGCTATCGACGGATCAGATATCAACCAGTAAATGTTCGCACTGCTGAACAAAAGCCTCTTGCTGAGGCTCACGATATTTAAGCAATAGGGACTGTGCACGAAATATAAAGGCAGCACTTATACCGACAGTCACGCTCTCTGGTATCATATTTGTACACTATTGTGAGGAAACATTTGCAAAAAGCATTATTTTACCTATATGGATAACACTAAAAAACTTTAGATTATTTAACATTCAATTGATACTTCATTCTTTTTTAACATATAGATAATTTTGTAACATTTTGTAAAGTTTTAATTTTTTTTTCAGTAAATGTCAATATAGTCTACTTGCATGATTTCTATTGTAAACACCAAGAAATTTAAATTTTTTTTTTCCACTCCATCGTTTTATTGATAACAATTCTCAAAACGTTAGTTTATTTAAAATTTTCTTTAAAATCGCTCACCATCAGTTTTTTAACTATACTCAAGCTTTTGATTAGAATCGAGTTAAACTGTAACCGGCATATAATTAGTAGCTATCGTTAGACACATCAATATAGAAAAAAGTTGTAAAGTTGTACATTCACCTGTATCGTGAATGGAGACGATATCAGCAGCTAGGTATAGCCAGCCATAAGAGGAAAGATATGAAAACTTGTTGCTTGGTACATGACCCTCAGCGAGCAAAAGCGTGCGTAAAGATCTCGGTAGCGGCATATCATTTCCACTTTTTGCTTTTCTTGGTTCATCACCTACAAAATTGGGAAACAATATCAAACACAATCATTTAATTTAAATGAAACCATGTTTGTAGTGTAGCAAACAATAAGCTGTCGCGTAGATATTAAAAATAACTAATGAACATCATCACACAACTTTCGGCTCAGCATCAGAATAAAATACCAAAACGAAGCCTGTCTCAACCGAGTAAATGAAAGTAGATAAAATGCTAAAATTATACAATGATAAAAAAAAAAACAAGATTTGAATTATTAATTGACATTTTCATAATCTACAAGATTAACAGAAAAATCAGAAATAATTAAAAGCAAAACTTGTTATACTGGTTAAGCCTTAAGAAGATACTTATGAACGGTTTCCTTGCAACGAATTTCGCGTCCACAACTCGACCAACGTTTACAACTTATTTCCACTCAAACTTTTTTTATGCAACGTCATATTTTTGTTTCGTTACGCGATAGCAATAAATATCTCATTTGCCATCCTTATCGTTGACTACTACTTGTCCCGTTGCTAATTCATTTCTTATAACACATATTATTACCTTTATACTTTAAAACAGTTAGCGCAAAAAACTAAAAAAAAAAAACTTAAACGCTCATCAACACATTAAGGTTAAAAAATGATAATTCACTTTCACAGTTTATCGGTGCTTTTGTATGCACTGATCTTTAATTGATATTTAGATGACTATCTCGTTTTATTTAAAGTTGTGGCTGAGGATGGTATAACACACCACTGATCACTTACGATTAGTGGACTATCGGACACATTAT
Organism: Saturnia pavonia; assembly: GCA_947532125.1. Taxonomy (NCBI): domain Eukaryota; kingdom Metazoa; phylum Arthropoda; class Insecta; order Lepidoptera; family Saturniidae; genus Saturnia; species Saturnia pavonia. The sequence continues at coordinate 1,561,197 of OX383901.1, forward strand.
AGGTGTAACGTATAAGCTCAAATGTTATTACATAATCAACTAATATCATCATTTCAGCCGAAAGACGTCCACTGCTGGACATAGGCCTCTCCCAAAGATCGCCACAACGACCGGTCCTGTGCTGCCCGCATCCAGCGGCTTCCCGCAACCTTTACCAGGTCGTCGGTCCACCTTGTGGCGGGTCTGCCCACGCTGCGTCTTCCGGTACGTGGCCGCCACTCGAGAACTCTTTGACCCCATCGGCCATCCGCTCTACGAGCTACGTGGCCAGCCCACTGCCACTTAAGTATAGCTATTCTTCGGGCTATGTCGGTGACTTTGGTTTTCCTGCGGATCTCCTCATTTCTGATTCAATCACGCAGAGAAACTCCGAGCATAGCCCTCTCCATTGCCCTTTGAGTGACTTTGAGCTTTCTTATGAGGCCCATAGTTAACGACCACGTCTCAGCTCCATATGTAATCACTGGCTGCTGCCCAGCCGAGTTGGATTCGCCGATTGACCTCTTTCTCGAAATTGGATCTACCTAACTAGATTGTGTGTCCCAGGTAAACATAATCTTCAACAATTTCAAGCGTATCTCTGATCTTCACGGGAGTTGGCCCTACATGGACGTTCGACATAATCTTCGTCTTGTCAATGTTCATTCTAAGACCAACTCGTTCAGAGGCTTTACTGAGGTCATCGAGCATCGCACGGAGGTCCTCCATGGTCTCCATGGTGCTATAGTTATTTATATAAACTAGTATAAATTGGTACTTACTGTTACTTTGTTAACAAACTTTTGAAAATTCGACATTCGTACTTTTTTACTGGTTTTTGGTGATATTCGTTGAAATAGTTTTTAATTTCGTTAACCTTTCTTCTGTCGATAAAAATTAACACCGATATGGTGGTTGAAACCAACACGGATATTAAAACACAAAATAATTTATTTTTGTTTTTACGTGTTGCATAACAATCATTTACATGTTTATTTGAGAATTATTAAGAGTTGGCAAATTGAAAAAAAAACACCAATAAAAATATACCACATATAGCGGTTCATGCTGCTAGCAACATAAATAGCTTTGGATAAAGTTAGCCATAGTAGATTTTTTCATCATAATAGGAATTTTGACTGTAAGTAACCATTGGTTACCAGTTTAGCTATAGTCAATCTGACAAATGGTTATTGTAAATTACATACAAAATACAAATAAACAAATCGGCTTTAGTTACTTAAATTTTGGACAACTGAATTTCAAAACATACCATCAATGAAACTAGTGGGTAAGACGTTATGAACGGGTGTATGCGCAGCTCCACGTGTTGGGTTGTCTAGGTTGTTGCACGACCCATCAACCCTTCTGCCTTCGTTTGGATCACAGGGTTCAATTTCATTCACGCACCAACTAATACCGAAATAACAATATTATAGGGACGATAACATATCACAGGTACAATGGCCCTAACAAAAATAATATAATATATAGAATAAATATTAATAGGATTCCTAAAATAAAATTGTTTTATAAAAACAATCGGTTAATCGATAGACAATCAATTGTTTTTAGCCGATCTTAAGAAATTTGCGATCAAAACAAAGAGGTCAACGCGAAGAAAAGCTCATCGCATGTATCCGAAGGTTGCGTACTTTAGTATTAGTAACTTGGCGAGCTAAAGAAAAAGTCGTTCGCACAAATCTTCTTTGTAATCACACAAATACCTCGGGTGTATATTAGATATCAACAATTGATTGATATATTGAATAGATTGAACTACTCCCGTGTAATCTCTTAGATGCAACTTATTTATTTCTAAGTATCTACATCAATGTATAATAAATTACTTAAGCTTAAAAGCCCCTGAGTACGAAATGTAAAAAAATAAGTTCAAGCAGTACTACGATCGGCATAGTAAAGAATTACGGCCTCTACAGCGCGATGAACGAGTCAGAATTCGTGAGCAGCCAGAATTATTGGGTGCGCACGAACAACCCTTCGAGTGATTGACGAAACACACAATAAATCCGGGCCGAAAATCAATCGTCATTAATTACACCGCGACAAACTACTAACTGCGATAACACGACTCTACAAAAAAAATCGTTCTTTGCCCTAAAGTTTATTTTATGATTTTTCTTTTAATTATGCACAAAAACGAAAAGACAATACCTTTTTTGGTATATAGTTTGCTTTTGTGATAGTTAAGTTAGTAGTTAAGTTAAGATAGTAATAATATTCATTTTTTTTTTATAAATTTTAATTAGTTTAATACATTCAAAAATACCGCGCGATCAGAGTGGAGTTTTTACGTTCACACAGTGCCGCTAGATGGCGCTCGAGTGATAAACAACGGCCAGGTGTTTTGTACAAGTCTAGAAAAACAGAATATATCGTCGCGAATGTATAAATATAATGCTGATACATTTTGTTATATATGTGGTCAATTTATTAAAATTTGAGCCGATTGTTGAAGCGGAAAAAGTGTTAAAATGCCACCTCTGCACATTAAGTTAGGGTTCATGAAACAATTTGTCAAAAAACTGGATGAAACTTCAGAAGCTTTTGGATACTTGATAAAGTTTTTTCCGAAATTATCAGAAGCAAAAGTTAAAGCTGGGGGTTTTGTTGGTCCGCAAATTAGACAGATTATCGCCGATGAAAAATTTCCAACGTTGCTATATGCAAAAAGCGAGTTGGAACAGTTGTAAAGCAGTAGTTTCAGGATTTTAAGGAAATAACAAAACTGAAAACTACGAAAAGTTTGTTGAGTTTATGCTAAAAAAAATTAAAGCCATGGGCTGCAAAATATCATTAAAAGTACATATACTGCATGCTGATTTAGATAAATTTAAAAACAAGATGGGAGCATATTCAGAAGAGCAAGGAGAACGTTTTCATCAAGACATTATGAGCTTCGAATAACGTTATCAAGGCCAATACAATTGAAACATGATGGGAGACTATATTTGGGGTTTATTGAGAGAAAGAACTTATGAACATAAAAGGAAAAGTAAGAGCGTGCACTTATACATTGCTTTCCACTTTTTTTTTAATTATTTTGATAGAAAAACTTAATAAAAATAATAAACATACTTATTTGAATGGTTTCACCTTCAATTAAAAATTAAAACCACAGATTTTGCAAAATATCGTTCAATACTCTTCATACTCTCAATACGTCTGTTAAATACAAAAGCAAATTTTTTCATGTCATATATTCTATTTTAAAGTCAAAAGTAAAATTTTGTGTTAACCCGTGTAATAGCCCGTTCCGGCAGGCAGATTCGTCTCCCCGATCGATATAAATGTTAAAATATACATATATAATAATAATTAAAAAAGCAAAACAAGTTTAAGTATAACATCTGAGATACAGCAACATTCTGTTATCAATATTGGTACACATTATTAGGGAGTTAAGGATATTACCTGATATTTATTTTTGAATTTCTGTTACTAGTAATAATGTAAGTCTTAAATAATATGTTATTCGTCACAGCGATATTGTTCATGCAGGCACAAATAATTAAGTTATTTATTAAGTTATTACTTCACTTTTATAAAATTTATAATCTTATGTTACTGTTCTTTGTATCAATGAAGTGCTAAGCGGTTAAGTAAAAAATGGTAACTATTTTCAACCCTTGTACATTGAGAAGTGGCATGTGGTATATGATAGTCTATGATTACTTATCATGATGTAGATACTTTCAAATAAATGAGTTGCATCTAAGAGATCATACGGTTTAGTTTGATTTACATTCGATAAATACAACAATTTTCCACCGCTTTTCATTATTTTTTCCAAACAGGGAGTATACGTTATTCTGAAATTGTAAGACTACAAAAATGCCGATGTTAACTTAAAAAGAACATAGAATATGAGCAAAAGTTATGAAACGTAAATAAATTACTGCATATTAAAAATGTGCGGAGCTGCGGACACAGCTTGTTTTATATAACATATTTAAATACAATACAAACATTATTGGGATTAAATTATAAATATAAATGCAATCCTTTAAATCTTTATACTTACAAAGTAGAGTTAGATATATCATGGCGTTTTAATTCTTCCTTTGTTATAGGTGTCCCGTGATAAGCGTCGTAAAATATTCCGCAGTGAATAACACATAATGTGGATAAAAATATAACTAAACCTAACATTATTCTAACATTTATTACTCATAAATTTATTTATAATTAATGATATATACAAATAATTACACAAAATAAAATTATAGTTAATTTTATTCTATTCGTTAACAAAGCGTACGATCGCTTATACTGAAACTTTGATAATGAGCGTTCTAATGCACTAGGTTACGTTGACTTTGTGAAACGTTACGATGACACTTGTAAAATAAATATTGTATATACCTAATATATGTATATATATTGTATGTAGTTTACATTAATATTGTTATTGCGTATAAAATGCAGTTAGTGCTAGCGTACACGGGTGACTTTTGTCCTGCGACAAAAAGGTTTTTGTCACTATCACCTTACATATTCAAAGTGTACTGCGCACACAAAGGATGAAAATCATTACCGCGCACGGATGATTTCTGTCATCATGACAAAAAATGAAGTATGCTCAGTGTTTTTTATCGTTATAGGTTTAGCGTTGTGGCCTCAATCTTATCTGATCTTAAGTGACGATGTGACCCAAGATGGTAACACGCTAAGCCTAGTGGAAGGGCTGGCTCTCAAGTACAGCTACCGGAACACACATATTGGTGCTTGGCGACAGATTTTCAACTTGAGGATGGATAAAAAAAGCCCTACGAACATGCTATGGTTTCATCACGATGATTTCCTTCACCGAAAATAGACGCAGTTTAATAGTTAGATCACTATATTTTTATGTAGGTAGCTGGGACAGATCAATTGAGACAGAAATAAACATTATTTTTATATATGAGCACATGACTAAAGCGCTTTTTAACTTTTGTTTAAAGAAGAAGTTTCCCCGATCATAGTTCTTTGGTTGACATTATATAGTATTATCCAAAAATCGTAATATGCCCTTGAAAGTGTAATGATTTTATTAATGCGTGAACTAAAATAATGAAAAAATTTTGTGATATTAGAATTAAAAAAAACATTGTTTAATGGAATTAAGCGATAATAATAATATAGGGCTAATGATAATAAAATAGCACATTTATAATAATAAAATTATCAAACCTATATTTAAATTTTTTAATCAAATTGAAAATTTACATAGTTATAAAACTATATCATGACCTATTCCGCACCACATACGATATCAAGGCAAAATTTCATTAAAATCCGTCGAGCCGTTAGAGCGTTATTGATGGATAAATATTAAAACAAGCTTATTTTCGCATTTATAATATATATAACGTATATACAAAATATAACATCGAAAAAGTGAAGGAAATAGTGTCTGAAAATCCTCATTCAAGTTTGAGAGATATAGCCGCTGAACTTTCTGTGTCTCACGTGTCCATCCGTATCATTTTAAATAATCACTTGAGTATGAAACATGTTACCGCTTGGCTAGTCTCAAAAAACCTGAATTTTCTCCTTAAACTCAATCGAATAAGAGTCGCTGAGGACATGTTAAAGCGAATCAATTCTGACCCAACATTCATGAAACGCATTGTTACTGGTGATGAAACGTGGGTTTACGAGTTTGACATGCAGACTAGACAACAAGCTTCGGAGTGACATCTTCCAACTGAACCGAAACCAAAAAATCCACGCTAAAGTCAAATTCATATTGCTGCCTTTATTGCAATATTGTTAACAAAAATCTACTCGCGCTCACGGTGGTCAACCTACAGTGAAAGAAATTTTAGAATCAGATTAGTAATCCCAGAGATTATTTCTTACAAATTTACAAACTTTACCTCTTTATGTTGTGCCCCACAATTTCAAATGTGTTAAATTTATAAGAAAAGCTCTCCACCGCGCCGCCGCTAACGCACCTGTGTAGCTTAAGGTTCTCCTATATACAAATGTACTCTGTGGCTTAAGGTTTGGTCAAACAGCGGACGGGGCGGGATGGCGACGCAACGCTGACGGGACGACGATGCGACGTGAATGTCACACTGACATGCGCTTCGCGCAGTCCGACCCGCCGGACTTGGCGTGATTTCTCGAGCATTTTGAAATAAAACTTCATGAATACGTGGAATACCATATACTCTGTAGGAAACTGGAATCCCAAAATAGGTTTTATATCTACTTTAAAATGTCGCATTTTTATAATGCTGGTGGCCCAAGTCATACAAAAATATGTGGCATCGGACACTTTCAATAAGCTTTTCAACGTCGATTTTTGGAATTAAATACAACGCTGGCAACACGTCGAGCGCGACGTGCTCCCATCGTGCTGTCTGTTTGACTTCTAAAACGAACACAATGTGTAACTAGTATCGTGGCCGCTCCTGTTGTATTCCCGCCGGACGGGACGGCTCCGTGTGACCTCTTCTATACTAGTCGCGTCACCGTCCCGCCCCGTCCGCTGTTTGACCAAACCTTAAATGGTTGTGCTTACTTTCCGTACTAGCCTACAGCTTTCCAAATTGCTTGAAGTTTATGGTTACAGCTCGCTCCTTGGAGTTGTAACGTGAAGTGAACCTATAACCTTCCTCAATAAAATACAAAATCTGATTGGTAGTTATAGTTTTAGGCTGTTAGTTCCAAAGATAAGCGCGTTCAAACATACAAATAAACAATTTCCTGAACTTTACAATAAACAAAAGTGTATATTTAAACTTCCTTGCTATCCTTCCGTGCTACTTTACATCTACCAAACGCCTTCGTGCTGAGATTGCTGAAGGATTGTTTTCGCCAAAATATTCTTTTCTCAGCTTATTAGACCCTGTAGAAGGTTTTGCCAAACGAACGATATTTCGATCAGCTCGACGAGACGACTTTCTCTGTTTAGGTAAACGCGAAACATTTGAAGTAGTTTGATACGTGGCAAAATGCTTCACAGCGTAGAAATCATCGTTTTTGATTATTACAGATGGTCTGCTATCTTTTTATACTTCTCGCGAAGTTTTATTGTTATTTTCCTTGTAGATTTATCACAACTTTTATTTTTCCTCATAGTTTTTATATGAAGCAAATACTTTTAAGACTTTTACAGCACTAAATGGCGCCAAAATTATACGAATAGTGACCTACAACCTCAGAGCCACAGAGTGTTCTCTATTTAAATTTAAACAAAATAAATAAACTATTCAGGGTTCCTAATTATATGACCACTCAGTGCAGTAGTAATACTAGGTTCAAATCTAATGTACAATGCACATTTTTTAGCCAATCATGTGTATCAACGAATGTACCGTTAGTATGGAAAAGTTTTGCGATATCGAGGAAAATACAAAAATTATATATTATATATAATAATTATAATTGTAAGTTTGAAAAAATCTTCCCTTTAAATAAGCGTTCTTAATTATACAACCACAACGGTATATATAAGAAGGGATCCAAGAAGCAAAAAAAAATATGGGTAAATTATTTAAACTTTTATGTTAACATTTGTGAAAACAGGGATTGGAAAATAATTAGTTAACAATTGTATAACTTTTTGAAAAATTTATAATTTTTTTTTCTCAACGGGGCTTTATTCTTTCAAGTGTTCAGAAAATATATTTTAATTTTTCAAATTGATATGTCGTAATATAACAAAAAAAACTATGTTTGATTATACTGTTTTCACGTGCAGTGCGCCCCAATGGCGCAATGGCTGCGAGTAGCTCCAATTTCAGCGTTAAATAAAATATATAATTAATGATGATAGAGTTCCGGTACTTTTTATTGGAAATTTCCTCCTCTTTGAGGATGTGTTGTCGACATTTCTTAAATGTTAAATGTTAAGAGATGAAATTAAATATTAGGATTAATGGATGATGTGGTTAGCAAAATGGTTATTTTTAGATATGTGAAAAAATTCATGGTAGTAGTATACTTACATTATGAAGTTAAAAGCAAAACTATCAGAGGTAAGTAGGCTTTACAAGTTAACGAGTAATAGTCAATCTATACTTAACAAAATAAAACCGAAGAGTTTTTTGGTTGATTGTTTGTTTGCTTAAGCACACTAATCTGTAGAACTAACAGTCGTTATCGAAAAAATATTTTTGTAAAAGATTCAAATTCATGAAGACGCAAATTCATGACGAATAGACTATCTAGCACAAGGCTACACCTCTCAGGCAGCCTTAAATATTGATTTTTGTTAAGTAAGTCGGAATAAATAGCGAGCCCTAACTGCTTTATCCGCGTGCGCTGGCGTAATGGTTAGTGATACGTAAAAACAATGTTTTACAAAATATTGCTCCATAGTACATCTAAAAAAAGTACAAAGTAATTAATAAACGCGTGAAGAGCCTCGGGGCACCGTTAGTTGTAAATATACCCGTCATAGTGGCGCGTTTCACTAAGTCTCCGTCAGCCAGTGAGTCCAATTAACTAGACGCATTTTTCGTGGTAATTGTGTGGTTCTTTTTCAATGTTTTGTGTATTATTAATTTTTCCCGGTACTTCTTTGACAGAGAAGTATCTCACTACCAGAAAAAATGTGTCATCATAGTCTACATAATAGTTTTGAAAACAACATTTAGCCATCAGTCTAGCCTGATAACGCACACTAATATTTCTTTAATATCTCTAGAGCTCCTTGGAGAAGGAGGGGTTATAGTATCGCAACGCGCTAGTGATATTTATAGATAGTATTACAAGCGCCCATAGGCTACGGTAGCCGCTTACCATCAGGCAGGCCGTATGCTTGTTTTCCACTTTTGTAGGGTAAATAATAATAATAATAAAGAAAAAGAAGTGCCAATTAAATAGCTACAAACTATTTAGATTTCTGGACACATGGTGATGATAGCATACAGCATCCACTCAACTATTAAGCACTCCGTGCAAAATACCATAGTTTGTGCTCCTTCACAGTGGGCAAACAGACAGTCAGCTACTCCGGAAAGAGCCGGCGCTTTATTACGCCGATAATCTTACACATACTGACTATGGAAAATATATTAAGGGCAACCAGATTAGAAATATATAATGACGATGGCGACGTTTAAAAATTCTTATCTAAACAAAAGAAAAATTAAGTATAACTACTAGAAAGTACCATGCCCTAGAACAAAATACACCAATAAATTCAAAACTCAAGTGTCTCCATTTCAAATATATCTCTTCTATAGGAATTACTAAGTGTAAATACAATGATTTTAAGAAGCTATGTGACACTAACATAATTCGAAAATATTTCATGCTGATACTTAGATATTTTTTTCATGTTCTTTTTGTATAAGAATTCGACATTTTACTATTATTTTTATTTGTAATATCATGTAATGAACAAAGCTACTGATTTCGCTTAATGTTATTATTTTATAAGAGTACGGGGTAGACTAAAAACCACACCACATAGCATCAGCAGAGTCTGTCCCATTGCCAAATTGTGTAGGTAAACTTAATTTTTAAAATGTATTATGTAAACTTCTTTGGCAACAAATTCTATTATTATTATTTGCAAAACAATAACGGTAAAGACAAACTATTTAATAAGCATATTAAAAATGAAAAAAAGGAATAAAATAATCAAAAAAAAGTTACCTTGATATAGCTCCATTTTCTATGTTTCCTTCATACTTATCCCTATTTTTTACAGGTGTCTTTTTTATTTACTTAATTATTTTTAATTAAGTTAATTACATATGTTCAAACTTCGTACATCTAGTACAGGAAATTGTAGAAAAAAAGTAGAGATATAGCAAAACTTACCTACATGATAACTGTGTTTTTAATAATAATTAAAGAAAATTCTTTGTTGTTGAGAATATAATTATACATTAATAGATATGATAATATTTTTATTCGATTGTTTTAGCTATTGTTCTGCTCCTTTCTGTGATCTTCAAATTAACCGCAAAACTATTTGGAAATGTTAAGTAATAATTATTCACCCCTTGAAAGACTAAATCTTTTGGCTAAGTGATTCAAAAAGGGCATTGGCTTCCGAAAGGAGAGCATGTCTATTGTTCCGATCCTGTGCAATTTCTTGTCATTGTCAGTTTAAACTAATGCAGATCCATTTCTACTGTTTCACGCCAGCCATACTTGGGAGACAAACCAGAAAACGACCAATAGTCATCCCTAGTATGCTCTTTTGACTGCTCGATACTCCCTCATTCTCAGTAGGTGGCCGAGCCATCAAAGTTTATGAGGTTTCGCCTATGATTTTAGGCTCGGCCACGAACTTCTCAATCTTAGCATTCTTTCGGATCCTTCAAGTGCCATCGTCTCTCTTGACAGTTTCCAGGATACAAAAGTAGTAGCGTCTTGAAGTTCATAAGCGCCCTCCTAGCTCCTAAATTGAATAAAGAATTTTTTTACATTGATTTTGATCTTTCGAAGGACTTTTCTTGCCGTTACCAGGAGCTGACTTCACAACCATACAAAATGACGGTTGTTGTAATAGTATATATCCGACTTTATGATGATGATTTTGATCTCCTCCTCTCTGTTGTTGGTGTCAGTAATGGTGCATCCGAGGTACCTAAACTTAACTACTCCTTGATATGTATTACCCCAACATGAAATCGTTCAGTTTTTATAAGGTTGATCCTGAGATGTCTCTTGCTCAATGTCACTAGTAGCCTGCATCACTTCTTCGCAAGTTTCCCCTAATAAAACAAGGTCGTCCGTGTACCTTATCACCTTGTTTCTCCCATCTAGCTCCAAACATAAAGTACGTCACAGACGGTGAAGATGCCATAATATTTTATGTTATGATATGGACATGAATACATATATGGACTTTCACGCACGTCGATGATAACATATATTTTCATCTTACAGTATTTTAAGATACCGAGCGAAGTGGTTATTTCATCTTAAGATGTTGTGACCAATTTTCGGTGCAGGGAGACGGGTGTCGATGATGCCACGTGATGATGCGACTCTGACTGTCGTGCAATGCTATGTCTACTGTTAGAAAAACATCGATTGTATACAAATCCGGATATTATGATTTACCGAATATTTATTGGAATTAATATCCTTATGCTCGATAGAATAATCGTGAATTCCACACATTTACGCTTTTACTGACCAATATAACACCATTTACTCCATAGAAAACACAATCTGTTTTACAACTCAGTGAAAATATACAAAAAACGATGGCGTCCTCTTTCATTTGTAAATTTGAACCACGTTACTAATTCCCTCTATTGGCTCAAAATACATTGCCTATCGAAGTCAGTTATCAATTTAGATATGTACTTGTTAATTGGAAATATTAGGATAATTTTGTTATCAATACAATATCTGCAGTAATATTTGTTGTATCATTTAATTTTGAAATAGAGAAGGAAAACTTCTTACCAGATTACTTACTATTAAAATTTACTTTACATTCATAACAGCATAACCCAGGCTTAAGGTTATGCTGTTAGCATAACATGCATGTCAGCATAATGCAGGAAGTACTTTTGAGACGTATGTCATGTACGTCTAATATGTTATGCGCTTGCATAATAATGATTATCTAGTTAAGTGTCGTGTACGGCGTCGAGGGTTTTTAAAAATTACTTTCAAGTGATTCTTAAGAGACTTTATTACAGAATCTTACTACAGAATCTTACTACAGAATCTTACTACAGAATGAATACATGGTTTAACATATACATTATTACGTTATACATGGTCTTATACATATATAATGTCTTAAACTGTAAACACCAGGTGTTGTTTATAATTGAATGACAAAAATACGTCGTAATATTTCTAGAGAAAATATCAGGGGCTTATCTCTAAGTGTAGTCTAAACATCCTGAGTAAATATACGAAGATCAGCATTTTTACTTATGTACCAAATAGAACGACGTAATATGAAAGGGTAATAATAAAACATGTCGCAATTCGTCTAGTCTAAACAACAGGTGGTATCACCAATCGTAGTCATAACATACGAGTAAATATGTAACGTCAGCATGTTCTTTGTACCATATGTATGTACGGTATATATGTATTGTATATATGTAAAATATATATGTATCGTATATATGTAAAGTATATATGTACAATATATATGTATCATATGCATGTACCGTATATATGTATCGTATATATGTACCATATGTATGTACCGATTAATACGTCTCACTAAGGAAATGTACAGACTGCATAACTATCTACAAGTAACTAATGTTTTTATTGACATAAATTAATAATTTGTTATTATTTTATTAAAGTAATTGGAAATTGTATGACACATAGATAATACCACTTTCATACACACCATCGCCCACTAGCGGTCATTACAATTCAATCTAAATATTACGGCGGGAAAAACAAATTCAATATTTTAGCTACTAAAATAAAATAATTAATAACTCACTTTAAATTAAATAATTGCAAATATGAGCAATAAAAGAAATATAATAATCATAATGTATAATTTAAAAGAGATACAAATAAAATATATGCAATATCAGTACACATTTTCGAAAGGTAGTATAGTATAAATAATATAGAAAATAGTAAGTATACATTTTTTATAAAATATAAATATTTAAATTTTCATATTATTATTATAATAATATGTTCATACTTATTATATTACGCTTTTTATTTTTTGTGTCTATATATATACGATTTTAAATATATATTTAACAATTAATCGTTTGACTAACAATTTATTTTGTAGTACAGAATGTAAGTCTGCCCATCGAGTGACCACAGCGAAAAAAGGTTCTTCGTATGTTCCACAGCTTACGTAGTTTACTAACTTGACGTGTTAAAATGCTCATTCGCTAAAATCTTTGTTTTGAACACAAAAATACCCCGTAATACGAGTATGTGTATCGGAAATAAACTCTCAAGAGTTTTATCCCAACTGGCGATTACTTGATAGTGCCTATTGATTAATCGATATTTAATCGATGTTTTCCAACACTAGCTGCGTCTTCATCTACTTAACGACGACTAAATATTTTAGAATATGCTAATGCAATTTCTATATCAAATACAAAATCAGAATTATCGTTCGATGATCTGTCTATTAAATCGAATAGTAATCCGAATAATAATCCGATTTACTCATATTTTAACACCTGTAAATAGAATTCGGACAAAAAATATGTGTGATACCTAAGCAGACTGTCAAGAGACTGAAATGAGAAATCATTTCATCCGCATATCATCCTAACATAAAATATTATAGCATATCAATTACGATACGATAATATATAGTATCTTTGTCGCATGAGACGCTCTTTAAGTATATACTTTAAGACCTACTTTAAACCAGTCCTTACCGCAAATTCATCTACTTGCTTACCCCCGATTCTGACTCTCATCCCACCTCCTTTATTGTTATTGAGATTAAAACTACCTATAGGGATGTTAAAATTTAAAGGAATTAAATATAAGGTTCCTCTATCTATGCTTTTGTACGCTTTCGTGAAGTTCACAAACAAAGATTAGAAGCTTTTTTATACAACCTACAACGATAAAAAAGCGCCACTTTGCCGATTTTGAACTCCCATACCCCAAGGTGCTCTGGAAACCCTGCTCACTTTGGCTGCGATCTTCTGTAGGGTGGATAAATTCCACCAGTTGGACGCCCCTAAGTAGAGAGAAATCTCCAAAGAAATTTATCTGTCTCCCCTATCTTCTTTCTACATCTCTTTCTCTCTCTCTTACTATACTACTATACTAGTTAATACCTTTCTTAAAATCTCTTACGCTCTGTGCGTATACCAACTTTTTTCCATGAGTCGCTTTAGTAGAAAAATCTAACAAATTATGCTACAATTTCTGCTACATTGATAATTTCCAAGGATTCTTTCACCATGTAGTTCTAGTCCCTTTAGCAACACATTTGACAATATATTATATGCTGTTGTATTTGTGTAATAATCCCTCGAAATAATGCATCTTAATTAAGTTACTAGTGAATTTGAAAATATTATCTTGTACCAACAACTAAGTTTAATAAATTCCTATCCAATCGTAATGTAGGGTAGGTAATATTTAATAGTCTGTTTATTTGATAACGATCTACAAGCACTGAAAGAGTTAGCGATATGGTTCCAAAGTAAAAATTATAGAGAGCCCAGGACAATTTAGTGTCCCAGTCAAAAATTTCAAATCTAACATGGCCGCCAATAATTTCAAAACCTTACGACATCGGAAACATTAGGGATAGGCATGGATGAAGGAATAATGGATTAACGACTACACAGTTGAGTGGAAAAACTTATTTTAACTACATTAGTAAAAAAATTCACACGGTCGCACATGTTATTATCCGATAGTCAATGATTCACAGCTAGCTGCAGGTCCCACATTTGATGTTCTTAAAGCTCTATCTGATTTTTTCTCAAACCAGTGTCTTTAGATCTGAAATAATATGTCATTATTGACATACATCTTAGAACATAATGTATATTATAAAAATACTATTAGTGTTACTGGTCGAGAATTTTCGAAGCGAAAATTCTTTGGGATTCTCGCCTTACTCGAGGAGAAAAAATGATCGAAAAGTGTAGAATTCTCGTTCGGGAAATCTTATCTTCACTGTGCTCACATAATAAGAAATTTAATAGAGAAGGAATATCAGCTCTTTTAGTAAACTGGTAACAAATCTAATCTTGGTAAATTTACACAAAGCTTTAATGATAAAAAAGCCAGCCTCGCATACAATGAAATTTTAATTTTGAATTATTGGTAAGAAACCGATTATCAGGTGACGCTATTTATGCCCTTATATTTTCAAGAACATATTTAATTAGAAATAAAGGCGAATAAATGAACGATTTTCCATTTCTATCTCGATTTATTAAGGTCATCTATGTTTTTAAGGTTAATAAGCTTGTCTACTTTGAAGATTGTCATAGTTTTTTATGTAAATCTAATTAGAAGACAGATACTCAAAATAGGTAGATTCTTTAGTTGATTGTAAAGTTAGTTCGCATTCTTTATGTTGTTTTTTTTATAAATATTTAAAAAATTTGAGCATTGGTTTTACTTACTTTACGTAGGAAGCTAATATGTATTTACATATTAATTGTACAACTTTTTAATAAAAAGATTAATTTAAAATTTTAATAAAGATACTCAAAGTTTAATGTAGTTAGTTTTATTACTTAGGTAAGTATGTAAGCTATAAAAAAATAATACCTAATAAATATTATAATTAATTAATTATTAGTTTTTTCCTTCGTCGAAAAATGAACGACGCAATTACCACGCAAAAATCATCTAGTTAATTGGACGCACTGGATGACGGTGACTCAGTGAAACGCGCCACTACGACAGGCTTATTTACAACTAACAATGCCCCGCGGCTCAACACACGTTTATAAGCCAAGTAATTATTTTCATTCCGTAATTTTAACTTTACTAATTGATAATTCGTACAATCTATCAATGAATGACATAATTATTTCCCGTTTACAAAATTTATTTAAAATCGGTCAAGCCATTTTTTACTTAATTCCGGAAATATAAACAGGCAGACAGACAAAAAAATTACATATTTGTTATCAGTCTCCTTTAAATAAGATTTCTATCGAGAAATTAAGACAAAGTACATGTACAGACAGACTTACAGATTCTGATTATTTATTAATAAGAATTATTTATTATATTATATATTTATATTATATATATATATATATATATATATTTATATTATAATTATATATTATAGGCATTTATAAAAATTATTACTGATAATAAATAATTATCACTAATTTAAATAATGATAAAATAATAAATTATAAAATAAAATTTTAGAATAAATTGAGGTAAAATTTTAAGTTTGAAACACCGTATAGAAGACTCCAGGCGAAACGTGGAGAACTTGGCCACTCGTCCTTCTTTCCACCAGTTCATCGCGACTCCCACTCAACCGTCGATCTTACTGCCGTCGGTGAAGATCACGGACCCTGAAAGGATTTCTAAGCTCTCGTATGGTTCGCCATTACATTGCGAAAAACTGAAAACACTCATGGGATCCTCTAGTCGGTTAACAACGATTGGCACTATGCACGACGTCGTGAACGTATGTTTTCAATTTTTAGGTACTTTTCTTCCTTGGAGCTCTCCAAAACCGGACTGGGCACGTGCGCGGGTGGAACTGCAAAAATCCAGGTTTAACACTAATCACCTGATTTGCAATATTTTTACAGACGACCTATAGCACATATCTGGCCATGACAAATACAAATATGTTTTGGTTTAAAATATTGTTCCCAGCTTATTATATTTATACCTGACTCCTGTATATATTTGCAGGTCGACGACAGCGACGACCGTCGATGGATTTCGATCTTTCGGAGGTCGCCGTTGTATTTGGATTGTACTGTGCTTACCACCAGGGACAGTACAGTCAATGTGCCGAGCGACTATAAAAAAAGTAACATTAATAACTTTTAAATGATATTTTATTTTTATAAAATATGTATGTATGTGTGGTGTAATAAGCATTATTTTAATCAAATTAAAATATTTTATTATATATTCATACATCGTTAAATTATTTTTACACAATTAAAAAAGTTAGTATAATTAATTAATATTATTATGATTAAAACTTTGATTATATACATATCTAAATACCTGTCGTTTTGTGAAACGATTACATATTTCCGGCACATCTTTGCTAGCCTAGTAAAGGCATTATTGTACACTCGCGTCAGCAATTTTTGTTTGCTGTATAGAGGATACCAAAATAAAACATTTTACTTAAACAGTGGGGGAAATTGTGCATAGAACTTGAACTGTTTTATATTATCTACTAGCTGTGTCCGCGACCTCATCTGCATTGAAATTTGTGTATTGAAATTCAATGTAGGTGAATTAATCGTGCCTCGTGGTTTATGAATACGTTTGGTGGTACTCACGTTTGGCATTCAGCATTCCCTCAAACTCTATGAATGTCTCTGAGTCCCTAGCCGCATCGAAATACTTACCGTCAATAGTAGGATTATAGAAGGACAGTTATTGAAACTCTCTCTTAGTGCATGCTAATCGCTAAATTAGCGGGATATTGTAGCCGTCACGAAACTGTGTATTTCTTAGTAACATTTTTTGTCGTAATTCATACACTTGTATGTTCCTTGCGACGAACAAACGTTTCCAACCAAACGTCGTTGTCTCGTTCCTACACACTGAAAATTAGAGCTTTGACTATTTTTACCTGACGCCCTCCTCTGCGGCAACTCAAACCTAGGTCCGCTCCATCGGTATGGAGCCAAACAACCGCTCGCGCGATACATAGTAAACACAGTACAATCCTAAAACAAAGGCGAACACAAACAGATAGACAATTAATCATCGAACGTCGCTCTCATACCCGCCTGCCGCCCGCCTCGAAGCAACTGTCACTGTGAAGGCTTTGCACCATGTGCGTCATGGCCGCGACCCAGATGGGTACATATTACACCCTCTCACCTCGTTTGGTTACTGGGTATATACTGTCTAACCCCGAAACGCAACACGCTAAGTGTGCCTCTAAAGCAAGTGTTACCTAGTGTATGGTGGTCACAATCCAGTCAGACATCATTCTCGTATCTTAGCACTCAGCAAAATTAAAATGAATATCGATAAATTTGCAAACAGTTATTCCAGCTATACGGGCCGCGTTGACGTCGTTTTAATCCGGAATTTACGTTGTAATATTTCTTCTTTGGTTAAAGTTTAATATTTGGGCTCAGCGGATTGCTAGTCCGTAATGTAAACACGATGTTTAATATCCGCGTGTTTGGGGAAGGATTTTGTGGGTAAACTGCCTTTTCATTGATACATTTTATCGTCACGAATTCATGATTGAAGTTTTCGCAGTGTGTGAATGTTTTTATGAGGTTGTAACTGCCCGAGATAAAATTGTGTGGTTGTGGTATTACCTTTTTTTGAGTGTGTGGAAAACTTAGGAAGTATTTGATTTATTTATTACTAGCTATGCCCCGCGGTTACACCCGAGTCTAATTTAAAAGAAATCGCTGATTGATGATTTATAATACTTCTTTTTTTATACTCTACACTGTTAGCTATAAGAGCCCTGAGCCTCAGACGACTTTTACAGTTTCACCGCGTTTGGGGGCAAGCGCTTATGGCACTCAGCCGCGAATTTATTATGCTTCAGTATAGACAATATTTTTATAGGGGCGGCTAAGGTTATGCGTCACAACTCACACGGCTCGTTTGCGCCACTACCTCTATATTCATATGCCCGAGCAGAGTGATGAATTATTATAATTTTACATTACCTCATAAACTATTAGTCCAAATAACATGCTATAAAGGGCAAAGTTTATCTACATAAAATTGACTTGATGATGAAGTAACTTTCGTTCGTCAGGATTAATATAATATGCCATGCCTAATAATAATGCTAATAAATCACTTTTCAATTTTCGATAAAAGTTTGTCACAAAATATCTTATTGTGCCTTATGTATAAGAAATAGGTCTATGTCTATATAGGTATGGTCTCCTAAACTTTTTAGATATAATAATTGCATCATTTTTGTAGAACATTGTATTCACATATCACTAACCATTACGCCAGCGCACGCGAATAAGGCAGTTAGAGTGCGCTATTAATTCCGACTTACTTAATAAAAATCAATATTTAACGCTAGCTGAGAGGTGTAGCCTAATACCAGATAGCCTATAGTATTCCAAGTAAATATGGTTACAACAAGAAAGTTTTAAGAAAAAAAAATCAAATCTGACTGGTAGTTTCAAAGATAAGCTTATTTAAACAAACAAACAAAATATCTCTTCCGCTTTATTATGTTAGTATAGATTAAAGAAACGCAACAGATAGCACAATATAATTACAATCGTAACAAAAAGGAAACGGCTTAATACCTATACAGAGACATAAGTGCAGTCATAAGTTGAGATTCCTCTCTGCTACTTGGTGCAAACCGACTGGTGAAATACGTACACCCTATAGAAGATCGCAGTCAAATAACCTTGTGTTCTACTCCTGCAGTGAGTAGGGTTTCCAGAGCTCCTTTGGGAAGAGGGTTCAAGGTCGGTAATGTGCTAGTGATACATATTAGTTACAAGCGTTCAAAGGCTACGGTAAGCCGCTTTACATCAGGCGAGTACGTTTGTTTGCTACCTTGGTTGTATAAAAATAACAACAATTAAAGGTGAACACAACATTTTCTGATATTATATTTTTCAATTACTATTTACACTGGTTTAAATATATCATTTCAGATTAAAATTTAATATGATTTATCCTACAAATTTCCTTAAAACCTCATTCATATGAATTTAAGATCCTACTACAAATATATTTAATGTCATAAATGTGAAAAAAAAAATGTTTGGATGTTTGATACTTTATCACATGAAAACGGCTAAACAGATTTGTATGAAATTTTGCACACATATAATTGGTAACTTGGATTAACGCATATGATACTTTTATCCCGGTAAAGACCCAATCCTGAAGTCGATTCAGACGAAGTCGCGGGCAGAATCTAGTTGTTAATGAAAACATACAATTTCATTATCACTTATAATTTATTCCAAACTGGTATAAAAAAGTGAAATCTTAACAATAACTTTTAATTGTTTAACAATGTCATAAAAGTGTGATAATATTTCACTTGAAACACGAAACTTCAACAGACATGCATACTTTAGCTCAAAAACGTCATCTTTGTAATCTACCATTATTTTACTATCAGTTTCAACTTCTATAAAAGTAAAGATCTCACCGATACTAATCGTATAAATATAACTATGAGGAGAATTGCATTTGGTTTTATTTTATTGATTTTCACTTTTTTCGTTCTGAGGTTACCGAGAATTTAGCCATTGGTTATATATATTACATATATTCAGTTGATAAGGAATTGCTTATCTAATAGTGTTAGATACATCTTTACACATATAAATTGGAAACAACACCACGATCATTATGAATACGATTCCTCCGACATGGATATTTAATCTCAATAGACGTCCTACAGCGCGGCACAACGCAGTGCTGCACGGCAACGAATACCCTTCTGATTCCATCATCAAGTTAATGTCTTTACCATAAATATTATCCACGACTTAAGGCTACAGGCGTGCCTAGTATGTTGATATGATGTTATATAAAAAAGCCGTAGAACATTGATAGTACGAAATTTGCTATATTTTAACAGAAAGTTACACTCTATGGGGCTGCATTCGTGTGATTACAACAAATCCCAAGAAGTCACGGGAATAAGTCACCTAGTAATATTTTCTTCTCTAGACTCTAAGCATAGCTCGGACGCCTACTAAGAAATAATCGATTAACCGATATATTTCATTCAAAACAACACATACAATAGGATATAAACTCAATCGTTCTTTTAAAAAATTAACAATTATCAGAAATTAATAATTAATAATCAGAAAATTAACTATACTGTTGAAATATAAAATGATAATCAAGGAGCTCAAAGTTAACAGAAAACCGCTTATTTCATAAACGAACTAAGCATACAGACGTGCACTATCATTTTATAAGAGAAGCAGTTTCTAATAAGCTTATAAAAATAGTTTATTTGTCAACATTTGCACATATGCATGCTAATATATTAAACAATAGGTTAACTTCTGGAAAATATAATTATTTTGTTAATAAATTAGGAATTCAAAATATTGCTTCAATTTAGTATATAAATTATTCTAATTAGTGGTGGTGTTAATATATCAAAATAAATATGGATACCAAAAATAACTCTGTAATAGGTATTATTACTGCCATCTAGTAACAAAGATTTGGACTAATCACTATATCTATTGTGTCTACATATAGTTGCTTATTGTAAAAAGTTAAAAATAAAAACACTGTTGTTTATTCGTAGCCGCACTTTGTGTTCTATTAAAAACTATATAAACAATATTCATAAGAATTAATTAAGTATTAAATAAAATATAATCATTATAAGTATATTTCGAAATCATTATTATATTCACTAATTAGAAGATAAAAAAAAAACGGACAAGTCGCGAGTAGAATTCTTGCCTTGAGAGTTCTGAACTAATTACATTACTTACCGTACATTATTTTACTGTTTTTACATAAATAATGTTCTACATTATCTTTATATTCTTTAATGTATCTCGGTTTGTCCGTCTGTCTATCTGGAAGTGTGCTTATAACTCAAGAACCACTTAACAGATTTCGTTGAATATTTATTATTATTAGCTTGGAAGTACCCTGTAGGTTTTAATAAAAGGACACTAAGTGCCACTTTTAGACTTTTCTTGATATTTAATATTAACTTCAACTTTAGACCTGAAACCAATATAAAGTGAAAAAATTATTTCGTTACAGACAATACCATTATCATATTACAGATTCATTATTCTCGCACTTATTCCTTAATTTTTTTTACAAGACCTTCCTTTGTGTCAAATTTCAAGACTTTAATAGGCCTGCGGGAAGCACCCTATAGGTTTAATAATTGACCACTGAGTGCCACTTTTAGACTTGTGTTTTTAAAGGCTATATTTCTTCATTGTGTTAACCTAGAAACTTAATTTGTACAGCAGTTTGAGGTCATAAGTGTTAGTATTCGGTATCAAGTTCAATTAAATAACTCAAGTTCTTTTCAAGAAAGTTCGTGTACGTCGTGTACGTCGAGTGACGTGAGTTCGAATCCCTACAATTGGCCTGAGCTTTCGGTGAAGGAAAATATCGTGAGGAAATGGTGGTAGGACTTTTTCTAATGCCCGCCTGGCTAGCTCAAGTTGAAAATCTGTCGCCAAACACCAATAGGTGTCAATAGGTGTGTTCCGGCAGCTGCACTTGAGAGCCAGTCTTCCACTAGGTTTAGCGTGTTACCATCTTGGGCCACATCGTCACTTAACATCAGGTGAGATTGTGGCCACTACGCCAAAACCTATAACGATAAAAAAAGCCTAGCATGTTATAAATCCAGTTAAAAAATACGAGGATAAGCCGATAGCTATATTTCGATGCGATCTCTTGACACAGAAGTAACACAGATATTAATAGTTAGAATTACAAAATAATTATGTCAGATAAACTAAATATATATATAATTATTTTTAAATATGTATAATTAGATCGACCACAACCTGAAAATTTGTCGCCAAGCATATAGACCTGTATTACTTAAGAGTCGGTCCCCTCACTTGGCTTAGCGTGGTTTCCATCTTGGGCCACATCGCACTTAACATCGGGTTAGATTATATCCAAACGGCTAAACCTATGAAAAATTTAAAAAATGAGTGAATTTGTGTATTTAAGTATGAAATTATGCTCCTTTGACATAAAAAAAACTTAAAAATTATTATCCAGCGTGCACACAACATGATGAAGTTAGCTATAATGATAATAATGGAAATTCATCTAACTGACCGTTTCTTAATTGTGTAAAAATAATTAATAAAATGTTAATAAAATTAAAAGAGGGACTTGTTTTCAAGGGTAACATTCGGAACACACTTAAAGGGTGTGGTAGGTAGCAGCCAGGCGGGCATTAAAAAAGCACCATGCTATGTTTTCATCACGATGTTTTCCTTCGCCGAAAGATTAGACTTATTAAAGAGTTCGAACTGACGTCGATCGGCGCGGTGTACGACACGCTACCACTGAGCTATCATGGGATTAAATTTAGTATATATTATATTAAGTATAAAACTACAGACGTTACGATATATTAACGTATTATATCTTACAAGATAAGAACAATTCCAACAATTTAAGCATCTTTGTCTTGTAACATCGGACCGCGCCATGGAAAGCGTTTAAATTCCACACTGCGACGTTATTTATGATTCCACCTGTACATTGTACAATGTGAAGTTGAATAGAGCAAAGCTCAAATAGCTGTAATATCGGAATAGCGTTACTAACTGTTATGTGAATAACGTTATTTTAACGTTGATTATATAATTATTTGGAAATGATTTTTTAAAAAATAACATTTATTACTAATAAAAAAAATTGTTTAATAGGATTGCTTAAAATTTATACAAAATTATAGTGGAGAACAAGTTTATTGTTTATTATGATTATAAAATTATTTCGTAAATAAATATTTACATTTGATTGTATAACAAGTATTATTTTAAACAATAAAAAATAAAAGAACATTTTTTTTTCTTTTATTTGGGATTAAAATAAATGTTACAAATATAAAATTACATATTTGTTAGAATGAATCTGTTGATTGTATTAAATTTTACAATAACATTATGATGACTCTTAAAAATATGGTTTCAATTTGTTACATGATATAATTTATAACTTATCGACTAGTAAAGTAAAAAAAAGACCAGTTAGATATTTTAAAAAGTTAAACTACAATATGCCTTCCCATTATCGATATTAATTTGAAAATGATTCCAATAAGTAAATCTTTATTGAAATATTTTTACTATGTAAATGTAGCTTAACAATTCAGGTAGAGTATAAAGTTAATAAATCGCTTGTCATCAACAAGACATATTAATACAACTATTTCTAGTCCCGCTATTACATCAAAGAAAAAAAGATCTTATGTCACTTTTAAAGTAAAGTTTATTTTTGTTCGATATTAGTAAAACGAAAGTGCGATAAGTAGCGATGAAATTGAGATTTAAGAGGATATTATGAGGAAACGCTACCATTGATTTAAGCATTTGGACGATCCATTTCTGTCTTTGTACGGATAATTTTTATTGTGAAATTTTTCAGCTGTATATTTTTCACTTGCAATAGAAGTAAATGATTTGACAAAATATGTTTATAATCCTTACAATTTTTAATTTGGCTTTAACATCATTTCTGCCAGTTTTCCCTATATTAAGTATCGTTGTTACTTAACTTACTAACTAATTAGTGTATTTAAAACATTTTAGAATAGTTAATAAAATTAAACTGGTGAGACTAGAAACGTTAATAATACGTTTGATAAGATACCGTGTGGCCAGACATAAAAAGTAAAATATTAAATAAAATACATTTTTATTTTATTTTATTATACAACCAATAATGTATTAACAATGCATTAACAAATAAGTTTTGTAGAAAATTATTATTGAACCCTATTTTGAGTGGGGTAGTTTATTATGGGTTGTGTGAGACTCCTACTTTTATATTTTATAAAACAAAATGGTAAGCTAGCGTATCGGCCCTACTCCAAGGCCACTTTGAATTCTAAGTATGTATCTCGGACCTGTAGATGTGGGTGAAGCAGACTTTAATAATTCCGTCATCAGTAAGCTACTTTACGGCGGTCGGTGGTTATCACTTGCCCTCCAGCACCTGGTGGACCACGGGATGGGAGCAAGACAGCTCTTTTTCCTTCTCCGCCAATTCTTTCGCAAGCATTACCTGCTCGAAAACGAGACAACATAGTTTCACCTAGTCTTGCTTCGACTATGATTTTTTACCAAGGATGGAAGCGAGAGAGATTGCCTCAGTACCTCATTTAACTATTTTGGTAATTGGCATAAATATCCAATATCCCATACAATATATCAATTCACATTAAAATTTAATATATTTACCCATTATTATCACCTATATCGGTTACTAGCAAAAACTTACAAAGTAATAGGGCATGAAAAGTGATATCTCACGCATGAAGACCGTTAGCAAGTCATCTTATTGGCTGGTCATTAATCAAACCAGATATTTATTATACTATGTATTAGGTATCGATTTTATCGTATCGATATTTTGATTCGTTTTTAATGTTCGATTGATTAAAATAATACCTATCACCACATATTTATATCAGAACAGGTAAATATCGATAGCTATTTAATAAGCTGGATCAACAATTATATCAAATAAAAATAATGTTAATAAAAAGATATAACTTCATTATCACTCATAATTTATTCCAAGCTGGATAAATAAGTGAAACATTGACAATATTTTTATTTATACAAGTATGATAATATCTCGCTTGGAACACGAAACTTCGACATACATACATACTTTATCTCAAATACATAATCTTCTTAATCTTCTGTTATTTTACTATCTGTTTCAACTGATAACTAAAATGTCTATAAAACTAAAGATCCCAACCAATACTAATCATGTAAATATAACAATGAGGCGATTTGCATTTGCTATTATTTTCTTGTTTTTCACTTTTTTCATTCTGCTAGTTTGGCATTTTTCTCTTGGGTTACTGAAAATTTACCCATTAGTTAATACGAAGAAAGGTTCGATCAGGGGTTTAACGTCTGAAGATGGGCAGTACTCCATGTTCCTCGGTATTCCTTACGCGAGAGTAGAGGAAACCAATCCGTTTGGGGTAAGTAAGGTTTTGAAGTATAAAAATCCTTGAAACTTGTAACTTTTTTATTATTATACCTAGATTGATAAAGTGACAGCACTAAGTCTGATGGTAAGTACAGTACAATCGAAAAGCAGGGCAATCACCGAGAGATCGGCAAACTTGCGACTAAAATAAATTTTATATCTGGTGGTCGCGGTCCAGTTTGACATAATTATCGTGTCCTTCCACTAATCAATGGTTATTGTATGAAAACATAAATAATCTTATTTTTCAGCCTTCATCACCTTATCCAATATTTGAGGGTACATTCCAGGCATTCGATGATTCAGCAGTATGTCCTCAAATAAATAACGGTCAAGCTCTGGGAACAATACATTGCTTGAACTTGAATATCAACGTACCAATCGAGGCAACGACACAGAATCCTTTGCCTGTAATGGTTTGGACACATGGTGGAGGTTTCATAGAAGGCAGCGGCAATAGAGAAATCTACAACCCTGAATTTCTGGTTAGCCGTAAAATAATTGTCGTTACTATAAATTATAGACTCATCCCTTACGGATCTTTGTGTTTGGATTTGCCTACAGTTTCTGGAAATCAAGGCCTAAAAGACCAAGTTTTAGCTTTCAGATGGATTAACGAGAACATCCAGTTCTTCGGTGGTGATATTGATAATATCACAGCTTTCGGTGAAAGCGCTGGAGCGAATTCTATTCGCCTTCACCTGCTTTCAAACAGTGAAATTGGCTTTGATAAAGTAATTATACAGAGTGCATCAGCGTTCACACCCTGGCGATTGATGATACCTAACAATACCACTCCTTTAAGAATAGCGGCGACATTAAATTTTAATACAGAAGACGTTGAAAAAGCAATATTATTTTTGGCTAATCAACCAGCACAAACAGTCACCGAAGCTGCATATAACCTGGGGATTAGAAGTTACATTTGCATAGAGAACGAATACAATGGTACTGAAACCTTCATATCGGAAAACCCAGTCAAACTTAGATCAACTAAAATTCAAAACATACCCGTTTTGATAGGGTTTAATAATAATGAAATGTTATTTCTTTACGGTAACGCAGAGCGAGAGTTTTTTCAAAATTACTCATTTCATAGTCGCCTTTTTTCCAATTTTCCTAATATTGATGAAGCTGAATATTGATCACACATAATAAGCAATTTTAATGTTGGTGATGAGGTTTTAGATGATACAGTGAAACAAGAAATATTAGATTTCGAAGCCGACATCACTTACAACCACCCAACTGAAAGAATTGTTGATAAATTTATTATCGAAGGAGCGAAATCTATATATTACTACTACTTTGCCTATGATGGAGGAAGAAATCTCTTTAAGATCTATCGAAATATTACTGGACCTGGTGCTGGTCATGGCGATGAGCTAGGTTATTTATTTTCTCCGCAAATACTGAGTGAAAGTCCAACGACTGAAGACCAGCTCATAATCGACAGATTGTCTACAATGTGGACAAATTTTGCAAAACATGGGTGAGTACATTTGTCTGCCCTATCCGTAATTGACATACTAAGAGAGATAGGGCACAGACAAATTTCTTTGGAGATTTCTCTCTACTTGGGGCAGCTCAACTGACGGAATACCTCCACCCTAAAGAATATCAGAATCAAATAACCTTGTGTTGTATTTCTACGGTGAGTAGGGTTTCCAAACCTCCTTGGGGTAGGGGGGTTTAAGGTCGGCAACGCGCTAGTGGTACCTATGGTATTACATTGTCCATAAGCTACGGTAGCCGCTAACCATCAGGCTGGACGTGTCCCTACCTATGTAGTATAATAGATAAAGAAAAAATAAAACTAACTAAGTAGTTAAATTTTAAGAGAATATTTGGTGGCATAGATGCCAAAATGTAATTAATAAGGCGAATCGATGTAATAAAATTTAGTTTTTAAACTTATGGCAATGGGCGTAAAGGAGACGGATACTGTACGGATACGGGCCAGGGCGTAAAAAGATGAAAATGGTGTCAATGAATAATTAATTATAAAACAATGAAAAATTCTGCGGATGTTGGTAATCTGAGAGTAGAGTTTTAAGATATTTTTAAACGTGAGGTCATATAATAAACTACAATTTCAAATCTTTTTTTAAATAGAATTGATTTTGTGTTCCTACAGTTATGTTTATTATATTAGTAAAATGGGAGGACTTTAAGAGGACCACATGGGCACATAAATTGGAATCCAGAGGTCTCAAATTTCAGTACTAAAACATACAATCAAAAAGAGCAATTGAATCAATTTGTAAATATGGATCAAATTTTTGTTTTATTTGTATGATGTTTATATATATTGTATATATATATGTTTCAAGAACTTTAATCTGTTAATTGTAAGGATCTCTCTTCTTGGAATTAATTATCAGGTGATTAAAATTGTAATATTTTTTTATTGTTTGTACTCATTTACACCATCGATTATCGATAATCTTTATTTACTCCTTAAACTGTTTTTGTTTTGCATTTTCTAGATTCTGTAATGTGTTGATATTTTACATTTTTAAATAAAAAAATATAATCAATTTTTATACTTCATCAATATAATACTTCATCTAATTACATTTTGGTCTAAATATACTCGTCTCTTTTCTGCTCAAACTAGCGCATTTAAATGATAAAACTGATTTTAGGGAACCTACACCGGACATATCCGATTTGTTGCCAGTGAAATGGAAGCCCGTTTCCGAATCCAGTAGGAATTATCTTGAAATTGATACCGAACTGAAGTTGTTACGAAGACCTCTGCGTAAAAGAATGGCCTTTTGGAACTTGTTCTATAAATTTTATGCAGACTAACAGATTCAGTTAAAATAAAACACTTACAAAAGTTTTGTAAGTATTACTATAAATTACAATATCTTTTTAAATTTAATAATTACTGTACTATTCTTTTTTTTTAATATAAAAATTATTTTTATTTAAAAAAAAATCAGTTAAACTTCTTAAGCAAGAACTGGGAGTAACTAAAACCTTTTTGCTCTGAAATAACCTTCAGTAAAATCAATTAATTTTAAAATCATTCATCAATAATAATAATAACCATATTTTTTTCTTACTGCCGGACAAAAAGTTCGCTTTTCGTCCTCCGTATGGGGAGAAAAGTGCCTCCTTCACTCCCTGTTAGATTACACTGGTGCACATACACCTAACTGACTTTTCTTCCCGGTAACTTAGCAACGACTTATTTATCGAATTGTATCGAAAATAAATAAAATTATAATTTTAAATCGACGCTTTTCATAGGTACCTAATGAAACGATTATCCTTTTTCCTTTTTTGTCTTCAGGAAGAACTTTTATTGAGTAATTAAACACAAGACGGCATATTTTTTATATAATATTAAAATACACGGAGTGCTGACATTGCATGACGTTTCCTTTCAAAATTGACACAATTGAATACTAAAACTAAAATTGTTAGGGTCATTTTCGTGTTCTGTCAGGCTCCTTTTCTCAAATCAGTATATTTACTATCTATATATATAACAACATTGAAAGTGTCTGTTTGTAATGTCAAAATAACAACTTATTATTAAATGCATATGAATACTGCACGACACCTATAACAAAAAACCCATTTTTTTTATTTACCTGTCTGTCCGTCCGTATGTCTGTCTGTTTGTTCCGGCTAATCTCAGAAAAGGTCGGACTGATTTTGACGAGACTTTCAATGGCAGATAGCTGATTTTATAAGGAGTAATTTAGACTACTTTTATTTAAAAGAAAACAATTAGGGTTCTGCACAAATAAAATAATAAGCATTATTAACGGGTGGGCGACGATTACCACAATGCCGTCGGCATTGTGGTAATCCATGCGAGCGAAACCGCAGGCACAGCTAGTGATACTATAATAAAGCAGAAGAGACTTTTTTGTTTGTTTAAACACGCTAATCTCTGAAACTACCAGTAAGATTCGAAGAATTCTTTTTCTGTATATGATAGCCAGGTTGATGAGAAATAGTATAGGCTATCTAGCATTAGGTTACACCTCTCAGCTTGCCTTGTATATTGATTTTTGTTAAGTAAGTCGGATGAAATAGCGCACCCTAACTGCTGTTCTAATCTGCGTTCGCTGGCGTACTGGTTAATGACACATAAATACAATGTCCTAAAAAATATTGCTCTTAAAAAAGGTCCAGTCTCAAGTTACCATATGCTTATATCTTAATATATATAAGCCACAATAAGGAATTTTGTGACAAAGTTTTATTGAAAATTGAAAAGTGATTTATGAGCATAATTATTATGCATGGCATATTAATTCTTACGAATAAAAGTGACTTCATCATTAAGACAATTTTATGTAGATAAACTTTGTCATTTATAGTATGTTATTTGGACGAATACTTTGGGAGATAATGTATGATATAAATACTGAAATATTAAAAATCATCAGTCAGCGATTTCTTTTAAATTATACGCGGGTGAAACCACGGGGCAAATAATTTTTTTAATATAAATATATTATTTGTTACAAAGTTAAACAAGTTCTACTTAAAACGCGCGTAAATTTTTAAAATATAAAGCAGTAATTAAACCACTTCAGAATTATTATTAAAATTGTCAGTAATCATTTCTTTTAAATTTGAAGCTATACCAGAAAAGGATAATAAAAGCTTTTCTGTCGAAAACATCCGTTTCACAGAAATCGGAGTTCAAAAGCTTAGTGTTAAAAGAGACGATTTCACGGCCAGTTTCAGCTGCAACTTATGCATGCAATCAAAGAGCCAGCCGGTACTCTCAATATATTATGACGTGAACATCGTAAAACTATGAGATTTTTTAACTATTTCCTATATTTACAAACAGTAATTAGAAATAGTCTGATTACAGAAATATATTAAGATTTAAATTTTATACTAGACCATACTAAAGTCGCTAGTAGACATTGAATTGTGTATTGTAAAGCTTCTTTAGTTTCTTTTAAAATCTACTATGTTCGTATTGAATCTGTCTTCTAGATTTAATACAAATAGAAAACTGATTAAGAAATTTGATAAGTAAGAAATAATGCATCAAAAACAAAAAAAATCTCAATTTTTGAAACATAGTTTATTTCGTACCTAAAACTAACATATATACTCAAACACCATGAAGACTACAAAACTTACAGGCTGGTGTTATATAAGGGGATCGTAGAACATCTCATTTGATTTAATTCACTCTTGGCAGATATTGAGGATATGTTTTGCCTCACAACATCTGACTGGTCATTTATTGGTGAACCACACAGAGCAAACTTGATCGGGTCGACTCATCACATTTTCTTCTATTAACTTAGTGAATTAGCTGGAATCACACTTTTCTAGAGTCTATACAGAAAGTTCTTTTGTTACTGCAAGAGACCCCTCGCATTTTAATCGGTATCCGAAGGATTTTAATCTTGAATAGATTAATAATATTTAATATAATTGTCAATAGCCAAGAATGATTATTAAACTAATGGAGGACATATTATCCTGAATTTGACCGCTGAAAACCCCTGTGTCCTTGATAAGGATCCATTAAATGTAAGAGAAGGGATAACTTCACGTCACATGGAATGGACTAGGAGAGGTGACCGCAATAGAATTAATTCAAATATATGAATTCGAAAAGAATTCACCGAAGAATTACACCTATTGGTGCTTGACGATAGATTTTTAATTAGAGGACGGTAGCTAGCCACGTGGGCTAATTAGAAAAAGCCTTGCCACCATGCTATCATTTCATCACGATGTTTTCCTTCATCGAAAGCTCAGGCTCATTGCAGGGTTTCGAATTCACGTCCATCGACACGATATACGTACACGCTACCACTGAGCTATGATTGCTTCAAATTTTATAGCCCACCAACACAATTAGTTCACAAAAAAGACTAGTGCGTATTATTGTAGAAAATTGAACGATCGAGAAAAAGGTTCCTTTATCTTTTTACAATAAATTTACTCCTACAAAAATTATTTAAGGTATTTTTTTTTTCTTTTTAACCTGGCAACCGGTTCTCTTTATTGAAAACCATTGCTGCCATTATCGAGTGAATATAGTTTCCAGTGTTATGACGATTTCAGGATCCTAACAAGATAGTGGCTCCCTTGTTAGAACTTTCTAGGGAACTTTTTTGTGGCATCTCAGAGTTCACGATCCATGTCATTATTTCCAATCGACTTAACTTGTGCACGATAACCAAGCTTTGTTATGCAAAATGTCACTTGTATTAAACAGTATAGGGTCAAATAACACAAATTTATGAATAAGAAACAAAAACCACTATATGATAGTTTGAGATCTCGCCAAAAACTCTTATCTAAGGACAAAGTTGAATTCTAAATTAAATTTAATATTATTATTTTTTTCATTTTTTCCGTGAAACAGTTAAAGTGATCACAAAATTTTATCGGACCATTTGTGTAGATTATTTTATAGTCATCAAATTGTTTCCTATAAAGTTTTTGAAATTTCTTGAATGTCGTTAGTTATAAGATAAAAAGGCTTGTTGTATTCCTTGCAAAAATGAATACATAACATAATGCATTATGTAACTGATCTTATTACTGGTGGTCTTATTTTGCAAAAACCCCTCCTCGGGTGAATGCCTCCTCCAAAGAAGCCCATCATTGAGCTACATGTGCCCACCTCCGACCCACAGTCCTTGTGATGTCGTCTTGCCATCTCGCGTAAGGTCTTTCTCAGTAGCGTTTTCCTATTTGGCCATTCCACAGGATGATTTTTTTGATCCACCTTCCATCTTCAAATGCAGCTAATTGTACAGCCCTCCTCTATTTCAACCTTAGGGTATGAATTAGGGCGTTGACTTCTTGAAAAATCACAGTCAAAGCAAAAATTTTTAAACTAAATCTTTTTTTACACAATTCATTGTGTATATTATATTGTAAATATGGTATATTGGCCGTTATTGTTTGCTACAAAGGAACACGTCCGGGTGATGAGAATCCTTGAATATTTGAGATTTTTCATCACAACTTTACATACAATTAGATTAATTAATATAATTACGAGTAATTAGAGTTCAGTAATTAATTTTAATTGTATTCTGGAAATGTAATGTACATGTAATTTATGTACACTTTTATACGCGATAATTAAGAAATAAACGAGTAATAAATTTAATGAACGTGTAAAGCGGCATGTAAAAGCTAGTAAAATTCCAGTAATTATATGACTAACATTGCAAATAATTAACGTTCTGTACGACCTTAAATTAATAAAAAAACAGCTAAAATATGTATCATTTTGAAAAAAGATAATTATTTTGTAGGTATATTAAACGCACGAAAATTAAACAAATGATAATTTTATAGAGGTAACAATTAAAATGAAACTCCAATAACAGAGCAATTCAATATTAGTCAATCGAATCAGTAATTTGCATCATGCATCAAACTAACAAACAAAACGGTACTATTCTGATTAACAATCACCAGTTTCATAAATGGATTTCATTCATTTCAATTTTAAAATTTACAATCTGAATAAACAAACGTCTAGGGTTCAAAATTAAATTCTCATTTCAGACTCTGACGGGGTTTTAACGACTTTTATCATCATCATCTAGTGCCTATATTCATGCGACAGAACCTAGTGTTGGGATTACGGATAGGCGTGTTTGACTGCATAACGTTCACCATTCAAATGATACAAATACATTAAAATGAATAATACAAAAGTATATTATGCTATTTTTTTAAAAGAAAGTATTTAATAGCTAATTACATGCTGTTAATTTTAAAGTTATGATCTCACTAAATAAAATCATTTTTAATTGCGGGAGGAGAAATTTTATTCTCCTTATCAATTGTAATACCAAAAAACATTATAATAAAGACAGAGTTACTACATATAGCACTAATAAAATAACAAAGGTGATTTTGTATACAAAATGATCCGAAGAAATGAGAACCGATAATTAATAATTAAGAATGAGTAATTTAGCACTATAAAATAATTTCGGGCCATTTGCTGCTGATCGTTAATTAGGAGTAGGTGATTGCAGAGCTTAAGGATCAATATACACTGAAAATTCACGGATTAGTATAACTTCCAATGAACTATTTTGTAATGATTAAAGAAAATAAAAGAGTTTTGTTGAGTGGTCCTTAATTCAAGTTTATATGGCGCTAAACTAGAAAACGCACTGATTGTAGAAAAACTAGGAAGCTCCCTGAAGGTTTTATAAATATGAAAGAAGTAAGTTTACAAGGATAAGGAACATTGATGATCCACTCTTTTTACCTACTAGAATGATATTGTGATGGTAAATAGAACAACAATACTGAATCAGAATCATTACGAATATCTTTTTATATCTATTTTGTTTGGCTAGGTGTTATATGGACAGATTGCGTAGCATCAGTCACAAACACTATTTTATGAATTTGTAATTATTCACGTGCCACGTTTTCGGACCGTAAAACACTGTTTGTGGAGTATAGATAGTCATGACTAAAGTAAAAGAACCTTTAATTCGAAAAGAACAAAAATGGATACCATATTTTTGATGTTTAGTCTCTCACAACCTAAATATATTAGATTTGCCAACAATGATTTCAGTTTATTTATATACCTGGCAAAATTTATTTCATAATTGACCCAAACTTTTTTTTTTTTTTTTCGAACTGACTACTCTGTTAGCCTGAGGGGCCCTGGAGCCTTTACGGCTTTTAGAGCTTTACCGGGCTTGGGGGCGAGCGCTTAGGGCACTCAGCCACGAAAGCTAAGCAACAACATCCGAGGGTGCCAAAGTGGCCGAACCTCGGCTCGGACTGTTGCGCGTATGCAATTAAGTCGCGATCTGACTAATTCCCTATCCGTAATTCGATCTAAACTAACTATACATATATACACGTTTCTGCCCCCTGGGAGGAGGGAAGGAACATGTGTATGTGTATTTAGTGGTCTGAAATTTTTGTCTACTCCAACTAGGCAAAAAAGAAAAAAAAAAGGTCCCTTACAGAACCTATGTACCTATGTGTGTTGTGCATGTGTGTATAATGCAGTGTCATGTATGGCTGTGAAAGCTAGTGATTGTAGAGTCACTTGTATCGCGCGAGCGGCTGCTTGTCTCAAGGGCTCCATGCCGATGGATCGGACCTAGGCTTGAGTTGCCGCAGAGGAGGGCGGTCGTGGCGGGTTTGACCCAAACATTTAGTAAATATCAATGAAACACCTATACAAATTAACAGTCCTAATTTTTTTTAATATATATATATTAAATAACTTATAAATGTAAAAATTGAAAATCGAATAATATCGAAAGAATAATAAACTTAATAGATCTATACTGTTAAATCGCCCTTCAAAAACGTGTGTATTGTATATTATATATACATATCTCTTTGTTGTGTTTTGAATTTGAATGAATGAATTTGTGTGTTATTTAATAAATTACATTTAAAATAGGTTTCATAATAATATATCTCACTTTCTTATCAATATAATATATTTCAATATTATTGACATAATTTTTAATATATATTTTTTAAGAATAATATATGTGAATATAAGTATAGTATTCTTAAAAGATATATATTAAAAATTATAACCACACGAAAAAAAATTTCATTGGACGTTGCTCTTACAATCCCTTTTGGCAAAATTGGCAGCGTGTGCCTTCATTCCACTACATTACCTGCTTAGAGATTTACCTTTGGTATATTATTCACTGACCTATAACTTATTATTTATGATTAAAATGTTTATAGTAATTTTAAACTTTTTTCATTAACAAATAAATTATTTTTTGTTTCAAAAGAAACTGTGTATACGGTGAAATTTCAATTATTTAAGATACACATAGCTAGGCAAAAAATATTAACTAGAAATTAGAATAGAATATTTATATTTTAAGAGAGAATAAAAACTGATTTTGTGTTTTGTAATGGATATATTTATATTTATGTACACAGATTTGAGATAAAGGCAGATGGAGTCTTCAGAACAACAAATGTGGCACATGCATTTAGCACCTAGATAGCTACACGTGCGAATGTGTGAATAATGTTGCCAGGGTAGTTTACTGTTTTTTACCACTCCAGCAGTGTAGTCGTTAATTTATCATCCGTCATCGAAAAACTTATTTTGTACTTGAAATGAATTACCCCAAGGACCTTTACATACCACTTATCAACTAAAGTTATATCTGACGTCTTGATTTTTTCATTATCAATAAATATTTCTTTGTTTTTTTTTGTCTTACCATACTATCCCTAATTATTCCGATGTCTTAGTTAAATTTTGGCGGCCGTCTTGGATTCTAATTTTAGCCTGGGAAACTAAATTGTCCAGGTTTATCTATAATTTTTAGTTTGGTACCATATCGGTATCTCTTTCAGCGTTTGCAGATCGTTGTCAAACAAATTATTAAGTAACAAATAATACCCTAGGTACTTTTAGTTTTATGGTAGTTACATTGTAAATAAAATGATCTTCCAACGCTACCTACATACATATATTTTACTATAACTTCCAGGACTTTTACTTTAACCTAGTAACACTGATATAGTTTTGTACTCGGTAACAATAAACATGGAAAATAATATAAAAATATGCTTTGTTACCTATGAAACGACACTCTGTCTTCCTTTTTTGTTGTCGTGAAGAATTTTGACAAGACAGACACTTCAATTTTATTATATGTATAGATGGTTAATGTAAATAATGCTAATAAAACTAACACGGTATCCGAGAGTGCTTTTGGATGCAGAAAGCACAATTTTTAATCAAGCGCAATCTTTTAAAGCACGACAGAAGTGAAA
The DNA here is from genome assembly GCA_947532125.1 of Saturnia pavonia. Taxonomy (NCBI): domain Eukaryota; kingdom Metazoa; phylum Arthropoda; class Insecta; order Lepidoptera; family Saturniidae; genus Saturnia; species Saturnia pavonia. Next base: position 1,597,260 of record OX383901.1, read on the forward strand.
TATTAAAATGAGACAAAACCCTTTGTTTACAACCCCGTTGTCGCGCGACACACCCCCGCCTTTACGAGCGAATGTGTAATTATTCGCCACTTTTTTCCTCAGCTGTACATTTAATGCGCCTTTTAGAGGGGTTTTCCTTTATTGAAGGAATAACGTATGAGGGATTATTCTTTTTTTTTTTTTTTTTATATTTACTATATAGCTTGATATAATACATGCTATGCACAGTGACAGGGAGCATCAAGATATCTATATATTAATATGTGAAGTAAAAATGTTGTACCCCTTTTTACGAAAACTGCGCGGACGGAGGAGTATGAAATTTCCCACACTCATAGTTTATTTAGAGAAGGAGTGCAAAATGCTAATGTGTTTTTAAAATTATGCATTAAAAATACACTAAATAAATAAAAAAACATTACACACACTACCACCATGTATTCGACACACACTACCATGTATTTGACACATACACGCATATATACGCTTTTATTTAGTGTTAAAATCTGTGGTCAAATTGAGAATAGATTTATATTGTTTGTTTTTAATATTATTTGTCTATAGTCTTACTAACTACAAAAATAACTATAATAAATTCATTTATTATTACAATATATATTAGTTGTTATTGAAATACTGCTCGCTCAATATACAAATATAAATCTAATATAAAATCTCAATATAAACGACAGTTGTGTAGCAATATCATATATAGGTAAATATATATATGGCTACTAAAATCTTTTTCTCTTCTCGATTTCAGTAATTTCATGAAAGTTTTTTTCTACTTTTATTATGCCTCGACATAGAACATTAACGGGTCGGAGTGAGAGACAATGAAGAATAAATGACAAATAATAATAGTAATGAAAATTCAAATAGTGTTAATATTATACAGAACGAAGAAGTGAATTTGAGAGATACATTTACATGTGTACGAAATGTCATTTTATATAAATTTATTGTTTGAAAAAAAATAGGCAAATTATCTGTGTAGCCTTGGCGAAATCTGTGATTATAGAAGTAAGTCTTTGACAATAGAACCTTAATAATGTTCAAACTTATAATTTAAATTAATTATGTTCGCGATTATTGATCGAAGTTCAAATCAGTTTAAGGTTTCTTAGATCTAAGACATATTTATAAGGTAGCGCTCATCATGACATGAAACAAAGTAGTTCGAAAATACACAATCATTTTCTTTTTGGGAATGTATGTACAACGATCTCACAGTCGTGTTATCTCCTTGTCATTGATCAAACAAGGTATGAAGAAGCATAACAGCAGACCGGCATAAAATCGACGAATGCCGATGGAAACTGCGTCTCTGATGGTCGCCGTTTTTCTGGACTGCTCCGTACTTACCATCAGATGTTCACAGCCATTTTACCGAGCTACTATAAAAAAAAGAAATTGATGTGGATAAATCATGCATACATGATTAGTTACTAAAATTTTATAAGATTTTGATGCAACTTGTAGACGTCATGATATTTTGAGCTATTCTTTCAAGTTCACCTCACTGATAAAATCTACAAAGTTACAAAAGCTACAAAATGTAAGATAAAAAGACGCAGAATTTAGAAATAATAGAATTACCTAACCAACAAGTTTCAATTGAAAATCCTATAATTAAACCCTTTTTAAAAAGTAACTCTCAAGTTATCCATGTTGAATTCAATTGTCTGAATATAAACTATTGCTTTGTTACCGGCTACTGTTAGATACGACTCTAGCACAAATCTATCTGAGCTGAATCATTTTTTTAAAGCTAATAGTAGAAAATAAGCTTGCAACCTATTTGAAATTTAACAACCACTGTATGCATAACTGTTTGTAATTAACTCAAAAAATACGGCAGTGATTACGGAGGGCATTCACTGAGTTTGCCTTTTTTAGACAACTAAAGTACCAAACAAGCAAGGCCTGCCTGACTGCGTTTGAATAGTTCTTGTGCGAGTGCCATTTAATCAATATATTTTCACAGACATTATCAAACTTTACGGACAAAAGTACTTCAGACACGTATTTAAAATTAACCATTAAAATCCATAATCACGTCTCTTTCATTTTTTTTTAAATTAAAACTCCATTCCATATTTGTGAAATCTTTTTAAAGTATTTATTAATTTGGTTTCAATTGTATTATTCATATTACAACTGCTGGACATGGCCTCACTCAACGATGGCCACAAGTATAAGGCCTACTCTGCATGCATCTAGTGAGTTCCCACAACCTTCATCAGGTCGTCAGTCCAACATTTGGCAGCAGGTCTACCCACGATCGTCCTCCGGTGCTTGGTCGCCGCTCGAGAACTCTTCAGTTCGGGCCCATCAGCTTTTCAATCTATGTGCTCTAATACACTAATGCTCCTATTTTTTTTTCTATGGGTTCATACTAAACGCTTTCATAATTATGGATAGCCACGGCTAAAACATATGTTATTCTTGTCTGTTATTTATGCAATTTTATAACATAAATTCTCATTCGGAAATCATGGATCAAATTATATTATAGTGAAATTATATTATAAAAAGGAGTGAAGTAGCTGTTTAAATTATACTATGGTTATGTTCAGTTGGAATATTTAAAAGTGGCTGCATCAGTGAACTGCGAAACTCGCTCCGCTACATCTCTGAATTGAACGTATACTTCGGCTGAAATGTTTTTTTTTTAATGGATTCACTAAAATTTGCAAGTAAAATGAAAACCTTATATTACATACAAGTAGATTCTAGTGACGTTTCGTTTTGAAATGTTTCATTTGGGGACGCAACAGAATGACATAGGTAACGTCAGTTTTGTAATTAATTCGAATAATTTTATCTAATCTGCATCGTTTATACTTTACAGTGTTAGCCTCTATCTGACAGTTTTGGACCAGTCTTAAATAACATTTTTTTTATCACAATTTAAAAGACTGAAGGAAACAGGCCACATTGGTATTCTTATAAAAAAACTGTGTAACTTACCAACATGGTTATCTTTTAACAAAATACTTTACTACCTTTTGCATTAGTTTTAGTCTTTATTCTTCTTATAATAGAGTTATGAAGAATAATTTAGGATTCATGGTAACTTGGTAGAGAGCCCTTCTTTGTCAAATAGTAGATATTTATACGACAAAGTGAATGCTGGAACACGGCCTCAAAGGCTATATAATTTTAATGGTTGTAACGTAGCATTTTATTTAAGTTATCCTGTATATCAGTTTTTGTTGTTGTATTTATTTTATGTTTCTATTACGATAAAACTGTCTAAGTTCCTCCTTCGAATTGAAAATCTATCGCTTCTCTCTTCATTTCTACACTTGCAAGAATCTTTGTCTTTAGGGAGGGTGTATTTTGGCAATCTACAATTGAGAACCAGTAATTATTCCACTATTAGAATATTATAAAATTGATGACATCAGGCTTACTTTCAGTTGATGGTGAAATATTACTTTGAACTAAAGTCTTTAAAAACTAGTATAGTCATGAAAGGTAACAAAATAGCCGATTTTACTGTAATCGTTTCTTCATCGTCGAGGAATTGGAAAATTCAACCTTAAATTATCCATATAAATCTTGCGCTATATATGCAGGAGCACAATGTATAACTGAACAGGAGACATCAGGCAGTCACATGGGGTTCCCATAATTACAGAACAAATCAACTTTGTACGAGCACTGTCCTTTTCAAATATGCAAAGAGGGAGACTATTAAATTGTTGCAAAGAAATTATTCGCTTGCATTTGAAATGAAAGACAGATTTATAAATTGATTATCAATCGCTGTGTGAAATATTTTGGCTATATTTATGACTACAGACATTTATAATGTAAGTAGGTTATACTTTTAATATATCTATAGAAATTTCAACAAGCGAATAGCTAAAGTATAACTAATTATGTTAATAACACTAATATATCCCTTTTTATTATTTTGAACTACATACTTCGAAGCACAAAGCCTAAGCCTAGCCCTAAGCACTGCTAGACTTAAGTAGCAGTGGGCAGGGCACATATGGCCGATCGAGCCAAAGAGTTCTTTACGGGCTAAAGAGATTTAGTACCGAGAGACGAAATGTGGAGACACCTTTTTTAACTTGAAGGAACCCGTCATGGGTATACATTCGCTCGGGGGAGCGAGTGGTTATGTGAGACTCCTACTCACTAAACCTTCACGGTGCATCGTCTGCCGCGCTAATGGATTGTCACGGAATCGTGCGAGCATGCACTGCGACACCGCGGTGGTAAGTCCCGGAAGAGCCGTCCTCTGACAGAGACAGTCCACTGCAACGGAACTGTTTACCCGTCCGCTGAACCAGTGTAATGAGAAGAGGGGGCCGCTGATCCATCTCCCCTTGGTTCGGCCTGGCAGGGGAAGGAGGCGATTAAAAGCACTCCCTCCCTCGCCAATCAGGCGTTTGGTTTTTTATAGAGGTTTTCTCCTCACCCTCTGGGATTGGTGTTTTGGCACGTGGCGAGGGTTAGGAGGCGAATGAAAGCACCCCCTCCCCCATTAGTCCGGCTATGATTTTTTAACGAGAATTTCTCCTGTGCTGTCGGTGAAATAGCAGGGGAAGGAGGCGAATGTACGTACCCTCTCTCCCAACAGTCCGGCGTTGGTTTTTTATAGAGGTTTCCTCGTCTACCGTCGTTGATCTCTCCCGTCCCGCAAAATTCGACAGTGATTTTTTAACTAGGTGCGCTAATCCTTGAACTTCTAGTAATTTTTTAACGAGGTTGTTTTCCTCGGTAACTTTAAAGGTGATTTTCTTGCACCGTCCGTTCTTGATTTTTTATAATGGGGGGTTTTCTCTACCACCGACATTGATTTTGCAAAGAGGTTGTGTCCTCTCAATTTTTTAAGGAGGTTTTCTTCCTCCGCCGTCACACACGAGTCCCGTCCGAAGTGGGTGAGCCAAAGCAAGCCCACTCTTGACCCATCCCCTGTCTCCTCTGATAAGCAGAGCGGTATAAGCTGAGAAAATACTTGCAAGAGCTGAGCATATTAGCGGTGTCACTGAATCAAGTTAATAACTTTAACTAACACAGCTATAAAAAAAACGGAAATGGTAAGACAATAAATAACAATTTTCTAATAATCCGAGTCCGCAATTTAATTTTATTGCAAAAGTAGTCCTAAAAATCACTACGACTTCTGATCACTAAGAATATAATATTCATGAGAATAATTCATTCACGTTAATTAAACAAATTATTAGTCTCCAAAGAATAGGAAATATAATTAACACTGATAAAAGTGCGGTTGCCTAGCCAATTATAGCTAAATTTCAAACACGAAATAAAAGTCCAAAAATAAAACACGTAAAAACACGCCACATTTACTAAAAGGAGGTAGGTACCAATTTGTTTCCTTGGCTCTTGTCACAAGTTCGCTAGCAGTTGGCTTTGACAACATTTCTTGTAATTTACTCCATGAGGGGCAGAATAAATTTGTACCCGAAATTTTCCAGTCAAATCACGAAGTCCACGACAGATGTTAGCCCCTACTTTGTCGGGAATACTTTAGTTCATTGTTGAGTTGTACGGATTGTAGCACGTTTTCATCGTAACCGCTACCATCTCGACTGAGATATTCTAAGTTTATTATTTTGAGGGAAAAAAACTTACTATATTGTAGAGTAGGATATATTGTTTAATAGCTTAATTAAAATGCATTTATAGATTAAAATTGGAATATTAATGAAACGCTCAAATAAAAGTCAATTAATAAAAATGCGTGGTGGTAAACAGCAGGGATTCCTTATAGAGTCGTCGTAGAGAGCATATACGTCTTCTAGTATTTTATTATTTAATATGACTTTTATTTTATTCGTATTTCCATTCTTAACACATTAACTAGAATACATAAAGGGTTAATGATTGTTTTTTATAAAATAAACAAAAACATTTAAATTTGCTTTGAAATTCTAAATTTATAATCATATACTATCAAGTAACCGTGTGCCCAACGGTCTTTCAGCAACGGATGAATTTTCAAAAGTTATCTCCATTGTATATCTAAGGGACTTATGTGTAAAATTTCTTGCTTCTAAAGTCACCGCTTTAAGATGTGCGTCATCTGTCGTCAGTCTAAAGATTTTGATTAAGTTGATTATCATGCTTATATTATTAAGCAAATGTAAAAAGACATAAATAAATATTTTTGAATAATTTGTTAGATGAAACGTTAGCGTCCTTGATCCTACTTTTAACGAGAAGGGTTCAATCCACATTAGCGCTTTGAGAAACTTTTCCTTCATGAGCGCAGCGATGTGAATAAAGCTATTCTGCACTTTCCATCTATATTATATTAGATGTTATTAAAATATTAGTATGATATTACATTTGTTTGCGAACGCCTTACTTTACTATTAAGAATATGAAGACTATACATGTCTATACTTATACATCATTAACTGACGAACCATTTTTGTTTTTCGAACTGACTATATTGTTAACCATAAGGCCCTGAAGCCTCAAACGGTTTTTACAGCTTCACCCGGGCTTGGGGGCGAGCGCTTAAGGCACTCAGTTACGAAAGCAATGCAACTAGTTCCGAGGGTGCCAAAGTGGCTGAATTACAATTAGTCGCGATCTGACTAATGCTCTAGCACTCGAACTAAACTAACTATACATATATACCAGTCTCTATCCTCTGGGAAGAGGGGAAGACGCAAGTGTATATGTATTTAGTGATCTGTCAATTTTTGTCTAGACTAACTAGCCACAAAATAAAAAAAGTGGTCCCTTGCAGAACCTATGTACCTGAGTGCTGACGAATCCTCATTGTAGAATCCTCATTGTTGCCACCTTATCACCTTATTTATTGTTCTCAATACAATTAAGACGAGCGTTTATCGAGCGTACGCGTTCGTCCAATGCTTGATCAGCGCACTAGAAGTTTTTTTCTTATTATAGTTCCCTTTATTTGGTAAGGTAAAGGAAATTAATCTTCTAAACGCAGGTGTTTGGATGATAAATCCGTTCCAAAATATTATCTGTTCGAGAAGAATACTATCTAGGGTATGCGAATAAAGATATATTTAAGCGTCAGCGACCACTGGTGGTGGATTTTAGATCCCTTGATGGTCAGCGATATTGTTGGATTGTACTGTGCTTACCATCAGGTAACGCACGGCAATGTAGGCTACATTGCCGTGCCAAGACAAAAAATAAAATAATAATACACAAAAGATTTTGCTCTAGGCATTCTTCACACATTACCATTTCAGGCAAAAGAATGGTATATTTTCCTTCTAAGACAAAATATTTTACAGTGAATTTTAGCACTTTATATAATAATAATTAAGTATTTTATTTAATCACACTTATTTTTAAAAAGCTTTTTCCTTCTAAGACAAAATATTTTACAGTGAATTTTAGCACTTTATATAATAATAATTAAGTATTTTATTTAATCACACTTATTTTTAAAAAGCTATCTATCTATATATAGTTTTATTTTGTGTCCCTTTTATACAATACTGGGAACAGAACGTTACATGGCAATGAATTCGCTTTCGTAAGAATGAGTCGTAAAACGCCGAGCCTCTATTCAAGAACTAAACAGAAAAACTTTTGTCTTGTGAAAGTCAGTGGAGTGGACAACGGAAAGGCTTAAAACTTCATCTCGCATTAAAAAGGAAAAAGCCGTAGTAACAAGACCATAGAAAAGAACCAATAAACTATCCAGACTGAACTTTAATTAAATTTTGTATTGTCTTTAAACGTGCAGGTCGTAATTTACAAGATTGTTGCGGTTTTTTTACAGTAGCACGGCAAAGTGACGACATTATGCCTAATGGTAAGCTCAGTATAATCCAAAACAACAGCGACCACTGAGAGATTGGTTAGGCTGCAAAACAAATGCTTTATCACCGTGTGTATGGTGGTCACCATCCAGTCGGAGAGATTCGACTGGTGAAATACATACACCCTACAGAAGATCGAATGTTATGTCCCTACTCACGGGTTTCGAAATGCTTTTTGGGGAATCGGGTTCAAGGTCGACAACACTCTAGTGATTCTAGTCTCTGGTGTTACAAGCGTCAACAGACTACGGTATCCGCTTACCATCAGGAGGGTCAAATGTTTATTTACCACCTTGGTTGTATATAAAAAAGTAAAAATGTTAATACAATAATGTATCCAAATCGTTACAGCCATTTCCGATATATAATATGCACGTACAAGACGGTCACTTAATAGTATTAGATTAACAAAAAAATATCACTTGAAAGCAATATTGTCTTTACTCATCTAACGCATATATTAGGTCCTTACATATGAAATTGGCGTTTAGTTGAACTGGCCACCTTGATCTCAAATATCTGGCGTTTGGTTAGGAATTCCGAATTCAAATTGTTTTCGCAGCAATTGATTTTTCTTTAACATCATTCTTTTCACAAAATGGAAAACTTAAAATATCGCGTTATTTACGAATATGAGTTCCATAGTGTCATCAACGCTTCAGAAACAGCTCAAAGGTTTAATGATGTGTATGGGGAAGCTACTGTAAAATAAAACACGTTACGTATTTGTTTCCAACGTTTTAGTTCTGGAAATTATGAACTACGAAACAAACTCCATGGACGGCTGGAGACCCTAGTTGATAATGAAGAATTAAAGGTGATCGTGAAAGCGGATCCATCGCAAACGAAGTCAAAGTAAGCGGCAGGCTTCGATGTGAGTGATAAAATAATTTTAATTCATTTGAAACAAATTGGAAAAGTGAAAAACCCCAAGAAGTAGGTACCTCATCAATTGACTGAAGCACATCAACGAACACGCATTAAGTGCTGTGTTACATTAATCAACCGTCACAATAACAAGGGAATTTTGATACATCAACGAACACGCATTAAGTGCTGTGTTACATTAATCAACCGTCACAATAACAAGGGAATTTTGATTCATTTTGTTACTTTATGATGAAATTGGATCCCTTACGACAAACGGAAAAGCTCATCACAGTGGTTGAACCCAAGAGAACCAGCTAAATCCTGTCCCAAGCGAAAGTTGACTCAGAAAAAGGTACTGGTGAGTGTTTGGTGTACCAGTGCTGGTGTCATACACTACAGCTTCCTAAGGTCTAACCAGACGATAACGGCAGATCTGTATTGTCAACAATTGGAAACCATGTTGGAAATGCTAGCTGTTAAACAACCGAGACTAGTCGGTCCTCTTCGGAGACCCGGACCTTTCGGAGTTTGGACAATTTCTTGCAAGGAAAAAAACCAATTCCGATGAGGCTGTCCAAACCGCCTTCAAAGATTTTATTGATTATCGTTTCTATAATTTTTCCAGCAATGGAATCAATGAACTACCTATAGAATAGCGAAAGTGCATACATAATAATTGTGTGGGTTAACTCGCCTAGGGCTTCAAGTCCGTAGCTTTGAATCCACTTCAGGATAAAAATGAAACGCAGTCTTCACAGTATTCAAGAAGGCAGCTGGAGGCGAGGCAGGAACTCTTCCGTGGTTACTAGTGGTTACGGCAGCGAATCCTGAAAAGGACTGACGAGCCGCCAATCGGCTCGCCTTTTAAAACAATTTCCACGGAAGAGTTTTCGCTTTACCCCCTTTTGCTAATAACTTTATTAAATTCACTGTCTTTTACAATTTCTTACAACTATGCTTATCCCTATACTAATTCTTAAATCTATCAGTTACTTATGTACTAAAATAAAAGACGTTATCGAACATGGTTTATTTTCCATAGCTAGACATGTCCTACAACAGATTACGAGCCCAACAAGTTGTTGTTTCAACATAAAAATTCTATGGGTATACGTGACGTGCATTTGTTGCCGCGTTTAGCCTCCTCGCAAACGTAGTACTACTTGTGAGGACAAGTTGTCGAGGGTCGGCTCTCACTTGGTCGTGTACAATAATGGTACATACTTCATTTGATTAAATGTATAATTTCATAATATTTTGTTCGTTTTACTTAGGATGGTATGTAATAAAATAATAGGAAATGATTAGAGACAAAATCGCGTATATTATATGGATTAAAGCAAGCAACAAATTATCGCTATTCTCCGGAAAGTTGGGCGAACTCATTCCTTTTGCCTTACCCAGCAGACTGAAAGCGGCGAGATTTGAAATTCATCATTAATAAAAACATGACAGGAGCTATCCTTTTACTTAACTTTAAAGTGCATCTTGCGAGTCTGAATATGTTCTACACTCTCTAGCACTTTAAAATTGAATTTATTGTATTTTAAGTTACTGCTGAGGTTTTACAAGAAAACGAGTAGTGATATTTATAGTTATAGCGTCATTGTAATTATTATCTACTGGTAATCTTATATATGATTAAACTGTTACTATAAGAATAACTTTGAAAATTAGACATAACTTTTTTTATCGTTATAGCTTTGTTGTAGTGGCCAAAATCTCATCTGATGTTAAGTGACGATGTTGCCCAAGATGGTAACACGCTAAACCTAGTGGAAGGCTGGCTCTCAAGTGCAGCTCCTGGAACACACCTATTGGTGCTTGGCGGCAGATTTTCAACTTGAGGGTGGTAGCTAGCCAGGCGGGCATTAGAAAATGCCCTACCACCATGCTATGGTTTTCTCACGGTGTTTTCCTTCACCGAAAGCTCAGGCTCATTGTAGGGATTCAAACTGACATCAATCGACGCGAAGTCGTACACGCCACCACTGCGCCATCATCGCTTCAAACTAGCTGTGCCTGCGACTTCGTCGGCGTGGAATTTCGTGTATGGAAAAACAGCGATGGAAAAACATATTATATGAAAATGTACTTCATATGATATATTTAACATCGGCGATTTAACAGTGTTTAGTGCTTTGTATATTTCTCAGATTCCTGAAACACAGCGTGGTACTCACGGTTAGCTGTCAGCCGTACCTTACGCTCTGCACTACTTTCAATCAATCATTATCATACCATACGTCTACGCTGTGGATTTAACTTAATACTTTTCTCCCTAGTTCTGGGCATGCAAATTTTTCTTAGTAACTCGATCAGCAGCAAGTCTCACCTGACGGTATGCCCCAGTTTCCTGTAAAACCACAGCTCACACCCTTTTTTAGAGCAATGGAATACTGAGAAAGTCCTCTTTCTACCAGCCATTCAATCCAATGCAAAATCCCTAAGTAAAAATGAGTAACTAGTTCAATCGCAAAATTAATTCGAATCTAAATCGTAACAACCCACTACAATACATGCGCTTACAGAAAATACACTTAAGCGTGACAACAAAAACTAACCCAAATTTCTGATAAAAATCTGTTTGGAATAAATAAAACATAGAAAAATAATTTCGTGATGATGTAGTGTTATTATTATCAACGTTCTTCCTTGTAATGTCTCAGAAAATTTAAAACTACTAAGATGATACGTATAGCTCCATTTATAAATAATCATGAAAAATACATACGAAAATTACGAAATAACAAAATAATTTGGATCAATTCCGTATAATTTCACTATATATTACAGTATTAAATATATGTACATAAATTATTTTTTTATATTTACATAACTTAAACGCAATTTATAGACCATACAAATTACCATACGTGTAATAATGCATTCAAAATGTGCCTAAAGATTATATACTACAATCATATCGAATTTCATCAAATTCGGTCCAGTCGTTTCTGTGTGATTGGTGTACAATCTAACCGACAAACAGACAGACAAAAATTTCAAAAACTGTTGAAAAGTTTTCTGTCCGTGTTTCCGTATATGTGTATGGATATACGGCGGCGAGGAATGAAGGACGGGAGTCTCGGGCTCCTGAAGAAATATGCCAACTCCAGCGAAGGTCGAAAGACGTAGTATTGCGGTGATGAGGAGGACTTGGTGGATGCACGTTATTGTCGCGATACTATAGAACACCATCCACCCGGCTTGCGAAAGGTGATGTAAGAGGAAGAAGAGCTCTCTGACGTTCCGTCTAATGCACATGCTATCCGGGAATGGCTGGTTCGGATTCCTAACTCCTCACCAACTTACAGCACAGATATCGTGTTTGGGTGTTTTTGGTATTTTCAATTTACCTTGTTACAAAACAGCTCCATTAAGTAATATAGCTTCACGACGTTCAGCCTGATTTTTATTGCCCTGTGCTTAATAAATTTGCTTAACAATATTCTTATTAAAGCAAGGAATTTTTTATCCAACAAAAGAAATATAGTGTTCGGAAACAATCATCTTGTTCTATCCTTGTACGGCTTCAGAACCATATCTAGCGAAAGTCATTTCACTAAAAACTATTATATCACGCAAAGAGAAAATGCCTTTAAATAAAATAGAAAAAAAACTTTACACTATGGAACCAACAATTCTATCTGTTATTTTTAGTCACGAGGCCATTATGCACGTGCTAAAACAAAAGACACGAGACGCTATTTTTATACGGCGTATAGGATTTGTTCTGACATGCCTTTCTAGCACCCATTCATTACGATGGTTACTTTATTGATTTTAAGCTTCGTTCCTAAAGCCTAGTCAACTAATGAAAAAACGTGTTAATTCTTGTTACTGTGAGTTAAATTACGTGAGAAGCCTCGTTGGATTTGTTATGAGATCTAGAAAAATGTAACAACAATTAACAAGCTTTTTAAATTGTTGATTAGACTACTATACCGAAAGACGATCAACGCAAGTAATAGTACTCAAGTATTTCAATAAACCAGCTTTGTGGTATGAAGGTGTCATTATATACCAGTCGTTACTGAAGAAATTATTTAAAGACAGATGTTCAAACAACAATTTTCTCACAGCCGTCTATTATTTGTGGAATTTCCATAACGATTTACTGTGTTATAAATTACATTAAATTACAGAGCAGTAAGACAATATTTAAAGACGTTAGCCAGTGCCTTTCTTCGCCGCTTTTTAGCGTTGTTACCACCTGAGTAAAAATATGAAAAATAACTATGTTCAAGATACCGGGAAACGTATAGTTGTTTTACCTTACAAAGGCTGGTGTGAGTAATACTTGTATTTGTGATGTATATGTATAGACACACGATCTAGTGTGCGTAACTGTAGGTAGCGTTAGCAAGTTCATCGTTATTGAACAAAATAATATAAGTACGTAGTTAGATTTGTGTTTCACTTAGAAATGAAATAGTAATATTTTTTGTGTTCCATATTTATTACATACTAGCTGTCTTCGCTGCTCCGCTTGCGTGAACAACAAAAAATATTGTTACCGGGATAAAAGTATCCTATATTACTTTTAATACCTCCAAGAATATGTGTACAAAGTTTCATGATGATCGGTTAAGTAGTTTTCGCGTGAAAGCATAACAAACAAACTTACATTCACATTTATAATATTATATAAGTAGGGATATCAATAATTACAAATAGAAATACTATCGACAAAAAAAGGCCGAATCATATCTAGACTTTTCAGTGACAGTTTTATCGACACACAACTTCATAGCTATGGAGGCAGACCTATTCTATTGTACTCTAAATGAATTCACCAGGATAGCATTAGCTGTCACATGTTACAAAATTTATCATGATCATGATGTAACACTATGTTATAAGATTATTTATTGCTATTTGGCTTATCTATTTTGCATTGGGGAATACTGTAATAATAGTGGAAAGTATGAAAAAAAAGAACATTGCGTAAATTTATGATAAATTTAAATTCAGTATCAAAGGATTAGGCGATACCCAATGCATTTTTTTGTGCGCCAAACAGTAAGCATTAGTATCCCGACCGGCAGCTTGGGCGATACTGAGTGCTTCCGAGCTTACGCACACAGAAACTATGTGCATGTGCATCTACACACACAAATAAAACCAACCCGCCTCCATGAGATATAAAGTGTACGAAAAGACATCGCAGTTCACATATATATTCGAAGCTTATTGGTCCGATTACGTAATCAATGTCTAAAAATAGTACACTTCCCCTTCACATAAACGATGTTTTTTTTTATCGTTATAGGTTTGACGTAGTGGCCACAATCTCACCTGATGTTAAGTGACGATGTGGCCCAAGATGGTAACACGCTAAACCTAGTGGAAGACTGGCTCTCAAGTGTAGCTGCCGGAACACACCTATTGGTGCTTGGCGGTAGATTTTCAACTTGAGGGTGGTAGCTAGCCAGGCGGGCATTAGAAAATTCCCTACCACCATGCTATGGTTTCCTCACGATGTTTTCGTTCACCGAAAGCTCAGGCTCATTGTAGGGATTCGAACTCACGTCAATCGACGGGAAGTCGTACACGCTACCACTGCGTCTTCATCGCTTCAAAGTCGTTCGAAATTCAAGGTCGTTCTTATAATTTAGACCTTCGTTTTAGTTGAGTATATAAGCGATCCGTATCAGAAGTCAGGATAGTTCTGTTTTGGATAACCAAGTGGATAAATGAAGCGACAAAAGGAAAAAACCTGCAAGAGGACCTCAGAGTAGTGTTACAAGTGAGGCTGAAGTATGACCACAGAGTAGTGAACATCCAAATAGTGAGATTGTTTCATTTTTTTTATTGAGTACGAATAAACTATTTACGTAAAATTTAACAACATTTTAACTAACAGTACGATATAAGTTTATCTGTTTTTACAATTTATATATATAATTTGCGGTTTGTATATTGTGTGTCTGAGTAATGTTCTCTTTCTCTATTTACTCCATGCATGTCTGGCGATTGTTGAACTTTCTTACTTCCAACAAATTTATCAGATTAACCTCAATCCCCTAAAGCAATTTGTATCAATTTCTGAAAAGAAGAACGAAGGTATAAAGATATAAAGCGCCTCGCAAACTTTCAATCCTGGGGGATATCACACGAGTCTGATTGAATTAGTTTCTACAAGTGCGTGTATCCTGTAACCGACGTTGATTTCGTTTTGGATTATTGTACTTAATAATCTATTTTGTTCCCATAAGATTTTTGAACTGAAAACTTCTTTAGCACCGTTGTGAATTGAAACTCGATAAACCAAAAAAATGACAGTAAAACGAGATAACCGTATACATCTATAGGATTTAGCCTACGAGAGAATGAGATAGAATACATTTACATTATGCATGGTTAATGCAAGTCCTAATTTTCATGATTGTGATCGTCGTCGGATTGGCCTAGTGGTGTGAGACGACCAGAGTTCATACGCAGTACTCACTAGCAGTCGATAGTTGATATCCCGCTTATTTAGGATATTTAAATATATTATTTTAAGAACACTTTTTTCTGACGTTTTCACTTTTGACACGTGTGAACGTGTACGACTTCGCGTCGATTGACGTGAGTTCGAATACCTACAATGAGCCTGAGCTTTCGGTGAAGGAAAACATCGTGAGGAAACCATAGCATGGTGGTAGGGCATTTTCTAATGCCCGCCCGGCTAGCTACCACCCTCAAGTTGAAAATCTGCCGCCAAGCACCAATAGGTGTGTTCCGGCAGCTGCACTTGAGAGCCAGTCTTCCACTAGGTTTAGCGTGTTACCATCATGGGCCGCATCGCCACTTAACATCAGGTGAGATTGTGGCCACTACGCCAAACCTATAATACGATAAGAAAAAAAAAACTGCTGCACACATTTTTTATTTTGTGACTGATGAGACGTATGGACATCAAGTTCATTACATTTTGATATATTACATAATGATAATGACATCACGTTAAGAGAATTAAATTAAAATCCTGCAGAGTTCCTATGTTTTCGGTAAAGGATAACAAGCTGGTGGATTACTTTCTAGTGTACGCCTAACAAAACACAGTGAATAAAAATGTATTTCTCATACAAAACGATAATCAATTGTGGTCCCTTTTTATCATTTCCTCAAAAGAATCATGTTATATCCGGGTAAACTTTGTAAGAGTGGAAATATCCGGGTCAATTGGTCCGGGCGCGGTGAGTAAATAAATTAACCGCCATCGGATATCCGGGTGAGGTTCTTTCGATGTGTCGGAACGTATGGAAAAAAGGTTTCCCGTTGTAATAGATTTGGGTTCGATCAGTAACTGGGCATAAATTGGGGCTTGGCGATCGAATATTCTATAAGAGGCTTTTCAGATAATATTTTATATATACTTAGCAAATGCTCATTTGTAATTTGATTTACACAGGGATAGCAAAACAACTTTACTATATTAATGCTCTGGAATGAACCGAAATTACAAGTTTTACAATACATCAGAGGAGTATACTTCCGTGAACACTCCGGATTCACCTAAAAATTAAATTTCATCCTATGCAAACATAATAATTATGGCAGATCTCTGTGATACATTATGGCATGTAGTATAATAACAAAATACTCAAAGACTACTATACTATACTTTCTTTTTTCAAAAAACTATTACCTTTCAAGAGTCTACCTACATGTTACAGGACGTACTAACGTCCAATGGAAACAGTTTCCCCCGAGTGAGCGCAATGAGAATTCAATCAAGCGTTCATTCAATTAGCTATGTGAACGACATGTGATTAGGCGAGCCGATAAGCACGAAGAATTAAAAAGAATTCTTCTTATATTACTAAACTAATCATTAATTTTATGATTTTAAATTCTACTGATGTATTCTATTACAAACGTGTTTAAAACGGATCCTAATTGTAAAAATAGTCTCAGCTAATACTTGCCCATTACATGTGATATTAATTTAAGATATTTTATTCTACGGGTATGTTTGCCGAATTTAATTTAACAATTAGTAACTACTTACGAATGTTTCAATTAAATTAGGATTCTTTATTTTTAGTTCTTTCATCAGTTTCTTTTACAGAAGTACGGCAGAAGTTATTACTACCTGTCCAACTACTGGTAGTTAATCGTTTTTATTTCCGATATTCTAGACCAAGTCTTGATTTTAATATGATCATATTTGGCCTACGGCTGACAAATTGGATGATTATTATTTTGTATTAAAGTTTAGCTCAAACTACTGATATGCATAGAATATATCTCAATACATTTAAGCCAAGGTTAAGCAGTATACGCGTATATACGCCTGATTGAATTTTGGACTACATACACAGATATGGCGAAAAATTAGTCACAACGGATCATTTTAGCAAGTCGCCAAGGCCGATTTTCCTGAAGTATTCGGAAATTAGATAAAAAATGTGGTAAATAAGTAAAGTTATCCAAATCAAAAGGGCAGCAAATCAGCCTATGTCAGCGAACCGCACCGTAACTCAACAACAGGTAATTGATTGATCGCTGCTATTTTGAATTCACTGGAACTTTATGTCTTCTACCCATATTTCTTAAACCGGCTCAACAGAATGTCTGCACGTAGGTAATTATAAATAACGAAGAGGCTAATGGTAACTCAGTATCAGCGTATTCGGAAGCACTTTGATTGACGTGGGTTGTAATTCTACAATAAACCTGAGCTTTCGGGGAAGGAAAAATATTGTGATAAAATATGGTGGTAGGGCATTATTTAATAATGCTCGCCTGGATGTCTTCCACACTCAAGTTCCATCTGCAAGTGTCTATCGATTTCTTCTGGCAGCTACCTGGACTTTAGAGTCCACGAAGACTGCATTCTCGAGAATTTTTGGGTTGGATCTTAGTTTGTCATGTGCTATTTTTTTTGACCCTATATTGTGTAATATCAAAATTGCACCTATGGTTGGCACTTTGTATAATAAAGATAGCTTGGTTATTGTGCACAAGTGAAGTGGATTGGCAATAATAACATAGGGCTAAGAAAGTCTGAAATGCCACTAAATCTGCCTGGAAAGTTCTATTAAGACGGCCACAATTTTGTTAGAATACTTAATTATCACACAAGACTGAATAACAAAATAATTACCCACTTAATAATGGGACTAATAATCTTCATTAAGGAGGATAAGTTGCCATGTTAGGAAAAAGAACAAGACCGCATCGTCACTTAATATCAGAGGTT
The DNA here is from genome assembly GCA_947532125.1 of Saturnia pavonia. Lineage (NCBI taxonomy): Eukaryota > Metazoa > Arthropoda > Insecta > Lepidoptera > Saturniidae > Saturnia > Saturnia pavonia. Next base: position 1,615,128 of record OX383901.1, read on the forward strand.
TTTTGGTAGTTTTCTGCTACGACCAAACGTTGCGTTTTCTGTAGTGACAATTTTAATTCACCTACATATACACTACGCAATGGCGCTTCTAATTGATTTATATAAGAAATCGAAATGTATGACTGTTCCATAGTAAAACCCCAGTTGTGATTGTCACAATAATTGTTTTGAAGCAATGATGGCTTAGTGGTAGCGCGTACGACTTCGCGTCGATTTACGTGAGTTCGAATACCTGCAATGAGCCCGAGCTTTCGATGAAGGAAAACATCGTGAGGAAACCATAGCATGGTGGTAGGGCATTTTCTAATGCCCGTCTGGCTACCTACCACGGTCAAGTCGAAAATCTGTCGCCAAGCACCAATAGGTGTGTTCTGCTGTGTGTGCTGCACTTGAGAGCCAGTCTTCCACTAGGTTTAGCATGATATCATCTTAGGCCACATCGTCACTTAATATAAGGTGAGATTGTGGCCACTACACCAAAACATATAACGATAAAAAAAAAACAGTATGAATATCAGGTATAAAATAACTACGTTCTAGTGTGAACTAATTTTATGTATTTGTTTTTGAAGAAAAGAAATTTTTGTCCTTAAATTAACAAACTAACTGACGTTTAATGGTTCGTGAAGCTTCTCAAATGAGACGACGTCATTGCTTCTGTATCCGTCAACTGTTGTTTTTCGAGATCAAAGTGAATTTATTTTCGGATAACAAAATCTTAAAACTACTTCCATATTATGAGTAATTCAGTGTGATATGCTCCCGGAGACCTAAAGAACAAAGATGACGTCAATATTATTTAAAGAAATTGTATGTATATCAATTTCATTCAATGTCTTATTCTGTGCATGAAATTATTTTTAAATTGTTGTTTTATTGTTATTTAACTTCTACTACTGTAATTTCAGCCCTAAGAAAAAGATACCAATCAACAAAACGAACTCGCAAGAAAAAAGATCGGATTTATCTATTTTCTTTGATTTTTTTTTTCAACTGTGCTAATATTTAAAGTTAATAATCATATCAATAATTTAGTGGATGCATAGAGACGGTGTCACTTCCAGATATCACTATCATTCACATAATGATCCTTGAAGCTTGAGACAGTAAAACCTGCTTGACATTGTCCTTGAAATTATTGTCTGTCAAATCAGTAATGTGCTTCGGGATCTTATCATAAAACCTAACACTTATTACATAAAAAAACTTTCATTGATTTTACTAAGTTTTAAACACGGTACTACTTACTAATCTATGTCTATTTCTAGTATTCAAACTGAAAAATCAAGCTTGTCAAAGTTTTTTATGAATATACACTAAATTTCGCATGGCTTGTCTATAGTATTTAAGTTATATTTAAAAATTAATGTTAATTATCTAGGAATATTGTTGTACTGCTAAAAAAGGCAAAAACAATACAAATCTTGAAAAAATAATTGTTCATTTATTTATTTTGCCTATGAGTCGTGTGCTTGAAAACTAACATCATTGAAAAATAACATCATTGTTCAATAAATATTAATAGTTGAGTTTTTTATGTTATCTTGTGATAAGTGCCTCTAAACTTATTTGATAAGTTTGGAAATTGTAGCTTTAAAATTATTTAGATGCTGAACAAAAATCATTACTTTAAGTTCTAGTAAAATCAACTTTGTGCATAATACATTTAACCTTAGTTTTATTGATTGGTTAACAACGTCACACGTACTTTTAAATGTGTAATAAAGAATACATATTAACTCACGAGTATTATTTTCAACATATAAAATGTTTAAAACGATTTTTCAAAAGTTGTCTGTTCCTAAAATTTGCAGTTTAATAATAATCGAGATAGTTAGACTTTGATATAAATGAACTGATATCACCATGTGAGTAAATGTATCCATGTATAGCAGAATCGTATATTTTCCATGTTAGGACGTGCATTACTTAAAAACTACTAAAGAAATTTGAACGTAGTCTTCGGATTAACAAAGGATTGTACCGAAGAAAGATCTAGGGTATATAATCATTATGGTTTTCAATAAAGGCTATGCGGTAATGATAAAATTACTGTAATAAAAAACTGGACCAGCTAAGAAGACGTAGTTTCCGTCTAAACAATATTTCGGGCACCCGGTGTTAGGAAATAAATTGTTTATAGCCCCTATGGTATTATTCCACTATTCCGCCAGTATCATGTCTCTTCGCCAATCCGGTTGTCATCATCATAAAATTTTATACTGTTAAAATAAGCTAAACAAAATTGAATAATAATAAAATTGCCTTAAACTACATATTGGCTCCATTTTCTAATCCTGTAGAGTAGTTTGACAGCTACTAATGTCAAACTTGAAAATAATGTTTACACATTACTTTTTCTAGTGTTTATTTAAATAGTAAATTTAAATACCTACTGAATTGTGGGTTTTATTTACTACAAAGTTTTATTGTTTCTAAACATTTATTTATGTATAGATAGGTATTGACAACAGTAATTCAAAACAAAAAAGCTTGGATAATAACTAATACTAGTAACACTACTAACTAATACTAATAACTACTACTAACACTAATAACTAATACTAGTAACACTAATCTTAAAAACAAAATTATAGCCAAACACAGCATGCGTAAAAAGAAATAAATATATCTAGAATAATATTACATATAGGGAAAAAAAATTCAAACACATAATTTCAAATTAAAGATAAAACATAAACTTCGTTCAAATCATAATAATTAAGAAACATAATATACATATGGCTAAAATAGAATTACTTTCAATTAATGCAAAGATTCAAATAAAATAAAAATAGGATAAAGGCATAAATTATATATGTATATTTTATTAAATTACGAATTAACGTTAACATGATCGATAACTAGCTATTATAAACTATCTATACATATTATAAAACTCAACATATCTCTGTCTGTCTGTCTGTCGGTTTGTGTTCTTTTCACGTGAAAACCATTTTTTCGTTTTACAGGTTTTCTTATGATAATAGTGAATCAATTCAGAAATTAAACGCCTTTAGGGCGATTAAATGGCTTAAATTGAGTAAACCATAAGAGATATATCAAATTAATGTACTACATAATTGTAGATCTACAAAAAAGTCAACAATAGCATAAGTAACAATAAATTTTTTGAGTCAGCACAATTCACGCGTGCGCTTGATCGACATCATTCTGTAGTACATGCGAGTGGAGCCGCGGGCACAGCTAGTTAGATATGTGTTATATTTAGGGACAAAAAATACACATAATTATAGGAAAGATACAGAAAAGAAAGCTACAAAAATAACGCTTCGATTGGCCGATTACAATCGCGATTCTGTCTATCTTTTTCGAACTTCACGTTCGGAGCGATCGATGTTTTTTAATATTAAATTAACAATGAATAATGGCAATAATATCTTGTATGGTTTTACAATTATTTAGGTTAGTGGATGTCACTATTTTTAAAATCCAATTAACTAGCAACATATGAAATGTTATATAACTCTGCAGAACTTAAAAACGAACTAAAGTTACTTAAGATTATAAAAACCATGTAAATAAAAAGTATTTTTAATTACGTCTGTAATTTAATCACGTTAAACAAAATTAGTTATGTTTTAACTATTTTGTTATTTGCATGCTTTTGATTATTTAAGGTTATAAATTATCTACTACTTGATAATCGCTTATTCAGAACAGAACGGTAGGTAATGAAACATTGTACATTGTAAAGCTTTGGAATGTAAGTTAGTTAAACAAGAACAAACTATCGGCTGATTCAATAATTTTGTTGTGAAACTCCCTGAACCGTAAAGTAATAGTCTCATTATTTAAATTCTAAAGAAATAATAAAGATATAAATAAAAAACAAAACAGTTCTTCCAATACATTGCCTGTAGTAATCGACTGTAAATCATTTTCTTTTTTCATATTAATCCAATATTAAGGATTGGCTTTGGGAAAGCGGGCAGGTTTTCCTCAAATCGGAAAAATACATCCTTTCGACTTTGTATCGAATTGCTTCAGTTAACAATTTTATTGGATTAATAAAAATAAAGAAATCTATACTTTAACGTAAAGAGAATAAGATCGTTGTGAAGTGCACTAGTAATATGGTATTGAAGGGGGGTGCCAGAAATATGGCGGTCGATGAATAGGAAATTAGATCGAGCAATGGAAACACGATATTATAATGGATGAGATTTTCCCATGGCAATGGAAAAAAATAAGACGTTTTCCTTTATTACAAATTCTGTTGTTTTTACGAGTGAATAAATGGAATGTGTTTAGTACTAACAGCCACTATATAAAACAAAGACTACCGAGCTAGCTACTCTACACCTATTATAAAACTCATCGACTCTCTGTCTGTCTGTCCGTTTATGTTCTTTTCACGCGAAAACCGCTTATCCCTATTCATAGCTATGTTATCTGGCCAGGTTATATGATATATTTTGTAACATAATATAACATACAAAATAAGCAATGACGATAATGGTGAATCAATTCGGAAAAAAGACGCATTTGGGGTGCTTAAATAGCTTACGCTGAGCAAACCATACGAGATTTATCAAATTAATGTAATACATAATAGTAGATAATAAAAAGACTTACAAAAAGTCTGGAAAATCATATGTCTATCTTCTAAGGATCATTCACAATAAGCATTTTATCTTCCGTACTTTGAGTGGAGTCAGTACGATTTACGTGTGCATTCGACGTACAGGATTCTGTAGTTCACGGGAGCGGAGCCGCGAGCACAGCTACTAATTTGTATAATAATGAATGTTTATTTGTCCCCTATGCGTTGCAATTGCAATGACACTTTGGTGAGTTGTTGTGCACATACTCGTGAACGTTCTGTATTAGTAATACAAGTTTACAAGAGATGGCGCGCGAGACGTTTGATTTCGAAGACAAAGCGAATGAAGTCATAGGCTTATTAAGTAATAAGAATCGAAGTAGTAAACAGGCATACAGTCCATCTGATATTAAGTGATAAATATAGTTTATAATTATGTACAATTAACCAAAAAAGGATCACATTCTCAGGAATGTGCCATCATTTTTTTGAAACAACCTGTGCCTAAATAGCTGTATCGCACAGGTCATCGGTAGGGGTCACACATTCTAACAATGCAGCAATGAAATGGAAATGTACAGAAATACTAATTAGAATGAGACAGTTGACACTTCAACGTAATGCAGGAAAGGGATAACCCTATTTCGCTGTAAGTGCCTGCCCGTTAGCTTTTCGATTACTTTTTTTTATGTAGATCATAGCCAATATAGCATTTAATCTGTCAAGTAGATTTTATATTAAATCCGTTCAAACGTAAATACAAGTTTATAAGAATTTTATATATTGGTATTAGATATTAACAAATTTCGGAACGAACCTACTATAAATTTGATCTTATCAAAGAGATTAAAGTGTAATTGAAAATTCCTTCCAAAACAGCTAACGTTGCGGCTTAACAAATATATTTTTCCTTTAAGAAACCAAACTGCTTGATAAGACTATATTTACGACAATTGTATTTTGTATAGATAATTATATATTAGACGTCAGAAATGTTGTTATGCGATATTTACTGCATCTGTGAAGATGCGAATGCAGTGTGAAATACGGCAATCACCTCAAGAGCACCGTGTCACACATCCTGCTAACCGTTGCGCTGAAAAGTGATGTTAGTATCCGACTATCGATATTGGTAAAAGTATTTATACATTTTGAAAACAAAAGTTGGAGAATTTAACACAAGGTCTTAAGTCAATAATGCCAAAGTTGGTAAAATAATCTATATAAAGAACAGTGGCTGGCTATCCATCCTGAGTGCAAAAACGCACTGATAAATGCTTAATGAGAAATTTTCAACTTAAATTTTATGTTTTGTACATTTTAATGCAATATAAAACTATGATATTAGAACCATATTATATTTCTTTGTCATCTCATTATTTTTAGTCGGCAAACCATAATTTTCTAGCTTAAACGTATATAAATAAATCTTCTATCTTATAAACTATGTTGATTATGACGTTTACTAATCATTACCACTGCGAGTGTAATGGTTAAGCTCTGTTTTGACCCTTGTATGCAGGGAAGGAATTTGGAAAGATAGGTATGTTGGTTACTCACCTCGGGCTCGCTGATGATAGTTTTTTATGGCTTCTGGGCACTGCACATCACGCACTGTAGACAGTACTATGAAACCCCTGGGTTTGTGAAGTCCGAGCTAAATTTTTGTATCTTCCTGAGGGAGTGTCATAATTTGTTGCACTCAGTTAGGTGGCACGTTTTTGTCTTCTGTCATTCGTCATGCGTAAGTAGATTTAAAAGTACATGATGGCTCTAAGTGGAGCAGAGGTAGGGAATGTAAAAAAAAAGGAATTTGTATGCTACAACAGTGGGGATTAGGCTTTCATATACGTTTTATTGTACAGAATAGATAGTTGAATAATATACTCGTACATGTATTGGTATTAATAAATATAAAATTATCGATTAAAACGAAAAAGCGTCTCATCACTAACGATTCACAGATTGCAAGAGCCGTCTCGACAGCAGTCCGCAAAGTTCTCAAACACGACTGCGGTCTAATGATCCGAGTGTTCACCGCATACGTAAGAGATGTATTTTCTCAGTACAGTAACACATTTTGTTGTTTGTATTTATTGAATACACCATTGTGATCTGCTGTACCGATTGGAGATTTACCACGTTGACTTCGTTAGTATGTCGATATGACTTAATATGCTTATAACGCTTTGCGCTATAAAAAACAGTTAGGCAATATTAAAATTACGATATGTTGAATCACATGATGATTAATATATAGAAGTTACCAACTGCTTCTAACACTTATGGTTCTGTGACAGTCAAGTCTATTGACATGAATTCTTTGGTGACATAATAAGTTAAAAAGGAAAAATATTTAGAGAGGAGGGATGGATGACAGAAATCTGATGAAAAACACTATGACACATTGTGATGGGTTACTTAATCTGTATTTCCTGAGTTTCACGTCGTTGCTCTTCTCACTATATTTTATTTACATTAATGTATTTAACTCTGCGTACAGTACTCTATAAAAAATAATATATTGCCGCAGGTATAAGCAAAAATCAGTGTGAAATAAAGCACTGACAGAATTACACTTTTTTTTATTAAATAACCCAATTATTCGATAATCAATATTCAACTTATCAGGTATATTTTTCTACGTTAGAATAAAAAGAAACGATACCGATTCTTATAATTCCAGTCAACTGTCGACATCTCAAAATGTACGATTACTTGCTGTAAATAAAAGTAGTTGTTATTAACTTAAACGTTCAAGGGACAAGTTTTCTTGATGCCCTGCAGCTAAATCGCTATGCTACATTCTCACTGTTTACTTCAAACCAGTGGTTAGCCATTATCGCCACACCTCGTGGCGATTTCATATTAATTCACGATTATTATCGTTTCAAGGTTTGACAGGTTTAAATATTTTCAATATAACGCAATGTTAACGTTTGAATTTAATGAAGTTAAACAAAAGGTACGAATAATTTAATACTATTGTTTTTGTTAATGAATAGTTGAAGTATCAACTACTTGATTCTAAGGTAAATTTTATTATGTTTATTTTTCCTATCGTAATATTATAAAGACAAAGTTTTTTATGTTTGTAAGTAGGTAATATCTGGAGCTTCTAACCCGATCCTAAAAATCCTATTAATAATAATAGCATGCATGGTGGTAGGGCCCACTCAGGTACATAGGTTCTGTAAGGCACAAATTCATTTAGACCAAAACTAACAAATTACTAAATACATATACTCATGTTTTTCCTCCTCCCAGAGGAAAGAAATATGTATAGTGTAAAATAATCGTATTATAGTGATATGTTACCACGCTAAATTTGATAAACTGCCATCAAACATAATTTGTGTGTTCCGGTAAAACATTTTTAAATCTGTGTAGGATGTAATCTTAGTAGGTTACTTCCAATAATCTTTGAAAACATAGTAAATGTCAAGTGAGATTGTATTCAAGTAGTATAAATCACTACAAAAAAAAAACTTTCCTACACTTACAAAGGTCCTATACTATAAAAGGTCAGCAGAATAATGAGAATCACCTCATATTAGAAGACTCTCAACTGACTTTCACTTCCTGTTCATGTCAAGAGCATAACTACCGAGTCTTTACAAATGATAAGAAAAGCAGCCTATAAGAATCCCACTGCTGAGCCAAGGTTTGTTCCCTTGCGAAAGCACGGGCTTTCTGACCACGTTGGCCTGAGACGTATTGGACTTTCCAACGCCCAGAAACATTTCTTAAGCATTCAGGTTTCCTCATGATGTTTTCCTTCTCTGTCAGTCTATAGTAATACAAATTCAAATCAGTAAATGAACGCGAATTCGAAAAATTCGAAGGAAATGCCGGGGTTCGAAGGGTTCGAACCTCTGAATAACTAATAGATAAATATTATCATGAAGATACCCAAAATGCTAGACAAGCTATTCAAAAACTTTTCCTTCAAAACTTTCTTAATATGTGGTCATAATTTCATCAGTTATTCAAACTTTCAAGACAAATATTCTGTACAGGAACACGAACGTTGTGAAATCGGTATCTCCTTTACAAATAACCTGATTAACCGTTATCTAATTTGTTTGCTGCATTATCATTTTTTTATAATCTCGAAAGCGTAGAATGAAACTTTTTACTTTTTTAATTTGTTACATAAGTTTCTTTATCGTTGATTATTTTCTTTCTAATTAAAATTTGAAGCATGTAAAGAGTTAGAAAATAAGAGTTTTAACTAAAAGTAAAAATTAAACAACAATGATTAATATTTAAGTGTTAGAAGATCATCCAAATCACCGTGTATCTTAGTCACGTGTATAAAAAGTATAACACAAATTCCCAAATCTCGAACCTTTCTACCAAGCTAATGGCTACTCTTGTCCAGTTTTTTTTTAAATGAGGCTTAAAAATTATATAAAAGAAAAAACAATTGACAGTTATACTCGTATATGTTGTATAATCTAACTATACAATATTATAAAAAGGAAACTTATATTGCTATATATGTTGTTACTCCACATACAACGGTAACCATCGCTAACACAAATTTCATCGTCAGTCATCGATGTCATGCCGGGATGGGAAATTCCTCTTCACGTATCATTTGAAGGACCCAATATCATACGAGGGATGGAACGTGCTGGCTGGGATATCAACCATCGCTGAAGTTACTTTGTTAATAATAAAATGGTTTCATAACATTATCTTTGATACATCTACTTAAGATTTCTACAAAAATTTAGGTATCTTTTTTTTATCATTATAGGTTTGGCGTAGTAGCCACAATCTCACCTGATGTTAAGTGATGATGTGGCCCAAGATGATAACACGCTAGACCTAGTAGAAGATAGGTTCTCAAGTACAACTGCCGGAACACACCTATTGGTGCTTGGCGACAGATTTTTAACTTGAGGGTGGTAGCTAGCCAGGCGAGCATTAGGAAAAGCGCTAGAAATACATAAAATATATATTTAAACCCTATAAAAGATTTATGTTTTTCCATTCCTTGTGACTTAGCCAGCGAAAGCGATAGTAATAACGGTTCACGAGGTTACCTCCGGTGTTTTTCAAAGCCTTTGAGCTTACCTTGGATCTTCCAGAATAGTTTTCAGTAACGAAGTCATAAAGATTATTTTAACTTGATAATTTGAGTCATTTTTTATACAGCCCGAGTACATACAAGAAAGTAACATGGAAGCATTAATTACTTAGATATTGGACACTGTTGAGGGGTTTTGGTATGTTTCATGAACTGTAGCAATTTACACGACAAGCTGTTATATTTTTTTTATAATACATACGTTATAGCACTTTGTCATGCAGACAATAAAATCTAGTTAAGGTTTGATTGTGGCTGTATCATAGCTATACATGATTCTGCCGCAAAGCAGCAGTACTAATGTTTCAAGGCAGGTTTTCAGGAAGGTTTCAAGGCAATGCAGGTTTCAAAGATTTTGTTAGGATCAAGCGTTTCAAGTCTGGCCACGGAGTACTATCAGTGATCACCTTTAGATAGTACCACAATCCTGGTTCACCACTGGTCATAGTCGTCATATATAAAAAGAAACTTATTTCATACTTTCTTGGAACGGTATATAGGCAAGGTTTAAAACAGCTATTTATGATAAAAATATAGCCTTTAAAATGTATCCATGAAGGATAATATATATGTAGATAAGAACTTTTGCTGGGCTGACATGAAATAAATAACTTCAAGAGAGGGGAAGAGCAGATTAAAATGTTTATAACTTTTTTAGGGTTCCGAAGAAAAACTTCCTTGTTCCTTGTCCCTTATAGTTTCGCTATGTCCTTCTGTCTGTCCGCAGCTTAGATCAGAGATTTTTAGTACTAGAACGCTGTAATTTGGTATGGGTATACATATTAAGCACGACAGCAAAGTGGTAAAATAAAATTGTTTACGGTACTCCCCTACACGTAAAGTGGGAATAATGTTCGTCTATCCCATCATAGGGATTACTCAGGTCTACACCTCGGTACCTCCCCTATACTTAAAATTGTTTTTTTTTTAATCATCTATCCCAATGGTATGTCGTTGTACAGATCGTCCAAAAATATTGCGAGTGCGTCAAAACCATATTTCGATTCAGGGATCCGTTTGCGAAATATTAAGCTTTAAAATGCTATTTTTGATAGAGTCAAGTGCCCTCCCCCTCCGCCAGTTAAATGGTTGATTTTGGATATGTGAAATAATGTATGGTAATAGTACATATAATGTAGTTAAAAGGAAAACTATCAGAGGTAAAACAGGTTTTACAATATAACGAGTAATAGTCTATCAACATAAAAAAATAACATTTTAAGAAGTTATTTCTTACAAATTCCATTGAAAATTACTTAAAACTCCCGCCTTCTCTCTAAGTCTGCATATTGTGACGGCCAATTACGGAACCCTACACTGCGTGTGGCTCGACACGCACTTGGCATTTTTATATATAAACGAACGTGGAACAGTGTCCATCATTTTTCCATACATTCTAATAATCTATACTAATTAGAAGGATAGGTGAATGATCATTCTCGTTTACAAATATCGATATTAAAATATCACGGGATTCATATTGTATCTATTACAATACTCCGTGGATGTAAAAATCGCTTTTGCTCATCGATTTCACCAAACAACGAGAAGGCCAAGACCACAAATGGATAGAGTCCATTTAATCTCTTGGGATTTAATTGCAGCACTTTTCGATTCGCCGCCGGAACGCACCGAGCATTTATTGGGTCCAGGATTTATTGACAACCGACACGATTACTTGGACAATTTTTAAAATAAATTAATTTTCTTGTATTCCCATTAATCTTGGTTGTTGAAAATAATAACTATCTATCACTTGTTAAGAATTCATTTAGGTAGACTAAAATATCTAAAAATAAAGTTATATTTTTTCAGATAGCATTTCTCGTAATACTCTATATGTAATGGAACGAGTCAGATAGCGGTAGTTTCGTTTACGTCTTATGAGTAGGTACGTGTAGGGAAATTTTGTAGCAGTTTAATAATCAAAGTCAGTCTTTTAAATTACTTAACAGACGAAATCTTCAAGATGCTATTTAAGCAAAGTATGAAAAAAGTTCCTGATAAGGCGATCATGCTCGTCCGACTCGGTCTCTGAAAAGTCCGGAGTATCTCGGAGTATCGGTCATGAGAGCCGGTTTCTCATTTGGAATTCTATAGAATGCCTAGATACATAAATTATTCTGAAAAAATAATAAGATTGCCATTTTTTTATCTAGTTATGTAAATATTCAAGTTAGGTTAGGTAAGATAAAAAAAGGTTAAGTTTGGTTCTAACGAGTAGGAATCTCATATAACCCTCTTGCTCCCCCGAATGAGAGGATATCCTAAAAACCATCACATGACACTTTGAGATCCCGCCAAACACTCTCACGTTATACTCGAAACGAAAATTGAGATATATTTGCATACTTTACCGGTTTCACATTTGGCATTCTATAGAATGCCTAAGCATTGTATCAAATATGAATCATTTCATACATTGCCGGCTAGCTTCAGGCATTCTAGATATACATTGCCTATAACATATACAATTTATATTTATAACTTATATTATATCTATAATTTGTGCATATGTAAGTATGTATATTATATGTTTATTTTATTAATGTTCCAGATGTATACTTTCGTCTATGTTCATTTTTATTTATATGTTTTTCTAGATGCACTACCGACAATTATCCACAATACTGATTAATAATTAAAATAAAATGCTTTATGACAATAAGCTCATCAGCGTATGAACTAAAAATGATATTAAAGTATGTATTTATTCATGAAAGTATGATCTAAAATTTAATTAAAGTCACTACAAAATTGCATATTTCAATAGTAAATTAAAATTATTTTTTCCGGAAATTGCATTCAAAGTAAGTAATTATTCCGATTATCGTATCTAGTACCACTAATTCTAGTACTTAGTGCCTCATTAATATCGTTGGCAATCAGATCGATAAAAGTTAGGTTTTTAGATCAGAACACAAATCTTGTAATAATTCTACAGTATCAATAAAACTATTTGTTATTGTGAAACTTTATAAACAATTTAACTAATATATTTCTGAACAAAATCATATAATATGTATTTTTTGATAATTATAAACGATTTCTCACGGTCATTACGGATGCAGAATAATTAAGGACACATGCTAGCACGGTGGGCTCATTACTAAAGAAATATGGCCCGAAAGAGAGTAATATTTATTCGTAATTGTACGCATGTGTGAAGTTATGGTTCTAATTATGATTTATTGGAGGGAAATATGGAGTTTTTTATGCTTAAAGGTAATTTACTGGTTTAATTTGACTGGTAATTTATTTTCTATATATTGTACGAAGAATTTTAAAGAAATTGTGTGTGTAAAATTAAATACCGTCATTGCGCCTGCAATATCCTCTATGTGCAAATTATACTTTTCATGAGTTTAACGAGTACATTTTTTTACAGATATTAAAACTGATAAAATAACTTTGTAGTAAAAATATGTTCATTTTAAATAGTAAGAAGATTTTACTATAGTTTTTATTTTTATTTTTAGCACCAATCAAAAAATATACCTATGTGATTATTTGCACTAAAATATAAGATTTGCACTAAACGGATTTTGTAAGCACAACGACGATATATTCAAAATCACTTACCTCCGTACACAGGGTCACAGGATCCAAACTGTGATCTTTCAAAGGATTTCGACTGCGTTGACCACTGCATGCTTTTCCTTAAGCTAAAACACTATGGTGTGTGTGGAACTTCTCTTGACCTGCTGATCTCTTATTATAATAAACTCTTTAATTCGTAAAAAAACCGTCGTCCGAACCATCGCGTTGTGATGGAATAAGCCACATAACGTCACCGGCTACCTACATCAGTAATATTTTCCTAATTCCACATTCAACCTTCAGGTGATACGGGTTACAGGCGACACAAATTAGCCCATTTAAAATACATGGCCTATTCGGGCCCGAAATTCCAGACATTGAATAAATAAAATCAACATTGGGCTGCTCTGACCCGAATACGTGGTTTCGAGTTATTTTAAGAACATTCCAATTTCGCTGTTTCGGCGAGAGGGTTGAGTACGGCCGCACTCAAACTCCCGAGACAGCCTTTATGAGTTTATATGTACCTGTACTGATTATTATTTCAGGTCTAGTAATGGAATATTGATGATTCTACACTACCGGTCGATGGTGAATAAAAACAACCCAAGGAAACCTAAATGTTTCAGTTTATTTTTGTTAAAACTGTTTTTCTTTTTATAAATTAGTAAACAAGAATGCAGCCCACCAGATATTACGTGGTCATGGCAGCCTATACCTATGATACTAAGACCATGATATATACAATGGGGGTTTCTAAAATATGCCAAAAAAGGTTTCGTAGTAATGACGTTTTTGATGAAATTCGATTTGAAAAATTTGAAAGTAAACTAATCAATAACTCGACTACAGCGCTACCTATCACGTTGGTAAAGTTAGTAAACTTTCATGTTGATCAGTCAAACGATGTTGGAGATTATCCTTCACATATGATATAATTTAAATATCCAACTAGTGAAGACAAAATGATTCTTGGAAACTCAGATTTTTACATAGCAGATATACTATTGCTCGAGTATTTGACGGGAGGTTGTTGGAGTACTTGAAACGTGTCACTTTATTTTGAAGTGTATACATTAACAGTCAGACATAACAAATCAGTTAAATATGTTAAAAGGGAGATGCGAGTCGAGCAACTTGTCTGCTAAGTTAAATCAATTATGTTAACAAACTTAACTGTCAACTAACAAACTGACGGAATGTATATACATACAAACTTGTCCCAGCTTTCTTTATCATCATTGTTTACAGCTTTAAAACCATCAAGAAATTTTCTCAACGCTCCGAGACAATGGAACTATTGTCGACAATTTAGGTTAGGCGGGTTCACTCAACTTATGACAAAGCTCCTGAGGGATATGCAATCCGTTCCTCATCCATGACGACACTTATTTTAACACATCTTCAATTAGTTCAATATCCATTGCCCACTAATATCGTGAAGTATTTAAAATATCCCCTTTGAATCGTCGATGTACATGTATTACACGAATGTGGTCCTAAGAGAGTTTACTTTACTGGTCGACGGGCAACACGATACTACGGAATCTCGTGCGGTTTACACAGCAAACACAAAATGAAGTGCCTATTGACTATTCTTGTTCCCATAGTTGGTCGCGTTTTTTTTTTAATTTTCGTTTTCAACGTAGAGGATGCGTGTCGGGTTTCAAAAAGGGTTTTAGAATATTTATTTCGAAATTTTAAAGTAGGAAATAATGAGGCCGACTCCTGTTACCGATCTTTGTGAGTTTTGATTGACACGTATTCGATACTTGCTTTCGATTTGATTTAGAAGATTTATTGTTGTTTATCAATTGTATTCTTTAACCTATATGCAATAAGATACTCTTTCAGAAATAACATAGGAGTGGTCTTTCATCGGAATCCCTTTTTATCTTTTATAACTTTACTGTCATGAAGCAATAATGTCGTCGCTGGTAATAGTTATGGCTACAATACTCACTGACACGGGAGGCGTTCTTTCTTATCTTCGGGAATAGAGGAACTTTTATAATAATACCATTCTTTAATTAGGACTGAAATTATAAGTATATAGGAAAAACTTAATAAATAATATTAATTGCAGCCACTTTAAGGTATTAAAGTTGAAACCCACTGGCAGCTGGCTACAAAAAAGAATGTAACATCCGATGCTGTTGTTATGCCGGCCTATAAACCTACCAAATACGATTCCGAAACCCGTCATAATGAAGCAAGACATTGTGATAACTTTTTATGTGAGCAAATACTCAATCATCATGCTTAAAGCATTTTCTTGTTTAGCTGATTTGATTATGAAAAACTGCAACAGCGTAGCGCCTCAAGTGGGCAAGAGCTTACGACACGACTTTTCGACATTTCTCTCTTTACACTGCGTCATCTTGAGTAACTCATCTGGATAGAATTTTCGCAGATACCTCTTAACATCATTAGATTAACTGGAACCGACAGGTCTTGTTTGATAGCTCGATCCTCTCACATATTGTCATTATGTCTGATTAATTGGTGGCTGGAATATTATTTAATTCGGTCATATGATGATTAACTTATAATTTTTTCGGAGTCTCCATGTTCGTCCTCTTTTTACGTTGGTCCTTAAATATTTTTTAGTACCGTTCTTGCTGGCAACATCAGTTTCCGTTCAGCCTTTTATCCTTAATATACATAATTTAAGTATATAGCTATACAGGTTTTGTAAAATAATGACATCGTTTTAATACAGTATACTAAAAAGATTTCTGTCTTTTGGAATGTGTCGAAATTTTATTTGACAGCCCTCAATTTTGTTTATATTAGTATTTTATTTTTACAAATAAATTTTAACTTTAGATGGGAAGAAGGCATCACGATGACAGATGTCATGCCCGGTCGGCGCCGCGATGTCACTCTGGCACTTATCCAAAATTCGCAACAATTGTTGCTTCTGTTATTTTAGCGGATGGTGAATGCACTGATAATGTGGAGATGTGGCATCGTAAAAATTTACTGTCCACTCTAATGTTAACTTTGAAAGCGTTTAATGTTTGTAATTGTCGCTCGAGTTGTGGGTATATTCTGCAAAATATTTGCCTATATTACTTTTGTAAATATAGTTTTTAAATAGTATATGCGAATATTTTCACCCGAAGCCAAGAGATGAATAGTGAATTTTAACATACTAAACAGAAAGAGAAAAGCTCTCAATTAAAGCTGTCAGAACACAGTGATGGACGTTTTAGATGCTTAGCTATATAAAACTTGAGGGTAATATTTTCCTTTTCCGAATCATCCCCAGACTCGTTCTTCAATGTATTCGTTCAATTATAATTGTACCATTAAAACTTAATTAATAAATATAGATTTAAAATTTATATACCTAAATATACCTAAAATATACACTTACATTCAATTTACACAATTTATGTGGCAATTTGCAAAAGGTTTATATCTGTTTTTTTTTTTTATTTCCTCTAATTTTTCTTGAGAATTATATAGTAATGGAGGACAATTCTTGTGAAGCAAATGCATCTAAAGTTGATTTTCAGGTTAGCGTCAAAACGATTTTACTGAAACTACCACTATCTCAATGAGACATAAACATACTACCATACAAAACAATTCTCTTATTGATAATAGTCATAACTGATCCTCAGCCAAGAGGTCCTGTTGACGAAATAAGGAAAGATGTACAAAAGTATTACAATATACAATTTGAACTTAGATCGGCCCTTAGCGAGTTTCAATAAAAAATCCACCGACAACCAAAACAATACAATACACTTCAAAGGCTGTCCACAAAGTTGACATAATTTTTCTCAAGCTGTAAGATATTTTTGAGGCTCAAAACGGTACGACGCAGATTTCGAATAAGATCTTTAATTAACTTAACACTAGCTATACACGCAGCTGCGCTCGCATGAACTACAAAATTAGTGTTAATGTATTTTAATAAAAATGCCTCATGGCGTAGTGGTAATATTGGTACTATTCAGGCGAAAGTCGCGAGATCAATCCCTATGTATGATTGACTTTTATTTGAAGAGCATAATTGTCAGTTGTCTGGATGTTAATAATATTTTAAAAATATTTTTTATTCTCCCATAAATTAATTAAACACGTTTTATGAATGTTCACCGAAAATAAACTCGAATAAAAAATGTATGGTTTACGGTTGAAATTATAAGTATTCCGAATATTTTAAGTTGATATTTCATTTTATAGAGGTCGCTTACGTTTTTTTTCATTGTAAAAAACATATTATACAAATATTTTTGCTTTTAATTATAGTAGAAATATAATATAGAAGCAGTATGCTTAAGAAAGCATAGAAATAAAGCACGTGACAAAGAAATAATTGTTATAATTGAAGATTTTTTTTTACATTTGTAAACGTAGTCATAGTTACATACGTACACATAGTTTTTTTTTTTTCAATAATTTTTATTGTCTGTGTTATTCAGGATAATGTAAGGATTCTAACGATTAGATCTAAATCTGTTCATGAATTTAAAAGTTATGGTGGAATTTTGAAACTCACATGCATACATGAACCCTGAAAACATTTCACTCCTTTTTTACTGAAATTAATTCAGTTGAAAAAAATATTTGCTGGGCAACCCTAATGTATATTAATATCACCGGTTTAGTTATCGTAATACAAGCTTTGCTTAGTATCGAATTAAACGAACGTGTATGAAATTTTGTATCCCTATATTTTAATTAAAACTGAACATAAAGAATGTTTTTCCTATCTAAATATTTATTACAGAGCCTCGTGTAACATAAAAGCGTTTATTGTCATTAAAATATAAAGGTTAGATTTATAATAGAGCTGATTTTTTAAAGTTATTTCTCTTGATATTTTATCTACTGTGTAATATTCCTCAATGTTTAATGGTTTATTATTAACACGTTCGGGTTTTCATTCGGCATATATGCAGAATTGAGAGCCAAAATTATTTATTTACGCACGGGGCATATCGCTGTAACGGATTTTTCACTCTGTTTAGCTCTTACGTTATTCATGTTTGTTATTGAGCTGATTTAACCCTGTTAAGGTAAGGTACCTCCAAGTGATTTTCTACCATAGAATCACTAAAGAACAAGCTGCAGGGATTTATTATCTTAACTTTGCCTTCCCAAACATCCTTGACAATTTAATGCACCTATGTTCGCAAAATCTTAGATAAGCTAGATTTTGTAAATGAATAATAAAACTTTTATAAAGTAATTAAGTAGATTCTATTATAAGATTTATAAGCACATTACCGATTTACCAGACAATAAGTTCAAGGACTATGTCAAGCAGATTTTACTGTCATCAGATTATTATAGGGTGAATGATAGTTATGTCTGGAAATTACTCCCTCTATGTACACCTACTAAATATAATTATTAATTTTAACTGTTTAATAACTGGATGTTTCCCGAACCGATAATATTTTTTATAACCTTAGATTATTAAATAATTAGTCTTTGCTGTGCTTTAACGAGTGCCTTCTTACGGTGTTAACTGAATAAAGTATTTTTTATTTTCATTATCCAACGCTGAGATGCAAAAAGACTGGCAAAAGCGTTTTCTCGATGATAAAAAAATAAGCCAAAAGACCGTCTTAAGACGGGTAACATAAGAAATATTGCTCGAAGTTATAAAATAATTTGTTACCAAATATAGCCCCAGTATTTGGAGTATTCTCGTTCGAGGCATAAGAATCCGATCTGCTCAGACAAATTTAATTAAAATTAAATTACGTTTTGCCTTGATTAACGCGACTTAATTTGGACATAATAGACATAATACATAACATAATGTATTCTTGAGGCGATAATTTAAAACTGACACTTTTTACACCTGCGTACGAGACTACAAGGAAACAATTGACTGTGATAATATCACTTGAATCACTATCGATTTGGATTCAATAAAATTCACATACACACTCAATTGGTTGCACAATACATACTAAGATACATAGATTTTTTTTGTTAACGTGTATATTCTAAATAATTATCCGAAATTTATATGCTAATTCCGCCTATAATAGATGAATAGTAGTTTCAGCTACCTACACCATAAAATATCTCAATTTAAATACATATGTAAATGAATGTGTTCAATAAATCAATCTCGGAAGGCACTGTCATTTAGAGAAGAATTGGCAAGAAACTCTATGGTTTTTTTACTCTTTACATTAAAAAATATTTAAAAATATATTGTATATAAAAATACTTTAAAATTACGAATATATGAATAATATTTAAAAAACTAATTAATTTAAAAGAATCATGTTGCAGATGAGACGTGAAACGAGCACAATCAATGACACGTGTTTCGCCTCTCAACGAGGCATCCTCAGATCTCCTCCGAAGCTAGCGGGCGAGTGAATGCCCAAAGAAATTTCGGATAATTATGTACGATGGATTTCCGCAAAGTAACGCCTTCGTGAATTAAATAGTGTAGGTATATTGTAATTGTGTCAGACTGGATTGCGAATTCCATACACCAGCTGTACCATCTACTATAGAGGCACGTATTTTAGAATCAGTCGTGTATATATAGTAATCAAGAGGGGTAGTAGTGACAGTGACTCGTTTTCAGTTTGTCCCGTTTCGGGATCAACCAGTGTATATCCAGCTACCGACAGGCTTGGTCGGCAGGACAGCGACATAGATTTCCGATCTTTCGGTGGTCACCGCTGTTTTTTATTTGAATATTTCTCTCTACTTGGGGCAGTACGATCAGTGAATTACCTTAGTCTTACAGAAGATCATAGCTTTGAGTCCTTGTGTCTCGTGTTCCTGCGGAGAGTAGGATTTCCAGAGCTCTTCGGGGAAGCTTTATACCTATGGTATTACGTTGTACGCTTGCTTGCTACCTTAGTTGTATACATATAAAGAACATATAATATATTATGGTGGTCTTGTAAATTACTAAAGACTCCCATCTCTTTGATCCGAAAGTATTTTCAATAATATTAATTAAGTTGAACACAATTCCAAATATAAGTATAGAATTTATTAACATGCTCGTGTCACAGCAGTGTAGCATCTTTTAAACAAGTTGAATTTAATTAAAATTAATTACATCTCAGTTTGATTGATCGCGTCGTTTTTATTGAGTTATTACACAAATTGTATTCATTATTTACTTTCACTTTTATTGGAAAACGTGGAATCTTCATTATAGTTTAAAATACATAGATGTATAAAGGCAACTGTATTACCGTGACTATGATTATGATTCTTTTTTTTTAAATAGACGCACGGCAAGATTGCGGTCCTATTATAAGCACAGTGTAATTCAAACACATCGCCGGCTATCGAGATCGACAATATATCACCTGTCGTCTCTGTCATGCCAGCCTGCTAACCTTTTGATAGCTAGATGCACACTAACTGTTTCTAGATTTTAATAAACCAAAAGGATGTCATTGTTACGGATTCATCACTATGTGCATGATCGATTATACATTTCTAGGACTCCGCTGAATTACTGGATATACCTACACTGGTTGATTAATATCAGATGTTACAATTGTCATGTTCTACCACCCAATAGTTGTTCATTGAAAGCAGTGTTTTATTTACCAAAGACTTTCAATCAGATTTTAAATTTATATTATATTTAAAATGATACTATTTTTTTCTCTATGTTGCTAATTAGTATCTAAAATAATATTCAAGATTGTAATGATTGTTTTATCAATAATTTTTATATTTTTAAATAATTAATGAACTAAAGATATAATGCCTTCGGAAAGCAACCGAAAACACAATAAATGAATTAATGAGGAATCAAATAAGGTGAAATAAATATATATAATTAAAATATAAAAATGATTGATAAAGCAATCATTACAAGATGTTACTTAAATATACCAATATATGTATATAGATATCCAGTATATTCTGAAGCAATGATGGCTCAGTGGTAGTGTGTATGACTTTGCGTCGATTGACGTGAGTTCGAACCCCTGCAATGAGCCTGAGCTTTCGGTGAAGGAAAACATCGTGAGGAAACCATAGCATGGTGGTAGGGCTTTTTATAATGCTCGCCTGTTCAGCCACCACCCTCAAGTTGAAAATCTGTTGCCAAATACCAATAGGTGTGTTCCGGCAGCTGCACTTGAGAGCCAGTCATCCACTAGGTTTAGCGTGTTATCATCTTGGGCCACATCGTCATTAAACATCAGGTCAGATTGTGGCCACTACACCAAACCTATAACAAAAAAAACTCTTTATTACATAGAGAAACAACTATAATAAAAGAAAAACAACTAGATAATATACCTGTATATAGAGCCAATAGATAGCGAAATTCCTAGACGTCCCAAGTTTAATAAAATACGCGCGAGACATCAAAGTTATTTTTTTTTTTTCGAATTTACTATTCTGTTGGTCTTAGGGGCCCTGGAGCCTTTACGGCTTTTACAGCTTTACCGGGCTTGGGGGCGAGCGCTTAAGGCACTCAGACGCGAAAGCTTTGCAACAACATCCAAGGGTGCCAAAGTGGCCGAACCTCGGCTTGGACTGTTGCGCGTATGCAAATAGGTCGCGATCTGACTAATTCCCTATCATTTGATCTAAACTAACTATACATATATACATGTTTCTTCCCCCTGGGAGGAGGGAAGGAACATGTGTATGTGTATTTAGTGTTCTGAAATTTTTTGTCTAAACTAACTAGGCAAAAAAAGAAAAAAAAAGGTCCCTTACAGAACCTATGTACGTGTGTGTTATGCATGTGTGTGCAATGCAGTGTCATGTGTGGCTGTGAAAGCTAGTAAATGTAGAGTCACTGTATCGCGCGAGCGGCTGCTTGGCTCAAGGGCTCCATACCGATGGATCGGACCTAGGCTTGAGTTGCCGCAGAGGAGAGCGGTCGTGGCGGGTGTGCGGGAGCGAAGTTAACCGTACGTCTCCTGCGGAGAGAACAGTGATTTCGCGGGCGTGGGCGCGAGCCCGCATATGTTGCGGGAGCGGACGCGTAAAACTTGTTAGCTTTCTCGATGTCGTCGTCGGGATCGACAAAGAGATTTCGCGGACGGCGTTTATAACGTTTGGCAACGGGGATCAAGTTGTCTGGGACGTAGTTCACGATGGATTTTACGAGCGGGTTGGGAAAGTTAATTCAAAGAAGTTTTAAATTTCAAAGGAATTGGAGCCATGTTGGCGTATTTAATCAACTATTCTCTTTATAACAAACCTAAGAACACTCTGATGTATGAAGTAAGTCCTAGGTTTTTAAATGTTATAATGGCTATTCTTGTTAAAGTCACTGTAAAGTAAAGAAAAATCCTTTTTTAAGATATGAAAGCTTCATTAATATATGCTATAATATAGCAAATTATTTCTTATAAGAGCAAAGCTTCTTCTAATACTTTTTTTTTACGTGGCGGAACCCTTTATGGATGCACATTCGCTCGAGGGAGCGAGTAGTTATGTGAGACTCCTACTCACTAAAACTCCACGGTGTACAATCCGCCCGGCTAAATGCAGCAAATTGCCTCCTCCTACCGTCGTCTGCGTCGGAGAGGGCCGCTAAAGCGATCATCCTCGCGAACTCTCTCCGCGGCCTCCTTCTGCGACATCACATCTTCGCAGAAAGAGACCATAGCCATCTACGACCCCTCACTGTTGAACATGGCGTCAACGGCAGTGAGACGTCCACTCCAACCACCTTGGTCAAAGCGCGGCGCTGCGTCTCCCACGTTGCACACTCTGAGAGAACGCCCGCACTCGTGACACGGTTTTTGGCGGCACGGTTGTTGGTTGGTTGTATAAGCGATGCGGTGTAGGTACTACCCGACGCAGCCATACACGGTTAGCACATGCACCAGTCGAAACGTCAGGGAACCCTTGTGACCTTATCACCCTTACTGGTGTGATGTGGTGTGCTTTTTCGAGGACCGGGTGGATGGCGTTTATTGTATAAAGACCATAGCGCGCATCCGCCAGGTTTATTGGCCTATTTCATTGGGAGCCAGAGGCTGCCCTTTTTCTTTCCTTGTTATCGTATAACGATACCGTACGGTATCTGCGGACTAACCTTAGCGTCACAATGCGCTGCGCAGTGCGTAACATACGCTTATTCTGTGCGCTAAGTGCATCCACCCACACCGGTGCCCCATAGACGACCATGCTCTGCATATTCCTCAATATTCACACACCTTTTATACACATATAATTCTTTTCACAAACTATACACACCTTCCTCGGTCTTTCTCTACTCATATATCCGTCCACTTTCAAAGTTAACACTCTGACATTTATATGATTTATAAGAGTTAAGCAACAACCAAATATAAACCTTAACGACTATCTCACAAACGTTTGTTTTCTTTGACTTGTGACAGCGTGAGCAAAGCTGTCGGCAAAAGTTATGTGGAAATATAAAAGCGATTTCTGCGAAATTCTGTTAATAAATCTCCAAAGTTTGTACATAAGTGTCGATAAATGGCGAAAGCGCGTTGTTACTTGCAGCTATGAGGGACGTGTTGTGTTGTTTAGAACTTGCTAATGTACGTTCATATTACGATACTCGAATAAAGTGGTGTATAGATTATAATATAATATCACGCCACATATATCAATTAAAAGGTTAACAATGAATATATTCATGCTTGAAACAAGATTGTTAAAATATCAACAGAAAAATAAGAAATTGATGACTTAAAAGACACCTCTGAAAATAAAGCATGTGTTTACAATTGGTCAAACAATAAACAATGCGTTGGTTTAATTTGTTACCATCGTTAGTCGCTTCGCCAATAAATGTTCGGTGAAATCGTGGTCAAATTTTTCATTTAATTAATAATTTAATCCGCCTACACCTTTCTTCTTTTTTTATGCCAACTAACCAATGTGTTTCATTACATGAAAGATAATGATGACTGGAAATGACTACCTTTCTGTACAACCACTAAAATCTTGTTTACCTTTTACTCGTTAAATTCCATTGTTTAGAATCTACTGTACTTAATTATATGAGCCTAAAACATTTTAATCAATGGTAATTAATTAAAGGTTTATTAATATAATCTTATTACATTTTGTGGAACTTTATATCACTTTTATATGACTTCTAAACGGATGAAGAAATAAACTTGAAAAAACTTGAAGTTGTGGGCTTTCATAAGTACTCTTAGTAAACAGAATTTCAGCCTTCTACAATAACACAGTTCTGCTAGTCAGAGGCGTGAAAAAATCAAAAAATGCTTCCTGTAAAGATTGTACAGCAGTTTGCCTCGTGTTCGAGTTTGCCAAGGTACTGCCGTACCCCCAGATACACAGTTTAGATACATAGTTTAGTTGACGAACTCCATAGAGTTGCTTGTCGGCTCTTCTCGTTCATAAAAGTTTTAAGGGACTACATTGAATAAAGTATTCTTGATTTTGAACGTATCTATTATAATAAAGTATCCAAATATGAACCGGTCGTCTGTGACAGAATTCAAATGCGCACAAATAACGGAGCGCGTAGTGTAAGGCAAACATGCGATCGGTTTATATTTAATTGAATTCTTAATGACTGCCGCGGTTCTAATATGCGCCTCGTTGTTTGTACCTACGCCTCGGTGCATGCATCCGTATGCTAACGTAAATATTGCCCAAATAATTGGATTTCGTGTTTCCTTTCAATTATTTGCAGACTTGAGTGTAAACATCATACTGTTTCTGCACTTACAAGGAAATATAAACTTGATACTTGTAATGCACAAACATACTAACTTCGACACAAGAGCCCTCGTATAGTCTTATCATCTTGATGTTAAATGTAGATGTGCTGTCTCTTTCTGTCTGTTTGTCTGGAGTGTAAATCGCGAAGTATATGGATGGTTAATTAGCAGTGACATTTTTGTGATATTTGTCGTTGTTATTGTTTTATTTCCATTGCTGTATACACCTCATCATCATCATCAACCTATAATAGTCCACTGCTGGACATAAACCTCCCCTAATGAGCGCCATAGCGCCCTGTCTTCAGCTTGCCGCATCCAGCATCTGCCTGCAGTCTTTCGCAGATCGTCATCCCATCTGACCAGAGGGCGTCCTACACTACGTTTGGCGAGTCGCGGTCTCCACTACACCTAACCTCCTAATCATCTAATCATCTGAATTTCATTCGAAATGTTTCTTCAATTCTTTATTGACTAAACCGTATATGGGCAACGCCCAGCCCGATTCGGCGTTTGATTCGGCTCGAGAAACATTTTGAAATCGCGTGACAATAAAGTGTGTTCCACATTTGGAAGCACGTATAAATGTGAATAGTTGTTTAGTATGTATCTTATAACTAATATATAAAAGTATCGAACCAGGCTCGCTGAATGAAATTTGGAAAACTCTTTGCGGTTATATGTTAGATTGACTATCCTTATCATTTATTGCTAACATATTTTCTTACTTTGCAGTGTTCTATCTGCTGCACTTTGGTGAATATAAGCAAGAACTACATCAATGAATTCGATCCTCTTCATTTCATCACAGAACTATCAGACGCCGTATGGTTCTCCATTGATATGTAGTCGATGTTCAATTTACAACGCTTTGCAATCTTCCTTTGAACAGCAAATGAATGGAACTCACTACCTGCGACTGTTTCTCTTGATTCATATAACTTCACTACCACTGTCTTCAAGAGTGAATCAGTGTTTACTTAGCATTATCTTGACTTTCCATAACATGTGACTGACGTCAAGGGTCGAGTAGTATATTATAAAATATAAAAATCCTCAAGTTCAATCTCAAGCTATTCACTAATTCCATTTCATTAACGATATTATTCTTATTCATATGACTTGAAGACTTTAGTATATACACTTGATAAATGTGTAAAAATATAACTTATAAATAAAAATTTTGAGTGCGTCTGTTAGTGATTCTAAAATTTATGAACGACTTGACCGATTGTGCTCATATTTAAATACTTTTTTATCGAGACTTTGGTTTTTGTTAGGTTCCGATAGATAGCATTATGGTCGCGAACCAATAAATACCAAAAAGGGCAGGAAAACGAACAACAAGGAAATTATAGAATCATGAATAGACGCACACAAGACGTTTATATATAAGAAAAATCGATTTTTTTTACATTTACAGAGACCTCTTTAACAATATTAGCATTCTAAAATTTGGCCCGCAAATTTCCAAAGATTGCCCATTGCTGTTTTAGAAGAGTGTCAAGTGAATTATTATCTAAGCAACTTAAAATCAACATATCATAGATTTGGCGCAAGAAATTGACATACATACACTCGAAAACATAACTCTCTTTCTGGACACGGGTAAAAACCGTTGAACACATTAATCCATTAAAGTATACTTGTACACTACCGTACAATAGATACATTATACATATATTTCAAACAAATCTCGTAAGACAGAGAGCGCGCGGGAGACATGCGAGTCTTGTTTTATCTTTCATTAACCAATCAGGTGTGGTAGTTTTCAGTTATTGTACCATAGTACGACACGTATATAGTAAGACGCGATATTGTCTCTCTAACTTAGATGTGTTAATAAAACGAGCGAGAGTACTATCAACACGAGCGTAGCCGCAGGCAAAAGCCAGTAACGTTATAATTATTCATGTATTTATGTATATTCTAAATATCCCGGAGCTATCGGCGTGACTTTAAACGTATTAATATGCAAAGATAAAAAGCAATTTACCTCCAAAGAACAACTATTAACTCGTCTAATAACAATGTTTAGCGCTTAACTGCCTCATTTATAAACCGTTTTAGAAATCAACAATGATTTATCGAAAGCACCTTTTAAACGTATAATTAAGAAGTTTACCGTTGCTCGTGTTACACCATTCGAGAGTAGAATTCTTTAATCCAATTCCATTACGAAAGAAAAACCTAAATCTTGTAAATAAATGGTGTGAGGGGTTTATAATGATGTTTAAAATTTATTTTAGGTTTAACGTTTGCCCAATATCTCACCTGCTGCTATGTGACCATGTAATATTTATTTTTTTAATTATACTGTTAGCCATAAGGGCCCTGACGGCTCAGAATTCTTTTACAGCTTCACCCGGCTTGGGGTAAGGATCTCAAGGATTAGGATCTTCTAGTTCTTAAGGATCTCAGTCCCGAAAGCGTGGCAACACGCCTAAGGGTGTCAAAGTGGCCGAACCGCGAAAGTGCCTGTTGCGAGATATGCAACATCGCGATCTGTCTAATACCCTTTCCGTAATTCGATCTAACTATACTTATATACATGTTTCTTCTCTCTGGAAGGAGGGAAGAAACATGCGTATATGTATTTAGTAATCTGACAATTTTGGTTTACACTAACAAGACAAAAAAAAAGAAAAAAAAGGACCTAGCATAACCTATGTACCTGTGTAGTATATACGTAGGTAGTAGTGCAGTGTAATGATGTCTGTTGTTAGCCAGTGATTGCAAGTGCATTGTCACTGAATCGTTGTCACGCCCGCGAAACCACCGTTCCCTCCGCAGGGGACGAACGGTTAACTTCGCGCCCGCACACCCGCCACGACCACCTTCCTCTGCGGCAACTCAAGCGTAGGTCCGATCCATCGGCATGGAGCCCTTGAGCCAAGCAGCCGCTCGCGCGATACAAGTGACTGTACAATCACTAGCTTTCACAGCCATACATGACACTGCATTATACACACATGCACAACACACATAGGTACATAGGTTCTGTAAGGGACCTTTTTTTTTCTTTTTTTGCCTAGTTAGAGTAGACAAAAATTTCAGACCACTAAATACACATACACATGTTCCTTCCCTCCTCCCAGGGGGCAGAAACATGTATATATGTATAGTTAGTTTAGATCGAATTACGGATAGGGAATTAGTCAGATCGCGACTTAATTGCATACGCGCAACAGTCCGAGCCGAGGTTCGGCCACTTTGGCACCCTCGGATGTTGTTGCTTAGCTTTCGTGGCTGAGTGCCCTAAGCGCTCGCCCCCAAGCCCGGTAAAGCTGTAAAAGCCGTAAAGGCTCCAGGGCCCCTCAGGCTAACAGTGTAGTCAGTTCGAAAAAAAAAAAAAAAAAAAAAAATCACTGAATCGTGCGAACCGTTGCTTGGCTCAAGGATTCTATGTCGAAGGAACGGACCTAGGCTTGAGTCCCCCAGAAGACGGGGAAAGTGGCGGGATTGCGGGAGCGAGGTTAATCGCTCGTCCCCTGCGCAGGGAACGGTGGTTTGAAGGGCGTGGGTTCGAGCAAGCTTGGTTTCTGAGAACTGTTACATAGTACGCGTTTGAAGCCTCGATTTCGTCATAGGGATCGGTAAGAATATTTCACGCTCGGTATTTTGCCTTCGAGTCGTCTGGGAATGGAGTGTAATTTGCGGCGGCTACCACTAACGAATTGGGGTGATTCGACGCTGTGACGAAATAGGATTTCGTGAGGAATTTAAAGTATGATTCGATCAAAGGAAGTTCCATATCTCTATGGAGGTCTACGTTCCGAACAAACCTTTGGGCATCAACTAAATTACTAAGAATCTGTTTTGAACTCTTTGCAACAGGGTAAACATATATTTGGACATGTATGCGAATGCGACGCAGCTATTTTTTAGGATCGGGCGGACACATGTCTTATATAGTGTAAGCTAATGTCTCATGGATATTTTGCTCACCCAGTATAGCAAGGGTTGTAAGAGGCCCAGGACTATGGCGGCCCTGTTTTGGAATTTACGGACATCTGCATTGAAGTTAAAATTATTGTTGAGGGTAACATTCAGATATTTAGTCTGGATACGAAAAGGTGAAGTGTTTCAAGTGTCTTTCAAAGATTTATTAATTGCTATTTACGAAACCACCTCCCGGGAATGGTTATGGTGCGTTGGATACGGGCTTCGAGTTGACGTCTGTTCCTGTGGGTGGCGTCGATGATAATGCCGTCAGTATATAAACCTATCTGGACATTGGGGGGATGCGGGATATCGCAGACGTGCAAATTCAACAGACAAGAACGTTGTAGTCTGTGATGATAGCAAGCTAAGCCTAGAGGGATTGGTTTAAAGTTCAGCTGCCGGAACACATATGCTTGGCTACAGAAAATGTTAGTTGTGACCATGCTATAATTTTACGAGTATCATGATGATTTCCTTCACTGTAATATTGTAAGGTCCGAACTTGCTTCGATCTATACGGAGTCCTAAAATGCAATCACACATCGCTTTAAAAAAAAATTCACCAATAGTTTGAAAACATGTTTCACTTAGATTTTGATTGTTTCCAACTTTTTTAACTGTCATTCCTCTAAATTAAACTTTTAAACACCTTCCGAAAGTAAGGCAGCATTGCTTCTAATTAAATTATATTAAATAGTAACGGAGATTGATAAACATAGATGTCAGTTCACTTTTAACTACAGTAAATGTTGTTTTGTATTAAAACACGAAAGCCTAAGGTATGCAAGCAAATCGTTAATTTAAAATAATCATTATAACATAGGTTCAATAAAATGTGTCATAGTATATTCTTAATTGCGGCATTAAATTTGTTATAAAATAGGCTAGTTATATTGTTCGTTTTTTTATCACATAAATTTTTAGAGAATTGTAGACAGTTATCTAGGCACCCAGTTTTTCAGTATGGAAATCGATTCCAATGTAAAATAGAATTTACTGTCATGTTTATTATTGCAAACTGTTATTACATTTAAATAATCCACACATGCAGTGACGTTCCCCGTTGGAATGACTAAAAATATTTAACTGTGTCTCGAGAGATCAGCCAACTGACGTCAGATGCCAACCATTATATAATTGTTAACACCTATACACGCATATACTCGTATTGAAAATACTTTATCACAGTTTCTATGTTTCTTTAAAAATATTTCTACTTTAAGCCCGTTATTACATTTTAAGTCAGTCGGTATCGAGAATAGAGGGTCTATCGATAATTGGCCTTTATTATTTCTGTTTGCCTGGTTTGGTAAACATACTACCTAACCATTTTCTCGCCAACTGTTCTAGGTGTTTCATATGCAAATGTGGCTGCCTCGGTCGTCTCAATACCCATATACTTCAGGACTATAAACAATATTGTTCGTGATCATTTAACTGTATACAATTAATTTTATTTTACCATAACAGTATCCTTAATTAGTATTCCGAAGTGGACGAAGATTTTGGACATCAAGATGCAAAGCCAGCGCGATTCCGTCCATCACAATTAGTTGGAACAAAACGTCTTAAGGCCCTCGTCTTGCACGCGGAGGATTAATTAGAATTGTAAATGACCTCGATGGAGCCCTGCCGATCCATCCACTTAACTTCGAATCAAAATGTTTACAGAAAACAATCCTTTTGAAGATTAACTCTGGAATTGAAACACTGAGGGAATACTTATTATGGACGAATCGGAATATAATGTATCTGATGTTTCTTGGTGAAATAACACAAATTAATCAATAGAATTATCATTAACATAATAAATAAGACGTTTTACAAGAGCGAATTAGAACACATTATTATCTGTAAATATCCCATTCCTGAACAAATGTAAGTATATAAAAGAAGAAAGATAAGAGAGTATAAGGTAGTTCTTCTAGACGACAAGAATGTTTGCCGAATCAGTGGAAGGTTTGAATAATGTTGCCTTTTGAGGGCTCAGTATATGAACAAAGCTTATATGATTTTAATTTTCACTTTTAGCTAATTTTTGAGTAACATACGACTAACCAAATCACGTATTGATGATTTGTATTCACGAGAATGTCATGATATTTTTCTTCACCCAAAGCTATAACTAATTGTAGGATTGAACTTACGCAAAGTCAATCGTTGTGGTGTTCGAACGCACTTGTAATGAGTTATCATTGCTTTCATATATTTCTTATATTAATGATAGAAGAAACACAACAATATTTTTTATTTAGCTCTCTTTAAGAGAAAAAGATAGTTCTTCAGTAAATTCAATCCCTAAAAACTATATTTTAGAAAGCGGAACAGTTATACAAACAGATAAATAATACATATTACAATTTCGTGCTCCCTTTCACCTTAGCAGGGCATATTACAAGATATTTAGCAACAACAATACTTTGTTTATTGTTTTTGAGTTTACCTCCCAGTGATGTTTTAAGACCAGCGAATCGTGAAATTGCCTTCAGTTTCACATCGATTACTTAAAGGAGTTTCGTACTTTAATACATTTTTTTCTTAGGATTTCATCAAAAGTTTCACTCAAAATATTAAATTTATATTTACCCTGGAAGCAGATTTCAGTTACAATGCTAGAAAGCATTCTACCCCAATTAATTTGTTTTTTTTTCTTGCAGATTGCCATCATTATAAATAGTTTACTAGGCAGATCTTTTTAACTATAATCTTTTTAAAGCTCTTGTTTTACTGACAAGATTTGCAATATCGTCAACCCATTTCGTGGCAAGTGGCCATTTGCCGTCTCTCGACCACCATTCTGTGAAGAGTCTTTACTCCAACTGTCATCGTCGCTAAATCAGTGACCTAATTTTTAAAGTTTCTGGATATTCATCAGTACTGTTCAAAAGTACGATGACATTAGTTGATAGCCTAAAAATATTAAACTCCAATCAATTATTTGATATACATTCAAGTGAAGAGATGATATTACTTTTAATGCAAACGGACACCAATTTATAGAATTTAGGTACAAATTCCGAATGCTACAATAAGTTTGAGCATCATGATGATCCATATGATAAGAGCTTCGGTGATTATATACAATCTGAAGCGACATACATTACACGGTTTGTAAGGGTAAAAAGCAAATCCTGATCCTACAAATGTTTCCTAGCCCGTTCGTGGAAGATAAAGTTTTTAGTTAGGTAAAAATGTTTTATTAATAATGTTACAATAATGTGTTTTCTAAGAGAGAGCAGTAATGTAACTGTATAAAATATAAATCACAAGGTTTCATACTGCTGAATCACATGTATTAAGTGGGGCTGAGGTTGACGATGCACCAGTATTGTAGGTTTGTACTAATGAATTGTGAGTAACCGTGCATAGTTGATGTGCATGAAAGAATATAAAATTCGACGATAGGAACGTTAAGCATAAATCTTAAAAGAACGTACATTTGAGAACAAAAATATTGAACTAATTGTGAATTCTATCGCTGTGCCGTCGTCGACGCACTATTCAGTTCTCATTTTATATTGCTGTTTTATTTGTTTATTATGTTAAGTATTGTTTTTAAGTACTTTGTTGTTTTGCTACTGGACGATATTGATAATAACTATGTGCTCCTATGCGAGCTACTGATATTGCTTGTGTAGGTTTAGATAGTCATATTCAGAATATGTACATTGTGTAATCGCTTTCATAGGCTACGTTTACTAAAAATATTGGATATCAATTTGAAATAAATGTATAATTATTATTATTATTGCTATAGTTATCTATAATTTTATTAGTTGTTTATACTTATTGTTTCTGTATAAATTTTGCCCTTTTTTCAAAATAAAAAGATTCATAATTTAGCATTCGTTAAGGTTGAACACGGGGAGACAAAGCTTTTATTTTTCCTGAAATAACCTTTTCGATAACACATATGGTAACTGCATAAGAGTCGGTTCCTTTTGATCATAGTCACTTATTCAAATAGAGTGCAAACCTAAATCATAATAACTGATATTTAAAAAGCATAATTGTATAGACATAAAAAGACTTACATGAACGTACATATGTCAGACGGCGCAAAATGAAATGGTTGCACCATTTTTAGATGATTGGATTCCGAAGTTACTCAATATCCATTACAATTTTCATACGGAATATGACTGTTTGTGTTAGCTCAGTAAAATGTTAGCACTATACTTGATTATAAATAAATTAAAATCTAAAAATAACGGCAAAAACCGACAATCGTATATCAATCAAGGTCCACCTTTTGTCAGTGAAACTTGACGAAAAAACTAAAGAAACTTAGAATCAATCAACTTATCTATCACTAAACAGTAATAGAATTTGAAAGCAAAACAATATTCCACAGACTGAGTTCAAGTCTTCTTAATTGTGTGAAGTAAAAAACAGGCATACAATTCATCTGCTGGTAAGGGGCAACTGCAGGCTAGCTAGGCTGGCTAGGCTAGCTACTCCTGATGTCCTGATGGCTAAGTTGGAGAACCTTGTGTACAAGTTGTACCAGATGTTGCTAATCACACCCTTCGGATTAAAGACAACAGCGTGACCACTACTGCTTTGCACGTTCTACCAATCAAGTAGCTTAGTTTTTCTAGAAAATATTGATACACAATATTTTTTTTAAAATAATATTTACTGACTCGAATAAAAAATAGATTTCCCGATAATTTATGCTACTAAATAATGCAAGCCAACAGAAATCTTTGTATAAAAACCTTGTCAAATTAATATTTTAAACGCTATTAATCCACCGTTACTGTTGCAGCAGCATAATTTAAAACCATTGTAAATAAAGTAGGTAGTTGAGTTTAATTATTTTTTTTATTTTCGCTAATAATTATGACATCCATTGGAAGTAGTTTTTCAATTTGTCGTTGTCAACACCAGCACTCGCGCCGGAGTCTCGTTGAATCATTGAAGCGTCCGCACGGTGAAAAACTCGCTCGCCCCGGACATTCCTCATCAGCCACACGCTCCAGGGTCGAGTACTATCGAGCCAGTGTATGAACATTGAGTACGTGAAGGTGCAGGAACTTCGCAAATATATATATCAAGACCTTAAAGGCACCGACCAGCAAGCATCACAGAACGCAGCACCGGTGAGTTGGCATATGATATTTTAAGCATTGTACTTTCGCTAGATATCCTCTCATCGTCGTAATTCGCCATTAGTTTCGCATCGCAGGTTGATCTCATATTCGCGTGGGATTAACCACTTACAGTTTTATGTTAAAAGGTTAAGTGCATGTAGACTTTTAGAGATTTTATACCACCTATCAATTATACTTGCAGCGAATTAAAATTTGCATACGTAATTAAACAAACAACAAATAGTAACCTACAATACAAACATCGAGTACAGTACAAACAGGTAGATTTTCATTACTAATATCCTTATAAAAAAGTTTAATACTAAAATATTATAACTATAATAAAATTAATTAAGATCTGCACCGGTTAGTCCTACTGTTACAAGATAAGTACCTACAAGGATACACCCCGAAAACTAAATTTGATTTCTAATAATAATATTTGTACCCAAGGAAATGTGTACGTGAATTAAGTAGGGTTGACTCACCTTGCGTTCCGTGAGCGGTTATCAAAACTCACAGTTCCCGAATGAATTATGATCGACAGATTATGTGCTAGCCCTGTGCTCATACTTAACGCATTGTACCCTTCATATAACCTGTCAGTGATGGCGTGGGGTGTAGTGTTTTATATTAGTTAAAAACAGGGAATGGAAATTCTGTACGCTTAATATTTATTCTATGACACAAGCAGTTGTTAGCTACTATTTAATAAACACAAAGAGGGACAAAGACTTAAAAATAAACGAATATTTGAAATTCAACTTCATCAAACGTAATCCACCGTACATAATATTGTGAGAAAAGACACATGTCAAAATCCACATCGTGGTGGAACTGTGAATAGTTATGTCTGCATAAATACAGTGTCAGTGTATACTATACGATTATTTATTTTATAATATCTAATTACTTGTCCTGGCTGACTGACTGAGATATCAACCCACAACCTAAAATACTGGGGCTAGGACTCTGAAAGTTTGCATACGAATTCTTTTTACACTGTAGGTGAGCACTAACAAAGGGTTTTTTGACATTCGACCCCTCAAGCGGTGAAAAAGGGAATAAAATTTGTATGAAAATTCACCATTTTTGAAGATAGATCTATGAAAATTGGAAATAAGCAATTCGGTTAGAAACATTAAAATACGTATAATTTAATAGTTCTTTCAAATTCAATACCTTAGGTAGTTGAAGATTGGATGAAAATTTGTACAATACAAATAACGACATCTATTAACCAAAGGCAGTACCGACGAATTCATTTAAATCTTTCAAATATTATATTCTACCTATGAGAATCCGGAGCAGGCCGCTAGTTTATTTTACAGTAATTAAAAAATTAGCATTAATTTTCCACACGAGTTATTTGAGCGATATCAATATTCACTAATAAAAGATTTTTATAAATTATTAGCGTATTATATTATGTTATAAACATCTTAAGTTGGAGAAGTAACTATAAATGTTTCTTTTTTGTACTGGTAGTAGTCAAGAATTACGTGAGAAACTATAATAAATGCTTAGAAGGCGCGTGGAGGAGACATCAAGAATTTCTTACTTAAAAAGGGAGCGAAGGTGTTATCATAAACATTGCGTAAGATAAAATTATACACATATATTTAAATTAATATCATCAATTTATTGAAAGTTATCAGTTATGAATGACATAAAAAATTGGAGACGTCAGTCCATGATGGTTAATTATTTGAGTTTATTGAAATATTAGTATTTTAATATATAAAAAAAATGTTTTTAAACTGGGACTATGAAGTTTATAACAATAAAAACAAAGAATTATTTGGTCTTATCATTTCGAGGAAAGAAGTCGTGACCGGTTTTTTTTTTTTTCGTATAGTGGAGTGTAGGGGCTTTTAAATCACAGAAGGATCGCTTGTATAATGAATAACCTCAAACCAACTCTGAAAGGTTTTGAATAAAGGTTTTATTTATTTATTTGCAAGGATTGACAAAACTAATCAAATAAGACCATCACTTTAAGGTAATACATAATATAATTGAATCACTTATTATAGTTCACCACAACATGCGTAAAATTACGTGTGTTAATAGTAATTATTAGATTAATTAATTAATTCTTATATATAAATAGTTTGTGTATGTTTGTTAGTGATTCTAAAACTTATGAATGGTTGATGTTTGAATGAGCTGATATTTACACAATATATTTGTTTTATCGAGACGATGGTTTATAGATATGTTAGTATCCGATAGGTGTCGCTCTCAGCTAGCAAGATATATATAGATATAAAAACATGAAATTATCATTTTAAATATATAATTCTTTTACTTATAATATTTATTCTTTTAAAAACATTTTTAAATTATAATTACTGTTATAAAATTATAAATTCACAACAAACACAAGATAAACAGTTAGGTACCTGTTATTAGTCATGAAATGTATGTAAATGTAGAAATAAATGTATACACATGAATACTCTAGTAAAAAGTTACCGAGTTAGGTAGCATGCTCATATTGCGAGTTCAAATATACCTGTACGGGTATACGTGTACACCCTTAGCGTTTTACCTGGATGTGACAGACAGGCGACTGGCTCATCATGAAATATTCAATAGTAAATTGCAAACAATCGATACCACTTCAGTATTTGATATCTTTATTGCACCTTAGACATCCTGTTATTGTATTTTTATCTTTGATTTATTATACGTCTACGTAATTTCCTATGCGCTGGCTTTTTGTATTATATTTAACTAGCTAGTCTCAGTGACATCGACAGCGTATTTTTTTTTAATTTTAATTGTGTTTTATAGGTTTAACGTTTGATTATAAATTCACCTGAAGTTGTGTGACGATGTGGCGAGAAGGTAACAGACTAAGCCTAGAGAGGGATTGCTTCTGAAGCGCATATACTGGAACACAGCTATAGATGCTAGTCAGATGGGTATTAGAGAATGCCCTACCATCATAATAGTTTTATTACGATGTATTCCTTGACCGAAAGCTTAATTTCATCATAAAATTGGAACTTACGTCGATCGACGCAGTGGCTGAACCTTTTACCACTGAGCTATCATTGCATATTATATAATCATTCCCTTTTTCACCCTCTCGGAGGTAAAGTTGCAAGTAACGCTTTCATATTATGTGTTTCTTTACTTATAATCAAAATCTATATTTAATTTTATTATGAATAACTTTAGAATACATAGAATATATTCGTTTTGTTTTTAAGTTAAATAAAAAAATATTGTGTGCTTTTATGAAACCTCGATGCAAGTGAAACTTTTTTCGTTTTGTAGGAATTTAACTAAAAAAATTGGAAAATTATTTGATTTTGTTTAAAATCGCGTTTTTAATCTTAGCTTAATTATTGAAAAATGGGAATGATAATGGGAAATCAATAGTAGACAAAATATTCTATTATAAAATTTAATTTCAATTTGCGTATTAGATTATTCATGACTAACTAGGCTAGCGTAATAATCAGAAAAACTCAAGCTCATTCTGTGATTTAAAACTACGTGATCCGAACGTAGGGTTGCTACCAGTACTTTATAATAAAGTATTGTGCGTTACTTCAGGCAATTGTACTCTGTCTTTTATGAGAACAATAAAGTACGGGAAAATATTTTATTTTACATACTTTGATCTATATAGATTTAACTTTATGTAAATAATTATAAGACCAAAAATTTTATCGTAATTTTGCGTACAAAATAGGATTTGTATTTCGAGCCGGTGGCAAATAATAAATATTACATGATACTATAAAAGTATATTTTAAAATAGCGTTTTTATAATGAAATCTAGTTTAGATAATATTCATTCATTTGCATAATATATGAAAATACAACAAAAACAATATCTATTTACTCTTCAGTCTCTATAGTTATCTTAAAATATACCTTTTTGATACAATGTACTATTTTCCTACATTTATCAACCAATACGAGTATACTATACTTACTAAATGAAATGGTGCAACCCTGTTCGTACGTCACAGTCAAACTATTATTGCTACACACTATAATAGTTACAGAAAAAAATACTACCATTTAAGTCACTACTAAGCCGACAGATTTTACTAAATATAATAATCCACTCATTATAACAAATATAAACACAGTTTATTCTACGAAACCATAATAAATTCATTTAATACAGTTATATAAAGTGGAAGCCGTACGTTAAGGCGGATTATTGTCTTCAACGACTTAAATTCACAACTCATTTGTATACATAGTAAGATAGAACAACGATAGAATAAAATATAAAATAGATATATTTTCCTAAATATTATGACAAAACAGGACTTAATTATTTAAATTTAGTATGTTAACTTTGCTCTCCCAATATATCCTTTAAAATTTAATGTATGTTCAGAAACACTTAGTTAACTTTGAGGTTAAAAACGACGAATACAAATTTAATAGATATGAGAAATAAATATATAATAGTTATCCCATTTTTTAAAACGAGTAAGTCAACAATTTTTCACGTTATATTGCTAGGTTCTATAATAAGCTTCTAAGCACCTTAATGATTTGCCGGACAATAATTTCTAATGGGTGGCTCATTACGTGAAGGGTAGTGATGTCCGGAATTGACTGCCTCTTTGTATATCCAATCAAAACTATAATGAACAACTGTATAAAACCACTTAAAAAACTTTTTTTTTCATAAAGCGCTACCTACATAGCTCGATGACTTGTTTTTAATAAAGTATTAGTAAAATTTTAGTAGTATTAAAGTATTAGTAAGTTTTTAATAAAGTATTGCCTACATTTAATAAAGTATTTTTCATTTTAAATATGTGCCTTAATTATTAACGCAAAACTCGCTATTGCATCGTATAATTAAAAATATAGGTATATAAAGTCATAGTATGACGTATAAATCGAGATTTAAATCAAGCGAAATAAACCGATCGCTGTACACGATACAAAAACATTAAAATTCAAAATATACAGAAAATTCAACAGTAAACTTAAAGTTATATGGTCACAACGGAATAAAATAAGATAGTATAATAATCCTTTAGAAGTGTTTATGCGCCGACCGAGTGGCAAGCACGTTATTTGTTCTACCCGTGTCCTATGCCGGTTTCGAAATGTGAATTAATAATAAAAGTTTATTATCTAGATACAGAACAAGTAGGTACTATAAAGTTCTGTTAGATATGGATATTATAGGCGCCAGATTTTAATCTGTAATCCTATTGTGGAATTTTGCACCACATTCACAGATATACGAGTAGTTAAGTTTAACTACAACTTAACTATTCAACTATTATTAATATTACCTTCCTATTATTAATGTCGTAATTGAAATAATATATTTATAATTATATTATATTATTTCAATATCTTTATATGCGAAATGTACAAATTTATATCGATTATCTATTAATTATTTGTAAATAATTAAAATATTATACATTCCTTATTATTCATTGTTCACAGGAATGATAATTATTCCATATAATTTAAAAATATCTAGTTTTTAATTTGGATAAACATGACCCTTATAGTTTTATATGATATTATTGTAGTAAACATAAATACTAACTGTATTTTTTTTCAAAATTCTTGTATATATAATTTGTATCAATAAAAAAGTTGTGTGCATGAAATGGAATGTTTAGGAGCTGTCAGCGCCTATCATATAAAAATAAAGCCCTTTTTATTTCTTTAACATACATATAAATTAATGACATAAATATATTCCAATATTTATATAGTTATTAAGTTAAGGCCCCTTGCGGCTACTCCAACGGTTTCCAGGTTGTCCTTGAACTGGTTTTCTTTGTCCACTCTTCTCCAGCAATTTTTTTTAATTTGATCCATCCATCGTTCTATAGGGTCCTCTCTGGCGTCCTCTATCTCTTTTGCCTCTTGGACCTGACTTATTAGTGACCAATTCTGCTTAGCTTCCATCTGTCGATCTGACCACGTAACCAGCCCACTTTCACTTCAGTCGTTTCATATGCTGGAGAGATCTAGATCTATTATCTACTGTTTTTTTTACTTATAACTTCTATTTTTTTCTTATCCTGCAACCTAATATTCAGGATACTCCTTTTCATATCACAGTGGGTCTTCTGTATTTTGTTCCTTGAAAAGTTTTTGTATAATCCATGTTTGTTGTGATATACTTCTTGAAGTTAAATTCTTGAACGCCATTTCACAAACAAAATTGTCATGTCTATACAAAATGTAGCAATTAACATTAATGTCGGCTTAAGCTTAAAATAGTGTTTGAGTCGTTATTAAATGAGTTTTAAGCAATGTATTCGTTCCTCAGAAAAAGAAAGCTGTTGAAATTATTAATCTGTTAAAAGTATGTTTTTTCTTATAACCACTAACAACACACCGCTTTATTGGTTATATTTCATAAATTTACGATAGTTAATGCGACTTGACATCAGAAACATAAATTTTTATCTCAAGCGAAAGATGCATATCAATACGACTTAATCTACAAACGTTGTTTATTACAATCTATAAGCTTTCAGCGGAATAGGGACCATTAAAAATCATTAGCAAATTTTAAATTACAAGAATTATAATATCTTTAATATTTACTAATATTTACTTTGTTAAAATGTATGTTCACTTTTATAAAAACATCGTCATCAAATTACGAAGAACTAAAAAAGTAAAAAGATAATTTATTCATCACATAAACCCTACTAGGAAGGAAATGAAAGGTCGAAATAAAAGAAGCGAGATCAAATGGAGAGATTAAGATTTCTAGAGTAGCAGGCTACGAAAAATTGCTTGGCAGTTTTGCCACGAAGATATATTACAACTAGGTAAACGTACTAAGAAGAATATATGGTACAATGGAGAAAGCATGCGTCTTCACAAAAATATTTCGCTTAAGTCCAAACTTTATACCAAGCCGACCGAACTTTACAGCCGCCCACAAACATGCCTCCTCGCAAAAGCGGTTTCGAGCGAAATGTCTTACTTAACGTAACACGATATCTATACCCTTTCATTGGTGTACCTTCACGTTTTGTTTTATTTTTGTGAAATACTCTTTGGTTTTATTTCGTGATAAATTAACGTCATTTTTCCCTATAAGTCATATTGTTATTGGGTTTTAAAGTTAAAGAAAGGATATTTTCAAGTATGCTATTTTAGTCGTATCTAAGTGATGTTGGATAAAAAATCTTATTCAATAAGTTAGTAAAAATAGTCACAATTAAAATTTGTTTAAAGGTAACTGACAAACAGTAGAAACTGGCGATGTTTTTACTGAAATGTTTTTGTACGTTGCGTGTTGGATTCAACAAGTTTAGTGCCGTCCGTCGTGATATTTTTAGAACGTCATGAAAGGTAGAAATAATTTTCTCATATCTTATAAATGATTGTGTGCCTCTAGCTTGTAATTATTTAATATTGTTGTTGAATAGCTGTTAGTCTTCCTTAAAATAAATAGATAACGTTAAAATATCATACACAAGATAATATCTTGTCATGTTATGATGACAACTTTTACCATAACTATGATGACGGTTTTGTCAAAGACTAGCACCATTTTTAATACTAGAAATATACATAAATTAGTCGTACCGTGATTAAAACTTAGTAAGGAGTAATAAAAGTTTTTTTAGGTAATAGTGTTAGGTTCTATAATAAGATCCTGAAGCACATTAGTGAGCCAGACAATGAGTTCAAGGATCATGTCATGTCAATCAGGTTTTACTGTCATAAGGTGGAACATTGTGTAAATAATAGTGATGCCTGGAAGTGACTCCTTCTCTGTGCATCCATTAAATTATTGTTATGATTATTAACTGTAAATGTTATTTGTGCAGGAGAAAATTTGGAAAAAATTAAGCCCGATCGAGTTTCTTGCCGGTTCTTCTCGATGACTGGGATGTTTTCTGAACCGATAGTAGGTGTTTTAACGTTCATGAATGCCTTCTTGGGACCTAAATTGAATAAAGTATTTTTTGATTTTCAAGTTTCAATGGATCCTATTTTCATAGTATTGACCGCATCGGAGAAGAACTGAGAGATTAACTAGAAAATCTTCAATTTAGTATTTTCTATTCATTTAGCTTAATAAAGGTAAATTGTAATAATTTTAGTTAATAAATATGACCAAAATCTGTCGAGATTTGAGATGTGAATATACTTGAGATAAACCATTATTTAATGTTAACTCTTACAAAAGGATCCGAATTTGGTGTTTTACGTCCTTTTAGAACCAATAAGGCTTCCTAGAGTAGCAACTTCTAATAACTTAAAGTTAAGTAATAACTTAACTTCTAGATAACTGTGTAAATACAATAAAAAATAAACAGCGACATAGACCTTTTAATTAAAAAAACATCACAATAATATTGTATCTAAAAATATTTAAGAAACCAAATGAAAGTAGCTATACTTGGTAAGT
Organism: Saturnia pavonia; assembly: GCA_947532125.1. NCBI lineage: Eukaryota > Metazoa > Arthropoda > Insecta > Lepidoptera > Saturniidae > Saturnia > Saturnia pavonia. The sequence goes on from OX383901.1 coordinate 1,657,429, forward strand.
AAATAGGATATATACACAAACTCACATACACACCCGCACACATACACACACATACCTACACAAACATATACACACACACAAATACACTGCTTTAACTGATTTCTTTATCTTGTTTTATTTATTGAGATATGAATAATTGAGTATACATATATGTAATTTAAACAACAAAAATTCGTTGATGTCTAAATTATCTACTATAAAATTAGTTTTTATTATTGGTATTCAAGCTGTGAATTTTGTTAATTGATGTCTAAATTATCTACTATAAAATTAGTTTTTATTATTGGTATTCAAGCTGTGAATTTTGTTAATTGATGTCTAAATTATCTACTATAAAATTAGTTTATATTATTGGTATTCAAGCTGTGAATTTTGTTAAGTGATGTCTAAATTATCTACTATAAAATTAGTTTATATTATTGGTATTCAAGCTGTGAATTTTGTTAATTGATGTCTAAATTATCTACTATAAAATTAGTTTATATTATTGGTATTCAAGCTGTGAATTTTGTTAATTGATGTCTAAATTATCTACTATAAAATTAGTTTATATTATTGGTATTCAAGCTGTGAATTTTGTTAATAAATAAATAAGTAAATACATTTTATATCTAAACTTCAAATGCAACTTTAGTTCTAAATCCACTGTTTAAAGGTAATTCTCAATCAAATAAGAAAACAGAAGATGCTTTAAGCTGTTAACATGCAAATAACTGATTAAGTCGACAAGTTTTGAGTAAACATTGCAGTGGAATGCACAAACTTTTAGCGGTTTGTTTTTTATTTTACTCGTAAAATTAACTCATAATTATTTTTCACGACACATTACATCCCAACAACTTTTTTAACATGGAGAAATCCATCGTGGGTTGGGTACCCTACCTGGGATGCCAGAAAATTATGTGACTTTCATACTTACTAAACTTTTTATGGTTACATACCGAGCGCATGTTCTTAGGGAGACAGTTCACCCATCATGGAGATCTGCCAACTCCACGATCCACCGCCGCAGTAGTTTGGCCGTTGCCTGTCGCTTAACGTAGCACCCCTTCCCGGGAGCGGGAGCCTCTTCCCTTTTCTTCCTCGCCACCATGAACCGATACATGGCAGAAAGTAATTCTGCCTCCTGCTTTGAATCCCAAAAATATATGATAGTGTATTTATTAACACTTAAAGATTTCATAATAATTTAAGGAGACAATAAAATATTCTATAATAGTCTTAGACACTAGAGTGTATGAATACTACCGTGTCTTATAGTATTAAAATATAATCTTACGCATAATTAATCCACAAATAACAAATAAATAAACCTCTAAAACGCAACGAAAAGTAATATCGTGCACCATAAAAAAATCATTTAGGGTTTAGAAATCTACTTTGTTCTTTTGCAAAGGCATCCAAATCCATTTAAAATCCTTATTTTCAAAACAGTTCACTCTCTAAATATCGCGAAATCATATAACTTGAACCATGTTAACACTATTTGTAAAATTCTAAAAGTGCAACTTTACAATCGTGAATTTGCAATCGTACTGTGTCCTTTATTGCCTTAATTTAAAACTACTTTTAGTCAACCCTATCACATAAGGGTACATTTACACTAGCTTTTCACTAGCGCAAGTTTATGACTAAATTTTTAAAGAGTAAAATTAATATAACGTAAATAAATACAATTTCGGTGGGCTCTAGTTTTAACTCTTATGTGATAGATGATCATAGCTCTAAGAGATTAAGTTGACCACTAGACAATTAGGATTTAGAAAAGTTCATACTCTGACCATTAATTATGTTTGAAATACAAACATATTTTGTTTGCATTTATTACAGGATCAGTATCCAATCAAATGGACGTGCAAACCCTACTATAGACGGACTTTATATTCTGGTATTTCTATAATATATTTATGCATTGAAACTGTTCCAGTAACCTTTCATTTCACAGTGAGGTTTTAAGGTTAGTTTTTCTCGATAATAAAACATATGTAAACGGGGATTAAATTAAAATTTTAGAATAATTCTTCTAGACTATCTCAGTTGCAGGTAATGTAAACGATCCTCTTCGAACCTGTCAGTATTCAAATAGGTCATTTGTAGTACTTTTTATCACAATAATACTTTAACATATCTACCCTTTGCATGCTTCTCGCCTCGTTTCCTTTAATCAATCGCTATATAAGCAATTGATGCTGGACACGGTTATTACCTTGTATTAATCGTAGTTTAAGATGGTAGAACGTAACTGAATAAACAAGATGGAGGATTTTATTGGCAATAAGTTACCGTTTATCATTTACGAATACTACTGCAATCAACTTCGAGAGTTTTTTATTTTATCTAAGCTTATTTAGCAGGATGGTAAGTTTATAGAAAACGTATATCTTTAGCAAGACAGTAAGTATATAGGAAACCTACATCTAAGATATTCTTCGTATCCCAGCGAGCTACATAATCCTCCAGGAAGAAACCAATAATTAAAATTTATTCCGGTTGCAATTTTCGTATAAAAATTACGATTCATTATAATTTCTATTTACTTTGTAAAAATATATACATTATTTCTCAAAGTTGTTATTTTTGTAACGCCATATCACGTTAAAGTCTTCATCAAAATCAGTGATTTAAACAACATTTCAAAGCATATGATCGTCGCTATTGAAGAAAAGTAGTTTAAAAATAAAGGTTTCGTAAAAAAAATGATTAAGAAAAATTTTTCATCAGGAATGCCATGTGTTGATAGCTGAAAGTATATTAATCTAACTAGTAGAAGGTGCCATCTATTAGCAATCTATTTAACTCAAATGACAGCTATTATGTTTGTCATACGAAGGCTTGCATGACATATTCACAGAACGTAAATTATTACGTCGTGCAAATTATGGCATAATCTAAATACATGCATTTCGACTATATATACTGATAAACGTTATAAAATCATTTTGCACTACAAAACCCTAAAAAACTTCCTCTAAAAGTCTAAACAATGATTATATGATTTTTCGTTTTTTTTTTACTTCTTCGATTGTCACTTGCTATGTTACTTAAAACTAGAATATACCAAAATAATAAAATAAAGATAATCGTATTATTCGTACGAATCGAATTGATCAAACACCATTCATTGTACTTCTAATATAGGTATTCGTTTCTTTTTTAATTTCAAATAAAATATTTATTTACGTAATTCATATATTTTTACTGCAGCAACAACGCAACGAAGAATATTGACTGGAAGAATTAATGTTGTTGTTTGATTGCGATTTCAATTATTGTTGTTATAGTTTATTTACACAGCTTACACATCTCTTAATTGATTTAACGCATAATCGAATTATCGATAATATTTAGCTCTAAAAAAGAATCGATAATCGTAAAATAAATTTATCTTATAATTACTTAATGGTTTCTGCCATGTATAAAATACAAGAAACTAATCAGTGAACACAAAGCAAACCAACTCAAAGCAATATACAACAATTAAACTAATAATTAATTATTTCTAAGCATATTTACTACTATTCTGAGAAACGATTATTATATCGTAACCAGGTCGTAATCTCAGTTTTAATGGAATTCTGATTAAAATTATGACCAACTCAAGCTTTCAAAATGACAATGTTTAATTAATCTCACAGATATTATTATCAGGAGTACCTTAACGTTACTGGTGGGTTAAGGAAATAAAATTATAATTCGATTAAAATTATTTATAACATTTTAATATAAATTACCTTTTAAATTTCATTAATTTTACAAAATCAAATATTTAATCATGTAATTTTATGATTTAGGCTCGATCATTCCCAGAGGGAAATATTTGCGTAGACACTTCCAATGTAGAAGTTGCTAAAATCAATAAAAATAAGCGTAAAGATTAACCTCGGGACCAACAAAAGTAAGCAATGATCTAAATAATCATCTGAACAAAGCTGACATTCAGAGTAATGTTTGAAATTACTGATTGAAATAACTAAAATAGAAACGATGGTATCAAATGCATTAAACCTTGAATATGTAGATGTAGCCGCATTCCCGCTACCGATTGTAATAGTGGGCATTGATAAACGCTTAATCAATTTGCTAAACAACACCGGTTTCTTACGGCCTAATTTAATGTTGTTTTGTGTTGATTTAAACGTATGGTCTGTTGTCTGAGCTACAGCGATGCAAACACAGAAAACAAGAAAAGGTTATACACAAATATGTGCCCTCTCATTAATAAAGCGGATAAAAAGTAATCTAAGATAGATATTCAATTACTTTTTAAGTAGCACGGCAAAATGATGACATTGGTCCTGATGGTATGCAAAGTACAATTCAAAATGAACGGCAACCATTGAGAGATCCCAATCCATCAACGGTCTTCGCTGCCATGCTGACCGGCTCATCCACATACGTGACAAACCAAAAAAGTGTCACTAAGACAGGCTTATCACCATGTGAATTATGGTCGCGACCCAGTCGAGTAAAGATCCCTACCACCTTAATTACTGGATATAAACCGGTTCATCCCGGAATATAACACACTTAAGGGTGCTACAAAGCGGGTGTTACACGTGGAGTACGGTGGTAGCGATCCAGCCAGCTCCTAAATAAAATAAAAAAACAAAAAGAAGTTGACATTATCTAGAAAACCTGGTCATTTTAAAAAAGCACATAAAAGCACCCAAGCATTTTAACTCTATCAATAAGTACATCAGTGGTGATTCAGAGAAACAAAATGTTTCAGAACGACATCAATTCTACGAGAAAATATTTAGATTGAGCCGTCAAAAGGCTGTCGCGCATAACTGTGGATTATTACGCAAGCGGTAACCACCTACATAGAATCAGATAGCGTGCGTAACTGAGCTACTTAGTAGCTGCCAGATAGAATGTAGTAAGGAAGATTAATCTTTCATGTGACAAACAGGATACCGGGCGATAAGCAACGCTGTGATGTAAGGCGACACGTCGCGTGGGATATTCCGACTTCCGAGGTACGAAGCCGCTAGCTGAGAATGCAATAACTGCGATTTTTCTAAAGATAACGAAGTTAAATAAAACTTTAATCGATTTTGTTTAAATATTAATTTGACTTTAAGTATTTTCGTTTTTGTTTTTGTAGCATATGTAATTTTTTCAAGTTTTCAAATGTACGTGTAAGTCGAGAAATGTTTTTTAATTTAAATAACAATTAAAATTATTCTATATTGATTGATTATAATTAAAACATTAAAAATAATTGAGTCGAAAAAATGTTGATTAAAATTTTTGTCACTAACAAATTTAGATTGCAAAAAATAAGATAATAATAATGGTATATTATGATAACTTATATAGTTATACTTATGATACTATATACATCACGATGTTTCCAAGTTTTAGCAGTGATTTTGATTATGTGGCGATGATGTAATTTTTTTTAAGTGAAATCTTCTTTGTCACTATTCTGATTTGGAACTCTAAGTAACGAAAAAGCGACAGTAAAAAGATATAACCATATACATCTATTGTATTTAGACTACGAGAGAATGAGATAGAATATATTTACATTATGCACGGTTAAAGCAAGTTAATTTTCATGATTGTGGTCGTCGTTGGATTGGTCTTGTAGTGTGAGACGACCAGCCTTCATTCGCAGTACGCACAAGTGGTCGATAGTTCGAATCCCGCGGATTTAGGATATTTAAAATGAACTTTTAAAGATCATATTTTTTATTTATTTTTCTGAATGTTTCGCTGCTGACACTTGTGAACTGCTGCACACATTTTTTTTTTTGTTGAAACAAAACGACTATTCAAACTTTTCTAACATGTTTCAAAGCAATTATTTTGATTAATTCTAACGTCATAATATTCTGATAGTGCAAAATTCATGCAATAACTTCTTTAAAATGCACGGAAAAGTGTATTAATAAATTTAATTAATCACATTCCACTCTATATCGCTACCGTCTGACAAAACGTTTTAATGTCGTTCGTGAGAATAGCTCCCGTATTATAGCGTCATTATAAAGTCGTAATCGCTGCAATTAAATTGTTTAAATCGCCGCGTGTCTAGTAACTACGTAGGGTGTAATTCGTTATGTCACTTTTTGAAATAAATACGCTCATTTATTTTAATTGTGTAATAAACACATTAATCGTGGTATATACTTCGCGCTTCGTTCAACGAGAAAAGATCTAATCCTATACTAACATTATTAAGTTCAGAGGATTGTTTGTTTGATTGCGCTAACCTCTGGAATTACCAATCAGATTTAAAAATGTATTCTCATTTCATAGCCTATTTATTAAGGATGGTTATAGGCTATCTAACATCACGATATGACCCCTAGGAGCAGAGCAATTGCCATACAATGTGTACGTGAAAAAGTATGCCATATGAGCAGAATTAACAGTGTGGGTTGGTATCGAGTGCAAGTTGACCGTCCTCCGAGAATAGAAAAAATTTAATGCAAGTGAAACTAATTTAAAAATAAAGTATAACGCAGTCGCCGGTATACATAGCGTACTAGCGGTGCCCCGCGGTTCCGTACGCGTTTTTATACGCGGTAATTTTGTCATCCTATAAATTTACTTTACGCATGTTATTGACAATTTATATAGGTAAGCCCTATTCATTGAGGAATGTCATGTTCTTCCCGTGTACAGTTTTCATCAAAATCGGTTGTATACTAATAAAAATTGTTTTACATGATTTCTAAATGTATTGTTATGACGGTTCTTATGGAATAATATATAATTCCCATGTACAAAATTCCAGTAGACGGTATTTCATCGAAATCGAATAAGATTTAATACAAAATTATTATTATTTTGTATTGTTGATTGTTTTACAATTCCTAAATTCTTATAACCTATCAATCATCAAATGTCTTGTAGTTCCCGTGTACTAAATATCATCAAAATCGGATAACAATAAAATTAATAAGGATGTATTTTTTTGGAAAAAATACGATTTCTGAATGTATTATTGAAAATTGTGTTAACCTATTGACTAGTGACTTAAAGTTCCCGTGTACAAAATTTTATAAGAATCGATCATGCCGTTATTTAGTTACATTTGAATAGTTCTACAAAAATTGTTGTCACCAAACCAACTTTCAACCTCTATTTATTTACCCATTACTGATAAATTTATATTACTGACACTTCAGGTTAAGTGTAAATTTACACTCAATTAAGATACAGATTAAATTTGTATTTTCACCCTATCTATATAAACTTTCAACCCCTATTTTACATCCTTAGAGGTTGAATTTTCCAGAATCTGTTCTTAGCGAAAGGAGTAACTATGCTTAATTTCAAGTCAATCGGACCTATAATTTCGGAAATCTCGTGCTGAATCGTATTTCGCTTTTATATATATAGACTATCGTTGCGCCCGCGGCTCCACACGCGTTTATTGCGCAGTAATTATTTTATTTTTACACATTCATATTGCCTATTAATTATAGAATGACGTATGCTTCGCTTCTACAAAATTTGATTGGAATCGGTTGAGAATTAATTAATATGTATTTTTTTAGTTTTTTTTTTTACGATTTCTAAAAGTATTATGGAATTTGTTATAACCTATCAGTCGACCAATGTCATCATAAGCTTCCCGTGTACAAAATTCTTAAGAATCGGTCAAGCTGTTTTTGAGTTAAATCCGGAGATACGAACAGACAGAAAGACAAAAATATTAAGGGCATATTTGTGATCAGTGTCTTTTATATAGGATGTCTAGTGAGACATATGGTAAAAAATACATTTACAGACAGAATTACATATATATAAATATAGATAGCGTGTTGATAAAGGAAGCCAGTCCTTGTAGCTGTTGTAACACTATGTACCTCTACTGTTAATATCAAACCTACCAAAACTCACTACAGTAAATTTGTACCTCAATTATACTGGCAAAACAGGTTAAAGTACCTTCATTAGTGGATACAAATGTTTTATTGTATTATTTATAATTATGTTAATACTAAACTATGCAATAGAAATTGTTATTCATCAAACTGGAACTCATTTTGTATCGTAATTATTCAAAACAATGGCAACTGTATATTTTTTATTTAAATTTAAATGGTTTGAAACAACTTATCAATAGTTGTCTACGTCCGTATTAACTAAGAAACTTTTAAATCTGTTACTAACTCTAAAATATGGGATTCCTATATTATGTATTTTCAGTATTGAAAATGTGTCATTTACATGTTCGAACTTATCTCCTATATCGTAATTTGGATCCTCTTCAGTTGTACTAAATTGAAAACCAGTACTTGTGATATAATAGTTTTTCATTTAATTTGTATTTTAATATGTATTGGTCGAGCGCACGCACAAATTGTTCTACCTCAGATCTACAATTATGTAGTACATTAATTTGATATATATCTTATGGTTCACTCAGCGTAAGCCTTTTAATCGCCCTAAAAGCGTATTTTTTTTCAAATTGATTCACCATTATCGCCACTGCTTATTCCATGTAACAAAATATATCCTATAACCTGACCAGATAGCATATCTATGAATTAAAGGAAAAACCATGTAATTCGGATTAGTGTCTTTTGCATGAAAAGATCATAAACGGACAGACCATAGATAAAGACAGACATAGACACGTTGAGTTTTATAAAGTGTATAGATGAAATGTTTAGTGTTAATCTCCCGTTGCATTGATCTTTTTTATAAGATTAATCTTAATAGAACACTATTTATTACATTCAACAGAGTCTTTTTAATTTTGTTTTAAATAATATTTCCTATCGGTATACCATTATCTGAAAGCTATTCCACATTCGGTTATGTACGACAAGGTACAGGCAAGAGGCGGGCACCGGTCTGTTCAATACACTTAGGTTATTTTCTGTTGTTTTTCGCTTGTGTCCATTTGTTTTGATTCTACATTTTTTTATTATTATTTAAAATTACTATTTTTAGCGTTAATTAATGAGGTGTTATTTGATGATATTTAAATGTTGTTTTTCTTTTTACTGGATAAAGAGTTGCAATTTATAAAAACACGTAATTTTACTTCCGCTTTATCTAACACATTTCTGATTAATAATGTTCATAAATTATTACTAAAATATTATATATTTACGTATCTAATTAATCAGGACTCAGAGATTATTTTATTATTTATTAATATATTTGTAAAAATATCTTTCTTTATTTAATAAAATAAAATCTTTTTACTTTAAAATAATAACAAATAGTATTTTTATTTTTAATCATATGTAAGTTGAATTAACAATAATTCTTTCATGTTGAAATGATAACTAATTCGAAAAACTTAGTAGCAATTACCTTATTAATAATGTAACAGTAACCTAAAATAGCTAGTACATATAACAAATTTATTACTAGAAAACATATTATATATTTAAAATGTTCATTCGTTTCATCAGTCGTAACAGATCAACAGTTAAGACTTGGAGATCAGTTATTAAGTTGTAAGTACAAATGAATTTTACAATATTTGCATTCATTTGAATATAATCTTTATGTTTAACACTATCATGGAGAAAAGCAACGCAATTCTTTAAGAAATATTTTCTAGTTACACCGTCTTCTAGAATAAACATAGAACTATTGATTATTGAGTTGTTGAAATATCCATTACATCGTGAAGTTGCTTAGCGATTAAGCTCAAACGTTCTTTCGCACGGTAATTTTACCCAAAACAACAAAAATATCAGTAAAATATACTAACGGTAATGTAATATTGTAAGATCCAAGTGGAATAAGCTTCCAGTTACTCAGTGTAAGTATAAAACACGCAGCGAGACTGCACCCATACTGTGTTATGAACTGTATGTATGTATGTACTGTGAACGCGATGAAATCTGTGTTCAACATTACGACGAGGTCATTTAGCCCCGTACTGGACACCACTTTACTTTAACGTCATTATTATAAAAACAGTTTATAGATCATGGCAGAACATTTTTTAACTTAATCTAGCGGTTAAAGCATTTTATATCATTTCTGAAACATACAGAAAGGAATTTCTTTCGAAATGAGATAATGCTTTAGATTTGTTTCATCTTATTATTTATTTTGCCAACCAATCCTCGTTATTAAACATTATTGCTGCCATTATCAAGCAAGTTATTGTTTTGTATTCTAAACTTAGTGTCGTTTGGTGACTTCAGAGCTCCAGCAAAATAGTGACCCCCTTGTTAGCTTTCCATAGCTTTCGTAAATTTTTAAAATTCATGTTCCATTTATTATTTCTAACCCATTTTACATGTGCTATAGTAATAACTACAATATACTACAGAAAATGCCACCAATATTATGCAATATAGAATCAAAGACGCAAGTTTATATTCCTTTGAGCTGTTAGTTTACTTCTAGCAAAGTTTATAAGTAATAGAACTTACACAAGGTTCGACTGCGATGAGAATGCCATCAGACTTGTTTTTACTACAAAACATTGCTCAATGTGATATGTCTGAAGCAACCAGACCAGCAAGCACAAGGAATTTTCATTCAGTTCTCAGGAGTAGAACTCTATTGGTGAACGAACTTAGGATCAGAGACCTGTTTAAAATTATATATGTTAGCTAAGTTACTATTTACATATAACATCATATAAAATGTATGATGTTTGCTACATACGACCTTTTCATAAATTAGCTAAAAATATTATGCCAAAGATAAGATTAGCAAGAGCTTTATTAAATTACATGACCAACGTAAAAAAAATATTGCAATTTATTAAATTAAAAAAAACATGTATGACTATTAAAATACAATTTTAAAAACAGTAGAAATCTTCAACCATTTTAAAAACTATAGACATCTAGTAAGCTTTCGTAGTACAATTTTAAAGTAGTAAAAATAAAATGTTAAGTTCTCTGAAAATTTTCAACTAAAAGTAACTCTTTGCACTGTTGCTTGTGAAAGAAAAAAGTCGGCAGTCGTCGGGCGTGAATTTTTTATGGGTTAGGGCTGGGAGTTTCCATAGAAAAACACCTTTCTGAGGGAAAGACTAATAAAAGTCCTTTATGAAACATGAAGTATGAAATATGGATCTGCGAATTTAATCCTCAATCTTACCGAACCCAGTCCTCTTCAAGGGATATATATTAGCAAGAAGCCAGGAGTCGTCTATTACACATATATCTTACGCGTGGTTAATTATACTTCTTTCTGTGGGTCTTGTGAGGGCTCTAAAAAAGGCCTCATCCATTAGCAATCACAATATCCACAATTATTCTTGGACTATATCATGATTTCTATGTTTTATTAAAATATTTTATTGTTTAGGCAAAAACGCTCAGAATCCAAAAGTGTGAAATTTAATCTTACGTAAAGTCTGAATAAATATTGCGTAAATAAAAGTGCTATTACAAAAAAAAAAATTGACACCGAGGTTCAATTTTATGAAATATGACCTGGAGCAGCACCACCAGTAATACGTGCCGATGTGTATAATACACCACCAAGAATAACAAATACATTGTTTATTATGCAAGAATGTTTCATATTTGAGCAAAGGTTTTACAAATGTAAGACAAGGATTTAATTACCACGCCAGCCAACGAAGTATTTATGATTTCTGACACCGAATTTTTTTTTTCTGCATATTTCCACAATTTGACGGTACTGTAAGAATATTTCTTTAGTATTCGGGCTTCTACACAATTTTTACAATATCTGCCACTAACAATTTGGTTAATTACATTCAAATAAATAAATAGATGCAAATACTGACAAATTCCTTCATATATATCCCAACTCTCTTCATAATTCGAGCATTACTTTAGAAGTGGGAAGTATTTATAGTAACAATGAAAAAATAAAATAAAATATATATTTACAAATAACAGCTTTAGCTGCAACCTATTATAACTCACACTTCATTGTGACGTCATAAAATCTGTTACTAAGGTAGAATAAAATGTCACATCTACTTAAAAGATAACAGAACATCGTTGTAACATCACAGGCCATCTGTTAGGTTCCCAGGTTTCCGCAATGTAAACGGAAGGATAGTACCGCCTGCGAATAGCCAGTAAGCTATGAAGCCCCGAGGCCTTTAATTTCAAAGTGAACTCATTTAGTATGTATGGAAATATTAATACAAATTGTCCTTTACTTCGAAATAAAATAGTACTTAGAAACGGATGAAATAAAAACAAACCCTACTAATTTTTCAATAAATGGTTTATTTGTTGTTACTTTTCTACTTCTTCTTGGAAATTAAATTCAATCACTTCACGTGGTACAGTCGCAGATAATAGCTGTATGAAATCACAAAACCCTTCAAGCCTTAAATCATTTAACCACAAAATCTTGTAAATAGCGAAAGATATGATAACAAATGCATTAACGCATGAAAAATTCAAATCCAATACTTAAATACCGTTACACAAACTTACCACACTAGCGCACGAGAAGTTTCCAACTCAATCCTCAGAAGTAGCAATCTATTAATTACTGGTCTCAGTTAGGACTTCAGACTTTCTAAGGTTGGTTATAAAATAGCTTTAGCTTGTGGTTATCACTTAAGTAGATTACATACTTGTTTGATACTTGATGCCCTAAAATAATCACGATTGATTTCTGCAAAATACCTCTTTCTTCCTCCGTTATACCATTTAATGAGATCTCCTTTGCTCCAATTTATGTTTAATCGCGCAAAAATGGGAAAATATTTATTCTAATAAAAATAAATATATGCGGCAAGTGACAAACATGCATACAGTCCTCAGGTAAATCTCAAGCACCTATTGAAGTGATTTAGCTATCGCATTAAATAGACAGTCCTCTTCTTCGGTTTAATGTGCATTTAGCATGAAAGCAGTGATGTCTCAGCAGTAGCGTGTAATGACTTCGGGTCGATCGACGTGAGCTTGAACCCCTGCAATGTTCTGAGCTTGCGAGGAAAACATCGTGATGAAATCATAGCATGGTGATAGGGCATTTTATAAAGCCCGCCTGGTTAGCTACCATCCTTAAGTAGAAAATCTGTCGCTAAGCACCTATAGGTGTGTTTCGGCTGCTGTATTTGAAAGCCAGTTCTTTCACTAGGCTTAGGGTGTCACTATCTTGGGCCACATCGACACAACATGAAGTGAGATTTAATGTGACTAAGATTCAGCTTGAAAAATATAAATAATTTTGAAATACTATGTTCATAAATCTTATCGACGCGTAAAACGTAGATTACTTATTTATTTATTCGATAATAAAGGTTTGGCTACTGTTGTTTACCCACAGTAAATCTATAATAAATTAATATGACTTATAGACTACATTAAGTACAATAATTTCTTAGAGACAAACACTGCAAGCAGATTTCCTGTTCCGATGATATTATTGTCATTTAGATAATATTATTACATTCCCAATAAATAAAATTAAATATAGAAATACCGAAATGAAAAAAAAATTTTTTTATTGAGTACAAGCTTTATACCGCTCGAGAAAATACACCACTATTATTCTACTGCATATCAAATAATATCACTATAATGGATATTTAGGATCTTACAGAACCTACGAATAGGCGAATTCATTCCCAAGACAGTATCTATATCTCACTGATGGGCATAGTGGTTTGCATATTATGGTGGCATATTTCCATTTGGGTAGAATCTTCGATCAAGTGCTATAATCGCTAAGCAAAATGTTTACAGTCTAAGAGAAAATAGGCATCACCTTGATGGGGTTTTTATACCCCCGTCAGCTTTAGCACATCATTGTCTATAAGCGACCCTCAATCTTCCATGGCACTCTTTAATTCCGTAAGTAGGCCTCCGTCATCCTCGTAATGGCTGACATCAACGTACAGGTTATATTAATCCACCCATCGCATTTACTCTCGAAGCATTTGGTGTATGTAAGAAAAGGATACTCGCCCACGTGTAACACACCAGATTAAAATTGATCGCACGGACGTTGCGTTTATCTGGAAGACACCGAGTCGATTGATTCTTCATCAATCTTTGTTCGCGGCGTTTATCTTTTTTCTTATTTAGGTAATGTTCGATAAAATCACTTTCGGGTGTGTATAGACCATAGTATATATGTATATTATACACAGCATAAAAGGTATTAAATATTTATACATATCGTATATACGAGTAGTTGTAGAGGAAACATACAAGACAAACTCATAATTCCCGTAAAAGGATTCATATTTACTTACACATCGAAAACTTTTTTTATTGATAGTAAAATGAAATAAAAAGTATACAATGAAAAAAAAATATAGATTTTAAATTTCAGTTAGGACTGGAAGTAGATTAAGGATAACTATTAACACTATTAAGTTTTTAGTAAACAACATAATGTACCAAGTACTAGATAGAGATTCCGGAATACTTATACTGTTCTATTCAGAGGCTGTACAGTAATTTTAATGAAGTCATAATTAATTTAGTCTTTTTAATTAATTAATTAAGTATTCTTTTACACTTGAATAAAATAATTTATTTTCTAAATAAATATAGGTTTACAGTATTAGATACAAAAATATACTTTAATTAAGTTATCATTATCGGCCATTAAGTTATCGTTATCCATTGTCGGCCTTATCTTTACTTACCATCATGTCAGATCGAGCCAAGCGCAAAATGTATACAGGTTACTTCATAAAAAAAAAACATATATTTCGGCACAAATAGTCAAAACATATTTGAATAACGTGTTCGGCTAATTTCGGAAACACTCGACTACCATCGAAGATATCTATATAAATACGACCGACATTTGCGGCAATTGACTTCCGACCATTTATTTATCACATACGCTTGCCTTGTTTTCGCGTTCATGCCGAAACCAATCTTTACACCATTGTAAGTTTTGTAAAACAAACTGCTACGTAGATTAGTTAGTGCCGAACCAGTCGTTCGTAATAGAGATAGAGAGATCTAGATATCCCCTCGATAGAGTGTTATATGAAATATTTCGCGATGAGATATTTCGATAGCGCTGCAAATCATCCCAACCCGTTAGTGGTAGCCGCCGCGACATACACCCCAGTCCCAAACGCCTCTAAGGTAAAACGTGGGCCCCGTAACATACTTACCGACCCTGACGATAAATTTGCGGAATCTAACGCTTCATACCCGTCCGTATCTCCAAACCTGATAATGCTCGAGGCTGGAAAAATAACTAGCTCATTCTATCGAGGTTCAGAAGAATAATAATATGGAGCCGTCTTGGTTCATATGCCGTCCTAGTCCATGCGCCGCACAGGTCCATATGCAGTCCTAGTCCATGTGCCGTCATTGCCTTGCCCAAGTTCATCGGCGGCCATAGTTCACGACCGCCCTATATGGTGTTACTAGGAATCAGAATACGCTCTATCATTGTGCCTGCTCCGACGTATATATTTCATATTTTTACGCGGTATAATGAAAAAATGCGTTATCTGTCTTGTAATGTCTTTAGCCATACTGCACGTGTTAAAAAGAGACGGCACGAGCCTTGTATTTGGCCTATTATTTTTTATCTTTCACCAATAAGTTTAGTGTCTGGCGACAATATGACCTCATATTAATCGACGATGTAGCCGAAGAAGGTTACACGCTAAGGGCCTAAGGGATAAGACGTTTTCTTTTACCGTTTTCATTGTAAAGTTGGAACCCACGTCCATCAACGCGGTGTCAGAACACTACCACGGATTCATCATCGCTTTCTCGTTGCAGTGCCTACACTTATTTTAATTTTATTAATCTATATAGGAGATACAGTTAAACGAACGATGCATCTGTAAACGATATAAATTAAAAAAAATGTTACAAAGTATGCTTAGGTACCTATGATATAAAACTCATGAATCGCATGTCACATAATATCGATTCAGGCCAGGGACCACCTGATCGACGGAACATTCAAGACGTTTTTATAGCTCATAAATTTGAACATTTCTTTATTATACATATTATAGAGTTTTAAATATTGAAAATTATAAGATATAGATGCATTTACTTACATATATTCTAATAGACATTAAGCTTGAACCAAAACCTCTGCCAAGGATTGGAACGGCTCTGCTGCAGTGTGTGTAACAGAAACAGTTTTTTTGTAATTATATAAGTCTTAGTATATATTATTTGTTGTGTAAAAAACGAAATGATAAGTCATGATCATGATAATCGCGACTCAATTGAACTCAATCGAGTGGTAGCACTCATCCAAATTGCGAATAAGAAAAAAAAACAGCATTATATATTCCATATCATCATTATTTCAGCCGAAAGATCGCCACAACGACCGGTCCTGTGCTGCCCGCATTCAGCATCTTCCCGCAACCTCCACAAGGTCGTCGGACCACCTTGTGGCAAGTCTGCCCACACTGCATCTTCCGATACGTGGCCGCCACTTAAGAACTCTTTGGCCCCATCGGCCATTCGTTCTACGAGCTACGTGGCCCGCCCACTGCCACTTAAGTCTAGCTATTCTTTGGGATATGTCGGTGACTTTGGTTCTCCTGTGGATCTCCTCATTTCTGATTCGATCACTCAGAGAAACCTGAGCATTGCCCTTTGAGTGAACTTAAGCTTTCTTATGATACACATAGTTAGCGACGACGACTCAGCACCATGTAATCACTGGCAACCCACACTGGTCAAAGACTTACGTCTTGTGACGTTGCGATATCTTGGACTGGAAGATGTTACGTAGCTTCTCAAACCGTACCAACCTTATATTTTACATATAATCTACTAAGTCTGCCCCATGGTTTCATTCGTATGAAATTCATTTGCACAAGTCTACAGCACGCCCGTGTAGCCTATCTTTATTCTTACTTCTCATATCTGCCTACAGCTTACCGACTGCTTTACCTTCATGGTTACTGCTCCTCTCCGTAGGATCGTAACTTGAATTTATATAGCCTATAAAAATAAATATGCTCTAAAACATACATATTTTCTTTTTTAATCTGACTGGTAATTCCAGAGATTAACACGTACTAAGAAACAATCTTGTAAGCTTTATAATACTAGGAAAATTAATCGGTAAAACCTATGTATAAATAGTGAATTGTACAAATATAAAAATATATTATAATACGTTTAAGACAAAATTAAAATGAATCTGTCAACGGATTCCTTAAAGATTCGATTCCTTACGTTTCATATAATTCTTTTAAAGGAGTGCATTTTCAACAACGATAATTTTCTGTTAAGATCGTAAAGCTGTTGTCTAATTAACGGCCCAGATGGAGCGATATGGAGTATAAAGTTTAAAAGGGGTTTTATTTGACGATTTATCTGTTAACGTATTTACCTTTGGTGGAATGAGAGTAAATTAATTTGTGCAGAGACGACACAGATTATTATAGAATATAAAATAGATGTAAGGTGTATTATCGGAGTTTTGTTGCCATATTTAGCAGTTTGTCATAACGAATAAAATTACAAAAATTTGATTAATTTTAAAATATATATACACAATATTTACAATATAATTATGTGGGAGCGATCGAGAGATATAAAAAGATACAATTTAAAATTAATATTTATTTAAATTATACATTATAGTAGTTAAACTGAACCTAGGAAGCGTTTTTTTTTTTTCGAACTGACTATAATGTTAGCCTTAGGGGCCCTGGAGCCTTTACTGCTTTTACAGCTTTACCGGGCTTGGGGGCGAGCGCTTAAGGCACTCAGCCGCGAAAGCTTTGCAACAACATCCGAGGGTGCCACAGTGGCCGAACCTCGGCTCGGACTGTTGCGCGTATGCAAATAAGTCGCGATCTGACTAAGTAGGAAGCGTGACTACCGATCGAAGTGTGATCGAATAGTGGCCCGAACGAGACTCCGTATGTGAGACAATTCTCACGTTGTACAATTCTCTGTTCCTCAGTAGTAGTTGTATTCGCGGTAGTCGGCATGTTGCAATACTTACCCGTAATTAGAATTAATAATGCCATCAATTGTTCTCATGTATTATTAAGATGTAACGATATGTTATGTATAAAAAAAATATTAAACTTTTTTTAAATCTTCGTTTATAAAAGAAATAGAATGATCATTTTTTAAATATTAATGTATAAATTTATTGTATATCCTCCTATTGTATATTGGTCGCACTAATACAAAACATCCACGGATGTACGCATAACAACTTTCCAAAGTTTCGTCGCAGTCCAATGAAAGGTTATGGAACGCATAGGGAAAAAACTTACAAAGAAATATTCCTTTTCATACAAATATATTTATAGAAAATAAAAACTTGTAACTTTTAAACCAGTTATTAGATATATCGAAGTATATATATATATACTTTGAATATATATATATATATATATATATATATTCAAGGTAGTATATATATATACTAGCAACCCGCCCGACTTTGCTGGGGTAGCAGAGTAATACATATAGCTCTTTGGTTTACGCGGCACACGCCTGTACTGCACCCAGTCGGCATGATTTTTTCCGATATCTTCAACACTCATTGTCATAATTTCATCTAATTTACACAACACCCTAATGAATTACAAACTTAAACCTTCCCCATGGACCACTCCATATATTGATGAAAACCGTGTGAAAATAAGTTCAGTAGTTTTTGAGTATATCGTGTTCAGACAGACAGAAGCGGCAGGCGACTTTGTTTTATAATATATATATAAGTATATTTAGTAAGTTCAAAATAATATTTCAACTTCAATTAAAACACGTCGTGTGAATTGAGATACAAGTGTCCATTCTATTTATTAACTTAATCTGTGACACAAAGGAAACCAAATCGACTGTAACACAGCACGGTTGATTGACATTTTTAATTAACAATTCCCGTTTAGGACAAACTGATTTTGTTTAAAATAAGTATTTGTGAGTTATTTTAATTGGCTCTTCGAATTCTCGATTGTCTTGTTTTAATTTAAATTATATAATATTATTTTCTTGTCTTTATATCTCTTTGTATAGGTGACTTTACTCAGTTATTTACCAGCTAGACGAAAAGTAACATTATTGAAGTTAATAATAGTCTATTGGATATACATTGCTTAGCCTCAAAAAGTGACCTCTTGAAACCAATAACTACTTCGAGATTTTTATTATACATATGTCTGGTAGTCACAAACCAATTTTATTTCTTTATCAATATCCGTGCCTTTGAAGTCTTATTATGTATATGTTTAAGAAAAATGTTAATGTGTTACTAAATAGGTAATAAAAACAAAATTTTACTTTAAAACAATATGGAGCGCTCTTGGTTTACATCTCACGACAAATTGTTACATGACAAAAATAATCCATAACATCACTTTTGTCTATCCAACGATAATACCATGTAGGCACGGTATACAGAGAATCAGTAAGGCGTGTTCGTTTATTAGTTCAGTTTATAAACTATGCTAGATACATATTTGAGAAATCATTAATGTATTTCATAGCCTATTTATCGAGAAAGCTTATAGGCTATTTATCATCACATTACTACCCTTAGGAGCGGACCAGTGACCATAAACTTTAACCAGTCTGGCAATAGTTATGTAGGCAAGTAGTTGCACATAAGTGTATGAAACAGGCATGTAAAATCTAAATTTAACGCGGGTGAATCCGCCGGACACAGTTTGTGATAATAAATGTAGATGATAAAAAAAACCCTCGTTCTGAAATAATTATTTGTTTGAACATTTTTGGTTTTCATTTTAATTACAATTAAAAACAAATATTTTTGTATATTGAAATTTTGTTTTTAAATGATAAATATGTTTTATTTCAGCTTCTAACCTTTAACGAATTCTTTTTTTAAAATTGAGTATAATTTTTAAATAGAATTTTATATAATTTTCCCAGTGCTAATGCCGAATATTGGTTTTCTTCTCATGATTTAAGATGTCCCAAATATAACAGGTCATAATAATCAACTGTTTATTGAATAAAGGTCTACTTTCTTAACTTGTATGGAAGAGACACTTTTACCCTTGTCCAGGGGTCTAGTAGTTACCTAGGTGGCCTATTTGGCAATAAAATAAAGGAAAATTGTAAACTATTCGAAAACTATAAAAACTCTAATTAGACCTCCAATAAGGTTATACTTAAATTTTGACCTAAACGTAAATCGAATCTATCTGATGGTTACTCGATTGATTCAAAATTTCTCTAAAGAAGTAACTAATGTTTTAAGAAAACAAATATTCACTGAAGTAACGTACTGCATTTCTTTCTACTGCAGTTGTCCAAAGAAAAAGAGAGACGCACGCGTTTCACTTGTAGCGTCTAACCCATATCCCACTGAGATTCCCTTGTATTATTTTAATTCTCTCATAAATATTTAATGGCTATAACAGCAGACTCACGATTCCAAGACTGAATTATATCCTACAATTATGTATATTTGATTGCATAATTTTCTGTTTATCTTTATATACACTTTGTATTAAGGTAAAACTTCATTAGGCGCGACTTGAGTGTAACTTAAGTCTTCTAACGGAAGTAACGTTCAGTAAAATCTTTTTATCAAGTAGTTTCTATTTATTTTTATATAATTCAATCTCATTAACAATAAAAAAATACATATTTAAAATAGTGTAAATGTGAGTGTCAATTTTATTATAAATAACTACAATACGTTTAAAGTCTCTCATGATTTAATTGTTTTTAGTTTAATTATGATCTGATATATGATCAAGTTACGTTGCACGTTTAATTGGGTTTTGTTTTTATCATTTTCTTAAAGTATGTTTTTGTTGGATTCCATTAATTCATTTTTCCTATCCTCTTTTTCATCATGTGGCCTTACCTAGCCTGATTACGAAGTTAATTATCAAATAAAACCTATTTTTAAATTATTGTTAGTAATTTTAAGTATTATAAAAATATAAATTAAAACAATGTGTTATCATCTTGGGCCACACCATTACTTAACATCAAGTGAGATTGTGGCCACTACGCCAAACATATAATGATAAAAAAAAGGTATGTGCTCCATCACCACACCAACACACGACGTATTCGCGATTTCAAACGTAGAGAAATTAACAGTTTTTTTTCCCACACGCAGTTCATGGGCATCACAAGTGGACAATCACTATTACAAGAACAATTTCCAAGCATTCACCTTTATTCACGATGTTTTCTTTCACCTCACCTTCAGCCGATAGTTTTACCAATTTGAATGAGTAAATTTACGCCAATTTAAAAAAAAGTTTTATCGCAATATCGATTCGATCGCAGGATCGAAGCCCGCCATGTACCAATGAATTTCCCGAAAAAAAGGAACTATAATGTAAAGCTTAAAATAACGATAAAGTAACCAAGCTTATGAATATAAATAAAAAATTATATGGCAATACAATTGCCGCTAAAAACTTAACGAGCTGCCTATACTAGGTAGAAACCTCAGTCCCACCGCAGCCTGAGAAACCATTAGACACGGTTAATTCGTTTAATTATTGACAACCCTAAGACTGTTAATGCGGAACGAGAAGGATTTTTTGTTTGCAAATTATAACAAAGGAGTCGGAACGTTAAAAGGTAAATTACAAATGAGTTCTTAGTTTTTTTTTTTTTTAAAGTTACGCCTACTTAATTTAATGTTAAGCGAATTTCTGACTCTGGTAACCGTTTATGAGGATAGTGGTTCGCGAGGGCGCTCATATTCGGCAGAATTCCGAACGCAACTATGCATGTAGTGAAAATTGAGCTTTATGACCGGGTAGTAGGATAGAGTTTGTACCATTGTCATGTCGTCATCATGTCATTTTAATCTCTTGCTGGGTTGGAGGGATCTGTACCGAACTAGATCACGACCACCACGCATATGGTTTTAAATCCATTACTGTAACTCTTTCGGTTTGTCGCATTTCAATATCACCCAGTCTATATTCTTCTGCCGAGATGTCTGTTGGCTGGCATGACAGAGACGACCGCCGATGGATGTAGATCTCTTGGTGGTCGCCGTTGTAAATTATTATATTAAAGAAGAAAAAAGAAAATTCCGATTTCAGCCTGAGCAATAAGCTCTGATAAGCTTTTACTTTGACGTTATCAATAGACTTTACGAACATATGATAAATGCCAATAGGTTGTCCTGTTTTGTCTCGTCTGTTCTGTATTTTATATTCACTACTTTGTACTGTCAATAATAGTTCAATTTCTTTATTTTTTATACTGTGTATTTTAGTAGTTTGGCCTCAAATCTCACATGATTTTAAGTGACGATGTGAGGACTGGTTCTTAAGTGCAACTGCCTGAAATCACCTTTTAGTGCTTTTAGCGACAGATTTTTAACTAGAGGGTGGTAGATAGCCTGGCTTACATTAGAAAATGCCCCCCTACCACCATGCAATAGTTTTATCACGATGTTTTCCTTCACCGAAAGCTATGACTCACTGTAGGATTTGAACCCACGTCGATCGTCGCGGTGTCCGTACACGCTACCACTGAGTCATCATTGCCAAGTTTTTCGAATCTATTATTAATTACATAATTTTATACTACATAATTTATATACATCATACATGTACATACTTATATAATACATAACTTTCGTTTTGGAATTTGGAGAAGAACAGTATGACAGTGACTGTTGAAGATAGGTAGGGCACAGAAAAATTTCTTTGGAGATTTCTCTCTATTTGGGGCAACCGGACCGATGAACTATAACTCCACCCTACAAGAGAGACCGATCACGACCGCCGGCGGGAACGGACGTGTTTACGACCGCTCTCTGCCGCCTTTGTGAAGTTTTACGACCGACCGGCTTTGCTGCACACCTGCATCGCACCTGCGCCGCACCTGCGTATCGCCGTCTCGCTCGCACCCATTGTGTCGCGCTGCACAACCATAAAACTGCTCTTTTAAGAGCAAATTGTTTCTATTCGACGAAATCCACACTTTAGTGGTCACTTGCCTGATACCTGACGGTGCCAACTAAAGCAAGTGGGTGCGTGACCCAAGCGCCCCTCGGTTGCCTCCTTCAGAGGCAAACGATAGTACTTGGTCGGGCTCAGGAATCTTGGCCCTTGATAGAGTCATAGTCAAGCCCTGAGTGTCTCCTTCCCACCCTTCCGATCCTGCTACACATCCATCCCCGAGTGTCTGTTTGGGCGTAGCTAGGTATTTATACTGGCTGCGTTCTCTGCCTCGGGATTGATAGGGACCTCCACGTAGGGCCCGGTAGGTTCTTTCCTGCCAGTCATTACACCGTGACCCGCAGGTCCCTTTACACGGCTCGGGATAGCCGTTTAAATTCACTCGGCGCACCCCCCTGCCTCTCCGGCAGGGAGGTTTAACTTCACCCCCGCCCGCCCAACCGACGCCGCCGGAATGGCAGACTTGGAAAGCTTCGTTGCGTTCGCAACAAGCCTACACCCGTCGATATGGACGGATTTCAATAGGGCCATCGCGGCCGCGCAACCCGCCATTGCTGTCGCACAGGCCACCGAGGCCACCAGCGACCCCGCCGCGCCCCACGCGACGGACAAGAAGCCCGTCTCGCGCTCCCGCTCAACGGCACCCCGCGCTCACCGTCAGACGCCGTACAAACGGCCGTCATCGCGCTCGCGTTCCCCGGGCAATCAAGTCACGATCCCAGCGCCCTCTGCGCTGCCGATCAAGAACTCTTTCGCGTCGTTAGTTCCCGAAGCGGACACGCCGACGCTAGTAGCTACGAACAATAGCTACTCGCCCACTAATCCGGATCCCGAACCCGAGTCCAACGAAATGGACACGGCGATAGTCACAGATAACGAGGGCTTCACCCTCGTTCAAAAAAACAAGCCCGCCAAACGGGCATCGCGTTCGCGTCCCGAGTCTCCGGAGACTCAGTCCCGCCCACAAAAGGCGCAGAAAACTGGGCTAAACAGCCACGCCCCCCGCTCCGCAGCGCCCTAGCGCCTGCCGGTACTTTTACCGGCAGAAAGGCGCGTCGCCCACCGCCGGTAGTAGTCCAAAACAAGGCGGTCTGGACTAAGCTCGCGGACAAGCTTAGAGACTTAAAAATTAATTATACCTCGGCCAGTAACACGGCCAACGGTATCCGCGTACAACTAACCACTTCTGACGAACACCGTCACTTCACAAAGTTGCTCCGAGCAAGCAACCTACACTACTACTCATACACCCTAGACGATGAGCGTCACCTCCGGGTTGTAATCCGCCGCATCCCGGTGGAAATCACGCCCGAGGAGGTCAAAACTGACCTCTTAGCGAAGGCCCTCCCTGTCCGCGAAGTGCATAGAATGCACGGCGGACAATCTAAAAACCGACCATTAGATATGGTCGTAGTTATCTTGGATCTGACCCCCGAGGGCAGAGCCATCTTTAATGTCAGGAAAGTGTGCGAGCTCTCCGGAATAGCCGTAGAGCCCCCACACAAAAACCGCAGCCCTCCGCAGTGCCACAACTGCCAGCTGTACGGACATTCGGCCCGTAACTGCCATTTACGTCCCAGGTGCGTTAAGTGCCTCGGGGACCACGCGACAAGCGAGTGCACGCGCACTCGCGAGTCGTCTACCCCTCCGAGCTGCGTGCTATGCGGCAACGCGGGTCACCCCGCGAACTATCGCGGCTGTCCCCGTGCCCCGCGTCCCACGCGCCCTATGCGCCCTACGCGCCCAAGGCAAGAGCGACACACCCCTCCTCAGAGGGCACGTCCCGCCGCCAATAGTCAACCCATGCCTCTGCTCACGCCAGAAGCCTTTCCCAGCCTCCCGGGCGCTTCCCGCGCCCCGGTGGCGGCCACCCCCGCACCCCGCGCACCCCCTCCGGCCATGCGAGCCCCTCAGGCAGCATGGGTCTCTACTCCCCGCCCTCAGCCTCCTAAGGCTCAGGCCTC
This sequence comes from Saturnia pavonia, assembly GCA_947532125.1. Lineage (NCBI taxonomy): Eukaryota > Metazoa > Arthropoda > Insecta > Lepidoptera > Saturniidae > Saturnia > Saturnia pavonia. The sequence continues at coordinate 1,682,170 of OX383901.1, forward strand.
CCCGCCCGTTAGCACGCGCCGCGGCGTTGACTACATGGTCATGCTCTTCCGCGAGCATGACCCTCAGGAAGTACTGGCATACGACCAGTGCGTCGCTGAGTACGGCCCCGCCGAATCCATCAGGCGTTTTCCCCTGATGACAGCGACGCTAATGCGCCTGGCCCGTGCCGGGAAATAGATAACGGTTATAAATGGCTCGCATTAAACCTAGGAGTCTCAACATCTCTTTCTTTAACGCGCGAAACCTCCTTCCACAACGGGACCTAGTATCCACCTTTCTTAGGGAACGGGAGATAGACGTATTTCTAGTACAAGAAACACTTCTAAAACCCAGTAGGCGCGACCCTAAGATAGCAAATTACAATATAGTCAGAAATGACCGTGCCACCCGAGGAGGCGGCACGCTCATCTACTACAAGCGTTCCCTCTATTGCATGCCAATAGACCCTCCCGCACTTACCAATATGGAAGTGTCCATCTGTAGAATAGGCATGACTGGCCATCCGTCAATCACGCTTGTCTCTGCATATCTCTCCCCGAGTAAAAGACTCCTTCAGTCCGATCTGGAGGCGCTACTTTCACTCGGTCAATCCGTAATAATAGCAGGCGACCTCAATAGCGGTCACACCCATTTCAACAACTCGCGTAACACCCCTAACGGGGTTATTCTCGACCTACTATGCGATGTGCTCGGCTTTGACGTCATAGCACCGCTAGAGCCCACGCACTTTCAAGATAACTGTCAACCGACAGTACTTGACATAGCCCTCCTCAAAGGTGTCTCACTTCGGTTACGACTTATAGAAGTCGTACACGAACTGGGCTCCGATCACCGCCCGGTTATCTTACAACTCGGGCAACCGTTCGACCCCAGTCCGCCAAAAGTCAAAGTAGTTGACTACGCGATATTAAATCGTTACCTAACCGATAACGCTACCCCGTCCAGCTTAGCTAGGATCCCCGACGTATTAGAGTCAACAGCAGACGCCGACTTAGCGATCGATTCCCTGGTCGACTACCTCCAAACCGGTGTAAGGGAGGCCTCGAGAGAGGTGCAAGCGGCAAACGAACGCCGTTTTATACTCCCCCCCGGCTTACGAGCGTTAATCACTGAAAAGAACGCCGCGACACGTGCACACGATTCTTATCCGACGAGGGATAACACCTGTAGGTTACGGCGACTTCAGAGAGAGGTTAGAACTCGCATCGGCGAGTACAGAGGTCACCGGTGGGATAACCTCCTAGAAGGTCTCAAGCCGTCCCATCTGGCTTACTGGAACCTCGCCCGCTCTCTGAAGTTAGAAGCTTCCGCCCTGATGCCGCCCCTCGAAAGGGGCCCCGATCTCCCACCCGCGTTCGATAGTGACGATAAGGCAGAATGCCTTGCCGCAAGCTTGGAGAGCCAGTGCTCTCCAAACTGCGACAACGTAGACACTGCCCACATCGAAACCATCGAGATCGCCGTTCAGGAACTAACGACGATTCCCCCCGCGGAAACGTTAAACCCGGTCACGCATGACGAGATTTGTTCTGTTATTAAAGGCCTTAAGCCTAGAAAGTCCCCCGGCCCCGACGGTATCAGGAATGAAGTACTTAAACTTCTTCCCGATCACCTCATAGCTCTTTTGGTCTGCATCTTCAATGTAGCCATAGCCCACTGCTATTTTCCAGCCGTCTGGAAAAAAGCTATAGTTATAGGTATTCACAAGCCCGGAAAAAAGGTTCGCTTCCCGATAGCTATCGCCCGATCAGCCTTTTAAACACACTAGGGAAACTTTACGAGCGGCTCCTTCTGAACCGTCTCAAAACCGTTATAGATATTAAAAATCTATACCCTCCCGAACAGTTCGGTTTTCGCGCCCGACACTCGTGTACACATCAAGTGCACCGCCTCACGGAGCACATCACGAGCAACTTTGCCAAAAGTAGTATCGCCCCCGCCCGTACGCTTGCGGTCTTTTTCGACGTAGCTAAGGCCTTCGATAAGGTCTGGCATGCCGGACTAGTCCACAAGCTACATCAATTAGAAGTCCCGGATAGGTTAGTTCATCTAGTTCACGATTTTCTACGCGACCGCACCTTCCACTACCGAGTGGAAGGAGTACTATCTACCGCCCACCCTATACGCTCAGGCGTCCCGCAAGGTTCCATTCTGGCGCCTTGCCTTTTCAATCTGTACGTCAGCGACCTCCCGAAGCCCCCCGGGGTCGAGGTAGGGCTCTACGCTGACGACACAGTCATATATGCGTCAAACAGACACAGAAAAAATCTCGCCTGCGCAGTCCAACGTGCCGTAACCACTCTCGGGGAGTGGTTTCGAACGTGGCGAATAGCTATTAATCCGGTAAAGAGCGCCGCGATTATGTTCGAACCGCATACATGCAAACTGCCACGCACGGTAGGACCCCTCTCATTATTCGGTACGAATATCCCTTGGGCCACCAAGACTAAATATCTGGGTGTCACCCTCGACTCGAAGCTTAACTTCAACGCACACGTTACTATAGTCAGGAATAGGGCCATCTGGATCCTTTCCCGCTTGCGACCCTTGCTCAGTTCGGTAAGCAAAATGTCCTTAAGACATAAGCTCACACTGTACAAGATGTGCGTCCGTCCGATCTTGACATATAGCTGCGCCGCGTTCGCACATATGTCCAAACATAACTTTGCCCGCATGCAAAGAGTCCAAAATCGGTTTCTCCGTCGCCTGCTTGACCCTCCAGCCTTCGTTAGGAACATGGACCTGCACAGGGACATGAGGCTTCCCTCGATAGAAGCCTATGTGAAATATCTCACCAGGAGATACTTCGATAGCGCTTCGAATCATCCCAACCCGCTCGTAAAATCCACCGTGAACTACGTCCCAGACAACTCGATCCCCGTTGCCAAACGTTATAAACGCCGTCCGCGAAATCTCTTTGTCGATCCCGATGACGACATCGAGAACGCTAACAATTTCTACGCGTCCGCTCCCGCAACATATGCGTGCTCGCGCCCACGCCCGCGAAACCACCGTTCCCTCCGCAGGGGACGTACGGTTAACTTCGCTCCCGCACACCCGCCACGACTGCCCTCCTCTGCGGCAACTCAAGCCTAGGTCCGATCCATCGGCATGGAGCCCTTGAGCCAAGCAGCCGCTCGCGCGATACAAGTGACTCTACAATCACTAGCTTTCACAGCCATACATGACACTGCATTATACACACATGCACAACACACATAGGTACATAGGTTCTGTAAGGGACCTTTTTTTTTTCTTTTTTTGCCTAGTTAGATTAGACAAAAATTTTCAGACCACTAAATACACATACACATGTTCCTTCCCTCCTCCCAGGGGGCAGAAACATGTATATATGTATAGTTAGTTTAGATCGAATTACGGATAGGGAATTAGTCAGATCGCGACTTAATTGCATACGCGCAACAGTCCGAGCCGAGGTTCGGCCACTTTGGCACCCTCGGATGTTGTTGCTTAGCTTTCGTAGCTGAGTGCCCTAAGCGCTCGCCCCCAAGCCCGGTAAAGCTGTAAAAGCCGTAAAGGCTCCAGGGCCCCTAAGGCTAACAGTATAGTCAGTTCGAAAAAAAAAAAAAAAAAAAAAAAAAAAAAAACCACCCTACAAAAGAACGCAGCCAAATGACCTAATATTGTATTCCTGCGGTGAGTAGAGTTTTCAGAGCTCCTTGGGGTATGGGAGTTCAAGGTCGTCAACTCGCTAGTGATACTATCAGGCAGCCTATATGCTTGTTTGCCCAAAAAAAAAAAAAACCTTAATCTATCAATCTTGATAGATTTGGACTGTGATTTATTAAATACTAGCTGTGCCCGCGGCTTTGCTCGCGTGGACTACAGAATGCCGTTGTCGGTCGAGCTGTCCTCGCTCAAAACACAGAAAACAAAAATGCTTATTGTGGGTGATCCTTAGAAGGTGAGAAGGTGAGAAGGTTAGAAGGTTTTAAGATCTACAACTATGTTGTACATTAATTTGATATATTATATCTTAAGGGTTACTCAGCGTAAGCCCCTTAATCGCCCCAAAAGCGTCTTTTTCCCGAATTGATTCACCGTTATCACCACTTAGTTCCGGTACAACTAAACGTCACAAGTGCTTGTAAACGCTCTCACAAATAAAATAAAAATAGTGCAAATTAACACCCGCGAGTCAAATCAGTGCATTTCTAAACAAACTCTGTGCTTGTGTGCATCGATAAACAGTAAAATTTACAACAAAAACAGTAATTCAGCGATACAATTCCAAAATAAACTTAGTCATCCAGTTTTGAGGTTATATCTTAGTCGGCAAAACTGTCATTGTGTAGTACCACCAACCAAACAATACAAAGTGTGCGTTCGGAAACTTGCTTACAAACAAGAATTGCGTTTCGTTTCTCCGTAAATCATGTCTTCCGAGCTGTCACCAGAAATGTCACTGCTCCTTACGAAAATGACAGAGCAACTAAAAATACAAACTAATGTTATAACAGAAAATATTACTGCAGTTATATTACAAAAAGTGGATGAAAAACTAAAACCGATTATTGAAGAGAACCAAAACCTGCGAAACGAAGTGGACAAATTAAACAACAAGCTAATAAATCTCGAGGCAATCAGCAAGCGTAAAAACGTACTAATCCATGGGCTCCCAGAGCCTAACGAAGAAAGTCACGAAGAACTGACTACACTCGTCACGTCAACGTTGAAAGAAATTGAGGTGAATCTAGAAATAGGGGAAATAGATAGACTTCAGAGACTGGGTAAAAAACGAGACAATGACGTCAAAATCAGACCAATCTTGCTAGCTACCACAACCCTTGGGAAAAAAATCCAGATTTTAAAAAACAAAAAGAAAATGAAATCGGGCACATACATTACACATGATCTACCGAAGGCAGTGTTACAAGCAAAAACTAAAAAAATAACTAAAATCCTTAACGCAAATAAAGACAGCGAAAAGAGAAAAAGATCTGACACTCCAAGCCCCAACCAGCAGAATACAAATACCTCTAAATTGCCGAAGATAAATACATTTCAGCACCTGCGGGAGAGATCACACTCCGCTTCAGGGACCATCACATACAAAAACTAAAACAACACCAATAGGAACCGACAAACTGCAACTATGTCAACTAAGTCAACCACAACAAATAAATCTACAACCAAAACAACACCAAAACAAAATTCAACAGCCAATGCTCCCACCACGGCTGGTCACCGCGGGAGAAACAGACCATCACCCTCTAACAAAAAGCAACAAATTACACATTGCAACATTAAATACCAGGACATTAAGAACAAATGAATCTCTATTAGAGCTTGAGGAAGCGTTGAAAGAACTCAATTGGGATATACTGGGAATCAGTGAAATGCGAAGAGCTGGCGAATCAATAGAAGAACATACAGAATATATTATGTTTAACAAGGGAGAAACTGGGGGACAAAGAGGAGTTGGAGTCATGGTAAAAACACACCTAAGAAATAATATACTGAATTTCATCGGAATTAATGATCGAATTGCAATTTTACTCATTAAAATACCCGGCTTTGAAAAAACATGGACAATAATACAAGCCTATGCACCAACCGAACAAGCTGCAACATCTGAACACATTATCTTCTACAATAACCTTTCCCAAGTCATATACAAATATCCAAAAAATATAATTGTTCTTATGGGGGATTTTAATGCTCAAGTAGGGACCAAGCAAAACAAAGATGAATATGTACTGGGGAACTTTGGCCACGGCAAAAGAAGTACAAACGGGCAAAGGCTAATAGAATTTTCACTGGAGCACAACTTAACTCTTTTAAAATAGTATCTTCAAGAAAAACAAGAAAAACAAGTGGACATGGACCTCCCCAGATGGCAAATATAAAAACGAGATAGATTATATTATGTGCAATCACCCAAGATTATTCACAAACACTTCAGTAATAACAAAGCTAAACTTTAATACAAACCATCGTATGATAAGAGCATCTCTCAAACTAATACCACCCAAAAACTCTAGAAAACATATTACAACATCCAGCATGGTTCACTATCCAGAACACAGCAAAGTTGCAGCCCGTACCTTGGTAATACTTGGCAAGGAATTACTGGAAGATTACAAAAGTGATGTCAAAGCAAGCTATGCCAAACTACAAAGCCATCTTACCGGTACCAACACCAGCAAACCACCCAAGCATAAATATATACTGAGAGATAAAACACTACAACTAATCCAGGAAAGAAAATGTCTATTCAATAGCAAAATGAGAAAAGAGAATATTCAAATGATTACCAAGCTGAGTAAGAAAATCAAGGAAGGCATTAGGAAAGATAGAAAGGCCGTGAGGCTACAAAAATTAGAAAAACATATTTTAGCTACTGGAGGAACAAGAAAAGCTCTTAAAGAACTACGCGAGTCAAATCCATGGATACCAAACCTGAAATATAACCACTGTAACATCACAAATCGAAATATATAAACAAAGCAGCTACAAAATTCTACCAGCATCTATACTCCAACCAAGATGACACCAAGCAGGGAATTTATGAAATCCGTACACCTAACACATGCCCATCAGACCCAGAGCCTGAAATCTTACCCAGTGAAGTCAGGAAAGCAATACTAAGCCAAAAATCTGATAAAGCACCAGGCCCTGACAACATTACGAATGAGTTGCTGAAAGGAACACTTGAAGAACTGGCTCCTATTCTGACTAAAATCTTCAACAAGGTTATAACTTCAGGAATCATACCTGAACAGTGGGAAACATCTCATATAATCCTTATATATAAAAAAGGACCAAAAGAAGATATAGGAAATTATAGACCAATAAGTCTGATGTCAAATGTCTATAAGGTTTTCTCCAAAATCATTCTAGACCGCATAAGTACAAAACTAGACGAAAACCAACCAATAGAACAGGCGGGCTTTAGAAAAAACTTTGCCACAGTGGACCATGTACATACTATTAAACAACTCATAGAAAAATACAACGAGTATAATAAGTGTCTGTATATGGCCTTCGTCGATTACACCAAGGCCTTCGACAGCATTAGCCACAAAGCCATATGGGAAAGTCTTGAAGACCAAGGAATCCCCACACAATACATAAAAACCATCAAATCTATCTACTCCAACACTAAAGCAAGAATACAACTAGAAAGTTTGGGGAAGACCTTCAATATAAACAGAGGTGTCAGGCAAGGGGATCCACTATCCCCCAAACTCTTCTCTGCAGTGTTGGAGAATATATTCAGAAAACTGGAATGGGACCAACTTGGTCTAAGCATAGATGGACGAAGACTAAATCACCTAAGGTTCGCAGATGATATTGTCATCGTCGAAGAAAACCCCGAAAAATTAGAGAAGATGATCCAAGACCTAAACAGAGAAAGCGAGAAAATAGGGCTATCCATGAATACCACTAAGACCAAGCTTCTGACAAACTCTGACAACCGAGTTATATCAATAAACAACGAACCTCTCGAATACGTGGAAGAGTATGTATACCTAGGACAGATCATCTCATTCAAGGATCAGACGGACAAGGAAATCAAAAGGCGAATAGCAAACGGCTGGAGAAAATATTGGTCACTCAAAGAAATCATGAAGGCCAACGACCTTAGCATCGGTACAAAACGGAAAGTATACAACACTTGCATCCTACCTTGCATCACATATGGGTGTGAAACATGGTCTCTTTCGAAAGACCACCGAGACAAGCTGCAGTGCTGTCAAAGAGCGATGGAGAGAAGCATGTTGGGCATCAAGAAGCAAGACAGGAAACGAAATACCTTTATAAGATCCAAGACAAGAATTGTGGATATACTTACGAAGATAGACCAACTAAAATGGAGATGGGTGGGCCACATGTTAAGGAGTACTCAGGATAAGTGGAGTAAAATTGTGACAGACTGGTATCCCAGAGATGGAAAAAGGAAACGGGGAAGACAACTCAAAAGATGGGAAGATGAGCTAAAACTTACAGCGGGCCCTTACTGGAGAAGGGTTACCAGAGATAGGATACAATGGAAAATGTTAGAGGAGGCCTTTGCCAGAAGGCACACTGAACTAAGGGATATCCTCTAAAAGAGGAAAACAAATACCTCACACACAACAGATAAAGTTCAGGATAGAGGGCTTATTGATTGATTGATTGATTGATATCACCACTGCTTATCTCGTATGTTAATTCATGTAACAAAATATATCCTATAACCTGGCAAGAAAACATATCTATGAATTAAAGGAACAAATTTGTAAATCGGTTTAGTGGTTTTTGCGTGAGAAGAACATAAACGGACAGAGAGAAATTGAGTTTTATAATATGTACAGATTAATAATAATGAAACATACAACCAGCCGAGATCAACACAAAGTGACAATGTTTGCCCAAGTTATCACATAAATACACCGCCTTAGTTGACTTCCGGAACTTTAAGCCTGGACAAACAGAACTAGTGTGGTCGTCCCGTTAGCCGCTTCGATGTCGTTGTGCGGTTGGGATTTAAAATATTTACTTTGGCTTCATTCATTCGCTTCTTGTGTTAAAAGTTAATGACATTTTAAATGTCGTTCACGTATGTTTTTCTTTATAATGCTTATTTAATTCAAATAACGATAAGAATATTTATTTACAGATTTTTATTTGAAGAAGACTATCTATGTAAATAAAAATTAAATGCTGTTCGTTGGTAAGCGGATCACTTGAGAACGGCTGAATCGATTGGACATAAAAAAAATAATGTAAACGCTAACCCAAATAAGATTTTTAAGCAGTCGGGTAATTCTGCAAAACTATTCTTTTGTAATATTCTATTAAATCAAGATTATAAGTCACGATAAGAACGATTGGAATGTCGTTATTCTTTTTGTTATCTTCATTATGGTTCTAGAAAAGTTTTTAGGAAGAAATTCGACATAGGTTCATGATTGAACAAAGTCTGCCGTGTCAGATAGTTTTACATAATAGTCGTGATACAAAGGGCATGCGAGTGTCAATCGAGGAGATAATTTTATTGGTTTAAAGCAAACATTGCCATTTTTAGTGAAGCTTCTTAGGCGGAGGTTCGGTAATTATTTTGGACGATCATTTAAAGTGAAATTTCATGGACGCGTCACGTTTAGGCACATTTCGTTACAAGAGAAAGAAGAAAAATATAACGTAGAGAGAAGGAGAAAGACCGACAGTCTTATCGGGAGAGTAAATGTGTCGGATTCATATTGGTATATGTATTCCAATAGTTATTAATAATAATTACTATACCATACACATAGTGATAAGCCGGTCACTGATTTTTTTCTGGTTTTTCACGCTCCGGGTTTTGTTGATGTATATCCAGTAATCAACCGTGGTTGTAGAAATGCGACCACCATACACATAGCAATAAATCACATGAGAACTAGAATGTCGTCGCCGTTTTTTGTACGCACAAAGCCAACTTATAACTGCTCTGTGATGAGCCGGCAAACGATAAAAGTAGGATGGTGTTCACATTAGGTCGGATTCATAGATCATAGTCTAGGTCGGTAGAAATCGTGAGAAAACCTTGTACGCTTGTCAAATGTTCGCATAATTTCATGTCGGGTTGAGAAGAAAACAAGGAAGTGTTGATTTTTATGCTTTTGATATCGTCCTTACATCTCACGATGGTTCGATAGTATTTTATATTTACATATTTTCATCCTTATAAAAAAAGTATATCCTCCAGTCAAAAATTTTAGTAGGTAATCGACAACCGGTTATTACAACAGCCTTACTTTCGAAACATTTCCAATCATCTAAAACAAAAGTGTTTTATATGTTTCAAAGCCAACGTCTATGACACTCGATTTGTAAACAAAGTAAGAAGCTTTTGAACAGCTGTGCTAAATTTAGTGCTGGATTATATGATTATAATACAAATGAACCCGTTCACATAAGACAAGGGACGCACGTAAATCACAATCCCATGTAAATATTGAGTTAAACGGTTTAAACAAGATAAACAAACAGTAGGTAAAGTATTCACAAATGACACAAACTTCGCCAAACTGATTTAAGGTTCATTGAGAAGTTATCATCAGTATCGTAACTAGAATATCATTTATTGTATTTATTGACAACCAACTTAACCCACGGGTTCACGACCGTTATACTTCTGCTACGCTTCTTATATTTGTAGCGTGAAGTTACATAGGTAATCTAAAACGTATATCAATATACAGGTCTAAAAATATTTTTTTAATCGGGCCTATGCATGTAAATTATAGCTATTATAATGTAATTGTATAAGTGTTAAATTAAATTCATTCCTCACTGCTATTTCACAGGTCATAAATGAAAACTCCGGTACGGTTCGGATAAACATCCCAATCTTTGAGAGGTACCGGCTAGAAACTCGATCGGGTTTATTAATATATTATTTAATTTAAAAAGGTGTAATTATTGTTTACAATTAATATTTAGTGATAAAAATATTTAGTTGATGTACAGAGAGGGAATCATTTCCAGACATCACTAGCATTCACGTAATGATCCACTCGATATTTTTCTTTTTCGAAATGACTATACATTTAGCCTTAGGAGCCCTGGAGCCTTTACGTCTTTTACAGCTTCATCGGGCTTGGCCACTCGATAAATAACGATTTGATTTGACAATAAAACCTGCTTGACATTGTTTTTGAACTAATTGTCTGGTAAATCAGTAATGTGCTTAGGGTTCTTATTATAGAACCTAGCACAATTACCTAAAAGCTTTTATTGATCTTACTAAGTCTAAAATACGAGATGAATGTTGTGTGTTTACCTATTTCTAGTATTAAAACTATACCTTCATTTACAAAATCTAGTTTATCTAAGTTTTGTAAGTATACGAGTACAATAAAATTTCAAGGATTTTTTTTATTGTTATAGGTTTAGCGTTGTGGCCAACAATCTCACCTGATCTTAAGTGACCATGTCGCTCAAGGTGGTAACACGCTAAGCCTAGTGGGAGGACTGGCTCTCAAATGCAAGCTGCCGGAACACACCTTTTGGTGATTGGCGACAGATTTTCAACTTGACGGTGGTAGCTAGCCAGGCGGGAAATAGAAAAAGCCCTACCACCATGCTATGGTTGTCACCATCATCATATGTTTTCCTTCACCGAAAGCTCAGGCTCATTGCAGGGATACGAACTCACCACTATCGACGCGATGTCCGTATTCGCTACCACTGAGCCATCACTGCTTCAATGTTTTGGGAGGGGAATTTAGGATATTAAGTTCCTAGAACTTGTTCTTTAGTAAAACGCCATACTACATCTCCGAATATAAATTCCTTAAGCGTTGACTCATTAATACATGAAACACACATTAAGATCGGATCCTTAGGACAATGCTTACCTTTCCGGCTGGTCCTGTGTAAATGTTGGTAATAATTTGATTTTAAGCGGTCCAACAGCCCCCGGCCCTGTTTTGTTAGGACCTCTACGTGGGTATGTTAACAATTATAAACATACCTCAATTGACCCGTTAAACCGAAGGGGTGAGTTTTCACAATTTCCAGAAGACCCACTTATTTTTGCCTTTAAAATTATTACATAGTAATGGATATGGATTTTTTTCTAATAATGTTAATTGTGGTCTACCCTCAATGCATTTTCAATCCAGCAAAATGATTACTTTAAAATGTTCTGGCTTCAGAAGAGCTACCTTCCGCGAGCGGGAGCGAGCTCCCTGCAGTAAGTAAGGAGTTCTTCAAAGAGAGGATGAACAGGTTTTTAAAATGGCTCAACGCGCATGTGATTCTTTTGATTTTGCCAGCGTCCATGGACTTCGGTGACCGCTACGGTAACTTGCTAGTCACCACTGTGGTAAAACTTTATGTTTATTATATTTTACCACAATGAAAGCTGACGTGAAATAGTGCTGGAAGTCAGTAACACGCTAAACTTAGTGGGAGGACTGGCTCACAAGTGCAGCTACCGGAACACACCTATAGATTCTTGGTGACATATTTTCAACTTGAAGGTGGCAGCTAGCTATGCAACCATTGAGACATTGTCGCTTTAATTCACTAAATCAGTAAATGTATTTGAAATACCTATTTGTTATTACCAAACCTTCAGCCTGAGGATATAAGATCGAGGGTCCACTAGTCTTATATTTTCTGTTACCAAGACTTATTGACTGCAAAAGGAAAAATAAAAAAATATTATCAAATTACACGGGTGGTCAGACATCACAGAAAAATCAACAAAAATTTCCAGCTACATACAGTGATACAAAGATATAGAAGTTTTTTTTTCTTTAATTAATTCACATATTAACAGTTTCCACAAAGCGGCGACATTTTAATAAATCTGACAGGCGCGCTTCCGTCACGTCTCTCACGACCGAGGTGGTCACCGACAAAGATTATACAGGACGGATTAAACAGAAGTGATACTTTTGTTAAATGTATTTATTGGGCACTTTATTTAATTCTGTCTTTAGTACTCTCAGATGTGACATTAAAATTATGATTATTTCTAAAGGCCTTTCTTCCAACTTCAGTCAAAATTCTTGTCTCAGTAAAATTAGTACACTTCTATTAGATGTATGTACTACAATTTATAAAGATTGGAGACCTAGAATCGGCACTGTTATAGTCGTTGTCATCATCCCAGCCCGCAAATACCAAAGTGAAACATTATCAAGCAAAATAGTAATAATTTTTTTTATCGTCGTCCTTGCATAGGTTTGACATGTTAAAATATAAATTTCCGAGAAACTCTAAAATATAGCTAACAGAACGGGTGTTGTGGTATACTGCATCATTAAACTATTCTATGCCATTTATCGCCAGCGCGCCGCGCCGCCGCCATTGCAGACTGCCGGCGCTTTTGATGTCTACACGACGCGTGCGCACGGAAACCTATTACAAACGTCAACCATTTTACGATTTATTCGAACTTTGAATGCATGTTCTTTTCTTAAATTTTAGAATACAATGGCTGTTAATTCGTTTCTCTTTTGTTTAGCGCTTAATGAAGTCTCAACGGGTCCTTTGTCGTTTCTGAAAGCAAACATTACGGTAGGTACTCGTTTATTTTTGTACCCGTCTTTCAAATGACAAGTTTTTTGTATTATTTATGTAAATGTTCAATGGTATATTCAATGACATCTCCGTAATTTTAGCGGAACAGAGAAAAGTCCACAAATGGACGTACTTTCAGAAACTCAATTTAAAATAACAAACTATGCCTTATGAGCACAGTACAATCCAAAACATTGGCGACCACTGAGAGATAAACAATCAATCGTCAGTAGGCGCTTTTATGCCGTCCTGCGTACATAGAAACTGGATAACCAGCTGATCCTAAAACGCAACGCGCATAAGCGAATCACTATTACTATCACTAAATTTAATGTTTCACAATGGCTTTTGTCCTTAACATAGTTTCAGAACCAAACCCGGTGAACCTGTTAAAGCCGTAAAGGCTCCAGGGCTACTAATGCTAACAGAATAGTCAGATCGAAAAAAAAAAAACAGAGTTAGGATTTATTTATTCCAATGCAATAATTAATGTAAAATTGTAACTGTAACTGTGAATCATTACTCGGATTTTTCTAATTAGTCATATTTAGGAAGTCGGTAGTACCTGTACTACAGGCTAAGCCTAGTACGAATACTATAGTATTATTATCATACCATAACATATTATACATTTTATTGCATAAATTATACTCGCACATAACCCACGTATAATTATTATCACAATTACAATTATGTTCAAGTTTAACTCAATGTTATATACATACTGTATTCCTGTATGTCCTCGATTCCTCCTGTAATTTTCGATATATTAAATTATTATTATTATTACTATGACAGGCTTTATACCATAATGTGGTCGCAACCTAGTCAGACTGAAATCTTAATCATATTTATTAAGTTACTAAATAGCTCCGAAGTGAATCACGATATAAGTGTACTCGTAGTCAGCTTTTTTACTGGTTAGGTGTAACTTTTTAGTAGAAACGACAGCATAGTAAAAATTAATCGTGTCACATTTGGATCCAAAAGGGGCAAACAATTGAACCAACATTTATATATCGAATTGAACCATAAAGGTTAAAATGAAGTCGTTAATTTATTCATTCTCACCAAATCCGAAAACATCACGCCCCTGTCCAACGAATTGAGCAACTTCATTTAGTTAATTGTGAAGCTAATGGCCGATGACAATAGTAATTGTAATTGGAGCTCCATGCGGGCTTTGAGAAAAAACTTGGGTTTGTTTTTGTATCCCACGAGGCTATCAAATGTCAGGCGGATTTGGTCTAATAATAAAAACTTAAGTAGTTCTATACCTACATTTGCTAATATTGACTATGTTTTAAAGGAAAAATCTTTTCGTTTCGTATTACGTTTACAACTCTGGAATGAAATCAATTTTTTCTCTACTTGCTTTTCTTGTTTTTGTATTAAGCAATCATAAATTACAAACTTGCTTCATTAAATTACATACCTACTTATTATTTATATCAACCGCATGTAATGAATGTCTGTCGTAAAGGAACAGGCAAAAACCATGATATTTATTGATTGAACACGTACATTCTGTGGTTCAATTACCCATAATTACATCTTAATAAACAAAATTTCAACTGGGCAAAAAAAACAAGTAAATATATAAATTTTGTTAAAACGTGACGGCTTACATCGAACTCAAATTTATTGTCTGGTTAATCTGTGAAAAGACTTGTTAATATCATCTTCATGTATAAAGTTCTTTGTATGGAATTGTATGTATGTTTGAAAGGTTTAACTTAAAATATATTTGATGGACTTTGATGAAACTTCTTTTAATGTTTTTTATAACTCAAGAAGAGCTATAGAATATCTAATAACTAATATTTCAAAAAATATATATATTCTTAGCAAAGCAAAAAACCACATAATCTTTATGTAATACTAGCGATACCTGCGACTTCTCTCGCGTTTATTAAAGAGTAAAGTAAACGCTATCTACCAGTGAAAGTCCCGTCAACATAGATACTTATATACTTTCATAATATGCATTTAGTAAAAAGCTGCTATTTTGATATTACACACAGACACTTCAACTTTATTACTTGTACAGATTAAATGAATAATATAAATGAAAAAAAAAATCCTCGTGGTTGCAGTTAATTCAATTCCTTTTATACCTAACAACTAGCTGTGAAAGCGGCTCCTTAGAAGCGTATCCTTAGAAGATAGATATATGCTATTCCGGACTTTTTGTATGTCTTTTTAAGATCTACAATTATGTATTACATCAATTTGATATATATTTTATGGTTTACTCTGCGTAAGCCCCAAAAGCGTCTTTTTTCCGAATTGACTCACCATTATCTTCACTGCTTATTTCATACGTAACTTTATGTGAAATATCCTTTAACCTGGTCAAATAGTATAGCTATGAATAAATAAAAACATGTAAATCGGATAAGTGGTTTTGGTGTTGAAAAGAACATAGACGGACAGAGAGACATTGAGTTTTATATACCTCGTATGTATAGATTTAGCGTAAGCGGTGACTTCACAGAAAAATACTTTAAGTATAAACCAACTCCTTCCAATCGATCATCGTTGTCATTCGAATGTAGCATGGAACGATCAATCATTCGATTGTCATACATTCTCAGAAACATCAATAAATCTATCGATAAAAAACGAGTACAAAATGACATCGACAGTAATTGAGCGGTCATTATTGTGTTGTGATAACCCTACGAGGGTGAGGTTAATGCAGTGAACATTTTATAAGCGTGGCAGATTTGTCTGGTTCCATAAAGACTTTTACAATTCCTCGTAATTCCTGGCGTAAGTATGAATTTTCTCTGAAGGTTACATCTTGATGAAACTTTAGTATATTGTTAGGGCTTTACCGACTCCAAGTTAACGTTGAAAATCTGCCAACAAGCACCCATGGGTGTGTTCCGGCAGCTACACTTAAGAACTAGTTCCTCAAAGTTAACGTGTTACTATCTTTTAGGCCACATCCAAACTTCACATCAATTGAGATTTGATAAAATATAATTTAAGAAATACTGCGAACTTTTGATCAAGAATTCCCATGCAAAATATCAAGATCACAAGCCCAACTTTATGAAGTAGAGAGTAGTAGGTGCTCAATTTAAGACATAAAACAATTTAAATGATGGTAATTAAATTCAGTAAAGGTAACTCAAAATCAGTAAAAAATAGCCAAATATTAAAGTAAATAAAACAGATAGTTCCTGTAGTTCATTAAAATATAAAAGAAGTCACGGGCATCAGTTTGTTAAAAATAAAACATCACGTAACCTAGCTGTCAAATCTAGCTGTCACCCGAAACTCTTAAATGAACTTGTATAAAACTGTTTTAAAAATTTAATACTAAACTTTAAACCAAATCAAATTTCGATAAACGGATTGAAAACATTTGTAATTCATCGCGAATCTGATTCCCTTAGGCTCGTTTCGAAGTTCAGTTTATAACAGTGTATCACTATAGAGACAATAAATGACGCGACGGGACCAATATCTTTAGATCACTCGCTGCAACGTGCTGCTCCTATATATTATAAATCGAACAAAAACAAATCATTGCACGACAGGTACAAGATAAGCGATTCCGAATGCATCGTAAATTTATACGTGTTACAATTAAATGAATGTTGTGTTAAGGACTATACATATTTAATAAAAAAAAAAACGGTATTAAATGACAGAATGATATAGAGTAAAAATCTATTAATTTTATCTATAACAACCATAACACAATTATTCTTAAATGTAGTAGTATTTTATTGTTTTAACTTGAAATAAAAGAACTTTACAAATTTTGACGGGACTTTACATCGACGACGGAGCATTGTTTTGCTAAGCGATTTTATAGTCAGTGTCATGGTGAATACTCAAAAGAGTTTGTTGTCTTTCATCTCACTCCACAGAACCAGAGAACCACAAACAGAACCACAGAACCAGTCACAGCGGAGTCACAGCAGCACGATAGCGCCCATCAAGGCATTAACAAAGAAGTTCCCGAATTCTTACCTTTGTCGTACCGTGCAGATATGGAATGCTTTGCCAGCCAACGTCTTTCTATCATACGAGATCCTTCAAACGAGGCATGAAGGAGCAATTCTCCAGGCCGGTATGATATCAATGACTGCTGATGAAATCTGTTACCGACGGTCGCCTTTGTTTATGTACGTCTTACTTACAGTCAGGTGCTGTACTGTCATTTTGCCAATATTTCTTCCATCACAGCTGTGTAATATTTATATTATAGTCACAAAGTAATGTAAACTCTTTTATTGTAGCATATAGCATAATTTTATATTGATATTATTTACTAAACACACAAAAGGCAAACAACCAAAAAGAAATCAATAAGCTAAAAGATAAAAATTAAATACACAAATAAACAAAAACAAGAATATTTTTCTAACATAGGATCTAACAGCCAACATAAAATAAAACTACCTGTAGCATAATATTATAGTTAGAATTGTATGTCGTAAGAATCTAATATTTTATTAAATAAATGTAATCAGTCTATAACAGTGAGCTTTGAATTTTACGAGTGTTACCAGTGCACTGTAATTGGACCGTCAGTGTATATTGAACGAGATTTATATCGATTGTGCGTTTCTATCAATATCATCTGAACAAGCTTACACCTTGTTCTCATAGTACATGAAGCTATAGAAGAATTATATTGACAATAAAATTTGAATTCTCTTCTTTTGAATATTAGCTATCTAATAATCAATAGCGAAGCTTTGGATTAAATATTTCTTAGTAAGATTTCTAATATTATAATTTATATTAAAAATAAAAACAAAGAATTATAATTTCACAAATAAGTCCTCGAAATATTATTACCTTTTATTTTTATGGGATGGTAATAACGAAAAGGTAAATAGTTCATTTGATTACGTTGTTCCTATACCTTACATTATAACAAAGTCAAGAACAACAACAAGCTTAGATGGTTAGTTGAAAATATCCATAGGTTCGCTGTTTCGGTTATATTTATAACTTACTTCTTTTTTGTCTCTTTTAATAGTAGTAAGGCAAAGTGACTGTACTATAAACACAGTACAATCCAAAACAACAGCGAATACCGAAAAATCGGCATTCAATCAACGGTCATTGATATGCTGGCCTGCCAGTCCCTTAGTGACTGGATATACACTGGCAGATTCCGAAACACGACTAACCAAAAGACAGTCACTTTGTGTGTTCTCACAGGGCTTAGTTATAAAGCGTGTTGTTTGACTCACGAGTGACTTTGTGAATACCTCATCAAAAGTAATTTATAGTGAATTCTATGTTACACAAGACGCGCTAAAAAAGCAGACACTACGTAACAAAAAGTTGTCTAAACCTGAACTACTCATATGTACGAATGCAATAAAACACGTTCTCTGTCTTATGACAATGTAAATACCACAATCAATAAAATACAACTGGTCTAACATTATTTGAGATGTAATCATCGCTGTATCTAATTCAAACTACTTTTGACTTACGTCGTTGAAATTTACTTCAGGTACTTAGACAATTTATTTTGCGTTCCCATAAAAAATAATATCAATTATAAACAAATTACCAGATATGCATTATACATATAATTATGTGGTTTACTCTTTGGTAAAAATATATTAGCGCTAGCAGTATCACCTATTTCTCCACAATATGAAGTCAGTGCCTCGAATTTCTGTTAAGCCTTACTAACTGAGACAGCTTTTTAGTTTCAAATTGCTTGTCTAGCAAAACCCATAGAGTAGTAATTGGTCAAATGTAACAAATTGTAAGCTATCAGATCGGTAAATGCTTTACGCTGGGTTATTTTGCCCACTTCGAAATTCGATCATCCTCACGCGTCCATTGAAACCTTTGGTGCATCGACAAAAAACTTAATCACATTTTTTTTATCAATAACATGATTTCTAAACGGGGTTCAGCTTTTTCTTGCTGTTACGAAAGATTTTCCCGTTTGCGTGACCATAGTTTAATTAAAACACAGTAGTGCACAATTTTCGATATATATTACAAAATTAAAATAACTGATTTAATTTTCCACACAAATGAGAACATTTATATAGGGCATTTTATTAATATGAAAACCATCAGAATAACTACGAAATAGCGTCTTGTTTGTATCTCTTTTTTTCTTTTGTATAATTTTAATATCACTGGCCATGGCCATACCTACATTTCTACCTTGAATAATCTTTTTGCTGGGCATGGAAAATCTAATAATATGTAAACTTCTTTCAATAAAGCATCAATTGAGGTTCTAGACAAAAATTTTGCCACTACGGAACCGTTGGTTTCGAAGCGCCTTAGTTATTTAGTAATATTGCAAACTAACCAATTTTTCTCCAGGTGGTTGAATTACAGTATTGGAAGCACCCTAAAAGAAAGAACAAAGTAAACTGTGAAAAAATGTTTTTCTTATAGGAGTGATCACTATAAATAGCCATGTAATAAATAATAATAATAAACAATTTTTGTATCAACAGAGAGAATTTATCACTGATTTTACTTCTAATACACTATGGTTGGGCGATTATTTTGTTCATAGAAAGTTGCGCAAGCGCACGTACCAAAATGATTTGGAATGTGAAAATTCGTTTCCGAGTTAACAAAGTAGGTGCCTCGGTTACTTTTATAGATAGTTTTTTTCTGTTGGTAGAATTAAAAAAAGAGATAAATCTTTTTTATATATTCACGACTGCGACTTTTGAACTTAACTGACTGACGTCAATCGACGCGAAGTCGTACACGCTACCACTGAGCCATCATTGCTTCGTTGAAATAAATACACTTTAATAATAATTACTGTGAATCGTTTCACACGTATTGTTTCAGTAGAAAGTCCAATCTCTTTGCATATTGCTCCGTAGCTATGAAAGGAATCGCAATTTTTAAGAATGCCATTTATGTTCTATATTATGTTGTTTCGTAGAATCTAAATGAAGGACTAACGTGAGAAGTGCATTCTAAACGTAAATTACAATTAAGATTTAGTAACACATACCTACAAGATGTTTGCTTTTAAATGAAGTCGTTAGGGATTACAGAGAATCCTTAGCGTGGATCATATTTGACGATCTATTTTTGAACTACAATATTGATTACCCTGATCAGGATTCCCTTCAAAACACATACGAAAATTACTCGAAATCCACGCTTATTTGCACCACAGCCAGTTAAACACAATTATGCAAAAAAAAAACATTTTTACAGAGATATTTTAACGTGTATGACACGAACTTCAGTTATATGGATTTATTCCAGCTAAATAAATTTTTTTCATTAAAAAAATAAAATAGACAGCATGCATGCAGACACATAAACTAAGGACACAGTCTATTCTATGGTTTACAATACACTTCACAACGTAATACGAAATTCATTCACACATACAATACGCACATGCATTCATGAAATATACGCACTTATATTCAGATATAAGAACACGTATACACCACAGCCTTAGAATGCACACAAAATCTCAAATAATAAATATTATGTATATATGTAAATATTGAAATGCTGCACAACAAGCAAACTGCAATAATGATTGCTTAGTAACTGGTACTACTTGATTGCTAAACTATATAATAAATAAAAATATGTTAAATGTACTGTGAAGTGATATATAATAAATAAATAAATAAAATAAATATTTTTGAACGGCCTACTCACCACACGATTTGATAGACGATACAAAAATCATTCCCACTTTACGTTTAGGGGAGGTACCCAAAACAATTGTTTTTTCCAAGAATTTATGTTACCACTTTGTCGGCGTGAGTAATATCTATACCCATACAGCTTTCTAGCGCTTTGTTCTTACTGCTTATTAAGAATCTCTGAGCTAAGTCGCGGACAAACAGACGGACATAGCGAAACTATAAGGGCTCCTTGTTGAATTTGTAACCATAAAAAGATAGTATAAGCAAATGATATTATTTTATGAAACAAACGCTTCTTTACGGTAAATTTTAATGTAAGTACATAAAATGTTAATGTATTTATAATCGTGACTAGTAATTTGTAGGTAATACCCATAATTAATCTATGTAACCGACAAGACGTCGTGTCAGAAGGTTTCTTTTGAATCCACTATCAGATAATGTTCCGAGAACAATGGTTTTATATGACTTGCGAATCGCCGTCGGAGATATCACAAGATGTAATTAACGATTGTGCTTTTTGTGTCATACTAGAAATTTAAATATATACTTGTATAAAATGTTATTTCGTTTCATATTATTATATTTCAGATAAAAGTAATAAGGTTGTAAAATTTTTTTGCTTCTTGAATTGCGTTTCCTCTTTCGTAAGATATATTTAAATCATGACTCGTGTCAAGATATCTGATCTGAATGGAATTGATAATAATTTTAATAGATTTTCACGTCTAAAAAATTGTCTTAGATCTTAGAATTGTACTGTTTTTACCATGAGATCGAGGATAAAACACTAAAATTTTATATTTAGTTAGTGTATATTAACCTATATACTACTAGTTGTGCCCGCGGCTCTGCACGTAGTACACTCAGATTTGTATGTATTATGCTCGGAGTTTTTTTAAGGATGAATCAGAAATTATGTAAACAGACAGAAAACTAACAATATTTACATAAATCAAGGAATTAGCTCGCTGAAATGCTCGCTAAGTGCCTACATATGCCAAAGAATTGATCACCAATGGAATAACCGAGATTTAGAGTTGAGCTAAAATCGACCGGTGAAAGACCGAAGATCAGGTCCCGTGGTGATCCTTAAAGGAGGCCTATGTTTAGCAGTGGACACATACAAGCTGATGATAATTCTCTGGACCAAGCATCGAATATCTCTGAAAACCTTGTCATATCATCAACTCATGAAACAACATTGGTTAGCCTAAATAACTCTCTGAAAAGTCCTTTTCCTAGCAATGAAAGTCCTGTTAAAAGCGCTTCAGCAGGAAATTAGTACAGACAAACAAATATAGCTAAAGACTATAATTAGAAAAATGCCTACCTGGATATTGATAACGTGTAAATAACCAAATAATGCCTTTATTTCAAAATCACTAACAGACACTTTAGTTGTATTTATTTGTAAATATATTCTGTATGTACAAACGAATATATACTAGAAATGGATCCGTATCTTTGTTGTAAAACTTCTTATGGTCCATGCATCATTCAAATAGAAATAAAAGAATTTTTCATACCTGGTTGATTACTCAGTCTCCGGTCAGAACCTTCGTGCCATCTATATTAGTAGCAATGTTTATTATTATCAATATATAATTTTTACATTTTAATATCGGAATTCTAAATCAAATATTGTTTAGTATATGTGATATGATAACTCTGTAACGTACAATGTTGCTAGTTGAAAATAAACGAATAACATATAATAAGTAGTTATTTTATACATAATCGGCAAAATTATTTTCTATATAATTTACATTCCCGATAACATATTATATTCTGATTTTGAAGCTATGATGGCGCAGTGGTAGCTGGTACGACTTCGCGTCGATTGACGTGAGCCTGACTTTCGGTGAAGGAAAACATCGTGAGGAAACCATAGCATGGTGGTAGGGCATTTTCTAATGCCCGCCTGGCTAGCTACCACCCTCAAGTTGAAAATCTGCCGCCAAGCACCAATAGGTGTGTTCCGGCAGCTGCACTTGAGAGCCAGTCTTCCACTAGGTTTAGTGTGTTACCATCATGGGCCGCATCGTCACTTAACATCAGGTGAGATTGTGGCCACTATGCCAAACCAACAACGATAAAAAAATAATTGCGATTACTGTTAATGATAATACTCGACCTTACTTATGGGGTGGTATTTATTGACACTTGTATCGCACCGCTCCATATATATTGTGTTAATTAGTTAAGACCATAACAGATAAACTATTTTAAAACTGTTGTTATTATTTGAAATACGAAACCGGGCGCGTTCGCCGACAATTCAAAATTAATTACGAACGCGTTCATTAGAAGGGAAGTTTGAATTCTGACAATTATTAGTCGACGTTCAACCATAACTCGTAATGAACAGACTCTAATTATAACTTCCTGATTTAAATCGACGATCGATTCGTTTTCATTTACCAAATAAAACGGAAGTTTTATATTATTTGTACAACGAAAAATTAGTTTTTGAAGAGAAACTTCTTTAGGCGCGTAGGGTAAATTGGTCACGATCGCCATTGAAATGAAACTTCGTAAACTACAACTACCATATAAAAGGAAAGAGTAGGAGTATACTATATATTTACTCACTCTCTCTCTGTGTCAAATACGTCATACGCAACCTACACGTATGTGCAGTGCGTACTGTGTATACAGGTAGTACATTATTAGCTAAAGAATGCATAATGAAGAAACCTAATCACTTGAGAAAACATATTTTAATACAAGAGCACAATAGGAAAATACAGATTTCACAGCGTTTAGCAATACGTCGTGAACTGACGTGGTTATTACACCAGTGTCTTATAATGGGACAGTGGCAAATTTACAAGTTGATATTATTACTATAATATTAAGTTTTTTTTTTATAGTGACTACAGGTAGGGTTTTTTTACAGGTACTGACTTGATGGAAAGTATGGTGCAGTTCATAAACAACATGACCGCCGGTGATAAAATCCATCTCCTTCTTATAAATACCTCTTTACGCCTCGTTTGAAGGAGCCGATATCGTAGGAGAGAGTTTTTTTTTTCGAACTGACTATACCGTTAGTCTTAGGGGTCCTTGAGCCTTTACGGCATTTACAGCTTTACCGGACTTGGGGGCGAGCGCTTAAGGCACTCAGCCACGAAAGCTTTGCAACAACATCAGAGGATGCCAAAGGACTCGGACTTTTGCGCGTATGCAAATAAGTTGCGATCTGGCTAATTCCCTATCATTTGAGCTAAACTAACTATACATATTATATACATGTTTCTTCCCCCTGGGAGGAGGGAAAGAACAGGTGTATGTGTATTTAGTGATCTGAATTTTTTTTGTCTAACTAGGTAAAAAAGAAAAAAGGGTCCCTTACAGAACCTATGTACCTGTGTGTTGTGCATGTGTGTATAATGCAGTGTCATGTATGGCTGTGAAAGCTAGTTAATGTAGAGTCACTGTATCGTACGAGCGGCTGCTTGGCTCAAGGGCTTCACGGATCCAGGGAACGGATCTAGCTTGAGTTGCCGCAGAAGAGGGCGGTCGTCGCGGTAGGAGAGAGGGAGCACGCCGACCCGAACGCGTTTCCACAACTTCTCAGTACGGACAAAAATTATTAAGCGCGTAGAAAGTACTTGTACTAAACGTTAGTTGTATAATTCTTAGTGGATAACATAGACATTAACTATTATTCTCTTTACAAATGTAAAAATCAAGAATCTAAAGTAGAGCAGTGCCCTACGACGCCCACGATTTGACTATGACCCCTATATGTTATTTATATATTACTATACAGATATGATATTTTAATTATAATCACCTAAATAATTTTGATATTAACCGCATCGAGTCAAAAAGCTTTATACTCTATATTACACTCACGCTATCTTTTTCAACGTTAAATAATTCAAATTACTTTCATTTGATTGTATCTGTTTATCTTAATCACTTGAGAAATTTTCTTGTAGTAGGTACCGCTCTATGTGAGATCAATAGAAAACTGTTGATTCCTCGGCTTTTGAAATCGCCAATACACTGTGGGCTGAGGGAAGGAGGGAAGAGTCCTCATTGCCCAGCAGTGGGACACTTACAAGCTGGTATTATTTTTATTATATAAACAATGGAATAGTATTTCATGAAAAATGTACTGATTAAAAATTCGTGTCATATTCTTCGTCTGACCTTTATATTGACGAGGACTTGTTCTCACAATAACAACACTATTATTAGCCAAAGAGTTTAAACTACTAAGTACAGAAAAAGAAGACTCATAGAAGAAAATGTTGTAAATTACAATTCAGCTACCAATTGTCAAGTGTTCGTTAAGTCGAGCTTGCGTTAAAACGATAGTTTGTTTTATTCAATTGTAGAAACGAAGAATATACAGAGTTGCGGTTTGAAGATACTATGTGTTGTAAATGTCGTTTTATTCTTTATTAAATTTACTTTTAATCTATCTCCCCAAAAATTTACGTTCATCTATCGCATGTCGCATTACAGCTGGCCGTGGAGTAGGGAACTGTGAGACTCGAGGCAAAGATGAAGTTATTTATAGAATAATTGAAGTTGACAGATTCAATGATTTAATTTTTATTTTATTTTATTATCATTTTTAAAGTTTCACTTGCATCGTGGTTACATAAAACCACACAATATTTTTTTCTAAATTAGATATTCTATATTCTAGTCATTATAATTATTAATACTAAATCTATATACTTTAACGTCTTAACCATTGACTCGCAATAATCTTTTTGAGTGTTTTTTAGCAATGAATATCTCGGAATTAAAACAACTCAAAATGAACACAAGTTATACTGGAATAGCTCCACAGGCGAATAGTAGACTCGGAAACAGCGCAAAAGCAATTTAAAAAGTTTAATTGACCTTTGAAATTAATTGACAAGAGTTCACGGGACCCTAACATAAGAAATCAACATGCATACCACGGACCTCGGACAGCGGACCGCCGCTATCGATTCCCAATCAATAGACCGTGTTCTAAGTATTTCTCACATAAGGTTACCTTCCCACACTGTTAATTTGTGTTAACATTACTAATTGTTAAATAAAACTCGAGCACGGTTTTGTAGAGCAAGCAATATTCTGTTATTTTTAATATTTTTTGGAAAAGTCAACTGTTGGACTCATTTAACATTTGTTAGTTTGTATGTAAAAAAAAACGCATCCAATTTTTCAACTATTTTTGTACGTCAGGTTGATATTGAAGTTATAATATTTATCTGGATACGATAAAAGTAGATTAAAATCACAAAAAGACGCTTTTATGTAAATGTACATATATTTATGTATGTAATGAATGGGTCATATTGAGGCCTGAGATTTCGGTGAAGGAAAACATCGTGATGAAACTATAGGTCATTTTCTAATATTATCTAAGCTCCTGTAAGCGTGTTCAGCTGCGCTTGAGTTATAATCTACATCGTCACTTAACATCAGAAGAGATTCTGGTTAGATACTAACTTGTATTATGATAAAAAATTGTAAAATTTTGAAAAACAATTCATACTTACTTTTCATTCATCCCTACTGCTTTACTTCGAAATGATGATGTTTTTACACTTAATTCACATGATCCAAGTAACCTATTTGCAAATGAGCTGTTATAAATAACATTAAGTCATTGCTATTCCTGCTGCATGCTGAATAACATAGTGTAATATTAAACAAAATAGTGGTTAATTTTTTTAAAAGATATGTAGTATTTTAACCCTTATGTATTTATTGAAGTGAAACTTCTTATGCGACTTCCACATTATCGGTCTCTCCTCTTTGTGTGAGCCAGAGCGAGAGAGTAAATGTCGGTGTATATGTATATTGCACACTGTTTAAATAAAATAGAATATGTCTTTTAAAATGAAGTTTCACTTCTATCGTGTATGAATCGCACACACACCTTTTTTTTAATTTTGTCGTGACCTTTATCAGTGTCAAAATTTTATTGGCATGGAAAACATGTTTGAGTTCGACTCCTTTTGAGGTTATAATTTACATCAATATTGTATACTATTTATTCCACGTTCCAACTATCGCTATATTGTAAAGTGACAAATATACTAAGATTTTTAAAAATATTTTCATTTTATTCGTTTTATGTTTTATAAACAAATCACGTAAAACCTGAAAAGTACGGTTAAATAATTCAATCCTATAAATGAAATATGAAAACAATATATTATGGCCAATTAAGTTCGCAAATAAAAGTCTTCTTTGGTAGTTTTATTATATAATATGTTAAAGGTTTAGAATAATATTTTTTTTTCTTTAATTTAGCCATAAATTATATTCTTACAAATTACGACAGGAGTTTCAAAGTTACGTAGTTCAAAACCACTCCATATCGGCTTATGCCATTAAAAGGTCGGTAACGAGCATGTAATAATACGTCAGGTGTTGCAAGTATCTATAGATTGCAGTAACCGCTTGCTTGTTTGATACTATCGTGATATTAAACTATGAGAACATTTGTGAATGATCCAGGCATAGTCACGAGTGTGTCTTTTACAAATAATCAGTGTTGTTAATTAAGAAACTTTTACTGGTGAGTCGAGCATTAACGAGATGACTTGCAATGATCTAACCATTTATTCACTACTACACTATGCCTTGTCGTTCGTATTAAATAGATACACTGTATATTGGATAAACTATGGAACCAATATCAATCGCAGCAAGTACGTCGACCTCTCGCGTTAATAACTATGCATAACACAAAGCTATAATATATTACCCATCGGTAACCACTCAACCATTATAATCGGAGCTTTTAAAGTGGTCATAAAAACACCACGTCTTCTATTTATGTCAAGTGACGGGGATGTGGAGAAGTTCTTGTTACGATGGATGGCTGGCTACCTATACTTTTTAATTTATGTGTAACGATTCTTAGACATTTTAAAGAACAATTACATATCTGTACATATAATAAAATTGAAGTGTCTGTTTGTAATCTCAAAATAACACATTTTTACTAAATGCATATGAAATTATACACACCACCTATAACATTGAACCAAATTTAAAAATTTTTTGACTATCTCGTTTGTTCCTGTTGAGCTACGAAACAGTTGGACCGATTTTGACGGGGAATTTCACTGACAGATAGCTGATGTTATATGTAACTTAGGGTACTTTTATATTAGAAAAAGAATTAGGGTTCTGCGCAAAAAAACAATAAGCCTTTTTATAGTACACGCGAGCAGAGCCGTGGGCACAGCTAGTTGGATATCTAATAGTATACCTTAATGGACGCTGTGAAACCACTTTTTTATTTGGCACAGATTTCATTAGCGCTTTACTTATTATCGAGAAGGAAAATCAATTTTAAGCTTGCTTGCTGGTAGGGCTCGATAAATGTGTCTCACCTGATTCAACAGTTTCTGGCTTATGAAAACATGTTCAACATCGACACCTAACCTCAAAATTATTGGGATTTAGAGATAAGGCACTAACACACTAGCACATGGCACCACTCCTGTGGACTAAAGAATGCTGTCGGTCGAGCGCACGCGCGAATAGTGCTGCCCCAAAAAACGGTGTAGGTGATCCTTAGAAGATAGACATATACTATTGCTGACCTTTTTGGTTCATTTTAAGATCTACGATTATATAGAACATTAATTTGATATATCTCTTATGGTTTACTCAGCGTAAGCCATTTTTATACGCCCCAAAAGCGTCTGTTTTCCGAATTGATTCACCACTATCGTCACTGCTTATTCCGTATGTTACTTTATGTAGCAAAATATATGCTATAAACTGGTCAGATAACATATAATCTATGAATTAAAGGAAAAACCGTGTAAATCAAATTAGTGGTTTTCGCGTGAAAACGTGAAACGGACAGACAGAGACGTTGAGTTTTATAACATGTTTAGATGTGTTTTAAAATTCCCGTTCTTTTATATGTTCTTCTAGAATTGTATAATCATTTCTAAGATGAATTTTAGTTCAATATCATACAACATAAAGTTTTATTATGGATAAAGCCCACTTACTTATTGGAGCAAAACAATAGCGAACAGTTTAACAAATCACACAAAATATCTATCTTCATTTTTCAATATCAGAATTATTGCCTAATACGCTTCACTGGTTGTTACCAAACAGACTTATTGCATATTTATCTCTCGACATTTGACTTATGTTATCTATTTCGAAGTGTCATACATGCCGTTACTCTCTCTGTGGCTTATCTTACTACTTATTTACCAATACTGCGTAACTGTATTTTGCATGTTATTATAACAATGACTATAATTTATGTATTTAAATTTTTAATACACTGACCAGATTTTTGATTACACTTGACCTGGAAGCTTCCACGTCTTTTAATATCTCAGAAAATAAGAACGGTCAAGCTTACAAGGTTGGTCCGTAATCTATGAGAGATAGTCTTTTGTATTTTTGATGGCGCTATGTCTGGAACTACCAGTCAGTTTTAAATATTTCTTTTTGGATTTTATAGACTATTTATTTAGAAATGTTAGGATAGGAATGTTTTTGAGGAAGCCTACTTCCTCAAGGAAGGATATACTTCACAATATGACTCTAAGAAGCGGAAAAGTAAACATGAAGGTAAACCAAATTATATTTTAAATAATAAACTGCTCTTTGAAATATATTCAGAGATTTCTCTCTACTTGGGGCAGTCCGACTTGTGGAATACCTCCACCTTACAGAAGATCGTAGACAAATAATATTGTATAGTTTTTCTGTGGTGATTAGTGTTTCCATAGCTCCTTGGGGTAGGGTTCAAAATCGGCAACGCGGTAGGTGATTCTTATTCCTAAGCGTTCATAGGCTACGGTAGCCGCTTACCATCAGAAGGTCCATATGCTAGTTTGCCACTTTAATAGTATATAAAAAAAATCCAGTTATAGTCTTGTCTGTTTAACTTTTTAGGTACACTGTCACCAGATGGTTACTAAAATTCTAAAACCACATTTCACTAATCATTAAGCTACGCATAATAACTTAATAAGACATTGCGCGAATATACAAAGTTTTTAATATCTTTTAATTTATGATAAATAATATTATCTCATAAGAATGGAATCTTTGTTTTAGATAAATAAAGCGTATTGTAAAAGGATAGCACAATAAAAGTACCTTATCCCTATATAACGTAACTACCTATATACATCATATTACTTACTATGAACGCTACAATTAAACCTCTTTAAAAAATTGAGGAAATTTATAAGGTTACTCATCACCCTAACCCAAAACGGTTTTCTGGGTGTATGGGCAAATTAAAATCGATCCCGCAAGTAAATTTTAGCCCTAACAGAATCAATGCAATTGAAGGTATATCTATAATTCACCGAGCGGTATTTGAAACAAAGGTCATCACAATTCATAATATTTATCAAGCATCCTCACTTCAAAACAGAGACAAACAGTCCGGTCACAGATAGGCCAGAATGTTAACGAGCCTAGACAACTTGCGTAGTTAGTGCACGACGCGGCGGCGCTTAGTTTGTCTACCAAGCGTTGTCTTTGTATTGATTGATTGATTCTTGTTCCCTTTCTGTCAACACTAATTAAATGATCGGTTCGAAGATAAATTATTAGAATTATTATTAATGCTTTTTGATTCGTTTAAGACCTTATACATTTGTTTATATTTACGAAGTACGTCAGTTGAATATAAATAACATTTTAGTTTATGATCATTTATTTTATCCTGTCTATCGTGACAATTTACAACTTGAGTTTGCATATTTCTATTGTTTTATAAATCAGACAAACAATTGATTGGTTAGTTAATATATAAATCGTAATACAGTAGATTTCGGTTATAACGACGATGAAGGGATCACTATAATTCGTCGGTATATCCGGAAATCGCTATATGCCTGGGTAGAAAGAAAAAAAGAAAACAATATTTATTGGCAGACAATATAGCCACGCAATGCATACATATCGCCTGAATTCTAGATAGATTTAACTTCACTTATCCGAACATTTATAAACAAAAGTATATTATTACAACTGCTGCCGTCTATGAAAGTAAACAAATGATAAGAAAGCTTTATGATTGAAGAATTAACCTTTGTGTGTTTGTTTGATGACTCGGTCACCAGTAGCAAAATCTGCAAGAGATTTCTTGGAACTTGTTACAAATAGTTCGGTATACCCGAAATAGGCATTACATCCGAGGTCGTTATAAATAAAATAGACTGTATGTTAGGTACAGCTTTAAGAAATATTGCTGTGATGATTAATTCTATAGCAATAGACGCCAACAAAATCTAAAAATAATACGTCATAAATATATATCATAACATAAATTTTATACATCAAATATGAAAATTAAATAAAAATTGTATAATTTAAGTTCTGATGGAATAATTCTAAATGAAATAAAAACTACGATTGATTCGATATACATAATTTCTCTCAGAAAGAATTGGGTACGTAATTTAAATTATCATTTCTCTTGTATAATAAAATAGTTTTTTTTTTTACATTACTAATCTTATTATGAATAATGATGTAATTATTATTTTATATTTTTTTATAGTACGAAGTAACAAACATGCATTCCATCTGATGATAAGTTGTTACTGCAGTCTATGACTATATAAAACCATGACAAACAAGACCGCAATGCTAATAGAAGCCAGTTAGTAAAAGATTCCTACTTCTGATTACATCCTTTAATCGCCATCGTTTCATCATCCTTCGGATCAGAACACAGGAGCCCGAGCACTCTGCTTACCGGCAGGATAGGTCTAGGAATGGGACTTTCGCTGTAGAGCTTTGCACTGATTCTGCCACTTACCGTATGACATCTAATAACACGTTACAAAAACAGAGGATTTATTTAAAATCGCTAATACCTACTTTATCATTTAAGATACATAAAACATAATCAATTTAACTTGGAACATTTGAGACAGAGTTTGGATGTTTCACAAAATTCTTGTTAATCCATCAAACAGCAAAATTGTGAACTTGTTCGTCATTGTGGAAAGTTTTAGGGTAACTACCAAGGAACTTTGTTAACTGAAATTTAATGTCGCAAAGTTTGCGATAAGTGGAGTTAAGAACTGTACCCATTTCTTGCTTTGGACTGGTTTAATAAAGGATATATTATATAAATCACAATGAATATGAAGTATTAATAATTATATTAAGTATAAAAAACAAAGTAAAACTACTTTTCAGACTCTTTCTCTAGTTATTTGATATGTAAAAGTGAATTCGAAATAATACCACCGAACGTGAATTTTTATCTGGCTCAATAACATGCATAGTTTCATTAAGTTAATCACACTTATCTTACTCATACTAAAAACTAAACAGGACAGGATATACTGACTACAACATCCAATGTCTGGAGAGGGATACAAGAATTAGAAGACTAAGTATAATATTTTTTATAACTTTTTAGAAATTATACTTTTGAAGATTGCTCATTAGTTATCGTAGTATAGGATATCTCATACATAATGATTACTTGTGATGTATGCTTAAAGAGTTACACATGTTTAAATTCAAACTACGAAATATATGGTTCTTTAAATATGTCAATAATATTGACACTTATTATCTATAACTCTGGGGCTCAATATTTTCCCGAATGGTTAAAAATATTTTTAATGTCCTATAAAAATTTAAATAAATACTTAAATATAACATAAACGATAAACTAAAACTAAATCAGACCCAAGACACCGTACGCCTCATTACACCGACATTGCTGAGATATCCTGACTTTTAGACAATACTAGTTTGTTACGAAGTTAGTGGAGGCGCCAAGGGACCGCGTTAATCTGACAAGTAACAAAGCACAGTCAGCCTGTGGCTAGCTCAGTTTATTAACGGCCTCTGTCACTCTGTCGGGTAACTTTCAATTAGGGCCTTTCCTTCCACCAACAACTCCGACGATTAAATCCTCACCGTTGGTATTTCACAGATTAATTTACATTGCTGCATAGAACTTAAATTTACAAGTGCAGCTGTAATAAAGCGTCGATGAAAATGGTAACTGCAATAGAGAAATAGCAAAAACGGCTACACGGTAAGGTGATGGTGAATATTCTTGGCAATTAGACAAAACAGAAATTAGCAAATGTTTTCGCGACGATGTGGGTGGGTGTAGTTTAAAGGTCGAGTGAGTCAGTTTGTACAGATTACGTTGTTTAAACGACGTCCTGTTTTTTGTTGGGAAGAGAAGACGGCAATTTAATTGTTAAATTGGTGATTTTGTCTGGAGATTCTTGCCTTTAGTTAAAGTAGAAAATAAAGAAGTTACAAATATGCTTATGACTTTAATAGTTTATATAACATTATATGGTTATAATATTCCACTTTTACTATTATAATAAATATTGACTGAACCATACAACTGTTATTCAATTTCATTCAAAATAATCTAGAAACGTTGTTTTATGTATTGAGATTTTATGGTTTACAAACATGAATGCTTGTTGAAGAGGTTATTGTTTGTTCTGCTCTCGAGGTGATCTAATGAAATGCTTTAGAATATAGTTCCACAGACCGCGGCCCACTATCGATGTCTGTGCACCCGCCAGGGAATTTAAAGAAACAACGAAAAATAAAAGAAATCCAATAATTCTGAATATGTTGTTGAGACCATAGGTTTGTGCTGTGTACGCTCTACAAACTTATTAATTCAATGCAATTAAAAAAATATAATATCAATAAATAATTTTAAACTTTTCTTTGTAGTGGCTCACATCTCGCTCATAATCTGTCCGACTGGCCCTTAGTTCCAATAAGTCTGTGCATCCCTGCTTTAGAAAAACGATCCATTGAATACGTTCCAATCTTCAAACTTATTAAATCAGATTATTTAATCATGATTTGCATGTTAACATAAGGTTACATAGTAGTAGCTAGTAAACTGATTTAAAAGCTAAAGCATACACCTTAATTAATAATAATAAAACAATTGACATACTAAAAATCGATTTCTAATAAAACATTTACGACAGCAACGTAAGGGAGTAATGTGACCTTTAAGCCTAAAGGAATATTGTTATTCCAATAGATCGTAAAATTTACTACAGGGGATGGAATTGTCGTTGAACTCAGATCTTGAACTGTTTGTTTCACATATTACAATTTCTCTGTGGCAATCGAAATGTATGCAAACAATGTTGTTTAATGTAACAATAATATTTGTCTTGATAATAATCCGTTTAACGTGTCATATTACGAGATCAGCCTATGTTTATATTTCGCCTAGAATATTTAGCCATACTATATTATAAATCGGCTGTGACTTTTTCTGAAATCGTAGCACGACTAAGTGACGGTACTGTATTTGATGATTTTACAGTCCTTCACTAGTTGTTGCTGTCCTCTGCTTTCCCAAATATCTCTTCACGCTATGCTGTAGGAAGAAGGGAAGGCACTGACCGGTAGATCGTTCCACAGCTTCATAATTCATAGATATAACGTGGCGAACTTCTTTATTCGTGCAGAGATAGACGCTACCGTAAAGCCGTGGATCCAGAGCGCAGCGCGTGTGGTTCTGTTATGACTGTTGATTATTATTCAATAGCTCGCTCTTATTTAGTATTTACCACAAGAAGAACTTCAATAATTGTGTCAAGTCTGCATAAAATCAGTTTCTTATTCGAATATTTTAAAAATTCAATTCTTTTTCGTCTCATGACTTTATTTTAATTTTGATTTTATAGATATAAGACCATCTACAGTAAAAGTTGTCTACATTGTATTAAATTTATTAGGAGTTGAAGTAAATAACATAATACATCCTGTAGGTACAAAGGTTATACGAGTGATGACCTTAATATCTCATTTATACTGAAGACCACCGACGTCGGTCGGTCTTCGTTATTTTACATTGTAAGGTAGTAAAGTACGAGAAAGGACTTTTATCGACAAAGCTCATGACACATGCATAGTTCCATCTTGCTATCATGACCAGATTGTATTTTTTGTTCCTATTAGAAAATAAATACTTAAAATTTCTCTATTAAATAATTTGGTTGTTTGCACACGTTAATCTATTTATGAATTCACACGAGTGTGCCAGTAATTGCAAGAAAACGTACACAAAATTTAAAAGACTCTGTTACCATGATATCCTCTTTTGTTTTTAAATTAAAGTACATTTATACAGTATATTTTTAACATAACATGTATTTTATTAAAATAGTATTCGACAAAAGATTCTTTTTTTCAAACAACGGTACTATGTATGTACGTTTTAAATATGAATAGATACATCAAATAGAAGCTACATCAAATTATTTTGTATAGTTTGAACTTTATACTAAATTATTACCGCCGAACTAAAGCCAACACGTGAGATTAAAAGCACACGTCCCAATCAACCAATTATGAGCTAAGAGAGGATTTAGTCCATTAGCTCATTGGAGGAAATTAACAATTACTTGACTCTAAATAAGTCGTCGAGTTAAGTACGCCGTCAGTTATCGTTTGTCGCTGCCTCATATATCGCGACAGGCATAAGAGGAAGCAGCTTGTATACTCAAACAACAAAACCATTTTGACTACCAGATATTTAAAGATGTTGTTGAGCTTTCGATAATAACGTCATAAATCTTATTTTTGGATCACAGGTCTGTGTAACTAAATTTAACAGCAGTGGTAAGAATAATTTTCTAGTGAGTAATATCAAAACCTTTGGCAACAATAATTTTAATAAACAATTCATCACGGAAGCAATGATAGCTCAGCGGTAGCGTGTACGGACACTGTGTCGATCGACGTGAGTTTGAATCCCTACTAATAGCCTAAGCTTATTATACCGTAAATATCATTATGACCATAGCATAGAGGTAGGGTATTTTCTAATGCCCACCTGGCTAACTATCACCCTGAAATTGAAACTCTGTCATCATGCACCTATAGGTGTGTTCTGACAGGCTACGATTGAGAGCCAGTAACTCCACTAGGTTTATTAGCGTGTCTACGTTGGACCACATCGTCACTTAAAATCAGAACGCTACTACACCTATAAGCGTTAACCAAAACGTTTATATCAAAATTGTATAAAGTGCAGAAGCTGCACTCTCGACATTGTAACTGAGATGAGTTGATTGACTTATTTATTGGGAACGACGGCATAAATGCCATATTCAAATTATCGTCGATTAACATCTACAATTGTGTCGATATATCATCAGGCTTTAGGTGGATAGGTAGATCCGTCAATATTATCGATTCCCGTCTATTTGCTACTTCATCCCACGTCGGTTTAGTAAGACACTTTATAAGAAGATGAAGCCTCGTCAGTATAGAGATTGCTCATCATGGTTTGTTATTGACCGAGGTGATTTAACGTTAATTTCTAACATTTTCTTACTCCTTGAAATTACTACAGTGCACGTAATATTGATTCTATATATTATAATAATAATGGTGAGTTTTGAAGGACGATTTTCAGAACAGCGTCATATTCATGCCAGTCTGCAAATATTACTCTGTATGGGTGTGTTAGGCTATGTAAGTCAGGCAGGCATAAGGCATAGTATCCAAACCACGTTGTTATGGCAATGTATTCTTTTCTTGTTCTGAAGTCAATACGGTGTTCACTCTTGGAGATATAACTGGCTTAGGTTTGTGGGCTGAAAACGAGTGAACTCCTTTCTCTTTCATAGCAGATCCACAGTACTGGACTTCATAGCCACAACTTTACCGAACTCTTGGTGCGAACGAAAAAATTTTAAATCTCCTACAGTACCCTCTCTCCTTGAAATGCCACATGTAGGCAAGTATGATAAAGACGATTGCTAAAAATACAACCATTTTCCCCTACTTCATACACAAAATATCCACACTTCAATATTAACATTATTATTCGTTTCGGTTATTTGATCATTTCGCTTTCGTAAACAAATCCCTGTTTATTAGGTTATGTATCATGATCAAAGGCGGCGGCTTCTTCTATACATCTTATCTTTTTAACTTTCATAACTTGACGTGTTCTTATACGAGAATAATAAGAAAGCAAATGAGAAAAATACACTTATTTTTCTTATTTGGTTACTTTTAGCATTTAGAATTAGAATAATTATTTTGTGTATGTTCCTTATAAATTTGAATTGAATCACTGCAACTAGTCATGTATGTTCACTAACAGCAGAGACTACTGGTTGATAATAACAGATATACTATTCAAGATGCGTTTATTTGCTGACGAATATATGAACGTATCCATCCGGCGGCAATGAACTGCAAAAAATTGTGTTTTACATAAGTATAAAAGCATACGCTAAGGGTTTTTATCCGCAATTGATTTGAAATTACAAGATTTTACAGTCGATAAACTCTCGATCATTTACGATAAATATAAATGTAAGTTAACCAACCAGTTTCTCGACTTGCAAACGTTTATTCATTAGTGTATAATATTTCGATGTTTTCCGTGTAAATACTTTAACGGCTTTGAAC
The DNA here is from genome assembly GCA_947532125.1 of Saturnia pavonia. NCBI lineage: Eukaryota > Metazoa > Arthropoda > Insecta > Lepidoptera > Saturniidae > Saturnia > Saturnia pavonia. Next base: position 1,719,271 of record OX383901.1, read on the forward strand.
TTTGTATGTTAAATAGTCATCTTATTATCACGTAGGTACATTACGTACCCATTTATGAATGTAAATGTACTGATTTTAAAGTTTAACGATCGAAAACTGAGAAGAGTTCGGTTCACACGCTCGTCATGCTGTTATTTTTATAATGTAGACTCAGAGGTTTGTAAACTATTCAATTCAATATAAAGTGTGCTTTTGCATGTAGAACATCTAATTAAAATACGAGTAATTTCTCTTCTTATTGGGAAAGTTGTAAAGTAGAAAATTTTATTACCTTAAATATATATTATTTAATTTTCAAGCATACTAAATCCTAAATTAAAACCGGAATAATTATACGTGCTCTATAGTAGATACTCTTGTTTCTTTTTAATTCTTGTAGATAAGTACCTGCTTTTTAATTCCATTTAAACATCTTGACCTACTCGACTCTACTATTTGACCTCTTAATTACCGATTTTGATTTACATGTTGTTCTAATTGAAATATTGACGTAAATTACCTCAAAATTTTATTAATGTGAAGCAAAACTTACGTCAGAAATTATTGTTTTATAGTAACGACCGCTTTCTATAACTAATAGTATGCAATGTACAATCAAAAAACAACAGTGACTAAGGAGAGATCGGAAAATGGATAATATATATAATTGCTTGCTTGATTGCTGAATACACACTGGCTGAATCCGGAAGCCGACACGCTAAGCATGCCACTACAAAGGCTGTTAGAACTGATGTATGGCGGTTCAGATCTTTGAATTAAAATACTGTCTCTAAGTATTTAACGATGTTCTTCTGCATCTGCGATTGAAAACCAGTTTCCATTTTATAAACACCTCATGCATCGTCGAACATGTGTGGTCAAATACTACTTTATAATATTATGACAACAATAATGTTTTATTAGTTCACGTTCAGCAACGGTATTAAAGGATCTTCATCCTATTTCCAAGCACTTAAACGTTATCAGACTTTTATCTGGTGCTTATGCACGCGTCGGGAAGCACATTCGCTAATCGGTAAATCGCTTTGCTCCCCATAGATGGTACAACGATAATAACGTAAGCGTTTTATGTGCGGATTCAAGGGGAAATCAGATTAGGAGCAATTTGCCATGCTTTTAAAAATAAATTAATAAAGTTTTGGAGAGGACAAATTGTATAATTTTATATTTCTAAGTTACTTTTGGGTGGTAAGGCACTGGTGTCGGATGACTAAGAATACTATAAGCAAATTCTTCATGATGATTCCTTATACATTCATTCAAAGGACTGAAATTACAAGAAGGTACCAAATTCAAAATTTTTGTTGTTAGATTGCCACAACTGTTTTTCATTTTGGCGCGGAGTTTGAGTTGTATTTGTCATTAAGATTAAATACAGAACATATCTAGTGTATTGCGAATTTCATAATGAACAAAAACATCGGACAAAGAGTTTGTCTTAAATTTTGCAACGCCAATGGAATTTCGTGTTTGGAGACACTGAAAATGTTACCGGTGAATTGACTTTATTAAAAACACGTGCTTATAATTGGTACAAATCCTTCCAAAGTTTTCGAAATATGCTAGAACATTTGCCTCGCCCTGGTAGGCTATCATTGTGAATGAATTTTTGACCAAAAACTCTAGAAATACAATCGAGCGACCACTTTATTTACCAGATACGGCTTCAGCCGACTTCTTTTTTTTTCCTAAACTCAAATTACCACTTCGTGGCACCCGTTTTCATTCGGTAGAAGACATAAAGGAGAATTCACGACGAGAACTAAACTAAAGTCAGGATAAAGCGTTTAAAAATGTTTTGATGATTGGATTATTCGTTGGCGGTAAGTGTATCGTTTCTGGAAGAGCATACTTCGAAAGCGAAAACATAAATTGGGATGAATGACTAACATTCTGTGTAATATAGACCATTTCCCGGTATTTTTTTAACAGAGTAGTACCTTGCACGGATTCTGCGTACCACTCTTACCCAGGTAACGTCAGATCAAATCGCACAAAACAGTTATTTTAAAAATATATGACAATAAAAGTATGCGATCCTAGTTATACGTAAGCACTTTTCTGGCCCCGGATACCATTATACCAAACATTCGTGGATTGATCCGGATTCGAACCATCGGAAATGCATAATACATGCGACCTTACAAACGTAGGTCGCCGAATACGTAAAAAGGCATTTCGTGCATGCCCTCTTCTACCATTTTGACAAACTATTACAATGCCGTTCAAATAAAAAGTACAAGTAGCAAATACTATAATATATACTATGTATATTCTGCTTTATAACGATAATCCTTTTGATCAAATCATTACACTATCAACTAAAGAATTGTTTCTTTTCTTAGAATATTACGTGTGAAATATTGAAAATGGGACCCATTTTCCACGATATGTAGCTCCCTACGTGCTCCTAAGCAAATACCACCCTATACCATTACTGACCCTCCACCATAAGACTCTCTTCCAACAATTTTACACAACGTATCTTTCTCCGTGCCGTCTCCAAACTTTGACCCTTCCATCATCTGACTTAAGACAGAATCTAGACACGTCCGTAAGAGTACCTATCCCCAAATGTCATCATCCCAATTTGGGTGCGAACAAGCAAAATTGAACCGAGCTACTCGATGACCTGCGGTGATAGCGATGATTGAAATATCGACTTGAAAAGCAACATTAGACACCTGTTTTTCTTTATTACACTTGAGATTATTAACCAAACTATTCTTATTAAAACATTACTGAAATATAATTTACACGACTCCTAAAGCATTGGTTCTTGAAAATAAAACAAAAACAGAAAATCACTTTGAAAATAATAGCCAAAAAGTCACGGTATCTATATCAAAAAAACTGTAGTTCTGCCTATTAATATGTATTATATTTTTTTCCATTTTCCCCCATATGGCATATTCTACGACATAAATATGACATATTTTTTTGTCTGTTTATTTGATTTTTATGAAATTTTATGCAAGGCTGTAAGAATTACCAATAATATTTTTTTAAATCGTAAAATAAATTATAATTTTTTCAAAATAAAAAAAAAAACATTTTTATAAATTCTATGTAATAAATAACATTTCTTGTTACTATTGATATTAGTTGCTTTTAACAAGACAGAGAAAATTGCTTGTGTTAGTTTTAACAGAAAAAAAATTTGTTATATAGTTTTATTTTTAATTATTATTAATTTTATTTATTAGTTTTATACTTAATTATTATAGTTTGTTTTTAATAGGTTGATTTATAATATTAACGGTCTTTCACAACTAAACTCCTCTTTATACATCCTACATAATTAGTTATGACTGGTTTTCATAATTTTCTAAATGATTTTAAGAACTAAGATACAAAACGTTTGTATTGGACTGCAGTGTAGTCGGTGAAGATTTACATGGAAATTTTGTAACTGTATTCCATTTGGGAGCGTAATGGCGTTCATTTGGAATGCTTATTTGCAGGGCACAGGCATATCGTGTCAATGATACTCGTATTTTTTACTGTATATGCAAAATAATTGTAATCATTGTGATGGTAATTACATTACAATGCAATATTTACTGCGATCATGAATATACTTTGACAAAGATTATTATCATATACTTAAACTTTCTAACACATACAAGATTTTAATTGGCCCTAAAGGCAAACATCATATTAACTAATTATGTATGTATTTATTTTAATTATTTACTGAACTGTTTATGTATATATTTTAATAATATTCTAGAATTGTATTTGATCATTTTTTTTATTTTAGTGTTTATTTTGATAGTAAAGTCAACGATAATATCTTTTCACCAGTTAGCCGGAAAAAAATGCATTTCGGAAAAAATGACTTAAGTAGATTCATTCATTAATATTTTTTCTACTTACTCTGTTACCATGATTTGCTTAATTAACGAATGCATTATACCCTATATAAAATTTAGTTTTATTTAGTACCATATCTATACTTCAAAGAAAACTCAAGACATAGATTTTTGTTTGTTTGTTTGAACGCACTAATCTTCGGAACTACCACGCAAATTTGAAAAATTTTCTTCTTTTTATAGCCTACAAAAGTTAAATGCTATAATATAACTTGAAATTACGACTATAAGAAGTGGAGCAGGAACCACGAACGTCAAGCAATCTGGAAGAATGTGTAGGCAAGTACGGGAAGTGAACGATAGGGTACACGAGTGCGTCGGCAGTGACGCGGTAGAGTTACTCGAATTAATTTTTCATGGGTGAAACCATGGAGCACAGCTAGTAAATACAAGATTACGTTGTCGGTTTCTTATTTAGCTATGATATATCAGTTTCACTATGACAATCTACAATTACTCGTATGTGTTAAATGAATACATATTTTATCTGACAACAAGCAGACAAAAAAACTGAAGTGTTAACAACACACGATTCGTAGAGAGAGTTGTGAGTTTTTTGACCAAACTGTTCAATGACAAACAAAAGAATGCAATTTCATCTATAAACTTTCTAACTTGAAGTAACTTGGATATAAATAATTTTGATAGTTTATGAGAATTTTGATGAATAAAGGAGGTAGGGCAAAAAGAGGTTTCTTTGGAGATTTATTTCTACTTCGGGCTGTCCGACTGGTGAAATACTTCCACCCTACAGAAGATCGCAGCCAAATGGCCTATTGCTGTTTTCTTGCGGTGAGTAGGGTTTCACGAGTTCTTTGGGGTACGGGGGTTCAAGGTCGGCAACGCGCTAGTGATACCTAAGTCACATGCGTCTATAGGCTACGGCAACTGCTTACCATTAGGCGAGCCCTACTATGCTTGTTTGGCACCTTTGTTGTATAAACATAATAATACATTTATATAAAAGACCACGCGAGCAAAATTACGGGGATGGTAGTTTCTAAAAAACAGTGACCACTTGCTATATACTAGCTGAGCTACACAGTTTCACCCTTGTTCAATTTATTCGACAACTTTCCACCGCCGCGCCTCAACGCACACATGTAACCTATTATTGTTCTCACTTGCCTGCAGTTTGCCAGATTGCTTGAAGTTCACTGTCACTGCTCCGCTCCTTAGGGTCATAGCGTAAAGTTATATACCTATAACTTCCCTCAATAAACAGGCTCAGAGATAGTTTCATGTATTAAAGCATTCAAACAAACAAGCAATCTCTTAAACTTTATAATGTTTGTATATATTTATTGTTATAGTACATGCATACTTATTGGAATATTAGATATTCTTTATCTTAATATATTATGTTCACGGATGTTTAATATAAAGTACTATTTGACCACTCCTGTGCAAGTATTTGCACAGCCAATACGATATGAATTATAAAACATAGCGTACAAACGTCATTGTATTATAGTTTTTTGTTTTTTTTACTCACAAAGCTTTGTTATGAATTTCTCTATGTTTTATGGTCTGATTTAAAAGCTTTTACGCAAGATATTATACATTCTGAGTTTAGATAAATTGTGTAAATTTTTTTCACACAGAAACATGTCTACAGTTGTGTAATATTCGATGCTGTTTAACATAACCAGACAATGTTGATACTTTTGATATATTTACTAATCTAATTCCTGTTGACTCTTATATAAAACCAATTTATTAATAATATAGTTTACCTTTAAAAAGCGAAATTATTACATGATTTTTTAATACTGTTAAATTGAAGCGAGTTCCTGACATTTTTTACACATGTTGATACTTTTACTAACAACATAATTTAAATAAGTTTAATACAACATTGATGTTTTATAGTATTTTCGGGTCAAATATTGATGATTGTATTTTAATAGGGCACTTTTTAATGTTGGTATATATCTATACTTAAGGTCATGGAATGTAGGATCGTGGTCAGAAGCCAGCTTTACAAAACATTCCGTTTATCCCTTGCGCCAGCTCGCAAATGCTTTTGTTAAAGCGATTTTATTGTTATCGATTCAATGAACGTAGTTTTTTGAATCGATTCACTTCCAAGTGTTGAGTGTTATGAATGATTTATTTTTATCTTCTGTTTATAAGGATGCCGTGCGCATACGAAGGCTTTGATCTTCGATATAAAATGATCGTAGCCGTTATATATATAACAGTCGTCAAGTTTTCTGACTAAATACACGGACGTCCCTGTATTTTTTTTCGTTCATGGAAATCCATATTTATGATGTTAGCGGAATGATTGTATCTAGTTCACATAATGCTCAGTCCTTAGTGGGGAAGCAACCTACACTAAGCAACCTCATGAAGATACGTGCCTCAGCTTAGACTGTTAATATTTATTATAATAATTAATTTATAGACAAAATAACAACACATAGGACACACTGCAGTGGAAGCTACAATGTATATACTAAACGCCACCTGTATTTCCTCTCAACTTCACCAAAGAGGAATCTGCTATTCAACCCTGGCGCATATTGCTATGGTTATGTGATCATCAGGTTCTATAAAAACATTTCTAGAACGACGCTGTTTTATCTTATGACCAGTAAGGGTTTGGATGATATGTGGCGACATGGAAATAGAAATTGGTTGCATTATAAAAAACTTATAAATAGTGCAAAGTTCACGGTCACTTGTAACCATTCGAATTAACTTTGTTCTGTGTAATCTGAAGTTGTTGAATTAAGTTTTGTGATACGTGTATAAAAATTACACTTACATAGGTCATAATTAGTCTAATACAAACTTTGTACCTTGTTGGTTTGATTTTTTTTTTAATAGTTCATAAATTTTTAATTTTTTTATGTTTATGAAGATAATCTTACGTTGTCATTTGATTTTAAACCAAGCATAACTAGTTTTTTTTATATATATGGTTATGCTTAATTTAAAATCAATGGGCATTAGGCAAGATTGCCTTCATGAGCAAAATAAATATATACTGTACAAAAAAGAAAGCGAACCAGCACCGCTAATAAACAACTTCTGGGCAGACTACACTCAGAAAATCTATTTCCAATATCGCAGTCATGTCTGATGTTTGGCAAGCGTTCTATGAGAACATTATCACCGTAATAATCGATTCGAACCCAACCCATTGTTATGTCGGTCTATCCGACCGTTTCATTTTATTGTGCCGACCCACGGTTCACTCTGACCCCATGTTTAAGACTGGAAACTATTCTATAACCCTTATGGTATTGGAATAAGGGATAAATGTTACTATACAGCTTAATAATATCGTTAGAAAAAATAAGAGGGTTTAACTGTGTTAAATAGGTATGAAGTTATTGTATTGTGATAAGTTTAAATTGATTATTTATTTTAAATGCGTTTTTTGTTGTTGTGAGAATCATTTAAAAATCAACGATTCTTCGTCTAGATATGCTTAGATATATTTTATTAACTAGCTGTTCCCGCGGCTCCGCTCACGTGAACTACAGAATAACGTCAGTCGAGCGCATAGGCACAAAAGACGGAAAACGAAAATGCTTATTTCGGGTGATCCTTAGAAGATAGACATATGCTATCGCAAATTTTTTATAGGTCTTTTAAGATCTACAATTACGTAGAGCATTAGCTCCATATATTTCGTATGGTTTACTCAGCGTAAGTAATTTAAGCGCCCCAAATGCGTCTTTTGTCCGAATTGATTCAGCATTATCGTCACTGCCTATTTCGTATTTACAAAATATATCCTATAACCTGGCCAGATATCATAATAGTTATGAATTAAAATAAAAACTAAAAAGTCGGATTAGTGGTTTTCGCGTGAAAGGAACATAAACGGACAGAAAGACAGAGAGATGTTGAGTTTTATAGTATGTATAGATGAAAGAAAATAATATATTATTTTTCTGAAGCTCTCTAATACGCATTCCACTATTTAGTTTTTCTTTTATAGCAGCCCAGCCGTACATCCAAAAATAGTGACGACCACAGAAATATTGGCTCTTCATCGCCGGCCATCTCTGTCATGTCAACCTGGACACGTCTCACGCTTCATATACACTGTCTGATCCCGGAACGCGACAAACTAAAATAGAGTCACTGTGACGGTTTTATCACCATATGAATGGTAGTTGCGATGTAATGATGGCAATGATGGCTCAGTGGTAGCGTGTACGACTTCGCGTCGATTTACGTGAGTTCGAATCCCTGCAATGAGTCTGAGCTTTCGGTAAAGGAAAACACCGCGAGGAAACCATAGCATGGTGGTAGGGCTTTTCTAATGCCCGCCTGGCTAACTACCATTCTCAAGTTGAAAATCTGTCGCCAAGCACCAATAGGTGTGTTCCGGCAGCTGCACTTGAGACCCAGTCTTCCACTAGGTTTAGCGTGTTATCAACTGGGGCCATATCGTCTCTTATAAGGAGAGATTGTGGCCACAACGCCAGACCTATAACGATAAAAAAAATCGGACACAGATCCCTACTACCTCGCTTAATTACTGGATATACACTAGTTGATCCTGGAACAAGACTCACGTGCTGTGCCGCTATGACGTCTATTGCTATGTTATACTTTGTGTATGGTGGTCACGCTCCAATCGGATGCAATTTTCGTGTCCAAGCACCAATTGAAAAATATAGATGTTAATTAAAATATCATTACAAGATATAAGTAAGAATAACGAGCAGTATTATTATTAAAACACCCTCGTCATATATCAAGTTACTACTAATTCTTTTTTTATTTCAATAGAACCGGCTAGTGCGTCATTGCCAGAATGAAAAAAAAAATCCACCAATAATAAAATTATCGGGGAACCGCCGGGCTATTAACTGCAGACCGCCCGTGAAATATACGGACAGCCCCAAGCGCCAACGCAGGAGACGCGACTACGGTCACGGTGGGTAGAAGAAGCGGTTTATTTATTTATTAGATGGCGCCTCGTACATGGTAGTTGAATATATTTTCATTACGAATACCATTTTTATCCATTTTTTTAAACACCTTTGAGATTTAATATCAATTGGAATATTTTAATCAATTCCATTTTTACTCGTATATATTTCATCAACAGCGTGTAACATAAGCATTAAAATAATGTTTGAATTATTCATTTTTATGAAGAATTAACGGAGATATGGCGTTGCCAAAAAAAAATACGTTTGAAGAATAATATACACTCGCTGTGCCTGCTACTTCGCTCGCGTGTACTACAGAATGCCGTCGGTCGAGCGCACGCACCAATCGTGCTGCTCCCGCTCAAAAGGCGGAAGACAAAAAGTCTTATTATGGGTGATCCTTATAAGATAAAAAAACAACAGAATGTAAGCGATAGCATATATATAAGGTCTAAAAATATGTAGAGCATTAATTGTATATATATCGTATGGCTTACTCAACATATGCCATTTAAGAGAGTATTTTTTCGCCCCAAAAGAGTATTTTTTCCGAATTAATTCACAATTATCGTCACTGCTTATTTCGTATGTTACTTTATGTAATAAACTATACCCTATAACCTGGCGGCCAGATAACATACCTATGGATTAAAGGAAAAACCATGTAAATCGGATAAGTGGTTTTCGCGTGAAAAGAAAATTAAACGGACAAACAGACAAAGAGACGTTGAGTTTTATATAATGTATAGATGATTAACATCTGTGATTGTTATAATTTTCATTACTATTCTTATTCATGAAACTGAAAATATGTTCAAATGTTAAATGGAATATACCTACATAGTAATAACATCGAATTAAATTATATAGGATAAAAGGAATCAAACAAATTAAGTGAATAGAAATATGATCAATAAGTATATCAATTATTAAGATATATTATAAGATACTATCTGTGCTTGTGACTTCGTCCGCATAGAATTTAGTGTATAAAGTACAGCTAAAAAAAAGATATATAGATGTACTGAAACTCCACATCGGCGATTTAACTGTTTTTCACGCTTTGCGAATGTCTCGGATTCCTGAGACGCAGCATGGTACTCACGGTTAGCAGTCAGCCTTGCCTCACATACACTACTTTAAATCGATCGATATTCTGACATACGTCTACACTGTGAATTTAACCTAATCCACTTTCTATCAGAATTTTACATACATGCACCTAGACGTAGACATACTCCTTCTACTGTAACCTATGTATCGCCATTTCTTAGAATATGACCACAACCTTAGCGATAGAACGCGTGATATTTATGCTTACTTTATGCAGAGAGCCTGCAGAATATCCCCGGCTACAGAATTTACCGAGCTTAATTCATTTAGCTGTGAAAAACTAAGCTCCATACATTCCACCGTGTATGCATGACCAGCGCACTATCGAGCTGGGCAGGAGGCATTTTGAAACCAATGAAAATTAAAACTCTGCATAGTATTATTATAAATGCTATAAGAAATATGGAACAATACCTTTCAAATGAATATTAAAACAAAAATATTTCATAATTGTATTTATGAACACTGGTAAGTGTTAAATAAAAGGAAACCAGTTACAACAACGTACATGACTTAGAACGACCTTGCTGTTTTGAAAGCTCCATTTGAATACCCTGGAATTAACACATTCCATTCTTTAATCTCCAATAGTCTTAAAATTATGTCGCCATATTTTAATTCTACGCATAATTTAATAAGTCATCTGAAATTCACAAACAGTTATTTAAAACAATAGAGAATTGTAGATTTTCATATTTAGTGTAACCCATACATGAGCCAAACTAGACTGCAACCGATATAAACAAGTTTTAGATAGACGTATGTACTTAGAGTTTTGGAATCAAAAGGTTTCGTGTAAATTCAACTACGTTGCATCATGTACCAGAATCTGAAAACGTTATAAATTTAATACGCTTGAATAGTGTTCTACTTGTGTCTTTCTTTTATTTTCTACGAATAAATCCTTTACTGCAAACAAACGGTATTTTATTACCCACGAGCGTAAAATTTTGTTTCAAATTTACAAAGTTTCAAATCCAAACATTTACTCAAATTTGATTTCAATAACACTTAACGAGTGAGTCACTTGGTTAAAACTTAGTATAATCTATTCCAAATCAAAAGCCTTTTGAAATCTATTTCCAAACAGAATTAATACAATTACCAGATTCAAATACGCTATGCTGCATTTCGTTTTCGGTAAAACTATTCTAGTATTAGGTGTGCATAGAGTGTGTCACCCCTTGTAATGGATACCGCATAGATCATACAATTAAAATTAACTATACAGTCACACACACCCTATACGTTTATCCAACTCCCCGGTGTCATAACACCTACGTTGTAGATCGTATGGCATTTATTGAAATAGTAACTATCAGCCTCTTTGTACAAATGAAAAGTCGCATTTTAATTAATTAGCGACGGAACCCTTGCGGCGACGGAACCCTTGCAGCGACGGATCGTGAGAAACGGACAGACAACCGTCCAAGTTCTAGAGTGACAACAAAATATAATTATTAGATTTAATTAACTTACGATATTTAGGATGTACTTAATAATATGAAAACTATCAAATACACATAATACACAACAATGATACACATAATTGTATATAATATTTCTCTACACAAGTAAATAAAATTAAAGTTTCTGTAATTTCGAAGTGTTTTTTTTAGTTTATATTTTATAAGTCCATTGCCAAATCCTAACATGCATTTTTAACATTTTTGTGTGTCTGCCGATTTTAACGGGACTTTAATTTGCAAGTATAGACTGTTTCATAAAATAATCTAGGCTACATATCATTACGTTTTTTTATCTTAGTAGTTAAGCAGTAATGATACAAATACAATGAAAAAAGAAAACCTCTTTTTAACTTACGACACATATTTCCCCTGGATCATTATATAAAAGTGAACGAAGTCACAGGCCTGGTGCCTAATATATACTAAAATAACAAATTTAAATAAAAATCTTGCGCCTCATGCCGTTTCTCTTTAACATGTTTTGTTTGTGTATATGGCAGAGCGAAACGTGTACCGTAAATTGTTTTTGTCTAGATAGTTTGTAATTAAATATTAAAATAAATACACCTGTTGTTAGTTATCAAAAATATTATACAAATTTACAATTAATTACTTTACAGATAACATAATTTTGTAAGTTTCATTCAAATTAGTATATAAGTGACGTGATGTATCTTAATTTTATGTTACAATATATGATACAACCTTTATACAATATACATACTAGTTGTTCCAACATAAAACATTTCCCACAGTATCATAAAGGCTTTTTTGTACTTTTTTTGGTTTCCGGAATAAAAAGGATCCCTTATAGTGTCAGTATGTCCTTATGTATAAGCTGTCTGTATATATAAGCTCTTTATGTTTTCATTTGGTTCGTAATAATATCGTTATCAGTGTACAGACAGCCCAAAGCTTATGTTTTATACCACACGCTGACAGAACCCATGGCAACTTTATAATGAGTTCGTTAAGCCTTTAGTTCGCTCGTTCCCCAGATAAAACGCTATTGGAAAATTCTTATTGATTTTATGAAAGTTTATGTCTTTTAATACAAATATATTCTTCTTAACAAATTAATTTTATTCAATTATTATAATTGATACCTACTATTTTTTGATTTATCTAATAACTCATTCCAATAACATAGAAAGGGAAATTAATTTCCAAATTAACTAATCAAAAATACCACTATATTAAATATAATAGATGCGATAGTACGTTTGTTTGAATGTTTGTCCAGCAATCACGCTCACACGGCTGGACCGATTGTAATAAAATTTGGCATAGAATTAGGTAATGGAATAGGAAAGAGGATACTTTTTTATTGACTAGTCGAGTGTGTAGGCAAAAGATAGTTAATTCACTGATACAAATAAACCAAAACCAATACTGAATGTTCAAGTTTAGCGATCCTCACAGCTCTGTTTGAAACCTTGCGATCAAACCTTTTTCTACCCTAATATTCCAATATTTATGTAGAGAGGTAGGACACAAAGAAATTTCTTTGGATATTTCCCTCTACTTGGGGCAGTCCGACTGGTGGAATACCTCCACCCTACAGAAGATCGCAGTCAAATAACCTTGTGCTGTGTTCTTGCGGTGAGTAGGGTTTCCAGAACTCTTAAGTAGGGGGGGTTCAAGGTCGGCAACGCGCTAGTGATACCTATGGTATTACAAGCGTCTATAGGCTACGGTAACCGCTTACCATCCGCAACCCGTATGTTTGTTTGCCACCTTTGTTGAATATAATTATAATAATATTTTTGAAGTGAAACTTCTTATGCGACTTCCAACACGTTAAACGTTTATAACGCACATTATCGGTCTCTCCTCTTTGTGTGAGCCAGATCGAGAGAGCAATATATTATCGGTCTCTCCTCTTTGTGTGAGCCAGAGCGAGAGAGCAAATGTCGGTGTGTATGTATACTGCACACTGTTTAAATAAAATATAAAACATCTTTTAAAATGAAGTTTCACTTCTATCGTGTGTGAATCGCACACACATCTTTTTTTTGTCTAATACCTTCATTCCATAAATCTCCGTTATTACTATGATTGCATTTTTGAACGATAATCTTTCACACGGCGATGATATTTCAAATGAAATATAGTTTGTAGTGTATAAAACGTATAGTTGATATATGTACATTACAGTAGTAATTATGGTATATCTCATTTTGGGATCAGTCAGTGTATATCCAGCTGCTGAGAGGCTTTGTCGACATGAAAGCATCAATTGGCGATGTATTACCTACCTCTCGGCGGACTTCGTTGTTTTTTGGTTTTACTGTGTCATAGGCACAATGAATTTACTTCAACATACTCAACCATTTGCGGTGATCGAACTGCGAATTCTTCTTTTGATGGACAGCAACTAAAATCTAATAGCACTTTTTTCTTCATTGCCAAGCATAAACATCAAGTATAGATTACAGTAAGGCAGGTGTCACTACACCAAACAAACCTTGTTTGATTAATGATAAACTTCAACGCCGGCTTACATTTTACAAAACCGCCAAGTTCTACGTTGATGAGCTACACTGAATTCGACATTGTAAGTCTAAAGATACAGTAGAATTTCCTTTGTACCAATTCTAAATTCCGGTAGCTCATGATGAACATTCGTGTCAAAGTTGATAGCGAGATGTATTTTGTACTATTTATTTTTTATGTTACTATAACTTATCGTTACGCGGTATTGGGAATAATGTGTAAAGAGATCGCATCATTTCTTTTAGAAATTTATATGATAGGAGACGTTGGAAGACTTAAAAGAATTTCTTTACACAACATGTCTTAAATACAAGAATGAACACCTAATTAAAGATTGTTTCTTTAACGGAAATTGCTAGAAATAAAGTTTTCATTCTACCGTCTATAACTTGGATAGGTGTTGTAAAGAGCAATTCAACCTAATTCTTTCTTCTCTCTTTCATAAAAGAATCGACACGCGCTGGGCTCCGAAGCTTTACGGTAACTTCCATCTTGGCACGAAGAAAGTAGTTCGCTATGTCATATTATTGCCATACTTTGAAGATGTGGAACTATTTCCCGGCCAGTGTGTTCCCTCCTTCCTACAATATGGCGTCCTTCAAACATAACGTGAAGGGACATTTGAGTAGACCGGCATTATAGCGACGACTGACAATAGATTCCAGATCCGTTGATGGTTGCCGTTCTTTTTTAATTGCTTACCATGAGATAACATTGTCTAGATACAATAAAAATGATTGTTTCAATTGATACAATGTTTATTAGTAAGGGTATAAAAGATTACAATAAAATACTATAAATTATAAAGTAATATCTGGCAATTATCCTCGATCAAAGCAATGAACACTCGTACGATGATCTCGCACATTTTAATGTGTTGGCCTGTTTGACGAAATTAAATAAATGTCGCCAAACACTATATATATTTTTTTCCATAAAAACACATTATCATTTGATATCTGTCATAATTTTATACAAATACTTATCGAGAACATGATAAAAATATTAAAATCTATTGACAGGAATTTCTTGTTCTAAATTGGAAATTGGATAAGCTCAGCAATTTTTTTATAAATATCACGTGCTATAAAATAATAACAGCATAAGTAAACAAGTAGCTTATCGTTTTGATAATGTATCGTGCCATTTCTACCGCGTGTAATAACCGGTAAGTGTAAATACAAGAGACTGAAACGACACGTAAATTAAAAAAAATCCCGTTATCGTAAACATTATCTACAAGATAAAGTCGAAATTAATTGTCGAATTTCGGTGAGTCAACATACTTTGATATCTAACATCCACTACCGCTTTTTATAATTATGTTAATAATATACTATTATTAAAATTACCACCTATATATCTATACTACCGTCATAAAGAGGTAAAATTTTTAAATAGACTTGTAGATATAAAATAATCTACTAATGAACCACTGATCCGATAGTAAGAATAGGCTAGTTGACTCTTTTTTAAAGTAGGTCTTAAATTATGAATTATTGTCCGATTAAAGGAAAAAAAAAACTTTGTTTTAAAAGTTTACTTCTTGTAAACAGGCGAAAACGCTGTCAGCCGTATTAGACTATACCTATAGTTATATATCTTTGCTGTGACGTTATACGGGTCAAAAACAAACATTTGATATTTAGCAAATGTTGCCATTTTAATAAAAAGTATCGACATTTTTACAATGATGAACGTTTGCTAAATGTCAAATGTCTTTTTTACAACCCGTATGACGTCACAGCACAGATAATATATAGATTAATATGGCTGACAGCGTTTACCGAGTTCAAAATAATGAAAAAAAAAACAATTTTTAAATTGAAAATATGTAGCCATCTTACACTTTTAATATCTGAAATCGATAAATATTGGGTTCTTAAGTCAAATAGTACAGAAAATATTTCATTATAGCGCCAAATTTGAAATGAGGCAAGTAGCCTATTCTGTCACAGATGGAAAGCTACGTACGTATAATCATTACATTATAGGTTTTGTTTTTTTTACACGCAGCAGTTATTCGTATAATGTAAAAGTTCAGATAATTATTTTATGTCGTATTGTACATACAAGAAAAGGGAACGACTGCGAGAATTCCTATATTTATCAACAGTGGTAGGTATAATGCTGACCTTGTATTTTCTCATAAAAGTTCTTCGTAACTGAAAAAAACTGGCTGGCCACAAAAGACGACAAAGCGGAAAGCTGTAGGTGAGTTACTGTGTTGTACTGATAGTCATAATTTAATGGGATACTAATACTGTCTTCCTGTTTATTTATTTATTTATTTATTTAAACTTTATTGTACACCATATATTACAAAAAACATTTAAATACATAAAATTTCTTATTGTTACAAAGGGCGGCCTTATTGCTGAAAGCAATTTCTTCCAGGCAACCTTTGGATGGATATGTTTTAAGGACAAATTAGAGCTAGTATGGGTGTAACGAGAACTTTAAATATATATAAAGGTGTACTATAAATATATATAAAGTTATACATATATAACATAAAGTTTATCACAAATAATATATATAGATACTATAGTTAAGGAAGAAACAAATATGTGATAGACTATAAACCTAATACAAAAGTTTTGAAGTCGTTCGAGCTTATCTAATTGGGCTTCTGTAAGATCTAAATAGCTAACGTCAGCATAGTCAAGCACTGGAAGTAGAAGGACTTGTGCAAGTGAAATTTTAGTGGCAGTAGGGAGAAAATTCCGTAGTCTTCTTAAGCACCCAGCAGACGCAAATATTTTCCGACTTACTTCTTGAAGCTGTGGACCCCAAGACAAATTTTTGTCGATGTGTATTCCTAAGTTTTTAACTTTGTCACAAATTGGAAGAACAGCACCATCAAAAACGATACAAGGGAGTTTTGCTCTATCGATTTTGGCAGTCAACCTTGAACTGCCAATAATAATGACTTGAGTTTTCATGGGATTCACCCTGAGGCCAAATGCCTTACTCCAATCACTAATGCGTGCTAGATCACTATTAATATTGTATAAAGCCTGCGGTAGATTGTCGACAGTAGCTTGTGTATATATCTGTAGATCGTCAGCGTAAAGATGGTAAGAAGAAACTAAATTGTTCAATACAGAATTAATGAAAATACCGAAAAGTAAAGGGGACAATACTCCACCCTGCGGTACACCAATAGAAGTCGAGCACCAGGAAGAAAAAGTATCTTCGATACGAATACGTTGTCGGCGACCACTCAGGTAACTACTAAACCAGCTACTAACTGAAGAAGATACATTTAGAGAGCGAAGTATACCTATTAGAATATCTGAATCCACAGTATTAAAAGCATTGCTAAAATCAAGCAATACTAGAACAGTTAAATTCCCTTGCTCCATGCCTGACCGAATATCATCAGTTATATGTGTCAGCGCTGTGACGGTACTGTGACCAGGACGAAAACCAGATTGGAATACATTCAGGAGATTATTATTACAAAGAAATGAGTTTAACTGCGTATGAACAAGACGTTCTAGAACTTTAGAAAGAAATGGTAGTATGGAAATAGGACGATATTCGGAGAGAAAAACAGGATTGGATATTTTAGGAAGGGGTGTGATCTGAGCGTCTTTCCACACAGATGGAAATACACCAACGAATAAAGAGTAGTTGAAGATGTGACATAATATGGGTAGAATTTCATCAAGGATTAAAACAATCATTTTACGACTAATATCGTCACAGCCAACAGCGTTAGATGTTATTGACATAATGCTCTTTCGAATATCATCAGGGAATAATTGTGCAAATATAAATTCAGAATGTTCAGGCGTTGACAGTGTTGAGAGATACTGCAGTGTGTTTGCTTTTATGTCCAAATCAAAGTCAGACGAAGAAGAGAAATGCTTATTTAATGACTCGACGTCTAGATCTTTAGGAGTTGTTATGTGACGTGATTTTCCAACTCCAATTTTCCTAAGAAATTTCCAAACTTTAGCTGGATTTTCAGCATTAACAGATTCATGAATGTAACAACGTTGGGCATCCCTACATAATTTATTGCAGTGGTTACGAATATTTACATATTTTTGCCAATTTGAAGGACTCGAATGGCATTTATATCTTGTTTTAGCCACTGCTTTTTTATGCATAATTGCTTTGATATTTTCGGTAAGCCAAGGCGATGGGAAATGTTTTATTTTAATCGCACGTATCGGAGCATGGTTGTCATAAAGGTTAATTATAGATGTATTAAAAAATTCAACTTTGTCGGCTATTAAACTCGAGTTTGTTAACTGAATCCAGTCAATGTTCCTGGCATCCTCTCGGAGGTTATCTAGATTAATACTGCTGAAATTACGTTGTAATAGAATTTTTGATTTCTGTTTAGGTGGGCGAATTTTATAAGATAGGAAAATTAAGTCGTGATATGAAAAGGCATCAGCTGAACATTGGCCATGCTTAGTGACATGTTCAGTGGAAGTAACAAATATTAAATCCAGCAGCGAAGGTACAGAGTTTGGAAAATGATGCGAAGCACTAAGTGGAAGAATATTCATATTACTTGACTGTAAAACAGAAACGAGTGAGAGTGAACGCGAATCATTTTTTAAAAGACATGTATTAAAGTCACCCATAATGATAGAATGTTCATAAATAGGAGTCAAGTTCTCAAGAATATTTTCGAATGAAGTAAAAAAGTTTATGCGTGATGATGGACAATAATAAACACCGAGAAGAACTTTCGTGCGTTGAAGTTCAATTTCTAAAAAGAGATACTCGCCTGCGTCTGTTGGAGGTGGCTGTGATGACATATTAACAATAGAGAACGGAATATATGTGTGTAAATATATTGCAACACCACCACCAGCACCACTCGCTCGATCATTTCTTATTAACTGAAACCCAGGAATTGAATAAGAAGTAGAATGAAGACATGGCTTCAGCCATGATTCAGAAACTAGAATGGCGTGAATATTTTTGTTTTCAAAACTTGCTATCATATCGAGAAAATGTGCCGGAATGCTTTGGGCATTTATATGAACTACATTAAAATTCTTTGCAACATCCGAAAAATGAAACTCAAGGGTTTCTGCCAACGACGGCATGCTATGGAAACTGTCACTTTCATTACTCACTGATACTAAGTCATCAGTGTCACTATAGCAATCTGAACCAGTCATTGAAACAATAGTTACAGTACAAATATAGAGAAGTGTAAAATGTATTAATAAACTTAATATTTTAAATGAATAAACTTAATATCTTATAATAATAATAAAACTTAAAATAACAATTTTATCAACTATAGTATCAATTTAACCATCGGCCAGTTGAGTGTTAGTTAGAAGTTAACAAATAGTATTTCGCAACAACAATAAACCTATCACCAAAAATATAATTTGAGGAACATACAGAGAAAAGAATAATATAATCACAATTTCAACATCTGAAAAATACAAAACACAATACTGTGATTGATATTATTATGGATCAAAAATAATCAGCAAAGACAAACAGTAAAACAATAAATTACCTACAAATTAACTAAAAATACATCATTACAGAAATTAAAATATACAGGTATTTTAAACATGAACAATTTTGTAACAAAACGGAGAAAAAAAAAAACTAAGTAGGTAGTTGAGAAAAAAAAAAAAAGTTAGATGTAAACAGACTAACAAAACAGGACAAAAACCGCTCTGTTATACTTTATTACCGGGACAGTTTTACGGACTTGATAGTGAAACGATCACTTCTTAGCGGTTGCTCGTTTAGTTTTCGCGGCAGCTTTCACGGGAACCTGTGGCTTAACAGTATCTTCGTGCTTAATCTTATTCAGTTCCGTGAGTGATGCGATTCGTTGACGAGATCCATCCGAAGCCAAAACGAAGATATAGCCTTCCCTGGTCCAACACTTCTCAATACCAAACCTTTCACGAGCGATCATAAAAGTATTATGCCGCACCCTAGTAAGAAACTCAGACATAGTGACCCCAGTGTTTTTGAGTTTGGTTTTGGTGAACCAAAGCTTGTCCCTGATCGCCACACTTTGAAGTTTTAGAAGAATTGGCCTGGGTTTATGAGCTGAAGAAGGTCGTCCCATCCTATGACACCGCCTAATATCAGCGTTAGTGAAGTCAGTAATTTTTAAACTTTCCTTGATAACCTTCATCAGCACATCCAAAGTTTCCTCGTTCTTCTGCTCGGCAACACCATGAAGTAAAAGTATTTTCTTACGTGACCGCATCTCCAGATTGTCCACTGCACTGGCAAGCATCTCTAACTGGCGATGAAGACTTCCCAGTGATTCCACGATAAAAGACTTAAATGTAGCAAACTCAGTTGAAAGACTTACAGTGCTCGGAGTGGCGATGGATGGTTTTTGTAGTTCGGCCTCAAAATTCGCCATTCTTTCTTTAAACATCACCATCATTTCCGAAATTGATTCTTTAAGTGATTCCATAACGTACTTGTGTTGCTGTTTTCTTGGAGATAACACTGAACCGACAGGTATATTACACTATCATTGATTTATTACAATCCAATTTTAAATATACGTATTTATAATAATATTTTAACTAATTTAAATACGGAGCAGAAATTTTCGCTGGTTAATTTCCCGCATACCCACACCGTTCCCTCATATATATCGTGTTTAACTAGGGTTCAAGCTAAAAAATGACCAAATTAAAATCCGTACAAAATATATAATTAATTACAAATTACATTTGAATTTATCGATTGACATAATATTTCTTATTCTAATTCTACACACAACATTTTACTGCTGATTAAACTCGAGTGTGAAAAAGATACCTTTTAAATTGGATTTTTTTTTTGTCACTTACCTTTTGTTTTCATTTACTGATGTCGAATTGACAACCATGTATTTACACCTAAGTATTTATGTCGATAACATCTGTACTAAAATGATGTATAACTCTGTGTATAAAAACAAGCGCTGACCAAGCGATACTTTTCTCTGTTTCGCGGGATAATTGATAGAGCAGACTTTTGTTTTTCGTCACTTACATAGTTCGCAGATATATATTTTTTTGTGTATGTTGAGCCTCCATTCAAATGGTGATGAACCCGTTATGGTGACCCTCTTTGGGATTGCGTTTCGAGATCAGCCAGTGTACATCCAGGTGTCAAGAGGCTTGCAAACCAGCTGTGCTTACTATCAGCAACAATGCCGTCACTTATCCGCGCCACGTTTAAAGAAAAATTCAAATGACTCGGTGAAACAAACTTAGTGATGAAAATTCAAGTAGAATGTAATCAAGATCAAAATTAATCTGCACACATCGGACTATCCGCAGTTGGAATATAAAGCAAGTCTTCTTTGTAAACTAATTCACCTTTAACCACATCACCAATGATATAATTATGTCAGTTTGGTCTAATACACATACATAAATCACGCCTCTTTCCCAACGGGGTAGGCAGAGACCACGTCCTTCCATTTGCTACGATCCTGATGTACATCTTTCGCTTCTTCAACATATATCAATCTTGTCATGCATGCTCGTCGGTTTAGAGTACTCTTGACCTAACTTTTCTTCAGAACGTCCCCGATTTGATCGTGGAACGTTCATCTAGGCCTTCTTCTTTCAACGTTCCCATTCTCACTTATCGTATAAATTTGTCTAGTGTCCAGTCATTCTTGTTTCATTCGTCCTCTCTACATGCGCAAACCATCTAAGCATCCGAAGCATTTCACACCACAAATTTCTTTTACCACACTATTTCTTATCCTGTTACTTAATTTCACTCCTAACATACATATACTATAACATACTTTATACATACTATATAACATACTTTCATGTTTTTCCACAACATGAGTACACTAACCAGAAAACAAATGAACCACAAATTTATGCGATACTTCCTTATTGATTTTATATCAAAAATAGGTTACACATACCTCATTCCGAGAGTAAGTTATAATCGAAACGAAAATTACAAGGAAATATGGCAGCCAGTTTAGTGAAATGTCACTGTGGTAATCAACATCGTGTCACGCTTCATATCGTGTCACGTCGGATACAGCGAGGAGACGTGGCAATTTATGGCACGCACGTCGCGGGGTATTTTTCGCCTATTTCTGACAACTCCTCCGTTATCGGAACGTTTTGTTTAATGTCTCCTTTGGTACTGACAATGACAGTAGTAACCCTTTCTGACTTGACAGCGTCGAGTTAATGAAGCAGAATACATTTTGAACAAACACAAATAGATTTCGTTCTTGATGGGATTATTTTTGTTATTATTTGTAACAACTCTCATTCTGTTAAAGGAATTGATTTCTTATCATTTGGTATTTCTGTTTTAATTATATTCTTAATGTTTATTATTATTTCTAAACCTATATTAAAAAATTAAGATTTATTGTAGTACTATCAGTTTTTGCTACTTAATTATTTTATATACAACTGACCACTTATTTGAAATTCTGAAACTGATTAAAAAAACTGTCTGTCTGGTTAAAGGAAAAGTCTGGATTTAAGTCTATAGCAGCTTGATCGAATTTAATTAAATTTTGTATACACGAGCAATATGCAATTTCTAAAATAGATGGTTTTTAAAATTACTAATATATTATCACCTACAAATCATAAAATATCAGTAAAAATAAAATTACGATGTGTAAAAAACGACTGAATGATAAATGCGTGTGGAGCCGTGGGCACAGCTAGTGATTATAATATTTCGATAATTACTATTCACAACTATTACTTATTAATTGAACTTATTCCTGTATTTGAATATGAAATAGGTAAGTCACTTTACTTCAACTATTTTTTTCGACTATAGGCCGACAGAATAATATCCACCGATCACTAAAGATATTAAGTAACGATATGACCGAAAATCAGAAAAGGGAGAAGCTAGAGCGCGAATGAGGGGAAGAGTACCTACTTTTATCTTTTTATTTTCTTAAAATACATAACAACAAAGATATCTGTAAATTAACATTTCATGCGCAAAATTTAAATGCAGTTCATTGTCATGCGGTGTAGAAGGAAAATACACTGAAGCAATGATGGCTCAGTGGTAGTATACACAGACACCGCTTCGATCGACATGGGTTTGAATCCCTATAATGAGCCTGAGCCTTCGATGAAGGAAAACATCGTGATGAAACCATAGCATTTTCCAATGCCCGTCTAGCTACCTACCACCCTCAAGTTAAAAATCAATCTCCAAACACCTATACGTGTGTACCGGCAGCTGAACTTGAGAACTAGTGCCCCCCACTAGGCTTAGCGTGTTACCATCTTGGGCTACAACATCAATTAACATCAGGTGAGATTTTTGCCAAACTTTAAAACCTACAATGAAAAAAGAAAAAAAAATTTACATAGACAAAAAAAAAAAACACGTACCATCACATTCGTAACAAATTGCAATCTTCTTTGAATCCACGCAACCCTACCCATAAATTTGTATGAATGTATCCACACAGTCAGACGTCCAAAACAAACATTGCACTTAAAAATCGGGGGACATACAGTGATTTGCATATGGAATATTGTCGCATATGCGGCTGTACCTACAATTTACATATCACGATTCACTCCTACAAATCCAAACGGTTTATGTTGACCATTTCGTATTACTATTTACTGTTTCTTAGCCAAAAACGTGTAAATTATATTTTAATTTTTATATTACGTTATTTGTAATGTTACTAATTTTATAATTTAATCAATTCATATTTAATTTAATAGCGATGGCTATGGTTTAATTTTTTACCTTCCCGATAGTTGTGCATTAATAAGATGAGGATATAGTATAATTAAATCGGTCCTATGTTCTATTGACCATCCATCTATTGAACCTAATTAGGATGGTTCTTTTCAGGTAAAAATTCATTAAGACTCATCATATCCCATCTTTTCATTAGTTGCAATCTAATATATTTCTCTTTTTAACCCTTTAAGTAGCCCTTTGTTAAACTCTAATTCTATGCCATCTACGTGGATTCAACCCCAGAACCTACTAAACGATAACAGATGTTTTTTTTTAATAATAAAATTAAACCTCATTGTTTCAAATATATTTATAATTGCTTAAATTATAAGTGCTCTAAAACAATTCGTTATAGGAAAGTCAAATCATCTAGGGGACAAATAAAGGCCACACTTCATATTTGTTATTACGAATACAGAGCGCGGGAGGGTGCCATTCATATTCAAATCACTCTCAAATCTACAACTATTATTATACCAAACCCATTGTGTGGGTCCTTAGGGACCTATATCATTATTCCTCCGTGTCCTTCAAATCATTCCCGATGTAAAAGTGTTGTATTTAGTTACTATGGACGCGCGTGGGCCCCCAATTGTCGAGAGGGTGATTCGAAAACGCTTTATATCAATTTACTATGCATTTCCCATTCACACTGTCTCGATCGAGTATATTTTACGGTTTACAGCGCCATTATCATTGCGGCTTGGACGTGGACCATAATGATTTACCGATAGTAAAAAAAAAACAAATTACAAAATCGAATAATAAATTTTGGGAAATAAAATTATACAGTCCATAAAGGGCCATTAGTAATAAAACATTAGTATAGTGGATACGTGAATTCATCGGCTCCTTTACAGCTTAATTTATGTGACGCTAAACATTTTTATGTTTCGTTAATGTTTGATACGATAGTGGTATCGAATTGTCTAATGTGCCAGGCGCCTGAATTCCGGAGTCTACGGACGTTCAGATAATAAACTTCGTCTATATGAACGTCAACTTTAGCACCCTCCCTAACAGATCCTTTTTTGTTTTTTAAATAAGCATGTTCTGTTTTGTTAGGATCAAATTTCGATAGTAGTTTCAAAATATTGACTGCATTCGTGTCCGTCAATTTGGTCTTGTTTGGCTTAGTATTATTATTTTTGTACGTGTTACGATTCAGGATTTTTTTATAAGTTTGTTTTTACATATTTATTATGTTCGTTCTATTATCATTTAACAGACGAAATATCCCAATCTATTCTTCATGTTAATACTCACTAAACGTTCTTATGTATTTTGTTTATTTTATTTTACATTGATTATTAATTTTAGTTAATTTATTAACGTCTAATTAGACAAGATTGTTCGTTGATTTATTCGTACAAGAAAAGAAATTAGTAATAGTAAATTCCGTATATTCTTTTTACATAACATATTTTATAATAATCATAGGTACGTTACTGCTTAATAATAAAAGTGGAAGATAAAGTAATTTCTAAACAGATTGATTAACAAAAAAAGAGATATACTATCGTCGGGTTATAATTGCGCACTTACGATTTCTTTTAATAGAATATTTGTAAGACGCTTAATATTATTTATGATATGTTAGTGTCCCTTAATAGAGTTACTAAAATTTGTACGGTATTCTTAAAAGTAACTGAGTAATATATTTTTTTTAAATATGTGTACAAATACATTTTGTTACAAAGTGAAAAATCATATTTATCCCATTGTTTCATTTGCATGCATACCGTGTACAAAAGCATATGCTTACATCACTCGACACACAACATTTATAGCGTAAAAAGGCCATGATTCCATATTATAAACACATATTGCCCTTTCCGCTGATGGTGTTAGAATGATAAATCCCGGATATGACAATACTGAGCCCATTGTCTCTGAGGTAACAATGATCTCAGACGAACAAAAAAGGGGACGGGCAGAGATGAATAAATCTAAATCGCATTTAAAACTTACGAAAACTGGTTTATTCCTTTGTTTATTAAGCGCGTGACTATTTTTAATTTCAGTGATACAAATTAAAGTAACAGTTTATTTAGATAACGTTATTGGGAAACATGCATGTAGTTCAAATAAATATGTGAGTATGCGTTGATCTAAAACCAACAAGTGTTGACCTGTCCTTATCATAATACCGATGATATAGACCGTAGATATAGAATACCGATGCATGTGGTAAAGGTCTTTAGAGTCAAATACAGTAGATTGAATACTACAACCAACTTTCACAACTTTCACACTTGGTTTGGCGGCGGTGTTTCCAAAATGGAACCTAGTACAAAACTCTATGACTTTCTAGAATACTAGGAGAGAAAATTTACACCAATACGTTAAAACTAAAAAACCAACGGTATAGTTTGTGTTAGATTAAATGATAAGAAATCTGGAATCCAAATCACTATAAATCTGTAAGCAGAAAGCTATTAGCAAATTTAAAATTGAACTACACGAGTATTTCATTTCACTCAGAATTGTATTAAAAAGAGAAGAAAAAAACAGAAGAGGGATGAATAAATGAGAGAATAAAAGAGATAAGAACTATACAAATATCAATGTATTATAAGTAAAAGTCGAAGGTGAACATCGAACTTAATTTCTTAAATACAACAAAACAATCACTCGACAAAATAAAATACAAAAAAATTAAAAGAAGCGTTAAAAAAGATTATCTCTTATATGCTCACCGAAAGGCCTTACAGCGATGAAGCATACCTCTTAATTGAACATTCGCGCGATGGCGTCGAACTGATAACGTCACATTTGACATTCCCTTTGATAAAACACGTTCGGTGAAAGGGTGCGAATCGTGCCGTCACTGTGAATTTAATTAAAATCACTCGATAAAAAAAATGTGTTGAGTGTTTTTATCATTGCGCATTTGGGCATTGAACTGTGTACGGAGGTAATGAAAAATCCAAAGTCATCGATTCTGTGACACGATATAATAAAAGGGCAGCTAAAACCAGAAACTACGTTGTACTCTGCAAATATTGCTCTATTGAGAAAACATGAGAATGTGGTAACAAACAGTTGTCTAGACCTCCATAGTCCTCTGCACGTTCGTAGCAAGCTGTGACTGATGGTAAGCACTGTACAATCCAAATACGGTGGCGATCACCGAGAAAAAAACAATTCATCGCCAGTCGGCACTTTTATGCCAGTCCGTTTAAAACTGATATGACCTTGATATTCACCGGATAATCCGGAAAAGCGACGCTCATAACAATTATGACAATCTTTTCCCCGTAAGCATGGCCCAGTCGGGTTGTGCAGTCATATCACTCACCATCATATCGCTATACCTCTATTACTATCACTATCATATCAATTCCTCGTTCATTACTCAGCAGGCTGCATCACGTGCCGGTGAGTTTAGCTTACATATCTTAACCATTAAATGCATGATATTTCATTTTCATTAAAAACATATTTGTAAAAATAAAGTGTGATTTTCAGATCATCTTAAGATGTTATTTGACCCCCTTTACACTCTAAAATTATTTATTTTCTTTAATTTGACTAATATATAAATCGATGTAATATCCATTTGTTTCATTTATATAATCTGAACACTAGTTTAGGT
Organism: Saturnia pavonia; assembly: GCA_947532125.1. Taxonomy (NCBI): domain Eukaryota; kingdom Metazoa; phylum Arthropoda; class Insecta; order Lepidoptera; family Saturniidae; genus Saturnia; species Saturnia pavonia. The sequence continues at coordinate 1,746,458 of OX383901.1, forward strand.
TTATTCCGTATTTTCTTATGAAACAATATTGTTAATAAAAAGCACATAACATTTTCGTGTATATGTCTATGTTAATGCACGTAGGAGACGGTGCTTAGTAAGTAACGCCTTTATTAGTATTTAAGGTCTTTATTTGATGTTACAATTTAAATATATATTAAAATGGCGTTGCAATGCAATAATTTTTCTTGTTGATATGTTGTCCTAGTAACCGTTTGTTCTAGAGATGTTCCTTTTCTTTATGGTTATGTTAGAATCGCTAACAGTCTATATTCTATATCACTCACTTTTTAGTTGAATTATGTTATTGCTGGTAGTGCAGCCAATGACTCTGAAGCAATGATGACTCGGTGGTAGCGTGTACGATTTCGCGTCGATTGAAATGAGTTCGTATCCCTGCAATGAGCCTGAGCTTTTGGTGAAGGAAAACATCGTGAGGAAACCATAGCATGGTGATAGAGCTTTTTCTGATACCCGCCTGGTTACCTACCACCCTCAAGTTGAAAATCTGTCGCCAAGCACCAATAGGTGTGTTCCGGCAGCTGCACTTGAGAGCCAGTCTTCCACTAGGTTTGGCGTGTTATCATCTTGAACCACAGCGTCACTTAACAACAGGGGAGATTGTGGCCACTACGCCAAACCAATAACGATAAAAAAACTGCATTAAAAAATCCGGGAGTGCGGTACAGCAATTAGTTTTTTCAACTAGTCATCTAATGAATAACTTTGATGTCCTTGGGATAAACCACAGATAAATAAAACATGGCTTGTGGTACTTACCTGTGGTTAAACCTAAATATGAATTAATATCTGCTACTTAAATAAGAAATTACAGAACAAGTAATATTTATGATAAAATATGTACATAAATTGGAATTTTTGTAACTAATTTCTGGTGTAGGAAAGTTTCGTGTTTCGTTTTTTTTTCTTCTTACGGACCACATACACTGAGCACTACTTGAAATGTTTGCGAAACAAATATGCAATATGTACGGGTATAATAAGAATTCATGTGTCATTGACTTAACTGTAATTTGTGACAAAAACAAAAAAACCGTTCGTACACTAAATTTTCAAATATAGAAATTAAGTTTTGGGTTAAGTTTTCTATGTCCTATGCTACGCAATGATCTACTTCAATGGAAAATTTCACGAAACTTCGTCTAGCCGTTCAATTGTCACTGATAGAGAGTTATATATTCAAACAAACGTAATTTTACCTTTATAATATACTCGCTTCTGTCCGCGACTTCGATTGCGTGGACTTCAGAATTGGATATTTACCGAGATAAAAGTATCCTATCTGCTAATACAGGCTATAAGCCATCAGTTTGGCAATTTTTATCCAAATCCATTCAGCCGTTTTTGCGTGAAATAAATAACATACATACAAACTTACACATTCACAATATTAGTAGGCAATCTCTTCGACAAATATAGAAAATCTGCCAACAGTTAATTTAGACTATACATACAAAGATAAAAAAAAAACAATTGAAATAATCGCCTATTGTAGGTACTGCGTTGAGGGATAATTTTTCATAAACGAGGAACTCTTTATTTCTTAGCGAAAGATTTAATATGAATTTTTATAGCATTGATTTGAGAAATGATGGGTTCTCCATACAAACTATCATTCCCTATTTCACCCCTTCAAGTTTTATTTTTGCGACAATAAGTAGCTTATGTCATTCTCCAAGGTTTACTCTATCACATCACTGTACCAAAGTTTATCAAATTGGTTAAGCAGACTAGGCGTAAAAAGGTAACAAACAGACAGACAGAGTTACTTTCGCATTTATGGTAATGGAATTTCCTATCAATATCTATAATTAAATTTCCATGTAACCTCCTTAGCGGTTCAATTGACAAAAATTATACTTAGTGCTCACTTCCTGTGTAAAATTTTTGCTTCTAAACCCATTGGTATAAGCTGTGAGTTGTCTGTTCATCAGTCTATTGAATCACATTATTTACCTATAATATATGGATATAAGATTAAATTTAAACATTACTTTCCTCATATATTAAACTTATTATTTATACCTACATATTTATTTTCATTATTGATATAAATCATTATATAAAATCATCAGTATAAAATAAACCACACTAGTATTAAGATACACGTTGAAATTATTTATAAGGCGCAGGGGACCACCCACGAGCACGTAACAAAATCGAAGATAACGCACCCTTCAATCGAAATGTTATAGAAATATTTGTTCGTTTGGACATAATTTAAACAAAATATTTAAAGTATCCATTGATTATGAGATATTATAAAGATTTTACGATAGCGTTATAAATAAAAATAGTTACATGAATAATAGTTCTTTTGTTACGTCTTCGTTAGTAGATAAAAGAAAGTACTTTATTTACCAAAGAGCTTTGTATAAATACAAGAAATCTCCTTTAACTGCACTGCAGTACTATGAAATTATACGTTGCAGTTGTAGCTAGTTGCAGTATAATTATAGAAACACGAAAATCTTTTTTCTGTATACTAATAAAGTGGCAAACAAACATACAGCCCGCCTGATTGTATACGCTTGTAAGTATATAGGTATCACTAGCACGTTACTGACCTTGAATCCCTCTTCCCCAAGGAGCTCTGCAAACCCTACTCACTGCAGGAACACAACACAAGGTTATTTGGCTGCGATCTTCGATATTTTGTATATCATTCGATACTTTTACCCTACGACCTCACCCTGATAATCTGTAGCGAATACAATAAGCAATGTCACATCTCAAAAGAAATTTGAGAATAAAGGATTAGTATCAGTCTATGACGTAAAATTAAATTTGCTTACCTACATTAGTGTCCTGTTAATTAATTTATATTTTTGTTTGCAAGGCGCGATTTGAAGTTTTGCCAAGGTTTTATTCCCATGATCATATTGTTTGTAATGTATTATTATGCGTGTCAGTGAGTCTGAGATTTTATTCGACTCCCCCTTATGTCAATAATGTGCAAACTATTAGTTAAGTTCTACAATTTCTGATGTCCGACTGATGCACCGACGTCACTGCTTGGTACTAAATATAAAACCACATTTTATCCTTATCCTAAATAATATTGTAAGAGTGCTGATATTTAATTATTTAATTATAATAAATAATATTAAAATGGTTGTTAATAAATATAATAATCTTATTATGCAAACAAAAAAAATATAAGCTCATAATAACGTAGAACTCACAAAAACAAAAAAAAATGAGCATAGATTAATATATAATATTGCAAAATTAGACACGGAAAATGGTAGCTACCTTGTAAGCATAATATTTTACAAATTATTACAGCATTAATTTTGAGATGATAAAGCCGACTCCATATCAATATATGATTTTGGAAAGATAGGATATAAAGATGAGTTGTTCTTGATAAATAAAATATTTTACAATTATTTTTAGTTTTAGAAATATTTTGAGGACGATTAATGCCGGTCCAAGGACTTATATGTACAAAACTACACAGATCACCGTATAGTAAGCTCGAAGTTCTAAACGTGACCTACTTTCATAATATTTACAACCCTATAAACCATGTCATAGCATATCGCAGTCAGGTCACGTTTGATTTTGTGTCATTAGACGAATATGTCTGGCTTTTAAAGGCTTACTACCTACCGGCTATCACAAACAATTGTATTTTAATAAATTTTTTTTGCAAAATATCTTCATTCCAGGAATAGGCTTCGTGACGCAGTCATATTAAGTTCTAGTATTGAGCCAATACTTATTCTAATATCTCTTTTGATAAATATATACTGCAAGTTCGATCCCGCACATGAGTGACTTTTGATCAGCATAATTGACAGCTGTGTATCGGGGTGTGAAATATCTATATATGTACGAGTATAGTATATCAGCTGTCTAGTTACCGTAATACAAGCTATGCTTAGATTGGAATTAAATGGCATCGTGTGAAATTGTGTCCACATATTTTTAATTTTATTATATTTTTATTTTAGGATATGCAAGAGAGTTATTTTTTTTCTTAAAGTTCTAAATATTACTCACTAAGTATACCTGAAGCCATACTTCTAGGCAAACAAAATACCCATATTATTTAGGCAAGATTTGATATTGTACAAGAGTAATCCAGCGATAGATACTAAAACCAACTAAGTCAAATGTTTTGCAATTGCCTCAGAAATCTCATGTTGTCACTAATATAATGTCACGAAAGAAACATTTTCGAATAATAGCATTATTCCGTAAGTTTATTTACGTATCATCTTATATAATGTTGACCTAAAGAGTGCAACAGCAATATAGCATAATTAAATACTCCAAACCCATTACAACTTAAGCATAATTCGTTGCAAATCTCAAGTAACGTGACTAAAGTACGCTTCCAGACAGGTCTAGCAATAAAACAGATTAAAAATGAATACTCATAAGCACACAATCCCGGACACGACCGATGGTCCCTATAATTTCGTTATCATTCCATCTCAGTGGGCGCCGGCGGAACTTTTTGTGTTCACCTTTGTCCTATCTCACGGACATCGTCTTTGTTACGGCTGTGTGCATCGTTTTTATCTCATACGCCTTTAAATATCTTGTTAGCATTAAATTCTTGGGCATTAGGGGGGTCTTTTTGTGATGCGTAGGCAATATCTATCGTTGTGTTACGCATAAAGTCAATGTTACATTTGATGATGGCAGACAATACTTAATATAATTTAAAGCTTTACTAAAAATGTGTTTTAAAAACATTCCGTTAATATAGATATTCAATATTTAATTCAGTACTGATTAATAATTATAACTTAAACTAGAATCATTAAAAAAAACTTTATTCATGAAACTTGTAATTACTTTATGACATTATGTATATTACCTTTTGTGAACAAATTTGTTGATCCAAAAATGTCTCAAATAATTATGTTTTTTATCTTATACTGTTTTTTATAAATAACAAAATAAGAAAAGCAACGAATCAAAAAACTCAAGGCGAAAAAATCTTAATATTATGGGCATAAGTGAGATATGAATGACTCGCATCCCAATTTTATAAAAGTATGACTAGTGTGTGGCTATAATTTCGTCTAAAGGTAAGTGACAATTTAGCCAAAGAAAGAGGAACTCGTTAAATATTGAAATAAATCTAGGTCTCAAATGTCTGTTAAAGCACACTGATCCTTTAGTAAGCTAAGAGCTATTAGTGATAAAATAAAATAATACAAATATCTATTCAACTATTCACTATATATAGAATAGAAAACAAAAAAAATCACAACTCAGTTCTGATACCGAGCAAAGGCAAACCGACAAGAACCCGTCAATATAATGGCAACGGTTTAAAAACCAGAATCCTACTGTTTGCAGAATTTCAACATTTGAAAGTATAATTGACAAAAATACATCCCGTCTCTCAAATTCCGTATACGGCGCTGCCAGAACCGACAGACGAATTCTAATTTATGCCTCTAATGAAACCGGTGCTTTTTTAGCGTTCTGAAATTCCGAATGACAGGTACAAAATAACACTGGGTGAGCGATAAAATGTAGTCCCATTATAAATATTCATAGAGTAAAGATCACAGCATAGAGGGGATGGCCTTCAAAGGGAAATGTAATCATAATTTTCTCGAAGACTGGAGGAAAAATGTCGGAACGTTTACGAAGTTGATGAAAGACGCAGGATTTAGATTACTCTGATGAATATGTTAAAACTATTTACCGCGTGTTATCATAATTTTTTTAATATGAGCATTTCCTTATTTAAATTACTTGCTATCACTGATTAGATATGCACAAAAAACTTTTTAAACTATGGCGTTTTGTATTCATTTAATAAGAGACTAAAATTCATCTAGACTTACTTTTGAACTGCTCGACGTTTCGGCCTGGTTAGACAGGCCATGGTCAGAAGCCGCCTGATAGTTGTGGTGTCTTATTTAGCGAGGGCAGTTTAAATAAATACAGTTGTTTGGTCATTTAGTAATTATGTCACTAAAGATTTTCCTACACACTACCGAATTTTACGTTTTTCTGTCAATGAATTCCATGACGTAGATAATTTTAGTCCATCATCCCGAATGAATGTTTCGTGCTTTTTTCATTGTCATTGCTTCTCTTGCTATCGTAAGATAGTACAAGCGATCTGTGGAGAGGACTTTTGGCTAATGTAATAATAGGTATTTATTTAAATGATTCTTTGAGAATATATTGAGTAAAGTTTGGTTTTAATAAAATAATTACCTTAAACATAAACATCTAATACTATTAAGTGAGAATTATTATGTAATGTGATATTTGTTTTCGGAAAAGGTTCTAACGATTTAGATGATATTTTGTATTTAGAATGATATTAGATATTGTAAAAGCTCGGCTGCTCAGATATTTTACTTAAAATATTGGAATAGTTTAGTTACCATAAACAGTAACAGTAGAATATTTTGTATTTCAGAAAATCGCAGAGGTATCAATGAGATCAAATAAGTATATGACTGATCCAATCTTATCAAGTATTTTAATATAGGCAACTTATACTGCTAAGGCCTCTACGCTCTCTATAATTCTGAATTAATGTTACCCAATATACGATATTCTTTGTGTACCACAAAACTTCTTATTAAAAAACAGAAAAAAGAAATAAATTAGCGTCTAATCGTCTAGCATGTCACATTCTTCACGCGCGTTATCCCGTGACTCGTGTAAGTTGACTTTACACCACATATGCTTACCAAACGTTATAGCTAGTGACACTTCAAGCATTTATAAATCAGTGATAAACGAGAACTTCAACGAAGAGTTAGTTTAAACAGTCATTTCAATTGTTTTAGTGAATTTCTAGCTATATACATTTAACAACTTTTTATCCCAAGTTATTATTATCTATATAGGTACAATTAACGGATGATTAATAAATATTTTTCAGCATCGTTAATCTATCAAAATTCCAATTGCATATATTAGCAAATATTGTGTTATTATCAGTAGTAGGTACTTAAATATACAACTGACATTTCGGAATACCTAAATTAAAACATTATCTTAGTTAAGTCCCTTTACTAATGATACTGATATAGCTTTCTACTTTGCAGAAGATATATTTCAAACTTTATTCAAATGAAGACATACATAAATTTATCAATAACTAGCGACTAGTATATACTGTAACTATATGGGGCAGTGTGAGATAAATATATACCATCGCGGACTTTTTTATCGATCTTTTTAAGATATACAATTTCGTAGAACATTAATTTGATCTATCTCGTTAGGTTTAGCCAGCGATTACGATTTAACCGCACAAAAATGTTTGTTACGACATCACATTACAAATCTTTGAATTTTTCGCCCTTCCTGTACTATAATATGTATGTATTGTACATATAAACCTTCCTCTTGAATCACTTTATCTATTGCTGAAACCTACATGAAAATCTGTTGAATAGTTTAATAGATATAAGCGAACAGACAACGGAAGAGACTTCATTTTATACTATGTAAAGATATTCTAAAACATCCTTGATAGATCCTTCTCTTTCTTTCCTTAGAACAGGGATGCTCAAATTTATAATGATGGCGATCTGCCAAAAATATTTAGTTAGTAAGTAATCCGTAAATGCCTTATTTAGTATAAGTAGTTTAATATAATAAGTAGTTTAGTATAATTAGTATACTTTAAACATAGATAGGTACAAAATAAAGTTGCGAACTCACGGATTAAAATTTTCTCTAGATGTTGATGCATTGAACTGCATAAGATCATCCGCGTAGTTTTCATATACAGCATATTATGTAGAGTGCCAACCATAAGTGAGATGACAGGTGTTCGATAGTAAGGCGATTGTGATATTTAGATTACATTATTTTCAATTATGTACCGAACGGATTGTTTCTTTATTATTCTTCAGCTATAAAAGACCAAAATTTGGAAAATTATCTACAATACCTCTTTTCGGATAGGTGGCTTGATCTAATAAGTCACCGCGGTCTTCCAAGTCTTTTACGGTATTTTATACTTTTACGGTCGACTGTTTGAGCACCCCTGCCTTAGGATATATATAGGGACAAAATCTTATATGTATATCTACATAATGACAAAACACCTTGTTCGATTTGAAGAGCGGGGAAATTAGTTATGTCGCGGGTCAGAAAGACAAAAAACATATGTATCTAACCCCTAAAAGATTTAATATAAAACAAATAAATCAATTTATTATTACCAGATTCCAAATAGAAATTTTAAAATCGAACCGTGTCAGATGGAAACAATTCCACGAGGGCCTCCCCACAAAAAATATATACAAGCTAAAACTTTTTTCAATCCCTAACTTTACGTGGGTCGTGTTCGGGTCCTTTTTTATTTTTAGGGACATTGATTGATTGAACCTTATGGCACATCTATGAGAAACTTAGCAGGGTATTGTTTTTTTACTTGTTTTAACCGCATTTTTTACCGAATCCTAAAACAGTTTTCGAGTTTATTGTATCTTCATTTAGATAATTTTTGGTCGCTTTCAACGCGATGAGGGTGGATTTGTGAGGGATTTAGTAAATTGATTTTAATTATTATCACTATTTCTTTGTGCGTTTGTGGTGGCTAATTATGTTCAGTGTAAGGTGACAATAATGCTTTATAAAAATGATTGGCTTAATGGCAAAATACTTGGACACCACGTCGAATAAGAAATTTCTATTTTAAATAAAGTGCTTTCCTTTTCCTCTAGCTATTTTAGGCTTTTAACCCTCGGTGAAGGGAAATATTATGCAGTTCAGCTAACGATTAACTTTAATGTATCCTAACATCTACACTTGAGAGACAAACTCAAATCTTGACTACCTACACGTACGTGTATACTCTATCAAAAAGCGCTCAATAAAAATGTGTAAGAACAACATATAAACACAGTGTCTTACAAATTCAAGTACATATTTGAAAAACAAAAAAGAAAAAGCTGGTACAATAGCCAGCGGCTACAAGCGAATAAACCGACCCCTTGTCCCCTCTGAATATGCGGTAAAAACTCGTCGACTTTCTGTTTGCTGTTTTTGTTTTTTTATTTTATTTTTATTTTATAACAAACAAGAAATCCTATTTTGACTTTTCTACGGTATAATAATTTATTCATATTTCTATTTAGTTCTTGGATCTCACTGAACTATAATAAATTAGCGATTTACTAAAAAAAAATATTTCTAAAGTAAAGTTATTAGGTGTAAAAGTACGCGGTGCGGGGTTGGGTTTCAGTATTCATGAATTAACAAATCAGATGAGAAATAAATACTCATTATATATTTTTCCAACACAATCTACGGTTCATAAAGTGGTAATTAATAACTTTTACCTATTAACAAAACATTCGCAATAGTTGCCATTAAATGTGGTTGACTTAGTTTTTTTTAGGAATAACACATATCAAATGATCGCTTAATTAAGTGAGCATTTTTTATACATATGAACACTGTAATTGCTATCTCGGACACGGCTCTAACGAATTGAATGAAATTCTGTATTTAAATAATGTTTTATTTTCCAAGTTTACCTAAAAATAGGGTTTTTTTAATGCTCGGTGCACAGCTCAATCGCCCAGATATTACCACTTTTTAGCCAAGCATATCGTTCGTGATATTTATTACTACACAACATTACTACAAAAAGAAAATTGCCAAGTGCGGGTTGGGCCACGCACAATGTATGGCTCCGTAGTTGCCCTTCACAATATGCAGACTTAGACAGAGGCTTTAAATAATTTTCAATGGGATTTGTGCATAATTACTTCTCCAAGTTCATTTTATAAGTTGGTCGACTAGTTTTTCAAATATCCAAAAACAGCCATATAGCGGCAGTGGAAGGGACACTTGATTCTAATCAAAATTATCACCTTTGCAAACAGATCCCTGAATCGAAAAGTGGTTTTCACACACCCGCAACATTTTAGAACGACCTATCCAACGACATACCACACTATGGATTAGTCGAGAAAAAAAACCATCCCCACTTTATGTGTAGCTCCGCAAACCTAGTTTTTTCAAGATTTTATTTTACCACATTGTTAACGTGATCAATATGTATATCCATATCAAATTATAGCTTTCTAGTACTAAGAATCTCTGAGCTAAGCCACGGACAGACAGACGAACATGGTGAAACTATAAGGGTTTCATGTTGACTTGGTAACCCTAAAGATACGATATTTACACAAAGCTAAGAATTAACAAAAACAAAAATTTTCAACATAATACTACAAATTCAAATTTATTGCGGCTTAAACTTGCGTTACTATTATTCATACATATGGATACTGCCACTAGTAGAAAACAGTTAGCTCTTAAGAGATGTTGTACACTCAATAGTGATAAGCGATTTCCAAACACAAACGTTTCCATTGTATCTACAAGTAAATCAGAAACAATGAATTCTGTAATAGAAAACAAACATAATATTTCCCTTAGGCAAGCTTAAAATAAACATCTAAATGATTCAATGAACATGTCGTGTAGCTGACCTCATAGTTCAGGCTGATAGAAAGCAAGATAGGGCTGCTACAAAACCAGACATATACAAATAATGTTGTCAAAGCACCTTAAGGTCAACAGTTTCAATTCTTAGAAACGTTGCTTAAAAAATGAGTACCCGATCTTGGAATAAACTTTGGGCCTTTTCTGGTTTACCATGTTCACTAATTTTTATTTTTGTATATCATCACTTATCGCTAATATTTTTAACGAAAACTGAATCAAAATTCTAATGCTTTGTACTTCTAAGAATGACCTTTCATCCATATCAGGTTTTAGCATTGGAATACTTTCCCAGTCCAATATTCCATCGTTAAATTTAGGTGTTTCTTTGTTCCGTTTCTTGATAACTCTTTAATCACTAATAAATCTAAAGATATATTAGGTTAGAGATTAGATAGATAGTTTTTTTTTTCGAACTGACTATACTGTTACCTTAGGGGCCCTGGAGCCTTTACGGCTTTTACAGCTTTACCGGGCTTGGGGGCGAGCGCTTAGGGCACTCAGCCACGAAAGCTAAGCAACAACATCCGAGGGTGCCAAAGTGGCCGAACCTCGGCTCGGACTGTTGCGCGTATGCAATTAAGTCGCGATCTGACTAAATCCCTATCATTCGATCTAAACTAACTGTACATATATACATGTTTCTGCCCCCTGGGAGGAGGGAAGGAACATGTGTATGTGTATTTAGTGGTCTGAAAATTTTTGTCTAATCTAACTAGGCAAAAAAAGAAAAAAAAAGGTCCCTTACAGAACCTATGTACCTGTGTGTTGTGCATGTGTGTATAATGCAGTGTCATGTATGGCTGTGAAAGCTAGTGAATGTAGAGTCACTGTATCGCACGAACGGCTGCTTGACTCAAGGGCTCCATGCCGATGGATCGGACTTTGAGATAATGTTATAAATAGCTAAATGTAGGCTTCAATCTCAATTTACAATTTAAAATATCAGTTCAACTTTGTTGTTTCGCAAAAAGATTTATTTTAATACAGGATTAAGTAAATCTCTTAACCTAATCTTATAAAGTAGGTCACAGTCTTCAACAAGTTTAATATACAACAATATTTACGCTGCGCAGTAGTAATGCTCACGTTTCCTGTAGCTTAGGCAAGTTTGGACCTTTTCACCTTAACGGTGTGCAATTCGATTGGTGTAAGTAAACAAATACGCGGCTTGAGATCTAGGAAATGCTGTTTCATAACAAGACAATAATATAATGTTATGTATTTATTTTTGCTCCTTTTTATGCTAAAAAGTAGCAAACAGGTAATCTACCGAATGATAAATGGTCAGCGTAACTTATACTTTTTAAATACTAACCTAGGCCGACATAACCCCAGGGGTTCAAGGCCATAAAAAAAAGAAAAAAAAATTATACTAACCTCAAAAAAGACAGTAGTCCCAACTAAGGGCAGCGAATAAATACGAGTAGGTTGCTATTTTTGAGGACTGAGTTGGCACACCTCCTAGGCCAGTGCGTGTTGCCAACAATGCATTTTGGACTGAAACACAGCAGAGTGATCATCGCTGTAATTTCATATCATATAATTCTTTAAATTCAAGGCGAAACGGTGATTAAGAAGTCTACTGCATCGTTAAAGAGATTATTTGCTATCACAATGAATATAGTCTAGTCAACAAGTTCAAAATGATGTTCATACGAGATAAAGCTTTTAAAAATATGAGTGATATATGATTGCTCATTCGATTCGGAATTACATTTAGAAAAATGCATCTCGAGGATAATATAAAAAGCTGTAATTGTTGCACATAAAAAATTGTAATTGTTATTAACAAAATATGCTCATTCACTGACCAAGGAATGATGATGATGGTCAGCCCTCTGGTAGCGAGATTCATCAATCAGTCGACTCGCGAGTTCTTTAAAAATGCTGCGTGCAGTCGGATCCCACAATCCTATGATTTCCACTCCAGATGATAAAAATATATAGAGAGCAAAAGCCTACCAAGAGCCGCTTCCTCCGCTGAGGTAGCTACTGCGACAGCCGTCAAGAAAATAATTGGAAGATGAAACGGTACCAAAGCGTCGACGTATATGGCATCTCATACTAAAGGGCGGCCCATATTCCAGAGTATAAGCGCCACACCGTCGTGTCTTTTACCATCGTCACACACCATACTGAATGGTTACAGACACATTGGCGCTGGCAAAAGCCATACGTAAAACGTCATTGAGGCTGTCATGGTGCAGAAAACGACTGCGCTCTTGGAGCAGACTAGACCATGATGATCGAGCGAGTCGACCATATCACCGCAGAGGCAGCAATTTGGAGACGACAACCAAGGCTCTCACACACAAGAAGCTAAACACAAAGAGTCGGACATCATGAAAGTGGTGTTTTCAAGACTTAATTAAATTTTCGTATTTATATATTTGTTTACAACTAATTTACCTTTACTAACTAAATAAATAATTAAAATAAATACCAGAAAGAATATTATTTTATTTTGTTCAAAACATTTTCATCGGTATTCTCATTGTGAAAAATGAACACCGGACGTCAAATAAGGCATCACTTTTAATCCTACGGGACGGGCTTCCGGTCTGAATATATTATGATATATTAGGAAGGGTAAAAGCCAACAAGCTTGCGGTATGACTTATAAATTGAATTGTATGAATTTATTACTACTATGGACCTCGGACTTCAAATATTTACTGTTTTAGATTTTCCCGTTTATGCGAGTCTTTGTGTATTTCGTAATTTCTAGATATTATGTATATCTTTAGAAAAATGGGTACCAATGGATCGTGGTGATTTAATAACATTGACCTGGCATAGTATACGTAACATCTAGTTCCTGAACACAAAGATTTGCGCGCTTCCTTTATATCCTAAAACAGATAACGTTTTTAATGAATTAGTCCTTCTATCTGTACATGTAAATTTTTCAATTAAATTTCTTAATAGACATTTATTAATAAGAAACTGATCACGAATACGACATAAAAAATAATTGTCCGTTTATATGTTTGAAATTATTTCAAAAACAGCTTGGTTTGTTTTTTATGAAATCTTGTAGACGAGTAGCATACGTTATTCCATAATTAATAGGTTAATAAAAAAGGATTTAAAAATAAAATATATTAATTCTCAACTGATTTTGATAAAATTTTATATATGTCATTCCTAAATTGATATGCTATAGGAATTGTCAATAATATTAGTATAAATGAAATTACAGGATTAAAATAATTTCTGCAAAATATACGCGCATGGAGCCGCGGGGCACTGCTAGTTAATATAATGAAACTAAAAGATCGCAACATACCTCTGCTGCATTGACCGAGAAGCCTTTTAACTAACAGCTTATTTCTTAAAAAGCACTTACCAATATAATTTTTTTAATTTTATTAATTATATATTAATTAAGTATAAATCTTCTACTTCGTTTGATTTTCTGTTTACATACAATTTGTAAGTCTTTAAGCGAAGAGTGAATCGTTCAGTTGGGTAAGCTCGATCCATTGGTAGTAAGGGTTCCTGTTCCAGAGAAATAACACTTCGAAAAACCTGTTTCAAAATAACAACCTGTTATATGATGCTGTCTCTTTCTGTTACTATAATTAAAAAGAGTAGAACTTGTAACACGGTTTTTATCTCTCTCTAACAAAGTAAAGATCCTCCGCTTGAATAGAGAAGGACATGTTCCAAAATAAAACAGTTTCCTCTTTTGTCATACACCATTATGTGTAACAAGTACGTAATAAACTTTTTCAATCTAGAGATAATAGTTCCAATCTGTTACTTTTAAATACCTGTTTTTTCAACTGTTCCAATAAATGCGCCTCACTACTAATCGACATCCTTAATTTCACTTACCATCAAGTGAGGTTGAGGTCAATCGAAGGCCTGTATGATACAAAAAAAAACTAAGTGATATTCTCTTTCCCGTCACCATCAGAAGTATTTAAAATTAACGTGCAATCAAATTCTATATTATTTTTTACTTGCTACTACAAGAACTAAAGATAGATTTAAACATAGACTAAACAGGAAACAGACCAGACGGTGTATGCTTGTGAATTGCAAATGAAAGGTATTAGGTTTCATGTTTCCAGTACTCAGAATATTCTTAATTCTTCGTAATATATGAATACTAAACACTCATTCAATAGGCTGTGTAATACAATTGTTTTAATAGTTTCGTTAATACAATAACAATGCAAATAATAAAATGCTACTAGGTTCTGTAGAACCTCAGAATCAAAAGCAAACATAGCTATTATTCTTTCAAATAAAGCTTGTACCACAATTTAGAAAATAAATACGTTAGGCCGATAGAGACATAAGTCAACGAATTTGATTTTACAAATGAGCTTTCGTTTTCAGAATTTCGATATTTATATTAATTATATGTTTGGTAAAAAAAATCTTGAGAATTAATTTCATGAAAAAATTATTAATATCTTTATTAATATTGCAATTTGAAATTAAAAACTATTTATGTGACATAATCAATAAATTTCAATAATAATAATTTGTTCTTACAAATAAAATTACTTTATAATACAGGCCCTTTTAATATGAATTTATCAGTGTAACTTTAACTTTAAGTGTAAGTGTAGTTTAACTGATGAAACCTTAAGAGATTTGTCGCTTCTATCCAATATGTAATCTTTCCTGTAATCATCCCAACGATCAACCATTTGTCAGCTTGATGAGAATTTATTTTTCGATCATACCTGTATAATATTTTTTGTACACACGGCAGATATGTTCGTAACATGTAATTAATAGTTTTTTACACTGCTTCGTTTATATTAAAGTTTTGGGTAGGATTAACACGGTCAACATTTCTTGACAAAATTGCAATGCTAGACAAAGAGTGAAATAAAATACTTTTTTGATATTTATAGGTTTCGCGTTAGTGTACAATCTTACCTGATGTTAAGTGATTATAAGGTAGTCAATAGTAACCAGAAAAGTCTAAGAGTGTGGTTCTCATGATCAGTTGATAGAGCACGCCCAAACACGCTCTGTCGTCATTACTCGGGCTAACTGCACAATTCGTTATTATGAACTGATTTCTGTGTCTGAAATATATGTATCGTGTATTTAGATGAGTAGAAAATTCTAGGTAATAATTTTCAATATGTTACTCTACAAATTTCCTAGATGATTATAATTTAAATTTAAGACTTAACTTCATAGTAGTTTGATATACTATTTTGTTGAAGAATATAGATTTCTTCAGCGTAACTAAGTAAAGAAAGAAAAGAAAATAAAAATCTTTAATATTAAATTAATATTACAAGACATGCCAATAAACCGTAGATCCCTGCACTAGGAAATAAATTCTGTGTCCCGGGAGATCGACCAACACCAAGATACAATTTTTTGTGTTATGTTAGTGCGCAGAATCAAATGTATATATAATAAATTTAAGTTATATATATATATACTTATAATATAGAGACCTCGAATTCATGGTATTTTTATGTTAAAAGGGATCTCTAATACTTATTACAGATTAATACTTATTTGGTTATAGTTTTACATTTTAATGAAACTATGATTTTTAACATTTTTATTCTACCAATCTTTTTATACCGAACTGTCAATTAAGCTTGATAGTCCGAAACGCCTAATAATAAATGTTCGTAAAAAGTGACTCACTGGAGTTAATCATAGTGATTAAAACAGTTGTAGTTTTAATTTTCACGATCAATCTGATTTGAAAGACCATTAACTTTATGTGAAACAAACAAGCCAATTGAATGGTTGTAACATTTTACGATGATTAAAGTGATGAAGTTAGAATAAGAAGATAAGCGCTCGTCAGATAACCTATAATTATTTTAAGTAAATTATATTGTAAGTTACATAACTTTAACATTCTAAAATGTTGTAGAACTACGTATGGAACATTATTATAGTTTGAATACTACGAAATATAATGTATTTAACCAATACTACTATGTTTGCTTTAAAAGTGTTCATAATAAATAAGTTTTTATAATAAGTATTGTAAACTACGGTCTTCTTGAGTGATGTATGCTATATTTTATTCTTATTAAATTTTATATTTGAAAGAAGAAAATCGTGGGCGATTGCGTGTAATTATATTAACTGTAAAATAAGCTTCTATTCTATTCTAATCTAAATCAGTAACTAGTTCCAAATCCCAATATATTCAAAGTAAAATACAGTGACTAATGCATTGAAAGTAAATTATACTTTTGTGAATAACAAGTAATTCAAGAACCAAAGCTTTAACTGAAATATTTGTACAAATGTCTGCAGGGATTCCGTGATACGCCGTCGCAGGTAGCCCACGATGCAATTTGTCTTATTGCTTACACAATTTGCATGACACAGTCTCGGTTCACGTACATTTTTCATTCAAACATACCATATATTTCTATTGATTCGTTAAACATATCGTTTTTCTTTTAGTAATATACTATATAAAAAACGATATATACTATACATAAAAGACTAAAGAGATTTTCTTTTTGTTTATTTGTTTGAACGCGCTAATCTCTGGAACTACCAGTTAGATTTGAAAAAACTTCTTGAGTTTTATATTCTGCCAGCTGTACCCCGCGGTTTCGTATAATTTAAAAGAAATCACTGATTGATTATTTATAACATTTCAACATAGACATTTTTTTTTCGGGCGGCCAGGGTTATGCGACACAACTCACACGCAATGGCTCGTTCGCGCCATTACACCTACAATCATAAACCCGAGCCGAGTGATGAATTATTATAATTTTACATTATTTCCCAAACTATTCGTCCAAATAACATGTTATATAAAAGGCAGAGTTTATCTACATAAAATTTTCTTAATGATTAAGTATCTTTCGTTCGTAAGGATTAATATGTTATGCCTAATAATAAAGCTCATAAAACGCTTTTCTATTTTTAATAAAATTTTGTCACAAAATACCGTATTTTTAAGACATAGGCATATGGTATCCTATACTTTTTGTTAGATGTACCAAAGAGCAATATTTTTTTAGAACATTGTATTTACTGGTTATCATATAATAATAATATATTTTTTCAAATCCGACTGGTAGTTTAAGAGATTAGCGTATTTAAACAAACAAACAATAAATTCTTCCGCTGTATTATATTAGTATAGATTTATTAAGGAAGGTTATAAGCTACATAATTTAACGTTACGACTTTCGGAGCGGAGCAGTGACCATGAATGTCAAGAAATCTGGCAAGCTGTAGGAAACTACAGGAAGTAAGAACAATGAAGGTCTACACGGGTGCGGTAGAGGAGGTGGCACGGTCGCGTTTTTTTTAATCGTTATAGGTTTGGCGTAGTGGCTACAATCTCACCTGATGTTAATCACGATGTGGCCCAAGACGACGCAATGACGTCACGCTGATGTGACGCTAAGCCTAGTGGAAGACTGGCTCTCAAGTGCATCTGCCGGAACACACCTACTGGTGCTTGACGACAGACTTTCAACTTGAGGGTGGTAGCTAGCCAGGCTGGCATTAGAAAAAGCCCTACCACTATGCTATGGTTTCCTCACGATGTTTTCCTTCACCGAAAGCTCAGGTTCATTGCAGGATTCGAACTCACGTCAATCGACGCGAAGTCCTACACGCTACTATTGAGCCATCATTGCTTTCGGGATATCCAGTAACAATCAGGCTGGTATGAATCTGTATCCAACTAGATCGCGACCACCGTGCTCAGCGTGGTCAACCCGTCACAGTGACTCTTTTTTAGTTTATCTCGTTTCGGGATTAGCCATTATATTCAGTTTCTGAGGTGCCTGCAGGCCGGCATGACAACGGTGACTGCGATTTCGATCTCTCGGTGGTCGCCGCTGTTTTAGGATTATACTCTGCTTACCATCAGCATAGTGTCGTCACTTTGCTGGCCTACAATAAAATATTTATATATATACTAGCTGTACCCCATGGTTTCACCCGTGTTAAATTTATTCGACAAATTCTACACGGAGCGCCGCTGCCAATGCGTCCGTATAGCCCGTATAGCGTCCACTTCTCGTACTTGCCTACAGCTTGCCAGATTGCTTGGCGTTCATAATTACTGTTCCGCTCCTTAAAGTCATATCGTGAACTTATATAACCTTTAATGACCTCATGAAACTGGCTATCATAAAAAAAATATTTTTTTCAATCCGACTGGTAGTTCCAGAGATTAGCGCGTTTAAACAAACAAGCAATCAAACAAAAACACACGGTACAACAACAATTATACAGTATAAATATATAATATGAATATAATGATCCTTTTTTATACTAAACTCTGTATAAATATAAGTTTATAAGTAATAAGGTATTCTCCATGAAAAAGTTCGCGAACCGTTTCTTCTTTACGAAAGGTTGTTGAAACAGTGAATTATATTTGGTTTGTTTTGTATTCGAAAAATGCACATTTGATTATGATTCTTATATGCAATGCATCATCTGTTCTGACTTCACTATGAACTATCGGTGCACTTAAAAACGATTTTAAACGGTTGCATTTTGAAACACAAATTGACCAAGTCCGTGGCTCGCCGGCGTGCAGTCCTATGCTACAAATATAGTCACGACTTTCATTACCCGTGGCAATCTACCACAGGTTAGCTTTATAAATGTCATACGGCGCATGCCCTAGACTTCATTTTTTTTTTGTCTGAGTTATTTTACCCTTCACAACTACTATTATGTCTTGTCCTCTTAGCTTCACTGCATTTTTTAGTCAAACTGAAGTCCAACTATATTTGCACTTATCAAGTCGGGTCCAATTTAAATTGATCATTGTAATAATACGCATTCAGTGATCAGGTTGTCTACTTTTCATTTCAGACAGGAGCATTTTATTTAAGACTTTGATAGGTGCCTTTAGAATTTATGAAGTAAAAAATATATACGACTGAATTTCATTACTTTCCTCAGCAAGAGTAATACTAAAACATGGTTCCAAATTCCATTGAAAGGCACAGAAATGCTAAGACAGCCAACTGAAAGTAGCAAGGACTTCCTCTGGACCCTGGGTAAGTCATCAGCGTCAAAGAGTTGATTTGCAACTGGCTGTATCTGAAGCGTCACCACAAGAAGAAGTTACGTTACACAGTTTCTTTATGATCATTCAGAGGAGTAAACTATCAGGATATCCAGAAACACGTCTACCACAATCACTGAAATCATAGGATGATTATTCGGATATACATTTTCAATTTTAAAGTAAACTAACACGATGTGACTGGGTTAGTCTAAACTAGTTATAATTCAGCAATCAGGGAATTTGATTTATCTGATAGACCTATAGATGACGTAATCTGGTGAGGGGTTTGTTTTCCTACAAACAACAAACAAAAGAATAAGTAGGTCAATATACAAGGAGGTCCACTAGGTATCTGCCTGATCTCAATGATTGTAGAACTCTAAAGAAGACGAATACAGTAGCACCACTATAACCCTTTGTGCTGTTCCAAACTGAAAGTTAACATAGGATAAATAAAATAACTTAGGAGATAGTACATTCAAGTTTTTGTAAGATTCTTTTTATAGCCATACATTGCATGATAATGTAAAACCGTATAAATGTAAACAACAACTTGTGTTACGTCACAAATATATAATTAAACACTTTGTTTGACACGAAAAATACAAACCTCAAACTTTTCGAGATAAAACGGTTTTTTGATGTGAAGAAAAGTCAACATTTACACGACAGGCTTATGGCAACTGCACTGACTTTTTGCTATTAGGCAAACTACTTCTTCTTTTCTGCATATAAATCTTGGTGAATCATCTTTAGTAGAGAAATTATATGGGGCTGAATAAGAAAATGAAGTATACCATCTGGTCGCAAAGAGCTGTGGTATTTGTTCGCGGCTCGCGGCGGTGGTCGTGTGCTACTGGTGGATTGGAGCACGAAGCCCAGCCAGGCCCGCAGGCGCGATTCCTGCGATTCACCTCGACCACGCCTCAGCGCTTAGTCTAAACATCAAACCATTGTTCCTGTCAGTGAATAATCTACTATTTAGGTTTTATTACTGCTCCTGTTCTCTTCGTAATTTAGTGTGACTCGATTCAGATTTTTTAAAATATTATGTAAATAGATGCCATCTACGGTTTGTATGAAAAGGTTCTTATTGTTCAAGTAAATTGTGATAGTTGTTGCGAGATAGAATTTAATCAGCCCCCTAATAACGTATTTCACAAGAGTAATACAATAGCAGAAATCGCTAATTATCAGGTTCAAAATGACAAATTCTGATTGTTGTTGGTACATTATGGCAGTTACATAATACGATTTTGCCATTTTGAAGCTGATATTTAGCGATATCTACTTATCACTTTGCATACTTATCAGGCGGGCAGTTTTAGAAAACACCCTACCATCATGCTTTTTACATTATTCTATACTAAGAGGATCTACTGCATTTTTAATCTTATAAAATATTACACTATAATTAACACGAATAAATAATCCTTACCTAATATTACAAATGCGAAAGTGAATTTATTTGTTTGTTACTCAATCACGCAAAAACGGCTAAATGAATTTAGATGAAATTTGGCAAACAGACAGCTTATCACCCGTATTAAGACATAGGATACTTTTTATCCTGGTAAAGGCCCATTTCCGAAGTCCACGCAGACGAAGTCACAGGCAAAGCTAATAATTTATTTATTTAAACTACTACTATTAAAACTACTTTCTAGCTTTAATTAAATTGACAATTCATCATACATACTTTTAATGAATTTGGTATGCTAAAAAACCTAAAGTACCTAACAATCTTATTCAATATAGGTATTATACATACAAAATAATACTATAATTCTTACTTAAAACTAAAACGTAAAACTTAATAGAATCTTTACAAACAGATCTGTTCTCGATGAAGAAGTCACGTAGTGTATTAAAAGCCCTTAGACACACTCACCCCGTGGGATTTCGATGTTAAAATCTACATTCGCTCAAAATAATGACGTCTATTGTATAATCTGGTAAGGTAAGAAATTTAAAAAGGATGTGTTTGTAAATTTCCTCAAAAGTGTGTAATTAAATAAAATTCACTATAACTGCTAACTCTGTGAAGTAAATAGCAATATAATTTATATTAATAAATCTGTATTTGGTCCGTAAGAAATTTCTTGATAGGCATCTATCATAAAGGATATTAATCACGAATAAGACTTATTTTTTTGTTGACGGACGTGCAACATGATGAAATTAGCCATCCATGACTGACAATGACAACGAATATATACCCGGAAGAGCCATATTGCAAAAAAATAAACTGTCACAATTCGTGTATGGCTTCTAGATTTTAAAGTCATACACATATGGTATGCGTATAAATTAAGTTCGTCGTCAAATTATGTTTACACAGTTACATATAATTGAAAGTAAGTAAAATGAATTTACATGGTCACAGTAGTTGATGTTGGCACCCTGGGTAAAATTTGTTGAGTTCTTTTTATTTTGTTAAGCTAAAACAGTATAATTTGTTGAGTGAGTACATACTCATATGTACTCATTTTCACAGTTGTAATCGGTAAAACTTTTGCCAGTGTCAACGATGTTGTAGATATCACGTATTCTTTCTTTTAATTGTCCATGTAGTTTATTTTTGGTATAGTTACGATTTAGAAAAGCGAATGGTAGCGTACTACAACTTTCTAGAGGAATTTTAAAACAATTCAAAATTTCTGATAGGATTCGGTTCGGAGCGACGTGGCATTCACATTTGCTACTAAAGGCAATGGTTAAGGCTAATATCTAAATTTCAACACAATATTAACCTGTTAGAAGTAATGTTAGAACTACAAGCTTTTCTAAAATTTTGACAATAGCTTAGTATAATACTCCGATGTTAAGCGAGAAATAAACGGACGATTTTAAAACAAACAAAACTGTTAGCTAACAAAATTAACTGGTAGATTAATTTTCTGTGTTTAACTTCGAGTTTGAGTGACGGACTTGCCTTAGGGTGGAATTTAGTATATTATTTATTTGTATTACTTCAGTAAAACGTATATAGTGAACTGGCTAACTAGTATGTACAATCCAAGAACAAGGGAATGTTTAACGACAGGTGTTGTTGTTATTATATCACCGCTGGGCAAAAGCTTTTTCTCCTGGCAACACATATGCTTAAGAGCAAACGCAGGTGGCGCTTAGTCCATTCAAGTGTATTCCTCTGTTCCATTCCTGAATAATAATATTAGGCAAATATTTTTTATATTATATGATACAGTCAATATCTACAACTACCACGTACCGTTGTTTTGATTTTTTTAAATAAAAATTAGTACAAGAATTAGGAGCTTTCTAAAATGATTAAAATTACCCATTATATAGCCGTTATTAGGCATCTAGCAAAACAAATTTGACTAATATATAAAAATTAAGTAAAAATAATATAGGCATAGCCAAAGTCCTTTTTATAAAAATAGACGCGGTGGGGCGGTGACACGACACCAACAAATATCAAATATTTTGCAAATGTTTATGTGCGGGTTTCTCAAGATCTAATTCAAAACCCGTAGAGGTATCGCTCGTGTTATAACTCGCAATAACTAAAATTAACACTTTTTATAATTTATTGATATAATACTAGCTCGACAAAATGACTGTACGGTACAGTCCACAGTCCAATTTCATGCCAGCCTGATGTAGCTCCGTAGACCAGACTGCGTGGTTCTGGTAAGAAGGTTGATGATGGAGTAAGGTCAAACAAATCTTTAGAAAATTCACCATGATATAGACAATAAAACACGCTTGGCGTGGTAATGTCTCTTCGCAGCTGAAGCGGTTCTAAATATTTAGTGACATTTGCAACTATGAAACGCCTGCCACGGTGAATCGTGTTAGTGCGCCGCGTTTTACAATTATGTAATGTGTATGTCCATTTATTAGTCTGACACATATATAGAGACGCCGATGTTCTGTGATTGTCTTCGATTTTTATGTACTCGCCAATTCACTGTATTTATTTAGCCGAACCCTTATAAAAGAAGATACAGAGAAAAAACCAAGTGAGAAAATCACCCATTCGAATAACATTACAATAGATTTGCCAACAATCAACAAATATCATGGACAGAGTAAAATCCTTCAACTTTTTATCGTTCGATTCGTTCGTGCGTCAAAGAAATTCATAGAACGGGCGAACGGATAAACCTACGCTTTTAGAATAACAATAAATTCTTTAAGGGGAGCGGTCACGAGCAATCAGAAACGCGGTTAGTTAGACCCCCGCAAGCCATTTGTATGGCTTAATTAGTTAGGGAAACTGAGAAACATTGCAATCAAAGTGGATTTCTAATTATGTCTAGAACGAAAAAAAAAAAAAACACTGTATAAATTATTACAAGTTGGTATAGTTAAAAATCCTGAAGATTGCATAGTTAGGGGGATCGTTGATTTTTATCTCGACAGATGTATGCATATGGCTGTTGGAGATTGTAAAAACTGTTTTACAACTTTGGGTTTACAAGAAGTGCTTATTTATTTGTATTTTGAATAGCTTTTATATAGGCAAATATATTTGGTTTTCTATGTCTTATCTTTTTCGTACCGTGAAACCGTGGAACCATCTCCTAGCCAATGTGTTCCCTCCTTCTTATGATATCGGGTGCTTCAAGCGTAACGTGAAGAGATATTTATGCAGGCCAGCCATGACAGCGGCGACCGCCATGGATTGCGATCTCTCGGTGATCGCCGTTGTATTATAAAAAAAGGTAGGGCTCAGAGAAATTTCTTTGGAGAATTATCTCCACTTAGGGTATAGTACAACTGGTTCAACACCTCCACCCTACAGAAAATTGCAGCCAAATAACCTTGTGTTGTATGAGTAGAGTTTCCAGAGCTCCTTGGGGAAGAGGAGATCAAGGTCGGCAACACACTAGTGCTACCTATAGAGTTACAAGCGTCCATAGGCTACGGTAACAACATACCATCAGGCAGGTTATACGACTGTTTGTCACCTAAGTTATATTAAAAAAAAAGCGCGAAGAACATTATCAAACTATATTTTTTGAACTTTATTTGTTGAGAAATAAAATCGTGGCGCATTGTTTGTCGGACTAAAAAAGGTATTTAGGTTATTTTGTATACCTGTTGAGACATATAAGAGTTCAAGATTTTCATTATGGGAGTAGGTTATATAATACAAACTGAAATAATTTATATTCCTTTAAAAAGGAATAAAGATTAAAAATCAACGAAACATAATTATTATAACTATTATTAATACATGAAATAAACAAACTAAAAAAAAAAGTTTTACATTGTAATGTTTTTAATTAATTATATGTTTAAACGTCTGGTTACAATTTCACTCGAAGTTAAGTGACGATATGGCCAAGCTGAGAGAATGAGAGAATTGGCTCTCAAGTGAAGCTGCCGAAACACATCTCTACGTACTTAACGACAGATTTTCAACTTGAAGGTGGTAGCTAGCAAGGCGGGCATTTGAAAATATTCTACCGCCATGCTATAGTTTCGTTACGATGTTATCCTTCACCAAAAGCTCTAGCTCAGAGGTATTCGAACTCACATGGATGCCATTACAAACCATTACTGAGCCATCATTGCCTCGACTGCTTGAATAAGCCAAAAACATTTAATGACCCATCAAATTCTTCCTGAAACATGTAAAATTGTCATAATTTAGCCAGAAAATTCCATACACCTATTTTCATTTTCACAAAACTATTAATATCACGGTCATGCGATATCTAAAAAAGCGTCGAGCATCCTTCAGTTGTTTCACACTTTTTCAAACGTTCAAACCACTTGACAGTTTTCAAGTGAAGTTAGAATCATTATCTTTGATGGTGAGAGCTAAGCGACGTGCGACGACAGATGACGGCTAAACTGCGGGGCGTCGTGAGTAATGAATGACACTACATTACTCATTACCGCCGAGGCTCCTGTGAAGGACTTTTCATTTCTACCACCGTACGAAATGATTTATGTTCCTTTATTCGCAGCATAAGCTTTTACAAAGACTTAACTCTTCCTTTCGTTTTATAATCAGTGTTTGAATATTTTTATAAATTTTTTTTTGCTTTATAGGTTAACATCAGATTAGCCTTGTAATTTTTTTTTACTACCCTCATTTAGCAAACCTATTGCCTAGCTATCAGTGCATTCAGGAAGCTATTATTGTGAGTTATTGTGAGTCAGTCGACTTTCTAAGCCTATCACCAACTTCGGCAATATAATCAATGCGCTATATCAAAACGCTAATGAATGATATAGAAATAAGATAAAGAATTTGCTGGCAAAAAGTTTTATGAACTTTGCAGCAGTGAAAATAATACTGATATACCTAACTTTGATTACACTTTTATTAAAAGCGATTGAAACAGACAATAAATTGGCAAGGTGCAATACAAACCTTCTTTTTTAACCCAAGCTCGGCAAACCCCTAGCCATTCAAATAAAATTTAGTTCAAACCTAGCGACGACCGGTGACTGATATGTTATCTGGTCTTCAAACTGTAAATAAATTAATCACTAGGACGATAATTTGCAATGTTAATCGTGATTCATTCTAGTACTAGTGCTTTCGTTCTTTCTTCATATGTTGTTCAACAGAGTCTATCATATCGCAAATGTATTTTATCATACTATATGTGTATATATGCAGATGAGGGTAATTTTGGAGTTCTGCGATTATTGGCTACTTTTGCTTTGAATATATATATTTTACATTTTGGTTATAAATTTCTCAGATATTATGCCTCAAAAATTATATTATTCTTCTTTAACAATACATCATGAAACAGTAATTAAATTAACCCATTATTTATATAAGTAAAGCACTAACACTAGATTTACAGAAAGGTCTCGATATTATGATGAGTTTATAATGACATCATCGATGCATGACACAAAGATTTGTTAAAATAAAAATTCAGCATATAGCTCGGAAACGGAAGGAAGCATTACTTTATATAGATCCATTATGAGAATCGCTTAATTGTGTATCGATTAGGGATCTCGAAGATTATTATTTCCTCAGTGTGCAACAGGAAGCCATTGTTAATCTAACCGTTGAAAAAGTTTTGTAGCACTCGAAAATATTACAATATAATTATTTGTATTCTAGTTAACGGTACGCCCTCCAAACATCTGTACAAGGATCATAGTTTCCATCAAAAAATAATTTTGAATGGTTCTCGTGTTACTTGAAAAGTGAGAGAAATCATAGCTTAGATCAACGATAAGGTAATAACAGAAGCCGATCCTATCTTTGTATTCCTTTGTTAAAATTCGAATACAATACATTTGTAAATTTTTGGGTTCTTAACTCCACAATGTTCCCGTCCATTAATCTATGGTTCGTAATGTGAAACGGGGTTGGGGATCTTTTGTACCTGCTCCGTCCTCGGCCTTTTGTACCCTGACATGTGCAGGGACAAAAACCTCCTTGCGCAATATTGCCCGCCCCGAGACATCTACTATGATGGGAAAATAATAAGCTTTATGTTTCACAATATCTTCGAACCTGTATAAGTATGTAAAAATTTCTGTTATCCTGAAATCATTTCCAAATCTCTTGTCAGACATTTGGGATTCAGTATTGACTATTCCTGTATCTATTTATATAAATGTCACCCGCAACCTATTCGCTGCTTTTTCTGACACATCGTTTCCACTGAGCCCTTGACATGCATTAACACTTAACTGCACTTTTTCTTACCAATCTCCAGATGTGCATCATTAAAATCTTCTATGGCACCAAAAAGATCAAAAGTTATCTCCTCGGCTGGAGAGGTTGCCCCCTCGCCCCGTACGCCGCATTCCCCCTTTCCCTGTTCCCCATTTGGAACGGCAGTTAAACTCCGGCTTCGATAAGCTTTGGACGTTGCGCCGTTCGGAGCTTTGTCGAGTAAACGTCGCCGACTGCGAATATACGGAAACTGTTTTTCTTCGTACTACCTAAATACGTGCTGAAGTGAAATTAATTTTATGATTTTCTTACGTTGTGATGTGTTGTGACTATATTTGATGGATACATGGAAATTACTTATGTCAAGTTTGAAGTGAAACTTTTGGTTTTCGATTGTGTTTTTAAATTGTAAGTTAATGTTTTATATATTTAAAACATAGATACATTATTTATATTTATCAGATAATTTTTACCTTGAGTTAATTTCAAGTATTTAATTAAATATAGCAAAAATGAAGCAAACATTCTGAAACACTATATTATACTGCTGTAATAGGAAAATCAAGAGTCACAAGGGATGTACATATATTGATCTTAGTGGTGCTGAATTATTATATTAATTTACATTGTTTGTTAATATAAACTTTAGGAATTTCACATAAATTTATGATACAAACTTATTTAACTACTTCAACTAAAACTATTATATGTATGTACTGATTTACGACTGAGTTACGACATCGTTCCTTTTTATGTGTGTAATCCCACTTTTTAAATTCAAGTTTACGATTATCTTAACGTCTTGAATAGGTGCTTCACTGTGTACTCTAAAAGTTTTATTAGTTACGTTTTATAAATCTATTTTTCTTTTATCTATATAAACTTAAGGAACCATCGTGGTAACACATATAGTACAATGCTATTGGAAAAGAAATTATATTATTAACATTATATGTTATAGTTTTCGTATTGAATCTATTTATTTCTTTATCATCTTGTAAAGAATACGGGTAGGTGATAAAAGCTTGTTTATTCTGATCACAAATAAGGTATTTTGTGATTCATTTTAATGCATCTATGTTTTGTAAGACAACCACGATATATCTGCTTTTGGCAAATCTAAATTATCACAATTACCGACGACTTTAGCATTTTATTAAGTATGACTAAAAAACAACGCATAGGTTAAACTAGTGGACTCAGAATTATGCAATTTTGGGCATCTGTCCCTTTTACAACATAGATGAGCACTAAAAAAGGATTTCTTTTTACATCATCCCCTAAGGGGTTTAAAAATAAGATGATTACTTAGATTTTGTCGATAGCAAATCCCATCGGGCACTTGGCTAGTTTCCTATAAATTTAATAAGCCATTTATCAAGTGTAATAGTAATACAGAGAAATTATTTTTAATCTTAAATGCCAGGTTTACAGCAGAGATAAAATCAAAAATATCGCATAGAATATTTAAAACGAAATGATTAAGAATATTAGAAAATTAAATTATATTATAAATGACTATTGATAACTCTATTCAGATATAGGATGGTGACACAAGGATTGTCAAAAAAAAAGTTATTTTTAAATACTACACAAAAGTTGACCGACATCTTTATCGACAAGTTTAGGAAATTTTGTTATCTGTGTCCTCCATTATTTTTGAACAACCAACCAATTAAATGACAGATGCATTTCTAGTGATAAAACACGAGATTTATTACCCTTACCGTGTACATTCTGATAGTGGAACTATGTCACGAAGCTATCTCTTGGAGAGAGCACCAAGTTATTATTTTTTTTACGACCCAACGGTTACGTGCAGAGAGCTATTAAAGTCGAAAAGTACGAGATTTCTGCAAAATTATAGCTATAAAACCTAATCCTCATAAATTAGATGGTGTTGGCCATTTTATTTATACAACCAGCTATTGTTAGCGCCTTTGAACGAGTTACAAAACACTATGGAAACGTCTACATTTATTATTTATATTTCATAAGGAAAAGCTATGCTATAACTACAACGATTTGTTATCATCTATAAATAACAGCATCAAAAGTTATTTGCCAGGTGTTGCGTGCTGCGAATTAAAAATATATTTTAGTGGTGTAAGAGGGTCAAAAAACATCTTAAGACTTAAAACATCCAAGCCAATCCCACCTGCACGTGATGCATCTTACTGAGTATCGAAGAAGAAAATCGCGATAACAGGGTGGTAGGGCTATGCAGCTTGAGTGGTTCGGCACCACAATGCATATGGTGAAAAGCCTATCATAGTGACTTATGCATGTCACGTTTTTAGATAAGCTGGTGCATATCCAGTTTATATTTACGCAGAGGCCGGCATGACAGCGGTGAATGACGATGGATTGTTGATCTCTCGGTTATCGCCACAGTTTTTAGAATGTATTATGCTTACGATCAGACAAAGTTCCGTCAGTTTGACATGCTTAAAAATATTTACTAAAAGATTATTTTCAAAATAATCTTTGCATCATCTTCCGCTACCTTACATTTTACCCAAGGTTCTTTATTATTCAGAAATACAGAAAAAATGATTTAGAAAATAACAACTATCTATAATCTATTGAACCATTCCTTTACGATCTTTATTGATAGTAATTTATTTATTGAACACTTGAAGATATTATTGCAAAATAAAACCAGTAAACCGCTGTAGTAGCCAATGCCATAAATGTTAACGAAGTTCTTGTATAGAGTGCACTTAA
This sequence comes from Saturnia pavonia, assembly GCA_947532125.1. Lineage (NCBI taxonomy): Eukaryota > Metazoa > Arthropoda > Insecta > Lepidoptera > Saturniidae > Saturnia > Saturnia pavonia. The sequence goes on from OX383901.1 coordinate 1,776,322, forward strand.
TCCATCTCATATGGATTTCTGTTAGCTATTCAGGTCATATAAATTTTAGTATCCGCAGCCTTAAGTCGCTATTCTGCTGAAAATATGACTGTTCTTATATAAATCACTAATCGGCTCAACTATATTTGAACCGCTTAAAGGATAATCCTGTATTAATTACCGAAATAGAGTATCTTTGACGATGATAGAAACAATGCAAAGTTTGATATCCTTAGTACCATTAGTATACGTTTTTAAAAGCACTAGTATTTTTTTATCTTTATTTAAGGGTAGATTTTACAACTGGTGTGCCAGGACCATCAACTGACAGAAACAAAATAATACTAAACTATTAACTAAATAAAAGTACTAGATACTTCTATCTGATACTATATTTACGAACAATAAAATTGAAATGTCGTTTTGTAATGTCAAAATAACAGCTTTTTAGTAAAACCATATATGAAACTATATACGGTACTTATAACAAAAAAAATAATTAATATTTTTGTCTGTTTGTTCCCGCTAATCTCCGAAACGGTTGGACTGATTTTGACAGGACTTTCACTGGCAGATAGCTGATGTTATAAGGAGTAACTTAGGTCACTTTTATTTTCGATTCGGTAAGCCACGCGAGCGGAGCCGCGGGCACAGCTAATTAATAATAAAGTTCCACAGCATACTAGCTATATAGTAACTTAAAATTAAACAACTTCTGCACATTTCCTTCCTAACACATTCCATCAACAAATGTTGAAATTCTTAAAGCACTAGTATTTGCTACCTAACTCGTACAGCCCTTTTTGATTTTGATTATGTATAGGTCAAGAGATACAGTGGCTTCTTATCATCGGGCGGATTGTATTCTGGTTTGCCTCTTTAATTGTGAAAATACACACAGCTTTCAGAATAAAAAGTGACAAGTCTTTTAAAATTTAAATTTATTTTAAACTTTCCCATACTTATAATAGAAACGTTGAGAGCTCTGTGTCTATGTGTCTATAATTGTGGAGACGGACCGGATCAGATAAGATGTAACAACATAAATAGGCTAATGTCGATCCCCATTACGAAGCTTTGTCACGTGAAGTAGATACCTAAAGAGATTAAAATAAATAGTTCGGTGATAAATTTGTAGTGCTGTAATGGTGATATCTTTCCCAGGCCTTTTGAAATGAAAATGATTATTTCAAATCCTCTAGTGATCTGCAAAATCAAATATTTTTAATATTTCACTTTAAGAAGGAATACGGTCAGCAAAACATTTGAAGAAGCATTTTAACAGAAATCTATAGCATTTGCAATTTTCCCGAACGAATAAATAGAGAGCGAAAAAAAAATCAGCTCGGGCTGATTACATAATATATATCTACTAGCAGAATGCCGTTGCTTAATAGCACGCGCGAATCTCGCTGCACTCGATCAAAAGACGAAAGACAAACATGCGTATTGTTGGTCGCCCTTACAAAATAGATATATGCTATCGCTGTCTTTTTAAGATCTACAATTATGTAGAACATTAATTTGTTATATCTTGTATGGTTTACTCGGCGCAACTTGTGTAAGCGCCCCAAATGCGTCTTTTTTTCGAATTTATTCGCCCTTATCGTCACTGCTTATTTCATATGTTACTTTGTCTTACAAAATATATAGACCAGATATATAGGCCAGATAACATAGTTATGAATAGAAAATTAAAGAGTTGTAAATCGGATAAGTGATTTTCTTGTGAGAAAGAACATAAACGGACAGATAGTGAGACGTAGTATTTTACAATATTATTTATAAATATAGATGTTAAATGTAAATTATGAGTAAATAATTAATTTAGTATTTCCCTGTTTCCACCGTCAGACCAAGACATTTTTTTTTGTTTTCTTTAATTTTTAATAAAATAATACTTACTTTTGCAAAGTTTATGTTTTATTTTATATTAACGGTCTCGCGACTTCGTTCGCGTTCGGAAAACAAAATAGATTGAAAACAGTCTTTATGCCATTTAACGGGATAAAAAATCATATGTGTTAATCCAAGTTGTAAACTATCTGTGTGCCAAATTCCATCCAATTCTGTTAAGCCGTGATTGAGTAACAAACAAACAAATAAACCCACTTTCGCATTTATAATATTAAGTAAGGATTATTAAGGCAAAGTGACTACTTCACTGTACCTGTACAATTCAAAAACAACGTTGTCACCACTGTCATACCAGCCTGCAAGTCTCTAGGAAGCTGGATACACACTGGCTGATGTCGAAACGCGACTAACCAAATTAAGTTATGGTGATCGACACAGTCGAGTTATTGGATACAGATTCCTAACACCCCGCTTAATTACTGGACATACGATACACAGTCTGATCCCGCAACGCTACACCCTAAGTGTGCCCTATAGCGTGTATTTATTTGTAATTATGGCAATTATATGTTACTTAATAACTACTGTACAATACGAAAATATAATTCAAATAAATAACACAGCACGACTAAACCTCATATGATATTTCGTTTCGTAAATGTTATCATTATAAATCTTTAAATCAGCGTGTTATGCCTTCAAACGTACTTAGCGTGTGTTCGAAGAATTTTTTAAAAGAAATTCATGTATGAAAATATTACAATTAACAATAATTAGGGGCTTTATAGAACCACACAATAACGAACGGTAATTGGTACGTCTTGAATAAACATTGATTTAAATAAAAGATTAGCAAATATTCCATGTTCGCTGTGACCTTTTATTTAACATAGTTAACCCTGAAATATATTGTACCTACAACAATGAAATGTATGAGGGGCTGTGAAAATTAAATTTATTTGGTCAAGGTTATCAAAATCTAAAAGCCGTATAGATTTTTATCCAAACAATGACTTAAGTAATTAAAATTAATAGTAATACATAGTATAAATAATTAAAAAAGTATTACCGATAAATACTGTTCAAGAATTAAACATTTAGAATATGTGCATACATATTTAAAAGAAAAATGAATTCAATTAATTTGTAATGCTTGGTATAAGTTCAACTATTCCTCCTCTTATATATAACAATATTTATGTGCTTTTTTTAGTGATCATTTAACTTCTGAAGGATTTCATCGGTTCTTAGCAATGATAGGATCCCTTAGGAGGCGCTGTTGTCGAACCGTTAACTTCCGAAAATCATTACTAAATTATTTATCAAATTTTTATTAAAATCGTTTTTAGCGCATTTATATCAGTAGAGGGGAAAATGAAAGTTGCGCGCGTATCACGTGACAGAAGTGCTACATAATGATAACTTCATCAATAATAAATAATGTGAATTCATCTATGTACTGACATTTTTTTTTGTGTAAAAAAAATTTGACGTCTTAATAAATATTATTTTAATTTGATTTTATTATAATATTTGTAGTTTTCCTTTTTACGGGCGTACGTAAGGTACACACATTTTTTTATATAAAAAATATCTATTATTTAACGATTAGATGTACAAATGCAAACTGTTGAATTATATAAAAATATTTAGTAACAAATTTGACTATAGATTTTAATGACAGTTATTTTCGTTAGAAAAAACACCCGAGTCACTCAAATTGCGCTTAAAGAAGTGATAATTCAAAAATAATCAGCGTCTTGTTTATAATATAATATAAACGTGAACATGATCAAAATTAGGTGACTCCGAAGCCAATCAATAATTAATTTTACTACCGATTCGTCGTCTATACATTTTGTGTGTTTATGTTCTTTTCACCCGAAAACCACTTATCCGGTTTACATAGATTTTATTTTAATTCATAACTATTGTTATCTAGCCAGGTTATTGGGTACATTTTGTTATATAAAATAATATATGAAATAAGTAGTCACGATAATAAAGATTTTTATACGATAATGGTGAATTAATTAGAAAAAAAAAACTCATTTGGAGCGCTTAAATGGCTTACGCTGAATAAACTGTACGAGATGTATCAGACTAATGTTGTACATAATTATAGATCTTTAAAAGACCCACAAAAAATCCGTGATAGCATAGATATATCTTCTAAGAATCACCCACAATAAGCATTTTGTCTTCCGTCTTTTAAGCGAGGGCAGCACGATTCGCGCGACCGACGGCATTCTGTATTCCACGCTAGCGGAGCCACGGGCACAGCTTGTTTCATATGAGACACGATATGATCAAATGATTCGAGGTTAATCCGCAATTAATTTCGCGACCTGTCGATTAATTAGTTTGCTTTCCAACCAGACAGACAATAATGAACCCATGCATTATTTGTTTACAAACATCGTTATAAATGTACAAACTGAATTAGCTATCAGTGATGGCCAGTGGTAGCGTATTTGATTGAGTCGATCAAGGTGGGTTCGAATCCCTCAATGAATATAACCTTACGGTAAAGGAAAACGTCGTGATGAAATCATACCATGGTGGTAGGGTATTTTCTAATGCCCGCCTGGCTATTTAGCTACTACTTGAAAATCTGCCGCCAAGCACCTATAGGTGGATTGCGGAATTACTTGAGAGCGATTCCCCCACTAAACTTAAGGTGCTGCCATCTTGAGCGACATCGTTACATAAGATCAGGTGAAATTATTGTCTGTATAAAGTGGCCGAGACGGGCAGCGTGACGTCACTTAGGAACTATGTTTATTTGTAGTTGACTTAATAACTGAAAGTCTTCACTATCCAACAACTCGTACTAGAATGTTACTATTCCACGGTTAAAGTAAGAATAACTCTGCTCATTTTTTTTTTCGAACTGACTATACTGTTTCCTTAGGGGCCCTGGAGCCTTTGCGGCTTCTACAGCTTCACCGGGCTTAGCCTCTGCTTTTTGTGCACTACGCCTTTTATATTCCTGCACTCGGTTTGAGTAGTAGTATTTAATATGACTTGTTATACTGGCAAGCTTAATGCCATAAAGCATTTTCATCCAGATAACCAGCGGTACTCAATTTTTTTTTAATTTTTTATATTTTATCTAAAAATAATGATGAGCTAACACAAAAATATTAATCAAGCATAGTATAAAGAATTAAAGTAATATAAAGAAGTACATACAATTTATACTTTTCATTAAATTTAATTCTATTAGATGTGGTTCGAGGACTACACAGAATGGAATAGAGTTATTGTTCTGGCCGCTCAATGTACGTACACAGTACACAAAGCGTAGACCATAAGTTCTTTGTGTATGAAAATCCCTTCATACCCAATCAATTCCCTGGCTTATTTCCTATTTGGGGTCAGCTCTCCTGATAAGTTTTTCTCCACTCTGGGCGATTTAGTGTCATATCTGGCATTAAGCCAATCGTCAGTAAACCATTACCGATCGCATTCAGGTAGTCAGTAGGCTGCCTCTGCCTCTTTTAACTTCTTTCATGTTTAAAACCTTTCGGGTATTCACTTCTTCCCATCACGTGTTCAAACCAGCGTTCTGCATTCTTTCTTGTATTTCAACGACTTTAAAAGTTCCTCGAATATATTTGTTTTGAACTTTATCAAGTCTTGTGACGCATCTGCCCATCGTAGCGTTGTCATCTCCGTGACATTCATTTTTGCTTATCACTTCATACTAAATTAACAATAATAAATTCTTTATTGAGTCACTCATAATACATAGCATCAGTGTAGCTCTGGTTCTTAAACTAGGTTAGCCTGTATTTCAGGAACCGGGAATTCCCATTTAAAGGTTACAATTCTTACGGAGTTGACTTATTTTAAAGGTTAAGTTTAAAAATAAAACAGAAAAGAGGTAATCATAAATATATATATATATAAATATAATCAGAATAACATCTTAAAAGAAGTTAAAAATTATTTTAATTTTAACGGGCATTCATTTATTAAATGGGATTGTTGTTGGAGTGTTGTGTGTGTGTGTGTTTGGTACGCTTGTTGACAGCGGTAGTGTGAATAATCATAGTTGCTAGATTACTTGACTAATCATTTTTTCGGTATCTTCGTAGTCGTATTTGTCAAGCCATTCAATAATAACAGTTATATTTGGTAATTGCTAAAAATTATTATATATATTTTTTGTATTATATTGTATAATCTGGGGCCAATATTATTGTAATGTTTTCTTTCAAAGTTAGTTCTAGTTCGCGAAACCGGACACGTGTCTATTCTTTTAGAAGTAGGAGGAACTGTGGGAACAACGTAAAATTTTACATTTAGTAAAGGTTTCTAATTTTATAAACTTTTGTTGTCAGCCTATCACTTTATAATTTAACGATTATACATATACATTGTGAAAAGGAAAGACACAATACACAATCACTACTACCAATTAATACAAAAAACATATTTTCGGGTGACAAGAAACGTCATTAATTAGAAGCAGTCATTAGACAAAAAAAAAATTTTTAACTTTCCCGAAAATTTCTACGAATTAGTTACCAGATATCATCGTGAATCTTCATCCAGATTATTATGTAAAACACGTTGAACTCCCCCTTACCAGATTTTTTTCCCGTCGCTCAACGAATACTCAACGATTGTAAATTTATTCCCAAATTAACTACAGTCCGTTTGATTTCTGTTGACGCGTATTATCTACAATCTTATCATGCTTTATAAGGCTTTATCGGCTACCGTAGGCTTATCATGGCGGTCATCTATGTCGCTATTAATGTCGGCTTTGTTCGCTTTGAAGTAATTACTAAGCCATTGGGTTCATCGCAGTCATCATGAGTACTTTAAAAATACTTAGGATGTTTCATTTTTTTATTTTTAAACAACAACAGTAAAGAAATTATAGGATTTTAAAAACACATTAAGCCGTATTTTTTTTTGTTTAGAGACAAGGATTCTTTCCTTAACGGTCACTTCATTAAATTTTCGTCGTTTCTTCTCAAAGTCTTCCGAAAGAACCAAGTCTGTAATACTATCATTTTTTTTTTCTTCACCAAACGTTTGTGAAGTTCCAATTAGTCACGGTGTCGTGCTTCAGTACCCCAGTGGTTCGGCGGGCTTTGCCCGAATGGCGAAAAAAAAAACGAATCATTGTGGATATAGAAAAAGTCTAACGTTATCTTCTTACTAAATTGTTAAGTTTCTAGTGATTTACAAAATTATAATGTGAATATGAAAGAGAATGGTATTACAAATTTTTTATATCATCATCACAAATTTTCCATACATAACTTTTGTTTACAATGTCTGGTTACTTAAGTGAAATCGAAAACGTAGAAGAGAACCTTAAGTAATTTATATAATTGCATATTGAAAGGGATCTCATTGAATTCTGTATTATTAATTTATATAAACGTTTTTTAATACTGTAAAATTGCACCAAATATTTGGAGCAACTTTTATCGTCAATGCATATTCAGATTTCAACACCCTATGTTAATTTATTTATTTATTTTTAACAAGAAATATACCTACCAAACATTTCTAAACAAACCACTATACCGCCGTGATTCTTAGAAATATCCATCAACGTTCGAGCGAAAAAACAAAAAAATCTACACGGTAAACGAGCATCTTCGATGCCACGAATTTTTTCAAGCGTCAATAAAAGTTTTTGCTTAGACCCGCGTCAGGTTTGGGCGACAACACGAAAAATCGGTTTTTACGATAGCATAAAACAATAATGGAGATACTTTAAAAGTGTTTACAACGCACCTGTACCTCGAAAGCAGTACAAATATTAGGGATCTTTCATGTGTTTAAATATGCTGTATTGTTTTAGGTGATGCGAGAGGTCTTGTGAAGTTATGGCGAGCGGGATCGCCCTCATCTTATTATGGGTGGTCGCTGTCGTTGTCCATTGTAAAAATGGTGAGTTACATTTTTTTTAAATTGTAGAATAGTCTTGTCTAGTTGTCAAGATGTTGGTTAACTTTTTTTTTTGTTTACTCGTCAATAATTTTTGTGTGCACGGACTTCACCTTTATATGTCATCAAATAATTGTACGAACCGTTAGTTTATAAATTATCCAGTCAGATTGTAAACGCGACAGATTATGAACGGACATTAATTATTTTGAATTTTTTCGGTTTTTTGTCCATTAAACAAACAAAATCATGATACGAGGACTTGAAACATATGAATTTTCAACGCAGCCCACTCGCTCGCTCGCTCGGCCCGTGCGTTATAATCACAGTTTCAACCTAACCTAACCAAACCTATGAAATGTAACCATTAAATTGCACATTTTAGTGTCCGTTCACAATATACCGACAGCTTACACACAATCCGAGTAGATAGTTTATAAACTAACGCTTTTTACAATTATTCGATAACATATATTATATTGTAGCGTTTGACCACACGAGTTAGACGAAGATGTTAACAGAATAAAATTTGTAACTCAAAAGTAGTTGCTAAAGCGTACCAATAGGTGACTGAATTACTAAATAAGATTTTAGAGGCACGGAATAATATATAAAGAAAAGTTACCAGCCAAACTACTGCAGATGTGACCCGCAAATTCTGTGGAAACGGATTCGGTGTAAGTAAAGGTAATTGTCCAGCTCGTGTTACGGTTTTTACAGTTAATGCCACCCAACAATCACATTTTATTAAATATTAACTGTGCCCGCAGCTTCGCTCGCGTGGACTACAGGAATGTTCTCGGTCGATCTACAATTATGTAATGCGTTGATTTGATATAAATTAACATACGAAATAAGAAGTAACGATAATGCTGAATAAATTTAGAAAAAAGACGCATTTAGTGCGCTTAAATTGCTTACAATTAGTAAATCATACTAGATATGTGAAATTAATATTCTACATAATTGTAGATCTTAAAAAGACCTACAAAAAGTATGATATAACATATATCTATTTTGCTAATGGAACAGGTTTCTGATTTCAAATGTAGCTCAAGAATTAATAAAAATAAATACTTAAAATTCCACTGTAACTCCACACTTAATTACCGACCCTCGTAATTTACTAAAGTAAAATTCACTTTAGCGCATCTTTCAAGATTATCTTAAAGCTTAAGAGGGTGATGAACAAAAACTTCAAAAAACTTTCCAGTTTGCACCTAATCTTAAATCAGATAAGTGGAGGTTCACAAAAAAGGTGACTGTCGTCAAGTAAAGCTTTATAGATAATAAAAAAAGCTTGAGCAGAGTAGCTAAAAAAGCTTGTACGCCATGACTTAGTATACCTACTTCGGCCTACTTAACGGTTCGTTGAGTTTTGTATCGAATTTGCTTTCAATGGAATATTAATGTGAAATTTTGAAACTTCATTATCTCTTTTTTATGTAAACATAATATAATATTAATAGAGGAAATTTTAAAACTCTTTAAAATATGTTGATTATAATAATTCAAAAGATACTCATATATTGATTTAAAGAAATTCAGCGTAACTTAAAAGTTATTTGCTTTAATATAGTTCGCAATTTGTGCCAGTTGTAAACTAACAAGATGAGTGGTTTCTAGAATCCAATACGTGTTAACCGTACTTAGTACTAGATAAGTCCTCTCTATCGTCTGAGACCACTTGATGAAACTAAAGTTCGTTCCATATCAAAAACTCATTTATGTTGGAACCCATTAAATATTGAATACTATTTATAGAATACGTATCGAAACTTATTAAAAATCGAAGCACATGTTATTTTTAAAATCATAAGTAATTGCTAATATTCTTTCATAGATTTTTCTTATCTTTCTTTGATCAAGGCAAAATTACAATAAATAAAACATTAGGAAAATATAGGCCTAAACCGCCTTATTAAGTTGAAGGCATGAAAGTTACTATACGTACTATATATAGCGTTGTATTGCTAAGAACTATTTCACACGCTAATGAGATGACGATAACTGGATATGTAGGTCGAAGTATATTCGTGTGAAATTTACTGTTAGTCGTTATTAGAGAATTAGAACTCGTATGCAACTGTATATTACAAAATTGGGACTTATGAACAAGTGAGACTTTTGTAAGACCAATTAGAAAAACAGTTTCATGCATTTAATCAAAGTATCAAAGTGCGGGTGTTAATGCTGATCGGGTGAACTTTCTTTGTAGTTTTATTTACAAATCTGTAGCCCAGATAAATGTAATATTCATTAAATCAAAAATATCGTATTTAAAAATATATATAATTTAGTAGCTTCAGATTGAAATTTTCATTATCAAATATTATCGAATAAGCCTCTTAAAAGGGCAGTAGCGGCAGAAAAGTATCCAATATTTTATAAGACCTAATTGAAATTTCATGCGTATACGTCAAAGTAACACCGGATATGTGATAAGGATAAGGTATACACAATACTGAAATTGACTCATTTATAAAAATACTTAAGTAAACTTCCAGCAGAACAAGCACTTAAAAGCTAACGACAAAATTTAATATCCAGAAGTCCCTTGACAATTTTCGCTAATGCAAAAATCGTATATCCATTAACTTAGAAATCGGAAACTGCCACTCAAGCACACCTTCCAGCTGCTCGCATGAATGAAATGGAAAATAACAGTGAAATAGTCCCGGGAGACGCCATTATAACGCGTCTAACAAAGGGATTATCTTGTTTGGGAGCCTCTTGACGGGATCTCGTACTCTCACAATGTATCGTGTTACCCTAGTTTTTGTAGGTGTGGTCGCTAGACAAGAGAGAACGGACGGTACAAAGATTTGTTACAGATTCTTTTGCACCTTGTTAATTCTTTTTGTAAATAAATTTCTGGACGAATTGTTAGGGTCGTGTTAATGTGAAATGTATTTCGAAGTGTTCTTTTTTAAGTAAACTTGTGATGTACTTTTTAACATGGAGGTAACGTTACGTTAGAATAAAGTAATTATTAATAAATTTTTTTGTTAGATTATAATGTCATTATATACTAGCAACTTCGTTCTTTGAATTGTAATAAGAAAAAATGATATACCTATCACACAAAGATAATATTAGATTCTCCTATTAATGAAACATATTTAGTATAAAATAGTTCTAGAAATTGACTTTTACATACATATAATATAAAAAATATCTCTAAACACATTTGTTAGGCAATAATTATTTTCATCCCATTTTTTTTCTTATTTTGTCAAAATGACATGAAATGAGAATTTTTTTTTGACGATTCATTATTGTGTTATTGACCATTCTTATAGTCCTTATATATAACGATATAACGATTCTTATATCCTTATATATAATTATGGAATGACTCTTGTGCACAAAATTGTATCAAAATCGGTTAGGAAATAATCCATTTTTTATGATTTCTAATAGTATTATTGAACATTCTTATAACCTATTAGTTGATCAATGACACAAGATTCCCGTGTACTCATTTTTATAAGAATCGGTCAAGCAATTTTTGAGTTAAATTCGGACATACAAACAGACAGTATTTTTAAAACATATTTGTAATCAGGATCCTTCGTATATAATGTCTATCAGGAAATTTGGATGAAAATTACAAATTTATTAATATATATATTTATAAATTGTAATTCCTTTTTGCTTATTTGTATATAACTCACATAATATTGAGCGAATTACATTTAAAATTATAATTGCATGTAGGACAATTATTTCAACGAAATTTAATTAATTATAGGATCCATATCTGAGGCCACAAAGCTGTTAGATTTAGAATGGTATAATTAATACGAACGTCGCCCCAAGCTATTGTGTTATGAAAAATGGAAAAAGTACTTCTAGCATTCAGCAATTAGTATAAATAATCAATACCGCTCGTCGCTATCTAAACACTATTTACGCAAATTAAATATCTCGATGTTCTCAAAACCTTAATCTCGCTAATGTTATACGAAACCAGGTATTGTTCAAGATATTTTTAAGAGTTCATCATGAATTTAGAAAACTGACTCTTAACATTCACTGGATTTAAGAAGTCTAAATTTGGACTAAAAAAGTATTGATCATACTTTTAAAGGTTTGCATAGAATCACGTTGGTATTTAATAACAGGCAAAATATATGAAGCAAATAAGAAGACATATATTGTACTCTATAAATACACGTATAATAACGTGTATTATATGGCAACATATTTAAAATTCAAAACGAACTCCCGCAACGGTATCCGTAGCAAAAACAACACCATCCCTTCACACACGCGTCCCTTAACTTTTGACATGCGTTAGGGAGGGTCCGAGCAAATAACATTTACACTTACGATAAATAGATCTCATCCATTTTTTTATGTCTCGCTTTGCTTTAAGTGCATTTCAATGTGAGGCCTGCTTTTTATACTGTCTCAGTAGAGTTACTGCAGTACTTTTTCATTCTCAGCCCTTTTATCATTCCACTTTAAAGACGGATCCTTGCTTGGGTACTCTGAACAGTAAACCACAGTAGAGGAATGTAGGGTCAATTAAACGTATAAAAAAACCCATTACCCATTACAATTTGTTATATACAAGTTTAAATGAAAGCTATAATGAAAACTGCACCAGAGTCCAAAAAATTCAAAGATCTCTGACATAATATCATTGTCGTTATTCATATGGCAAATGGGTGGATGACTAAACTCTGAATTCTTGCCACTGAATTTTAAATATAAGTTTTGACTACCTTTTATTAGGAAATGAAAACTGAAATTATTAAAAATATAGGAATACTAAATGTGAATAAATAAAAAAACCCTTATTACTGATATTTTTATCATATCAATGATTAATTCTTATTCTTGTGTCGCTGCAATATCATGCATCTAAATCGAATAATGTTTTAAACGAACACCCTAAGGAATATAAAAACAAAACCGTATGACCAGCAGTAGCATATACAAAAGTTATTAAAAAAGTGCTACTGCATGTATTTTAAATAGCCATCAATCAAAATGAATGCTGGTTTAAGCAACACTAACGTTACAAGAAACAGATATAAATGTAATAAATATTTTATTGCTTGAACAGAAATATACGATCTTTGATATTTTCGTGATTTATATATCTAAGTTCGTGCATACTGAAAGTATTCGGTTATCTGTGCACTCAAATGCGAGTGTAACGTCCGATAGCTGTACCATTACGTTATACTTTCCGCATTCAGTGCATACCGCTTCAAATGTTGCATCTGTAGCGGCTCACTAATAACTATGAGAAAGAAGTTTTTTAAATTTCTTAACACTTTATTATTTTATACTCAAATCTGTAAATTTTCTTTCAAATATTGTCTATTTAGATTGTCTAAAATTATTCATTTAAGTATAAGTAATAGCAAAAACAGATAACAGATCTAGATAGATATCTAGAAATAGATCTTTGAATAAAAATCTAGATAACACTATCTAGATGGAAAAGACAGAACAGTAGAATTATCCACGATTGCAACTGCAAATGCCTATAAACTATACTCAATAATGGGACATGAAAATTTATTATCTCTAATTATTAAGAAGCCATTTAATTGGAACCTTATGTTTCAGGTATCTTTTAAGATAAGTTTTGTATGACGTTTAGTACTTTTACGTAGTCAATTTCAAACATTTTTATAATATCCAATTGCAACCTTGATTTCTTTTAAAAACAGCTAAACTTTTTGGTTGTTTGAGTTAGCAACGCTATGGACTGATTTAATAATTGCATCATAACAAAGTTATGTTGGTAATACATTTCAATATCAGTTGTGTATAAAGCTTAACTTAACTAAAGCTACGAAACAAGTTTTGTACAACTAAAACACCAAATTTTTAAATAACGTTATATCAAATCAGGTCAATTCAATACGTTGGTTTAAGTTCATTCACATCTCATATTTGTATGTTGACATAATATATCACATTACATAAATTTAATAGTGTATTTTAACTATGTATAAATTAAACTCGGTTATTACGATTGAAATTTATATACCAGAGATGATTCACGGGATTCAATTTGTAGTAATGATAAATCTTGTACCGTCGGCGTGCTAGTAACAAAGCTGCATTCCAACGACGATTTCAAAGCGTAACCATCAAGGATTAAATAGTCCAAGTTCCATTTACCGACATTGATTAAGTAAAGTCGATCAATATCCTTTATCTTGAATAGAATCGATTGTAAACTTAATTATTCGAATGCCGGACGAAACGATAGAAGGCGGTCCCTTTCATATCACTAACGACAGGATGACGCCAATTCGATGACTTTTCAGTTTGTTTTTAGATCTCGTTAGCTGTCCCAAGAATTCGTGCGTCCATCAGAGGGAACATATTTTACTACGGTCGGAGATACGGCCATTTTCTCATTTATTTACGTTCTCGGTATTTTAAAACTAAGAAAATATTTTAATCTATTATGTTTCTGTTTAAGTGGAATTCAGATGGATGATAAGTGAGCACGACCGAGAGCTTTTTCGAAAGCGAACACTAACGTTGATCGATCTTATGTACTTTCTACAATTGACATGCATGCTTATTTATGACTAGACTGTCGACGGAGCTTATTAAGTACATTTAAGATTTATCATTTATGTTCAATACTTGATTTTGTTCACAGTTTTAAACCTGTTTAAACAAAACACCTAATATAACAGCAATTTACAGATCGTTGATATTTGTCACGAAGTTCTTGATCTTCCTTTTTAATATGTCTAAACAATCTCCTAGATGGCGTGAAAATCATTGATATATAATTAGCCATATGATTTGTACACAGAAAATGAAAGATGAACAATCTGATAATAATTATAACCAATAAGTACTATATTAAATAACTCATGGACGCAATCTTTACCATTCAAAATAATCCCAGCTTATTATTGAAAATACACATGCGTTCAAAAATTCTGATCGACAATATATTTTTACACGGTCTTACAACATATTATCAACGTTCGATGGCTGTTTTAGTGACACGACTGGTAACAGTAAATCTAAATGGAGTTTCATCACATGCCAAGATAACAGTTGTAAAGAATCGTGAAAGCTTCACTGAAGGCGACCCACATTAATAAAGTGATTGAAACCAGCGAGCAATTCAATACGTTAACAAATGTCGAAGACGAAGGAACGTCAATTAAAAGGCGAATAAAGGCTACTCTGTTGAGTTGGTTACGAAATAAATGTTGATGCTCAACGCCAAATCGTATTACTTATAATGACCTAGCAGAATGTGCAAGGGAAGACCCTTGATTGGGGCATTTATACAATGTGGTGATGAATTAAATAATTATGAAAAGATATAATATTCTATGTCAATAATATCTGCTCGTTATCTGCTTAATTTGAAAGTCAAGTAGTTATAACATTTTCAGATTTACTATTCGAAGTAAAAATATATAAACTGAGCAGCCTCTAAGATTAAAACTACATATTTTTGAAAATAAGTTCAAGGACCATGTCAAGCCGGTTTTACTGTCAAAAGATTATTTTAGGGTGGATCATCATGTGAGTGATAGTGACGTCTGGAATGGCCCCATCCCTGTGCATCCACTAAATTTTTAATATGATTATATAGCTGAAAAAATGAGCAGATAAAAAATAAACCCGTTCGTGCTTCTTGGCGGTTCTTCTCGTTGAATATTTTCCGAACCGGTAATAGTGTTTTGACGTTCATAAGTAAGGGCCTAACGGCCTAAAGGGCCTTAGGGCCTAAATTGAAAAAAATGTTTGTCATTTTATATATGTATATATATATCCAGTATTACTGTATAGACGAGAAGTATTTTTGGGAAACTAATAATTCAATCAGACTTTTCTCTCCTCATTATTCTAACAACGGTTATAGTCTTTGCACTAAAATATAGCAACGTACGTATTATATAAATAAATCCCTACAAAAAAAAAACTGTCTAACTCGAAGGAACCTGGTATTGTTAATATTATAGCCCACTCTTTCCAATACAAAAAGAACGCCTTATGATGTATGAAAAGTTATGGACTCTTCAACGAAACTAACGAGGAACACTTAATTAACACATTTCAAGTACATAAGTCACTCGATCCATCAAATAATTCATTGAAAACGGTGAAGATAAAATTGCTCATTAATATTACGAAAGCAATGGCACAATGTGAACAGACTTGTTAATCAAATCAACTGTTAAAACCAATTACTAAGCATCGATGTTTCACAATCGAAAACTGATAAACAAATTAAACAGTCTCTTCAAAGTCACAGATCACAAAAATCAGATAGCTCACTTCATAGAGCTGAAAGTGAGAACGAGAGTTTACAACCAGTATTCACGTGTACTACTATTGAGTAAAGTAATTTCTGTTTAATAATCGTAAAAAAGTATCCACTTTCATGCAAGTATTTACAAATATAATTAAAATAAAATTCGCTAAGTACGTGTTGGGCCACGCGCATGTAGGGTTCCGTATTTGCTCGTCAAAATATGCAGACTTAGAAGGGTGCTTCAAGTAATTTTCAGTGGGATTCATACGAAATTACGTCTCCAAGTACATTTTATAAGTTTATCGATTATAACTCGTTAACTTTTAAAGTCTACTTAGCTGTGAGAGTTTTCCTTTTTAACTTCGTTATATATACTACTGCCGTTAATTTTTTCATATATCCAAAAACAATTTTTTTTTTTTTTTTTTCGAACTGACTACACTGTTAGCCTGAGGGGCCCTGGAGCCTTTACGGCTTTTACAGCTTTACCGGGCTTGGGGGCGAGCGCTTAGGGCACTCAGCCACGAAAGCTAAGCAACAACATCCGAGGGTGCCAAAGTGGCCGGACCTCGGCTCGGACTGTTGCGCGTATGCAATTAAGTCGCGATCTGACTAATTCCCTATCCGTAATTCGATCTAAACTAACTATACATATATACATGTTTCTGCCCCCTGGGAGGAGGGAAGGAACATGTGTATGTGTATTTAGTGGTCTGAAAATGTTTGTCTATTCTAACAAGGCAAAAAAAGAAAAAAAAAAAGGTCCCTTACAGAACCTATGTACCTATGTGTGTTGTGCATGTGTGTATAATGCAGTGTCATGTATGGCTGTGAAAGCTAGTGATTGTGCAGTCACTTGTATCGCGCGAGCGGCTGCTTGGCTCAAGGGCTCCATGCCGATGGATCGGACCTAGGCTTGAGTTGCCGCAGAGGAGGGCGGTCGTGGCGGGTGTGCGGGAGCGAAGTTAACCGTACGTCCCCTGCGGAGGGAACGGTGGTTTCGCGGGCGTGGGCGCGAGCACGCATATGTTGCGGGAGCGGACGCCAAAAACAACCATTTAGTTGGCAGGGAAGGGGACACGGCTCTAAAAAATAATAGTAGTTTAAAGCTTAATATTTCGCAAACGGATCCCTGAATCGAAAAATGGTTATCACACACCCTCAATAAGTTTGAAAGACTTATCCAACGACAGACTATACCATGGGATACAACAGAAAAACAATTCATCCCCACTTTACGTCTACACGACGGCGTGGTTAATATATATACCCAAACCAAATTACAACTTTCTAATTCTATGAATCTCATGAACTAAGCCACGGATAGACTGACGGACATGGCGAAACTATAAGCGCTCCTTGTTGACTTCGTAACCCTAAAAACTAATTAGTCGCTATAGCAAAGTTACTCCAAATGCCAAACATTGTTGTAATATTGCATGTGACCTTAGGAAAATTTGTATTATTTGTTTACTGTAAGTTGCTTGGTTACAGCTTATATAGGCATTATTCAGGTAGTTTCATTAAGTTTTTTAATCGTTTATTCCACACAATGCAAGTACTGAAGTTTATCCAGTGCGTTCTACTAGTAATAAAATATAATGTCGAAATATGGAAAAATTAAAGGGTCATAACGGAAGTGACTGGAAGAACTAAGTTCAAAGTTCCTCTAAACTATAAGATTCCAACAAGATATTTTGCCGTAGCACCAGAATCACCTATGCTAAGTACTGGTATAGTAAAAGGACGGTCACGATTCACGATAAAAAATTTCGTGTTTTGATGAGTTTTCGAGTGGAGACCACGTTTAAGCAAATGTAATATAGGAAGCTGACTGACACGGACTGATGATGAAGTGAAGTATAACAGAAAGGTTCATAATACCAATTACGAGTACAAGTTGAAATACGTAGTAGTTAAGAGACATGCAGATTTTGTTAATTATGCACTATAGGAGATTTTCTACTTGTAATGTATAATCGGTTGACCGTCCTGATGGTTCTTCTCAACGACAGGAATACTTTTTCTAAACAATTTTATTTTTTGACGATTACGACTAATGTCTTTACAGGAACTAAATTTAATACCTGTAATATGAATTTCATTTTTAGTTTACACTTTTATTACAAAGTCCTTTATTGAAACAGCACTGATTGTCGAGAATTTCTTTTGTAATTCTACCTACACTTCCGAAGTGTACCAGCTGGTCTCACTTGTTTATGAAAAGGGCATGGAACACAATATAATTGACTCCCACTTCTCGTCAAAATAAATGAGGATGTGACAGGGCTTAGATTGTTTATCGATCGACGTGTTTTATAATTAAGTGGTCAACTTTTTATTTTTTAATTTGGTTATGCTTTCCTCTTCGTGTTGTGTTTCCTGGAGGATACTTCATTAATATTCTAAAGGTTTGTATTTTTAATTAATGTTGACTTTGATTAATTGAAGGATACATTTTTCATTCTTTTACTAACTAGGTACTCGCATAATAATGAGTATTGCCGATATTTTTATAACTTATAATTAATACAAATAGTTTTGAAACATTAAAGCTAGCTCACAGTAAAATAGTTATGTACATAGCAGTGTTAATAGATCAATTATGCCAATAACCAAACTTTAGCAACAATGGATATGTAACATATAGATTGTATTTTAACATTTATGTTAAGTATAAATACTTCCTCTATAAAATCATAACTCGTGAAATCTCAAGAATGAAAAAGGAATTTTAAAAATATAAATATAAAGCCCATTAACCGTATCGGAGCGGAAAAAACGGCGAAACAGATCCTATTAAGGGAAAAGAGAATGAAGAAGGAAATATCGTTCTGTCCCCTTGAATCGGAAATAGAAATGAAGCGAACGGAAGTTGAACTAATTAAGTTATCCGCGGTTTAAACAACTTGCGGTTTATTTTCGTACAATTCCCTAGTTCAAATAATAACAATTTTAGTAATACTGTCAACACTGAAGTAATGTACACCGATGTGCCCGAGCGAAATTCTTGTGAGGGAAATTTTCAAAGCAATAGTATGAGAATTAACACTTTAGTAATTGGTTATAAAGTTGATTTTAGATTGTAGAAAAGAGAAATTTTCGAGCAGGGCATAGGGTATCCAAATATCAATGTTTCGAGTGTAAATAGGCGTGAGTGAGGCGTCATACCAGGTGCTGACTTCGAGTAAAATCGATGGCAAAACTTGGAGGGTACAGCTATTATGACAGATGTTATTTATTTCGAGCGACATGGAAATATTTCAGATCTCTTATTAAGAACAAGTTAGGATCTGAAGGATATCTTTCTTATTAATGCTTGGAATCGTGTTTCGTAAATTTCTACAGGAACTGAAATAATTTTGTCTGAAATGTATGTCAGATGTGGAATAAATCACAAATATGTATAATATATTATCCATGTTTGCGTGTTTTCTCTTTTATGTAATAATCTATATTTAAGTTTTCCTGGAGTTTCTTCATTTCATGGCATCATAATATATTATTTTTTATTACTTCTTTTTTTTAATATGCCATATAGTGGAGGAAGTGTAAATATGTTGTCTGTACTGCAACAGGCCGACAACTCATATTTACTATTTACAACTTTAAAATAGAAAGTATTAAAACATATATACATGTATCATTATATCATATATATGTTTGTTTCAGACATTTCAAATTCGACAGAACCTGAGCATACAACATTACCAACAACAGCCCCAATACCGTTGCGGCCAGAATACGCTCATCCAGCGGGAGTCGAAGCTCTAGATCCCTATAACTCAGAAAAAAATCAGCCTCCTCAACACCATAGAGATTATCTGGAAGAAGACTATGATCACGAATCTCATAAGGAAGACGAACACGAGAACCGAGATGATACAGATGAACTGCCCTCTTTATCAGGAGATCATTTGCTTCAAAGCTCTACGGATGACCTTCCGATGTTCCTATTGGAACCACAGCACGCTTTCGTTGTTAGAAATAAACCAGCCACATTAAGATGTCGTGCTGCTAATGCTTTGCAAGTATATTTTAAGTGTAATGAAGTTCGGTCGGTTGCGAGCACTCAAT
Source organism: Saturnia pavonia (assembly GCA_947532125.1). Classification (NCBI taxonomy): domain Eukaryota; kingdom Metazoa; phylum Arthropoda; class Insecta; order Lepidoptera; family Saturniidae; genus Saturnia; species Saturnia pavonia. The sequence continues at coordinate 1,796,420 of OX383901.1, forward strand.
TCGAATTCGTCGATCCACAAAGCGGTGTCAGGATCGTGGAAGCGGAGTGTAACGTAACACGAGACCAGTTAGACGAATATTTCGGTGAAGACAGATTTAAATGTACATGTTACGCTTGGAGTAGCAGAGGTGACATCAGGAGTCAGCCGGCTGTCGTCGAATTGGCATGTAAGTAGATATAAATAGATTTGTCTAAAAGCCAAGTGTCAATGTTCGTTAATGTAATCAGATTTCTTTTGAGTAACTATAACTTCTTTACGTTTTGTTAAATTTCGTCCTCAGCTCCAGGCTAATTGATACGCTAGGTATAATAATTCTTAATGCATATCAATCAAGAAATGGCATAGGCTTCCCTTGAGTTGAATCCGGCCATAAAAATAAATATTCATGTGTCACAATTATCTGTCATTGTCCTTGATAATAAATATCTATCAGGAATTTAAAAAAAAAGGTATTATATAGACAGGACTACAGCCTTACTAATAACAAAGAACAGTGTAATAAAACAAACAGTTTAATTATACCTTTCAACTAAGCCAGACATAACTCTTTTTTCAAATAAAATATTATGCTATTAACCTCTATGATCTTTCCTTCGTGGTAAACCATGTTAACAAAGTATTCGTTTTTACAAGTCGAAAATAAAAATGCAATTAATAATTACATCTATGAATACTCGTCGCTAACCTCTGACGAACGACGCATACATCTCATATTTCGTTTTTGACATCTCCGGTCGCCTTTATCCGTAGAAGTGTTAAAATAACTCTACCAAGAAAGTCATTAATATCATCCGTCAATAAATAAACGTCCTATGATTTGAAAAGCTATAAAAATACATGATATCCGGTAGAAGTGGGGCGTCGTGCAGTATTTCATCAAAATTCATAATTTGCTGGTTTCCGTAGTTTATTTTTGTGTAACCCATTTAGACGGTGACCAGTTTGCTAGCAAACAGTAGCACTCCATGTCTTGAATGACTTTGAAGAAAACACAAAAACGGAAAACACACTACGAACGCTATGAATATTAAATTACATTTTACATATCTAACTCATCATCACTGAGATGTGTTGTACTGCCGTTAAAAACAAGACAGTGGTTCGGTTTGCCGTGTTTTGGAATAAGTCTTACGATAGACTAAAACTTTAAAGCTACTAAAAGAGATGCATATAAAAGCTCTTAATGCTAATTTTATAATAAATATATATACATAATATTCTTAAAATGATGACAAGAACGCCTAGTGAAATTAATATTTATACATATTAATACAAGAGAAAGCGCAAGGCACACGAGCACACGGAAAAGACGCTTATGAAATGGAACTCTCAAATCATTCTATTCTAAGTTCCCTTTTATGTGAATACACCGTAATGATGGCCAAAGAAAATGTATGATAGATAGGTCAGAGCATAAAATTACAATATCCTCTTTACTTGAGAAATACGATAAATCTGACATAATAAGAATAACTGAAAAGAAATATACATACATTTGATATTTTATATTTATAACTAGATGTGCATGCGGCTGCGCTCGCGTGGAACACTACAGAATGCCGTCGGTCGATCGCACGCGCGATTTGTACTGCCCCCGTTCAAAAGACGGAGGAAAAAATGCTTATTGTGGGTGATCCTTAAAAGTTACACATATGCTATTGCTGATTTTTTATTGTTCTTTTTAAGATTTATAATTATGTAGAACATTAATTTGATATATCTCGTATGGTTAACTCAGAGTAAGCCATTTAAGCGCCCCAAATGCGTCTTTTCTTAGAATTAATTGACCATTATCGTCACTTTTTATTTCGTATATTCTTTATCTTAGAAAATGTATCTTTGAACCTGGCCAGATAATATAGCTGGGAGTTAAAATAAAAATAAAAACATGTAAATCCGATAAGTGGTTTTTGCCTAAAAATAACATAAACGGATATACAGACATAGAGAGGTTGAGTTTTATAATATGTATAGATGGTTCAAAGCCGTTAGAATCACTTTTATCCACACGGGACTCTAAGTAAAAGCACGTATGATCATAAATATAAATGATCTCAAATTCTAAATGGCCCGTAACACGCTGATGACAGCGATAACGTTGATGCTTTTCCATCAAATTCTTGAGTAAGAAACATAGCTCCCATAACACAAGCCGTTCTTAAGCTCCAGTACGGGTCGTCCATTAAATTCAATAAGGTCATAGTTAATCTTACGCGGGTATTAAATAAATGTTCGACTGTCAGATTTATTGAAGGTTGGCTAATAGTTAACGGTCCATTTTGAATGGTGAAAAAACTGGTATGCGAGTGTTTGTACTGACGTGAGCTATGCAATGAGGCCAATGTATTTTCTAAGTATCAACCTTTTCTAAGTTATTTCGTTTATACGTATTAATGAAAGTATTAAATGTGAAAATATATATACTTTTAATCAAATGTTCTTCAGTAATGATACGTTAAGGAAACGGACGTTAAACCCAGTCCCGATACCGTAAATCAAACATTATCTGAGTGACGGCTATATTTGAAAGTTTACCCGTTATATGATGACGGCCAATAAAACTTCAGGTACCTTAGGGCTAAGGAAAACTTCATCCGAATCTGATATATTCAAACCTATATAAATAAACAATTTGTAATATCATTGCAATATGTCACATTAATTCATTATCGTGTGTAAGAGAAGTAGGGCACAGAAATTTCTTTGACGATTTTGCTCTACTTGGGGTAGTCCGACTGGTGGAATACCTCCACCATACAGAAGATCGTAGCTAAATAACCTAGTGTTGTGTTCCTGCGGTGAAGCAGCGTTTCCATAACTATTTGGTGTAGGGGATTCAAAGTCGCCAACCCTCTATGATATCTATGGTATTACAAGCGTCCATAGGCTACAGTAGCCGCTTAGCATCAAGTGGGGTGGGCCGTATGCATGTTTGCCACCATTGTTGCATAAAAATTAAAAAAAATCTAGATGTTGAAATAATTTCCGTTTCTTTTGCTCATCCACCAGTTTCTTCTTGTATCAGTTTTTCACAAAAGCTTATTTTTTGTGCTTTTTGTATAATTTTAGCTTTGAAATGGCCACAACGTCTAATTTGAAAGACTTAGTTAATAGCAAAAGCTAATCTACATGCTTTTTTGTGTCAAAATTCATCGAAAACTTCAATATTCCTTATATATATGTTGAAAGCACTTAATTTTTCACCGGGTTATTTTATTTACAATTATATATCAAAAACTTGTAAGGCACCATTTCAATAAGCACGTACTTCGAAAATCACTATTAACTTCAAGCAATAAATTTTCTTTAGCTCTTTACATAACCGACTGCCATTGCAAACGAGCCCAGTTTATTCTATGATTTACGTTAGCTATTGATAAGTATTTCATTTTGACATAAACTGTTACAAATTTTAATATAATGCACCTCCCATAGCGATATACAGTATAATTTATTTATTGTACAGTATAGTTTAATCTGTACATACCTTTCTGTCTGTTCACTTTTAAGTCTACATTTGTGATGTTGAAATTTGTGGAAACAAGAAAAATGATTAATCCATCGGACTTCATACTCGGCTCTTATTTGTGTTGGCTTTCTAGAGTTTATTGGCTACTATGATGTCTTCTTATATCTCCAAATGTATACTTACTTTTATACATTTTTTTATGATATACCGTCACGGACATGAATTTAATCACACTTGACGGAGAATTAGATATGTGGATATATGAGCTTATGTAGCAAAGAGCAATCTACGTTTCTCTTGGCGATTGCCATCTGGTACCAGAACAACAGAGAGTTACTTCAACTCTTTTACATTTTTTTTATGATTGACTATTAATCTGTTTATGATAGTAGGTGGAATATCAACTCCTTCCGATAGAAGTCCCCAAGCAGTTAAGCCGCTTTATTAGACGTAATGTAAAACACTTGATTACCTTTAATTCCTTTCTAATAAACGGTGTAACATTAATTTTTATACAAGTTATTTCTTAAAATCTCGAACCGAACGGAACCGCGAGACTATTTCATGTAATATCCATTTTGCATCATATCGTTGACACTTGTTTCAGCTTCCACGTTGCGGATATAAATGTATAAATTTTATTTCAAAGTTCAAAGTAAAAGTTACAACATTAATTAGTTATACCAACTGAAAGTTTATTTCACTTGGAAATCAATTAATACCTAAACGGGTGTTATAATTTTTTACACTAGCAAAAATATTTTTACTAATTAGGTAATACATAGAATAAATATAGGTATTATTAGAAACATCCCCATGCCCATATGCAACAAAAATTTAGTGCAATGGAAAGACGAAAAAACTTTTAAAACTGCATCAAAGAGTACTATGGGCATTGGGCATACTCACTCGTCAGCAAATTTCATTAATTACTTATTTGATGACTACCTGTGCCCTGCGGTTTCGACCGCATATAATTTAAAAGAAATCCCTGATTGATGATACTTTAATTCAGTATAGACAATATTTTTATTGGACGGCCAGGGTAATGCGTCCCAACTCATACGATTCCTTAGCGCCATTACACCTATGGTCATAGACCCGAGCCGAGTGATAAATTTTACATTATCTCCCAAACTATTCGTCCAAAAAACATGCTACAAACGGCAATCTTTATCTACATAAAATTGTCTTGATGATGAAGTAACTTTCGTTCGTAAGGATGAATATGCCATGCCTAATAATAATACTCACAAATCACTTTTTAATTTTCAATAAAACTTTGTCACAAAATACCTTATCGTGGCCTATATATAAGAGATAGGCATATGGTATCGCGGACTTATATATTCTTCGTATATATCGTGTTTATATATATATATATAGGACTTATAATATTTTTGTAGAACATTATATTTACGTATCACTAACCATTACGCCAGCGCACGCGGATAAATCAGTTCGGGTGCGTTGTGTCTTCCGATTTAACAAAAATCAATATTTATAGCTAGTTGAGAGGTGTACCCTAATTCTAGATAGCCTATAATACTATTCCTCGTGCATCTGTATATCATATACAAAAATAATAGTTTAAGAGATTAGCGTGTTTAAACAAACAAACAAAAAAATCTCTTCCGCCTTAAGACCTCTGGTATAGATATATATACTTACTAAGATATAAAATTATTTGTATGGATTTATGAATGTTAGAACGAATTTAACTTAAAATCTATTTGACGTATTTTGATAAAATGATTCCAGAAGCGCTATAGGAAGCCGAATCCGGTGGGAAACGGTAACAAATATAGTTAAAGCTAAATATCCTCCATATATAATACAGTTTAGAGGCTGCATTACGGAGTTTTAACACATCACTTTAAATTTAGAAATACGGTTCTTGCATCGACCCATTAAAACGTAAGAACACTCTTATTCAAAGATACGTTCAGTAAATTTTGAACGAAGTGATTTAGCACTGACACTTTTACGCACACTTACTCTGTATACTACCGGTAATAGTAGAGAGTAGTGATGTAATAAGATGTGATTCAATCTGTTTTCCGGTAATCGAAAATCCGGATACATTTAAAGTAGTTCGAATTGAATAAAATAAACTTTGGTTGGCGTCGTCAGATTTATAATTACAGAATGCTACTAAATATAAAAGAGAAACTTTACAGATTAAATTTGTGTTATAATATAATATCAACATTTTTGTCCTTACAGAATATACAATACAATTACATACTATTTTTAATCTATATAAATTAAATGATTGAGGTTTACGATTCTGCGCGCAAAACGCAAAAACTACTGAATACATTTTGATCATTTTTGTTTTGTTTTGTTTTCATCATCTCAATTCATCTCTTCATCAATCTCATTCATTATATTTATATAAATTGTTTGACAATAATACCTATTAATTTTAATATTTTTCACAATGTTACATGGTATATTGTAAAAATTTAGAGAGTATATTATTATTAAATACTTATTTAAATTAGCAGTTCGTCACCGGTTAATAGCCGGATAGAGGAGACATCCCTATTTAATAGCCGAGACACTCGTGCGTATATAAAGTACAAGACAGTTAAAACTGTCAAGTTTTGGATTTAAACAGCACTCCTCTCACTCTCAGGTCAATTAACAGTAAGCGGGGACTGTCTTTGAGTTCGTGTATATTTAGACGTTTATGAGTTCCGCCAGAGTGTTTATACAGGGCGTATTGTGTTCTGATGTTGTTTGTTTTGCGTACTCGGTATTTGGATAGATATAGTATTTGTGCGTATCCATTTTCATTTTGCATATTTGCTGTAGATATCCATAAGGTTTTGTTTATTGTTTTCGAATTAATTATTAGTGAAATACCTTAATACTGGGGCAAATACTGTATGAAGGATAGAGATTTTAACTTGGAGGTTTAAGTTATTTGAGTAAAAGTAAGATAATTTGGTGGATTTATGTACTTATTTTTTTATCCATATAGGTTTTTGGCGTAGTGGCCACAATCTCACATGATGTTAAGTGACGATGTGAGCCAAGATGATAACACGCTAAACCTAGTGGATGACTGGCTCTCAAGTGCAGCTGCCGAAACACACCTATTGGTGCTTGGCGACAGATTTTCAACTTGAGGGTGGTGGCCAACCAGGCGGGCATTAGAAAAAGTTCTACCACCATGCTGTGGTTTCCTCACGATGTTTTCCTTCACCTAAAGCTCAGGCTCATTGCAGGGATTCGAACTCACGTCAATCGACGCGAAGTCTTACATGCTACCACTGAGACATCATTGCTTCAAATACATATAAAATAAGAGTAATACATATAACTCTATTGGTTTACGCGGCCGAGTTAAGTAACCGAGGGGTTTGCTAGTTATTTTAATAAAACGTGGTTATTTTTGAAATGTACTTACAAATGTAACTTGGTATTAAAATGTTAAAAATTGAATAAGAGCAAGCGGATAGTCTCTTGCGAATATAATTCAATGTTAACTGCCGGTAAATCCGTACCATGTACGCGAGATATATTTTTGGAAACAAAGACATAGATTGATACTAGATTAAACATAAAAAAATTCAACTATTTTTTGTTTTTATTTCGAATTAATATACTAAGTTTTAATTTGATCGATACCATCATTGGTCAAATGTGGATAAAAGTATATTAAAAAAATATCATTTAATTAGTCAGAAATAATAAAAGAGATGCTTTGAGCAAAAGATTTCTTATGAAAAATTGGGCTGAAGAAAATTCTTATTAAGTTTTTTTTATCATTATTATTTTATACTACAAATGTGGCAAAGAAGCTTACGGCCCGCTTGATGGTAATCAACTGCTATCTATGGATACTTCTAATACCATGGTATCACTAGCGCGTTGCCGACATTGAAGCCCTCCTACCCCAAGGAGCTCTGGAAACACTACTCACCGCAGGAAAACAACACGATAGGTCATTGGGCTGCGATCTTCTGTAGGGTGGAGGTATTCCACCAGTCTAGTTATTAGAAATTTAACCCCACCTCTCTTAAAAAAAAAGTGAAGTAAATAACAATTCTAGTCAACATAACTCGCTGTCAACGCGTAGGTACGAATTTCGTAGCGGAAATGAAACGTACTCAGTAATTTATGACTCTACACGAACTCTCCCGGCGCCGGATATTCCTAACACTTATCATTTACGCCCATCGGTGGGTAAACTCGAGAGCTCTATGTATTTTTTTTTTCGTATTCGAATTGAAAATGGGAATTTTTTTAATGAATTTATCACTATCTCTTCTCAAATATATGGGATAATGTTTTATTTTTTCCTTGCACAAGACCACTTTCACTTTCTGACAAAGTATATGAATTATACTCCGCTGGAGAAGAATATCACGTTGAAGCCCTAGTGATAAGGCTTTATCCAAAGGTAATTTTTACATGGCAAAACTACGACGTAAGTTTAAATCTCTCGCTTTATACTAAGACTATCTTTATAAGATGAATAAAGATTTTTTCAAATCTGACTGGTAGTTCCAGAAATTAGAACGTTCAAACAATCAATAAAACAATCTATCGAGTTTTATAATATAAGTATAAATTACTTATTTTGATATTTATAGTATATATATATACTATGCGAACCTATTATAGACGCTCACTATATTTACAATAACTTGTACAATAAGTTGTACAATAGTTGTAACCTAGAAGTACAATAAGTTGTAACCTATTTGTGGGTTAGTACTTGATCTTACGTGATATTTGCAATGAATTTTTGTTTCGTCTTCAGCATCGGTTAAACTGGAATAAGTGAAAACAAATTAAATCTGACCAATCAAAACACAAGAAAGAGTAATACCTCTCCGTGTAGAGTTAGCTCAAAGCGAAACCAACCCCAGAGTAGTTCAGCGCGGAGAGACCATAAATCTGTTCAGTGAACGGTCCATTACTTTCCTGTATATTCTACGTAGCGTTGTGTAGACTCGGTGTAAATGAAACTCAAAGCTTTCATTAGAGGATTGGAAAATACATTTAGAATTATACTTTAAAATGTTCTTTATGTTGCGTTATTTATATATCTTATTTAATTGTAAATAGAAACAATTTAAAAAAAGTATAGGCTTCAATTAAATCAAAGGCAAAGTGACGACACTACTGATGGTAAGAATAGTACAATCCTAAAGCAACAGTGACCACCGAGAGATCTTCAAACCATTGCCAATCGTTGCTGTCATACAAACAAGCAAGCCACTTAGAAGCTGGATTCACACTGTCTGATCCCGAAATGCTACAAACTGAAAGAGAATCATTGTGACTAGTATATCACCATGTGCATGATGGTCGCAAGCCAGTCGGGTACAGACAGATTCCTACCCAGCGATAACAAGCTAACAGATTATACGAACAGTTGACATTTGGCAAATAAATGAGGGTTACGGTTTTATTTTGTATCGTCTATAATCACAAAGTAACTGAAAGTCTATATTTTTACATAGACTTGACATATGCATAGATCGACCAACTCGAATGAAAAAGGGCATAGTATACGTTTGTGTCAGAACGAGATGGGGATACGGGACCATTTTCGTGTGTGCTATCGGTATGTATCTGTTTATGTAAATCATGAAAATGTAAGGTTTTAAAGTATAGTTTAGTTTAGTATACATGTTTTTTTCTAGTTACATGTGCTGTACCTGGATGTTAATCGTATAACGAAGAAAATCAATAAAATCATACGCAAACTAATTTATTCCGTTTTTGTTCCCGTCTTATTCAACCGATTTACGTTTGAATATGTGGCTAATCTATAGTTTTTTTTTTTATCTAGAACAAATATTTTAATAAGAATCTCATAAAAATCGTGACATTCGATCCGTTACACAATTTTGTAGGTGCTTTTAAATACACGCATATTTATATTCTTATACGAAGTTCCGAAATTGATCGTCACATTTTTAATTATACCAAATGTTTAAAAAAAAACATGTAAAAAACTTGATTTTATATAAATGACGTTAAAAATCAACAATTTTCGACATTCGTTAACAAATGTCGTAAACACGATAAAACAGCGTTAAATTGTTTAATTAATAGCAATTATCGTTGTGGGACGCGGCCGAGCCGAGTCGTCCGATACGAAATTATATAATCTACGATCCCGTTGCGTTTTTGTTATTAAGATCGACGTGAGAAGTTACAACCTTGTTGTGTGGTGCAATGTAAACGCATTGGCGGATATTTTTTTTGAAATTTAACAATATGACACCAAGCTTACATTGTTTACAAACATCTATAGAAGATTATATTATATAGATTATATTATTATATAGATATATAGATAGGTAATTTATTTTATAATATTAAAAAAGAGATTTCCTAATACAAAAACGCCCAGAAAGATAAAGAGAGAGAGATAAAACATTTTATCTTAAGGTCAGATTTTTGTTGTTGACCTTATTGATTGTTAGCTTTAAGCGCCCTGAAGCGTCAGGAGGCTTTTACAGCTTCACCGAGCTTGGGGGCGCTGAAGGCACTCAGCCGCGAATGCGTGGTAACAAGTAAAAGGGTGCCAAAGTGACTGAACCTCGGCTTGGGCCCTTTTATGCAAACATCGCGATCTATCTTATTTCCTATCTGTAATTCGATCCAACTAACTATACAAATATGCATGTTTCTGCATTGTGATTATGATGGGGCTTATGCTGTTTACTTATTTTGTTTGTACACACAAATTGTCTGTACACTTTGCTGAGGCGAAATAAAATAAAAACCGCAATAATCAATATCATTATCTTTTACCAGTAAATGCTGTAGGTTGAAATTTCTTACAAATAGGTACTGTTAAAAGTTGGTTACTTGTACTCTTTACTCATACTCGTACTCGTAATTCCGTATATTTTAGCATATAAATATGAATTAGTGTAATTCTTGCTACACTAGGAACTATTGCAGAATAATTTCAAATTGGTTTACGCCTTATACATGGACCAACAAAAATTGCGCAACTCACGCGATGTCGTTTAATTGAATCAGTTGAAAACTTTTTGGCAGCTTTGTTAAGACGTCGCGTTTTATAAATTGTTATTGACGTCGATTGTTACGTTATTAAAGTTATTTTGTTAAATGCGGGCTCATTATTAATTTGTCCTAAACGGGATATCGATTTTGTGTAAACAACTTGTAATCATTTTAAATTCATATAATAGGTATTTGATATTTTCGGATTTATACAGATTTTGTTAAATAAATAAACTTTATAAATCATCGGGTAATTTTTGTAAATAGTAGATACTGACATATACACATTTAAAATATCACAAAATTATTTTTCATAATATACAATATATTTATTTTTAATATTGATAAGACATTTACTAAGTTTTTTTTGTGACATTATTTTGGCCAAATTTCTTCATGTTACTATTAAATTATTTAAAAAGTCACTTGAAATACAATAATCCTTTCCTACATACTTAAGATCTAATTAATATTAATACCAACCAGTATGTGTCCCACTACTGCGGATTAAGATCTTTTCCCAAGGAAAGGCACGGGCTTAATACCACGACAGCTCACAACGTATTAGCGATTTCAAACCCGAGAAGTTAACAGTTCTATATTTTTCCTAAATGCAGTGGTATTCCAGGAACATATCTTAAGCGTTCTGGTTTTTTTTACTATGTTTCCTTTCACCATCAGTCGATAGTGTTACCAATTGAAATGAGTCAATGTACGCAAATTCCGATAAATTCCTTGTTACATCGACATCAAATCGATATTCCGTCGGTCTGAACCACTCCACCAACACAATTACAGTAATTAAAATGTATAAATTCTATTCATTGTAAATAACATAAAGTATTTCATTATTAATAATAGTTAGAGTAATTCAAATTGTTTAAAAATTAATGTATATATAATGCTCCATTAAAAACCATCTATGATTCTTCTTTTGAATTCAACATCAAATTATCTGGTCCCGTATTTTTTCTTTTCATGAAAATAAATCTAAAATACTCCTTTGAAAATTATCACAGATCTGAAGAAGCCTTTTGCGGTATCACCAACTCCTGCATCAGTGGAAGCAGGATCAGCAGCGACACTCCGCTGCACGCCACCAGCTGCCGCCCCACCTCCACGCATCTCCTGGCTCAAACACGGATCTCCTTTGCAACAAGACCACAATGTCCTCATTTCAGCTGAAGGAAACCTTCTTATATCCAGGGCTACTTTGCTAGTTAGTATATTGTAATTTTTGGTCAAGTTAATTTATCAGGTAATAGCAGAAATCGATTTTATTATAGTAGTAAGGTTGATATTTTTTGTTTCCTAATTCAAAGTCCAAAAAGGAGCCGGATATTCTTCATACAATTTGGGCCTACGGGTAAAACGAGAAATGTAAAGACATAAAAATTATGTCAATAGGAAATATGCATGTAGTTTAAATATAGGTCAAATATTTTTATTTGGATTTTTTTTATTATAGAATTACAACTATATGGTTTTTTTTTATTTATTCGCTTAGTGTTTATAGATTTTAATTACTAAAAAATGTTAAATATACGAGGGAAATTTAAAATCGCAAAACGCAACGCTATTGGTCAAATCGAATCGTGACGTCAAAGTACGCATTCATTTTGTCCACAAAAGCGAAGTTACTAGGTATTTTTATAGTTTTATGATTGTATTTAAGATTAATAGTTATTTAGTAGACTAATTATTTAAAAAAATATTAGTGTAATTAGTAAAATCTTTTAACTTATTTACATCAATCGATTGTCGATACTCCTTAACTTACTTATTAGATTTCTCATTTTCTCCATTATGAATTGTGATGATATTTTACATTTTCAAATACAAACATTTAAGCGATTTTAAATACTTTAACCAAATACATTCTGTGCCCAGAAATTCCCGTCGACGTCCTTTAAGCATTTGTTCATTTGTGTAGTTTATATTGTTTACTCTTATGCAAAATTTGATTGGCTTTTGATAGATTCAAAAAACCCAGTTCTAGAATTAATAACTAGATAAAGAGATCCAATTATTTAATTTCTGTAATGACAAAATTAAATTTCGAATTGACATTAATATAAGGAATAGAACCAGTAGATACAATCGTGTTAAAACAATTAGCCGTTGATTCTTCTGAGCGATTTTTAAAATACACCATACCTACCTTTAAAATATTACAAGCTATCAAATTGTAGAAGCACTTGATAATAAATAAATAACAAGTTGCTTACGCATAACCAGAAGATAAAGAGAGAGAAGACAAGTCCACAAATTACATTCGTAAATTTGACCGATGCTCATGAATATATTATTTAGTTTATTCGATGTTTTGTTCACATAAAATATAAAAACCTTTAATGGATAGCGCATGCATTGGCTATAGATGAACATCTGGCATGCAAGTGCAACATCCTTATCACCACTAAGTCATGTGTAACCAACCACACATAGTGCTTAGTTAAGTATTAATTCCTTAGGTTGCACTGGCTTTCAGTGATCTTTAATATGTCTTGTATCATGTAGGTTTGTTCGTCAAGAATAATCAGAAAACTAACTTCAAAATTAACGGAAATCTGATACATTTGCTCATTCCTGTAATTCACCAATTCAATCAGAAATGAATAAAAATGTGACTCAATATTTAGCGTTTTAAAAGAAATCGTCACGTGTCTGATTACAGGCGTTTATTATTTCTATGCAATTTGCAGTATTTTGTGTCAATAATTTAGTGGAATCTATGTTGTAGGTATTACATTGCATTGTATAAACTTTGTAATTGAGGAAATGGATGATGTTTATAAATTACTTTTCTTCTACTTCTTTATTTAGCGCCGCGAAAAGCACTTGACAGTGTCAATGAATTTATTCGTACTATTTTTTAGACATAAGTTGGTCTAACAAAATGGTGGCTCCCTAGTTAGGACTATATCTAGGGAGCTTTTGTGACATCTCTAAATTTATGTTTTCAGTTTATATTTATAATTCACGAATGCACAACTAAACTATATCACGCAAAATGCAACCAATATTACATAATATAGGGTTAAAGAACATAAGTTATTGAACTAAAATAAGTACCATAACATGGCAGTTCAAGATCCCGCCACAACTCCAATAACTGACTTTAACGTATATAATAAAGATAAGTTCAGCAGTGAAAACAAAGAGAAATTATTAACAAACTCAGTAAGGACAAAGCTTGGCGTCATTTTCAAAGCACTGTCACAGACTACCGAACGTTCATCGATCATTCTGAACGATAAAAATAATAATTCTCAACATGAGAGAACAAATGCCAGATGTGTAAATATCAAGTGTTCATTATAATAAAATAATTTGATGGCCTATAAATTTTGTATAAAACATTACAACCCCATGAACGGAGACCACAAATCCAAACAATGATTAAGGGCATTAAGTGCTCGTGCATTACTTAAAACACATGTCAATATTGCGTCAGCTTTAGACTAACGCCCGATTTCTATAAATTATGTTTACCGACGCGATCCCTGTAAGAGAAAGCCATCGTGAGAACAAGCTTCATTTCATTTCAATTCAACGTTTTCAACTCTTCGGCATTCATTTTCAATACAACAAAGATTTGTTTTTCAATTCTAAATCCAAATTACGAAAACAATATTTGGATACGAACAATCGTATCGTTAGAATATCTTGAGGTAAGCAATGTCTTTTACACTTCATTAAAATACTTCTGGGAAGTGTCAGTACGCTCTATCATGTCTTGTGGCGAATTATTTATTTTGCACATTTCGCGACTGCGACTAATTATTCGTGCGCTACTGACGTATATTAATTGCGACACAAGTCGCTGTCGACTCGAGTTATCTTTTTGTCGCAAGTAAGTCTCACCTTACAAAGGACAGGAACAGTCTTATGTGCTAATTTATACCATTGAAATTGAGCAGGATTATTTTAACGAAATGTATTTTTATATACTTTACAACAGAAGTCAGATCAGAATAAGACTGTAAATATCCCTCTATTGCACCTTCAACTTGACTTGAAATCATACAAGATCTTGCATTTAAAGAAAACATTATGACGAAACCATATTAGCATGTTGGTATAGTTTATTCTAGCGCTCGTCTGGCTAGCTCCGACCCTCAAGTTGAAAATAGATGAAAAGCACATTCTAGTCTGTTTCCGAGGCTTGGGAACCTGCAAAAAATTAGCGCGTTGTTGTCGTCATCTTCTTTACATCCAGTATGATTGTAGTCAGAAGTCATAAGTATACTAAGAAGCATCCATTAGAGAATTTAGTGTTGAAAATAAAGGTATTTTACTGTGTGTACGGTACTCGACTAGAACTGTTCAACAACAACAACAACGACTGGACCTTAATATCGCGTACGATGGAGTTGTGTAAAAGAAAATCCAATACATTTTTCTCACTGAATAATGACATGGGGTTTTTCTAAAGTTGACTAAGAAAGGGCTACAAGTTCAGAAATATAAGAATAATATCCGTTGATACCTCCATACCGTCCATATCATTTATCGACAATTTGGCCATCTGCCTTATTGCTGCTGTTTGGCATAAAAAAGCCATAACCAATCCTGACCAACTGCTTATGACCTCCATGATTTCAATCATATTATATACTTATCGTTCACGAGTTATCTTTTTAGGGTCTGTGCTTACACCGAAAAATACAAAAATATGGTATTAATTTAACTTATGTCATGTAACCAACTGTCAGTAAATCAAAATGGTTCTGATTAAAATTATACAATAATAGAAATTAACATCATTCAAAAGTATTAAATTCAAAAATACTGCTGACGATTACGTTAATTAAGAAATCTCCAACACCTATCAGTATCGCGTTACGCGACCGCAACGTGCGACTCCGCTGTCAGCAATTAATACATGTCTGGTACTACCTTCTAATTAGTGAACGCTGTGTAGCGGAAACCGGAGATGTAATGAGTTGTTTGTGATTGTACTTCGTATGCGGTGCTGATGTTTGTTTAAATAATTCATTGTGCCTCCAAATTTTTCATAATGAACTTAAGGATCATCATAGATGAGCAGTCTATATTTTATAATATTTCATCGCCATCGAGTCCACACCATTTACTATGCACAGGCGATTCCAAACGCTGAAAAAATCAATATTTGTCGAATGTGACACTACTACACAGGACTACTATGACAACAATCCTCAAGTATTTCAGTTTACTCGAGGAGGCTTTTTTCAAAGTCAATCGACATTATTACTAAATCAATTCGGAAATGTAAGGAAATCTTAAAGTTTAACCATCGTATTTATAGTTAAGAGAAAGTAATTACTAAGGTTAAAGTCATAGTAAAAGTAATTGATTTAACTTTATAGTTAAGAAACTCAAGCAAGGAATCTTTAGAGCTAGAATTTTTAGCCAAGTTGTAAGTATAAATAACTCTTGCTTCTCGTTTTCAATATAGCACATACATTGTTTGTTTTAGGCAGATATGCCACATTTATTCCATGAATAATTGTAACTTATTGTTAGTGAAATATCTATAAAATGTTTACTGGGAAGACTTAGATCATTTTTTTATTTTACTCCCTAATTACTTGATCCTTACCAAAAAAAGTATACGATAAAGATATCGCACTTTTTTTATAATAAAGAATAAAGATATTCAATAAAAAGTTATTGAAGCTTTAAGAAACTGCGATTTTTATAAGCACTTCGCGTGCAGCGATCTGTATAAAATTTATTGTTAATATAATAAATACCGCAGACGAAGTCGCGGGTATCAGCTAGTTATAATTATTAATACAAACAGTGGTAAACTTACGGAGTCATATTTCACACCGCACCAGAAGCAGAACATTTTAAACTTCAGAGAATATTCATTATAGCCGCAAAAAAACATTAATTCTGAATCACAAAGCAAAGAGACAGCGTATAACTTATCGCTGTGTCAAATTTATTCTTTCCGTTATTATCTTAAATACAAAAATCCGGAAAGGTGAGCATTAATGCCATTTAAATATATCTTTGTTAAACACAAACGATTACGAAAAAGACAAAAACTTTTTATAGCATAAACCAAATTTTATTTACCGATACCAATTAATCAATTTAAAAGTAATAAGATTTGCATGAATCAGTTAGAAAGTACAAATGCTAGTCATTTCTAATTTTCATAACGTAATCCAGGATTCAGATTACTTTTTTTAACAAGCAGTGATGACTCAGTGCTGGCGTTTACGGATGCGGCGTCGATCGACGTGAGCTCGAATCCCTACAATGAGCCTGAGCTTTCGGTGAAGGAAAATATTGTGATGAAACCATAGCATTGTGATAGGGCATTTTCTAATGCCGATCTGACTACCTACCACCCGAAAGTTGAAAATCTGTCGCCAAACACCAACAGGTGTATACTGGTAACCCAGTCTGCACTTGAGAGCCCGTTTCCTCACTAGGCTTACCATCTTGTACTACATCTGCACTTAATATCAGATGAGATTGTGACCAAAAGCTGAATCTATAAAGAATATATATTTAAAAAAAGGGTTGTTGTTCTTAGATGAAAAATATAAACAAAGTGAGTTTTAAATGTTGATTTGAATATGTTAAAACCTTGCATTTGTTATTTTAATTCACGCTGTATGATACATGGCCTAATAAAAAAATAATAACTTACCAGTATTCTAATTTTAACTTTGAAAGAAACATTTAAAATTTTTAGTAATACGAGGTTTTTGTTATCAGGACATGGCGAACTATAGTTGCGTGGCGGAGAATATTGCTGGAAAGAGGATATCGGAGCCAGCGCTACTCACTGTTTACGGTAAGTTATATTAAAAAAAGACTAATCTTGAATGAAACCTATTAATCCTTGAGAGATACAAAACTTTTTCATTTTTACACAACATACCATCATCGAGAAGAACCGACAGGAAACTTTATGGGATTTATATATTTTTTTACTGTAAGTGTTATTGGAGTTTTTTTTTTTTTTTGCGGATATACGGAGTGGAAGTCACTACCAGACATCACTAACATTCACGTAATGATCCACCCTTTCGACCTCCCATACCCTTTCAACCATAATACATGCTTTACATGATTCTTGAACTCATTATCCGGCAAAACGGTAATATTCTCAGGAAGTTTATTGTAGAACCTAACACAAATACCAAAAATGTTTTATTTGTTATACTAAGTCTAAAAGTCTATTGTATATTCATAGCTTGTAAATGGAATTATGCCAGTTGCTTATAAGATCAAACGTATCTCAGCTTTTCCGTAAAATCATTAAATTTTCAAAAATCTAGTTATTGGGAACGCAAAGTTAAAATACTAAATTCTTGAAACTTGTTCCTTATAATAAAATATAAACAGCTGCAAAGCTTTAGAACTATATCTCACATTGATCTATCAGTTTATCCACCTACGCTGGAACGAATAACAGGCGTAAATGGACAGTCATTATTATAGTATGTCCACGTTTAACCTGAGTAAAGTGCTAAATACAAGTTCCCGTCAAATTACAGTCTAAAACCGATCAGACAATATAACAGTGAAATGAGCTTTTCATTATTTCACATACAATTTGTAAGACAAGCGTACATTTAAACACCATTTCACCCTCGCTTATGCCTAATAACCATCCTCATGCCGAGATCAAAGGCCAGGCGCCGATCATTCGCAATTATATTATGCGCGGGCGCATGGGAGCGTTATTAGAGAGGTGATTCAAATCAGTTTTTTTAAAATAAATATGTATAATTTTAAAATTACCTTTTAAACAGGCGTGCAGTTTTTAAAATAATTATAATAAATACGTAATTTAAACTTACACACAAAGTTTTGCAATAATTTGGTGATGTGAATCATATGTAATATATAATTCTTATAGAAAGATAAGGTAACCTTGTACCTTGTACTAAGAAAAATGTTAGCACATTTTATACAATACACTTTTTACAGATTATTTAAAAATAAATATATTTTAGCCTTTTCTGATACACAAAAAAAATATGATTTTAGTATTTCAATAGAATATTCAATTTCCAATATTTGAACAGAGATAAGAAATCAAATTAGATTATTTGTGCATAATAAATTCACTGTGAATGTACAAAATTGTTAATTTTGTTTACGAAATAGTTTGTGTGCGAGTAAATATTATTCGAAAAAGAATGAATATTCAAATATTTAATTTTGTATTTTTCTTCAGCAAATATTAACTTAATGTCCTATGTACTTCAACGTAATTGTTAACAAGAATTAACTGTTTTAGCGGTTTTTTATTAGTTTAGTTAAAGTAATAGTTTAACTAAACTACAAAATTAATGTTACAGTTTCTTTTGTAATGCAGAATATTAAGTGTTTTTTTCCCAATAAATATTACATACCGGGTTATCTTGTAATATTAAAAGTAGTTATTGTGGTTAAAATGTATAATTTAGATTATATGATATGATATTTTATATGCATTTCTATTTAAAATAATGTACCATATTTAATAGTTTATTTAAAGTATCGTAAGCGAACGTGCTGGTGATAAATTTTTTGTCGTCTTTATTTAGTATTGTCCTCATAACTTGTTACATATATTACCTATAGTATCAAAATTATACTAAAACATGACCAAAGGATACATGTATGATTAAAAGATAAACATGTAAATCGGTTAAATATTTCTCGGGTCATAAGTACACTAATAGACAAACAGACGGTTTTTACATAAACGACATAAAATAACACAAAAGTCAATTGTAAACCGAGTCTAGTTATATTCAATAGAATAATAAACAAGTTAAATAAATACTTTATAGATAAACATTAAATCATTATTATATTGTGCAGAATAACCCAACCCAACATAGTCCATATTCGCCCACGCGCAGCCATGGCGCCCTACCGATAGCAATCACCACCTATGACTTCGCACGTACGAAAATTATGATTTCCAGTTTGCACCGTACAATAATAACACGACTGAGTTTATGTGTCATATTTAATTAAATGACTCATGTGCCTTGGACAACGTTTATTTAATTTTAATTCAATAGTTTGTAAACCTTGAAAGCGTCATTTTTTTTATACAACTAAGGTAGCAAACAAGCATATGGCTCACATTATGATTACCTATGGACGCTTGTAATAAATACCATAGAAATCACTAGCGCGTTGCCGACTTTAAATCCTCCTACCCCAAGGAGGTCTGGAAGCCCTACTCACCGCAGGAATACAAAACAAGGTACAACTGACAACTAACAAATTGGGCTGCGATTTGTAGGGTGAAGGAATTCCACCAGTAGGACTGCCCCAAGTAGAGAGATATCTCCAAAGAAATATAATGTAAAACCCAGCATAATAATGGTAGGACACGTCAATTATGTCAGACTGGGTAGTGATCACCAGACACCAGGTGTAACACCCAAGTGGCACGCATAGACGTGTCGCATTTCAGGAGCAGCTGGTATATACCCAGTAATTAAGGGGAGTGGTAGGAATCTGTAAATGACTGGGTCGCGAAAAGTCATAGTCATAGTGACTACGAGTATATTTTGGATGTTGCGTTTCGGAATCAGCCAGTATACATATATCCAACTGCTTGAAGGCCGGCATGATAACGACGACTGTCGATGGATAGCCGATGTCTCGGTGGTCGCCGTTGTTTAGCTAGTTGGTCATTAGGTATTATTTAATAATCTAGAAATAAAAACAATAGAAGCGTACAAGATTTATATCTCCACTTCGCTCATACAATATACTTGAATTCATGAAAAACATAGTCGAACTTCGCTCACTACTTCGCTTCGCTCTGCTTTAATGTGCATGTAACCTTACAACGTCACCGTAAGGTTATCTCCTCACGCTACAAGACTTATGATAAAAAAATATAATAGCTTTACGACCCAGCCGATTATTTTTATTATAGACCTTAAAATTCCTATTGTGTCTTTGTCTCCGTAACCGTAGCACTTACGTGCAAATTGGGCCATATATCGTCATTATCATGAAGTCCGTGGGCGGGTGTCGTCTACAGCGCTTTTTATTGCTTCACACAATTTGATAATAGCTACGATTGTCGATTGAAAAGCGTTGTTCATTATTGTTGACAGCTCTTGAAATACAATTTTAATACAAATTTATTTTAGAGGCAGTTTTAACTTAAATATTCAATTCTATTGAACTTAATGAATTTACATACTTTAAATATCCCAGCAAACGTTGATCTGCCCTTTCGCTAGTTAATAGCTCTATCACAACGCGAAATCATGCTTGATTGTTTGTTTACGTGTAATTTTCTTTGTTTATCAACACATAAGTAAAAGACGCTGACGTTGGATATTTACTCGTATGTTATGACTATGATTGGCGATGTGGCCTAGACTAGAGGATATGCGACATATTTTTGTTTTTAGGTTAGCCACTTGGTGTATACAGTTTAGGAGCTTATTTATAAGACGATTTTAAGATTCTCCAGTAAACATTCTTAAGAATCAGTTATATTTAATTTATAAAAAATCCTCGGTCCCACCATCTACACTTAACTAAGTTTACTTACGAGATAACATATTTCATTTTCATATTTCTGCTACATACGCGGTGAGATCAAACCTTAGTACCGAGGGTCGGTCAACGAATAAATGAAAATGAAAGAAAGTTGTTAGGAGTGAATGAATTCTTATTTGTTTATATCTAATTGTTACTAAAGTTGCTATAATTAAGACAATTGTGTTGCGATTGACAAATGGGGATACTTAATTTTTTTATAGTAACTCGGCAATGTGACTGCACTATGCCTAATGGCAAGTACAGTACAATCTAAATATTATGGCGATCATCGATACATTGGCAATTGACAATATACTAGTATCCCAGAACTATAATAACTGGTAAAAGTAACTAGTAATATACTAGATCCCGAAACGTATTGAACTAAGAGAGAGTCACTGTGACGGATTTATCACCACGAGAATGATGATCATGATTTAGTCGGAGACTATCGTCTCGTTTGAAAGATAAGAAACGCTAGCAAATAGTACTGGCAAAGTCGAATTTCGTTGTAAAGGCAATTTCCAATTTATAGTTTCCACTATCGCCATTAATATTCAAAGTATTTTATGAAAATTAACTGTGTTTTAACAGGTTAATAACATACGTCCAACTCGTAATTAATTCTTATTGAAAGTTGGTGCCATGTCTAAAGTAACAGTATGACAACAAATATTTTAAAATTCATTTTAAAGTTTACAGTTATTATAATTGGAAGAGTAGAGTTATGTATTTAGTAATTTAGTGTACCTTCGACTTCGATTGATGTGAGTTCGAATCCCTTCAGTGAGCATGAGCTTTCACCTGGCTACCTGCCACCACCAAGTATAAAGTCTGTCGTATTCCGCCAGCTGCACTTGAAAGTCAGCTCCTTTAGGTTAAGCATGTTATCATCTTAGGAAACATTTTCTCTTAACACACATGATATTATCGTTAAATGCTAAACCTAAATATACTTTATAACTACATTTCTCGTGTTTAACATATAAAATATATCAATAATATATTACATACTAGCTCGCCCGGTAAGTGTTTTTCTAATCTTTCAAACTGACAATACATAACTGTTGCACGACACCGACTAATCAAGTTTTTTTTCCAAAGATAACTTTTCCATGACCATAATCAAACAAAAAATACGCATACCCATCCTTTGAATCGTGAGTTATGGTTTTAAGTTCACATATAAATCCGATAGAAAAATCGACGTTTAGTTATTCCTGAATTTTTGACTATTTTTTTGCCAATTTTTACCAATTTTGCTTACCATAAAAACTATTTTTGTTTAAATAAATATCAATCTATCATTTACATTGATATTTGGCATATAGTCTACGCCGCTGAGCCCTGGGCCTCCGTGTGGAGTATGCTGGAGCGCTATAAGTATAAGTTAAGTAGTTAAGTTAAGTATAAGTTTTCGAAGGTTAGAAAACAGAAGCTTGTACAAGGGAAAAAATATTCTGAGATGTACTTAACTTGTGAGGCGTATCTAAAATGTTTTGTTTATTTTTGCGACATTGCATACATATTTCGACTAGGGCGCCGTGAACCGATATAGTTTGGGAACCGCTGGGTTAGACCGATTTGTCAGGACTTTCACTGGCAGATAGCTGATGTTATTAGGAATAACTTAAGCTACTTTTATTAGAAAAATAATGAAAATTCCGGTTAAGAAATAAAAAACCTTTTTCTGTAGTCCACGCGAGCGGAGCCGCGGGCACAGCTAGTATATTATAAGTTTGATTCGTATTAAAAAGATATCTAGCACGACTTGCACCACCAAAATAATTTATCAAAAATGTACTGGACAACTTCAAAACCAACTTACTCTAAGGTTTTATGAAAAATCATAAGAAGTTCCTAGAGTTACGCTACACTACATCAAACACATCAAATACATACGACGTAATATAAATCTGCACGCACGCGCGTGAGAAATCGCACGCTAAAACTAGTATGAAAAATGATAAATAATCTTTCCTTACTGTTCACTTCCTATACACATTTGATAATAGAAAAAAGAAAATTTTAACCCACGTGTGGTCAATAAATTTAGAATCGTAGTTTCCAATCAAAGTTGATTATATTTGTCAGTTAAAATAATTACCATATATTTTTTTTTATTTAAATCTGAATAATTTATGTGTATTCGTTAATTAATTCATTTCGAAATTGAGTTATCGTATGAATTGATGCCGAACGCTGTGACCGTGGAAGTGTGAGAAATGGACGGTATTGGGTTTTATTGGTGTGAAGGTGCTAGAAATTTTATTTGAAAGTCAAATCGTTGTTTATTCCGAATATTATATTTCTTTTATAAATTTATTTCTTCTATCGCCTCAGAGCTCGGTTTCGAACGCGTCGTAATGTTTTTAAAAAATAGCCTTTGAAATAGTTCCAAAATATGTTTTATGGGGTAACTTATTTTTTTTTTATAAATTTAAACTCTCAACTAACATCGTAACACATACACGCACACACCCATGCAAAATATTATTTATTAAACATCATTCTAAAGATATATTTATTCATACACACGATCAATCGTTAAATAAAATATAATATGATGTAATAATTCGTAATTGGCACTTTAAAATTATACTCCTATGTTATAAAATTCCTATAAATTTGCTGGGAAGTAGTTATATCATAAATAAATAAAATATGACATTATAATTCAATATAATCACATATAAATACACTAGGGGGAGATGAAGGTTTTAAGAACTTTTAAAGGTTTCAAAGACATAGAATACACATACATTATAATAATAATTACTAGCTATGCCCCACGGTTAAAGGCTTTATCTGTACTTTCATGTAGTTATATCTCAGGTTATACTATTGTCCGCCATTAAGCGCAATTTAGCTAAAGCGACCGCTGAATATGTTTGCATAATTTCTATATATATTAGCCTTGTGGTAGCTTATTTTCTAATGCTCGCCCAGCTTTATATCATTTTCAACTTGAGAATCTGTCGTTTAACTCGTAACCTGTACATGTTTTCTACGAAAGATTCCTAAAAATCTATAGTTCTATATCTTCCCTATAGCGATACTACAAGATTTTTTCAAGCTTTCTGCATTCCAAATTGGTCATTACACGCAAATATCGAAAAAATTATTGATACAAGCCGATACCTATTTCGTGGACATTGAAATTCGCTAATTTATTCCACAAGTTTTAACCATTTCACCATTTTTTTTTAATTACAGTTTAACGATAGACCAGTGACCAGTAGACCACATAGCAAACCTAGAAGCAGATTAAAGGTTTTGCTAGCCTAGCGAGTTTAAGAAAATACCAAACAACCATTATATGTTTTAATCGTAGGATTGCAGGACTTGAATCTACGTCGATCGCCGCATAATAACCGCTTTAAAAACTTCCTTGTGGATGCTACCGCGTAGCCGTGGCTTCGTAGACCAATATAATTGAGCCTGTTATGAAACTAAGAAGATGTAAAAAATATAACCATTAAAGTACCTGATGGTAAGCGCAATCCAATCACAATATGAGCGACCATTGAGATATCAACATTATATCGCCAATCATCGCTGTTATGCCGGCGTTCTCTTCACGTTATGTTTGAAGGACTCCATGTTGTAGAAGGGAGGGAACACCGGGAACTTCTTTGTTCGTTCGGAGATGGATATTACCAGTAAGCTGTGGCGCGTGAACCACACGAACCACAATGAGAGAAGAGGTAATAAGGTTGAAGAACTCTTCAGAACACTCGACATGATACAAACGTCATCTCTTTGTATTTTTAATGATTTTTAGTAAGTTATACTAGCGCCGCATAAATAATATAGGATACCTAAATTCCAGCTAGGTCAGCTTTGTCTAGGAGTTAGTGCGGCACGCGATCTCGCGTGTCCGTCTGTCGGGCACGCGCAGATCTTAATGCTGATATAAAACCCATACAAGCGAATTTCCTTTGTTCTCGTCATGTTTCATTGTTTGGATCTTGATTACTTTTTTTTTAGAATAATTTCCCTTATTTGTAGAAATGTATATTGTTTGCCAAACTCACATGTAATATGTAAGTTTTGGATATGAAAGCTAATTTTTTAAAAGAATTATGTTTTAACTTAAAGTAATATGTTGTTAGATACTCGTAATTACCCACACTAACTTTAAAATGGCGGTATTTCGATTCTTTTATTCTTAATGATTATTATGATATTCGCATTTCTATTAATTAGAAAAGTTCTGCAGGCGCTGCCAACGTTAAAATTCTTATACAAAGATTTTGTTAAATTGATATGAAAAAGTATTCATTTGAACTACTTAAGTCTTTGAAGATTGACGTCTGCATGCATATATTGACATTAGAAAACAATCAAAATCTAATCACCAACTAAAATATTTCTATTACAAATATATATTTTTAATTTATATTTTATTAATAAAATATTAGACAAATTAAAAAAAAAATGTTTACTTAATGTACATATTTAAGGAGTTATAATTCTTTGGTGTAACGAAACAAAAACTATCCCGCGTTTCAAGAACAAGACGAAGTTAACCGTCAATGATAATAATGTGAATTCATTTTACAGACTTTTCATAATTAACTTCAAATAATGTAATGTTGTATAAATAAACGTTATTTTAATTTGATTTGATTAAAATAATGTTTATTTACACACAGTTAAATTATTTTTACACAAACAAAGTTAGTAAAAAGAATTTACATTTATCAATTACGGCTAACTTCATCATGCCGTACTTTCTTGACATGTGGCATTTTTTTATAATCCGTCAGTGATGCGAACATTTTGAACCATTCACGAGATAAAGGAATATCACTGACGTAAAGAAATATTAAAGTGACTGTATTATAATAAAAATATATGACTTCACACTGCGGCTATTATCTTACAATTATTACGTTACCAGAAATTCGACGAAACACCGTAACGTTTGCGTGTCGTAAATTACACTTGTTTAAGAATATATTTTCTTTTTAAATAAAACCTGTTTATTTTTCTCTCTATCTCTTTAGATATCCGTTAAATATTCAAATTTAAATGAAAACTGTCATATATTTAATGTTAGCTGTATTAAAATTAAAACTTACCTTTTGTTTTGGGTAATAAATTAAATTGCATTCACAGTACGATATTTTGCTCATGAATTTTAATAAATGCGTTACGCCTACTTGTGTTAATGATTTTAATTATTTTATTAATAACGATACGATATTTTTGCAACAAATCTTTGCTCAACTGTGAAACTATGGAGCTGTCTTTATGTCTATTTCAGTGTATGTGTATGTTCTTTATGTATATTCTCTCCTGCCTATAACATGGAGTCCTTTAAACATAATATGAAGAGACATTTTGGCAGGCCGACATAACAGCATCGACTGGCAATAGATACATCGATGATCGCCGATGTTATTGGATTGCACTATGCTTACCATTAAAAAAGTGATGTCAATTTTCCGTGAAAGAAAAAATAATCTAAAGGAAAAGAACAAGGTTTGTAACATTAGAAAAAACTAGTGCTCATTTCTGCCTAAACCAGAAATATGACGTAATACTTAGCATCTATATGCTATGCATATATATTTCAGATAGTAAATATTTAATTTCTTACAAACTACTTATTTGAATAGTAAAAGTAAATTTTTCTTCATACAAATAATATCAATGTTCGTTATCGATACATATATGTATAATTCCAGTATGTAGGGTTTTTTTTTCATTTTGTACTGGATAGTTTCAAAAGGTCACCTATCTCGAATTTGATATTTTTGTTTGTCTTAATTTTATTTGACTCAAAAACGGCTTGACTAATTTTGATGAAATTTTGTACAAAGGAGTGATGCGGCTCAACTATTGCAATTAACAAGTATGAATAATAGTTTTAGTAATATTAAAAAAAAATACATCTTTTTATTCCTAACTGATTTTAATGATATTCTGTAAACAAGGAAGAGTATATGTAATTTGGAAATTGATAAACTAAAAAAATGATCAATAATATTTTTAGAAATATCATTAAAAATACCGACTTTAATGATGTGCTGGATTAATAAACTTTAAAATGACAATATAACCCCAGCAAAACATGATTTTTATCACTTTTTATTTATTTTATCATGATCACATGATTAAAAACAAATGTAAGAGACGTAAATTAATTAAATATTGCTTAATAAACGCGTGCGGCAAATATTTTTATCTTTGATGAAGGAAATTAAACAAAACATCTAAGTAATGCTTTCGATATAATAACATTTATTGATATGGTAATGTCCATCTAAAATGGCAGAAATAATTATTTTTATAACAATAAATTATACCACACTGCTTTATCGGTAAAATCTTTTTCTAACACTGACCGATATCGTAAATGTCTAAAACCTCGCATCGGATAACCTAAAGGGATCATTCAAAAACTTTAATGATCGATTACCTTACTTGTATTTTATGTATTCAATTAAGCGGACAACTGTATAGGACTGACTGGTGCAATCAAGTAAGAACAGGACAATTCTATGATACAATTCAATTACGGTTTATCACCGGCCTGTGACTTTGTTTACTTCATTAAAATTATGCGTGAATTAATTAACCAGTGTAACTTGAGCTTTATTTTTAAATCTAGAAGATGCATTTTGATATGGTAGTAATTTTTTGAATTGTAAATACGACAAGATACCTAAAAGCTTGGAGGCAAATGTTTTACAGAATGGAATTACTAAAACTAAGCTTTTTGTGTGCTTTTTTACTATTTTTAATCATCACTCTTACACTTAAGACTCATCTAATAATTTTTGCGTATCATTATAAATAGGTACATAAAATACCATACCTGATTTAATTCCTGTAAATGAAATCTACGATCAGTATTTCTTAACCCAGTAACCTGTTTGGACTAACATAAGACGCATTTCTCCCAGCAAAGTTAACTCTTCAAATTCGTCTCGTGTATGTAGATAATTTACCAATGTGCAGAAAGCATTACCGTGCTCCGATAAAGCGTAGAATATTGTTATCTAAAATCCTACGATGAACCCGAGGAAGGTGAAGGAAAACAGTTCCTAATTTATACCATACATTACCGTATATAAAAGTACAAGTATTATTTATGAACGGCTAGGAGTAGAGGAACAACTAAGAAAGTATGAATTAATTGTGTTTGGAGATACGTATATGTCTAAAGATGTACGTGCTGAGGTGACAATTGATAGACGGAGTAGATAAAGGATATAGGATAAAGTTAATAAAAAGGAGATAGTGTGGCAGCATTTCTAGATAGTGTCAAATTAGTTCCTATCGACGTGTCTATGAAGCGAAACTTCAATGACAGTCTTTTTTAAATCTAGCGTGCTTACCTTATTTGACTAAGTCGGGAATTAATATGACATAAACGTCAACAGCTACTCTAAACACATCAACTACTACAATAAATAGACGCCTAATGCATAATTTGTTACACTGAAATAATTACGTCAACTAAATAAGATAAGTAATAAACTTAATTAGATGCGACTATAACTAGCACCAGTGTTCTCGTACCGTAACTCTGTCTGGTTGTTTTTTTTATTGTTATTAATTAATTGTGAATTTAGTTGGCCACTAACACTAGTTTAGAAAAAAAAAGTAATGTCCTTCCAGTGAATTTTGTTTCATTTTGTTTAGTTGCAATAACTAAACGCAATCATGCCTGTTATAAGCGTCTATCGAGATAGGTCGTGGTGCTATAAAGACAAAAATGATCTGTAAACAGGAGATAAGTGGCTACCAACGATTGTAATACCATAGATATCACTAGCGCGTTACAAACCTTAAACCCCCTACCGCAAGTAGCTCTGAAAACCCTACTCACCACAGTGATACAAAGATAAGACTATTTGGTTGTGTTTTTCTATAGGGTGGAAGTATTCCACCAGGCAGGCCGCCCAAAGTAGAGAGAAATCTCCAAATAAATTTCTTTGTGAATACTATAAACCTAATATTTCTACAGTAAATGGTGGCTGGAGTGGCTGGGGTCCATGGACTCAATGTCGCTGCAACGGTCGAGCTTCTGGAGGCCAACGACGCACCAGAACTTGCACCGAACCGCACCCGCTGAACGGTGGCGCCCTCTGTCAAGGTCAAGCAGTGCAGAGAACTTCGGATTGTGTACCCTGTCAGAACGGTAAGATACACAATATATTAAAAACTCATTCCGATACATGCATTTGCTAAACCAACGTAAGAAAGAACCAAATTAATTTAAGAAAATTACATGAAATAATTGTGATATCTTTACACATGGCCATTTAATTTCAAACTAAGCAAATTATAGCTTGTATTATGGTTGTTAAACAGCTGTGATATATAGATATTTAACATTCAGACGGCAGACAGACTACTGACTAATATTCTCATCACATAAAAGCATGTCATGTGCTGGGATCGACCTCGCGGTTCTAATACCACGAGTAATTCTAATAAAAATTACATCGAACGCTTTATTTAACTAATCATATTTTTTAATATTAATTAACTTGTTTTCCTATTTACACAATTATCTGGTTTATTTTGCTTTATTACGGTATAGGTAAAAATAATGTGTTAACGGTTGGCATTCACCGAATGCGAGTACTTTTAAATAACTTTTCTAGTATTTTTGCATCCACACTTTTTAATTATATTTATATGAATTCAGTGTGGAGATTTTATATAGAATTTATTTTTTACACTTATTTTTTAAACGAACGCAATTTCTGCTTCCTTGCTTTCAATGAAGATGGATATGTGGAGCTACAAGGTTATGACAATACACAGCAATTGCTCGTCGGTGAGTAATAAGTAGTATTAATGTATTTAGCTACCTACTATACCCATCTAAAAATCTCTGTATTTAACCAGATTAGTATTATCAAATTTTTACCGCAATTTCATTCCCTTTGTCTTCAAAATGAAACGACTCGCGCGTCGTGAAAACTGATTGTACTAATACAGAAATTTAGCGTACAACTCTTCACAACAACTCACCAAAGATTCTACCTTCATTCCAGGTTTCTATACGTTTGTATAGAGGAATAAGGAACTAATATTTGTTTTTTATGGTAATACGAGATTATAGATCTTATAGTATTTGATATTTTCCTATCATTATATTCAACTTTATAACTCATGAAGTTTTCAGGAAAAATTATCCGTAATGTAATTCCTATGGGATTTGAAATTCATTAACTACAGATATTTTTTTCAAACTGACTATACTGTTAGCCTTAAGGGCCCTGGAGCCATTAGAGGTTTTGACAGCTTTACCGGGTTTGGGGGCGAGCACGGAAGGCACTCAGCCGCGAAAGCGAGACAACAAGTTTGCCAAAGTGGCCGAACCTCGGCTTGAGTTGTTGCCGTATATGCAAATAAGTCACGGTCTGACTAATCCCCTATCCGTAAAATTTGATCTACCTAACTATACATATAATACATACATCTGCCTTCTGTGAGGAAACATGCGTATAATTATGCATTTAGTAATCTGGCAATTTTGGTCCAACTCTACTAACCAAAAATGAAAAAAGTCCCTTACAGGACCACTCAGGTAGTAGTGTGCAATGTCATGTATGTGTGTGTCGATAGCTAGTAAAGGCACTGTCACTGTATTTCCTATTTATTTCTTAATCCTTTGGCTCTCAACGTCACACAAAATGTGCGTAAAATTGGCATTAAGCCATGGGCGTCAAATTAATAACTTACCTACATGCCAAAAGACTTCACGCCTACTTTCAAGACAGTATGTAGATATCCGAGAAGTGCCCTATAGGTTTGGATAATCAGTCAGCGAGGGTGGATTTTAGTACGAAGGGCTGTAACTCTTAATTAAATTAACCGAGAAACTAGATTTTTTACGGCAGTATGAGACCTTAATATTTGATATTAATTTCAACTTTCTACCTTAAGTCATTTTCGAGAAAAAAGACCTTGGCACACAGATAGACAGAAAGAAGAACAACAAAGTGATCCTATAAGGGCTCCGTTTTTTTATTTTAGGTACGAAATCCTAAAATCGTAGCAGCATACACACTATTTCTGAAGTCCATTCTTGCATAATACTGTGGTATTCAATGTTAAGTACTAATAAAGCCGTGACTCGGAAAACATGAAAGTTTAAATACATCATAGGGACTAAATTACACGAGGAATTAAACAAACGGTACCGCGACATACAGACGTGTGGGTCGTCGAACACAACCGACTGTTGACAATTTCGATAGCACTCGGGAATCATATTGGTTTATGCGTAATGCATCGCGTGGGACTGAAGGAGCTAGCTACCTTTGAGTGGAATGTTTATATTTGTTTAATTATTCGTCAAACAGAACTTTAACAGTTGGATTATACTTTCAAGTGAGTTAACTTAAATTGCTTTGTGTATTTATTTACACAAATATAAGTACAATATAATATCTATATGTATTATATTGTGTTTTGTATTATTATGGGAACGTATTTTTTACAAAGTAACGTAGACAACTTCGCTTAAACCTATGTTGTTCGTTTTTTTCTATTATATTATAAATTAATTTTTGATTACAACTGATATAATAACAATAAACACAAACAGGACTGAATGGCTGTTAAAGACAACTACGGTATCATATTAAACATTATGTTCTTATATCCCCATTACATAAATATATGTTGTCGTAATGCACATATTTGAGAAAAAAGAAATCTGTGTAGTAGCTAATGATTTTGAACAAGCTTTTTTTTCTATCATTGCACACTGAAGCTTATACATATTTGGCTTATATATCAGTTGCTATAGTTGCAAATTACCGCATTCTGAAAAGACCAACTATATCTTGATCTAGTTTAATAAGTTTTTTTTTAATTACTGTTAGTCGTATATCGCTATTGCTTAGACTTCTTATAAATGATGTCTGTGAACTGTAGCACTTCAGAACCTCAAGTTATTATTAAATTTCGAAAATTATCAGCCACGAATTTTAATGATATATTTTTTTTTTAATATCTTTTATAATATTTATACGAAATCTACACAAATACCAATAAAAAATATCCTTTTACTAAGGTCTAAATCTACAGCTTAATCGGAAATAATTCATATACAACTTGACTACCAGGTTACTTAATAGAATACCGGGCATAGTGCCTCAGCCTTGGCATTCGCGTTTAGATATCAATCAATGCTTTCCCAGTTACTTAATGCTTTTTGCAGTAGTGTCTACAGGTCAGCTTGATAACATCTACTGTCAATGGTTTTCTGTATCTCGACGGCAACTATTGGACTTTTTTTCTTTAATCCCTGCAAACTTTAAATATGCAAACTAAAAAAAAACTAGTTTTACAAACAAATACAACTTATGAATTTATTAGTATTGAGTGAGGTTCTGACAGGTTTTTTAAATGTGTTAGTCTGAAACTTCAGCTGCAAAGAGTTAGTATCAGTGTTTTGATTTAGTTTAAGGATTGTATCCACAACGATCAAGTCACGATTCTTAATAGTCTCCTAATTTTGTAATTTAACATGGCTAACTCAGCTACTCCCGTCACGTGCTTGACAAATTTGCCAATCGCTTTGTCAGAGTCGTCGGTATAATATAATAAAACGTATGTTGTGATATTGCCAAAACAGTGTGCGAGACCAGTCCGTCATTGAGCTTGGTTTTATATACATTCTATCGTCGTAGCATAGATGGCTTCCCAAGCCTGGTAACGCTGTAAAAGCCGTAAAGGCTCCAGGTAACAGTATAGTCAGTTCGGAAAAAAAGCGTAGATGGCTCAATATTTTTATTCCATCATTATATTGTTATTTATAGTTGAACGATTGACCACAATCTAATCTTATATTAAGTGAGGCATAATCGAAGATATAACATGCTAACCCAAGAAAGGAAGCTAGCAGGCGATGATGTCTCAGTGGTGCGCATTGCGTCGATCAAAGTAGGTTGGAATCCTACAATGAGCCTGTACTTTCGATGAACTAAAACAGTATGATTGAACTTTATAATATATATAAAGCTTACCTGGCTAGCTACAATCCTCAATTTGAAAATGTGTAACCAAGCACCTAGCAGTAATTGTGTAGCAGCAGCTTCATTTGCGGGATAGTTCTCTTCTTAGCTTAGGGTCTTTTGAATCGTGATTTAACATTTAGTGAGATTGTAGTCAAAACTATAAAGTATAAAAATTGGCTCCTGGAACACGATGATAAATATTCCAGTTTTCAGTTTTAGGGCGCTAGGGTAGATAACCAAACAATCACTACCGTACTGTTATCTTATTACGATGCTTTTTATTAAGCAATTGGTTAGCCTCATTATGGAAACGGAAACCTCATCAATCAATACAATGTCAGAACTCACTACCTTGATATTCGCTATATCGCTTCGAATCAATCACTCAATAATAATAAATAAAAGAAATCTCTATATTATTCTGGTATTTACTGAATTTCAGTGAACATCCAATTATATTCAATTAACTGTCAACACTATAAACTTAGTAACTTTGTCGGATCCTGTCCTCATGAAACTTTCTAACTGTGTGTATCAACAAAATAAAGTAGACCAACAGGGTAGACAATAAAATCCAATCAAGAGGCGGTTGTTACAAACCGTGAAACGTTGGGTGATTGTGCGCGCTAATTGGTTACACATGTCGGTCGGCGTGCGTCGGCTCGCTTGATGAACTACACGGCCGTATGTGTTGTATTAGAGTTCAAAGAGTAAATATGAAACCCTTGAAACTACGGTCGGAGTTTATGCTTTTATGTTCTGGTTGAAATTGTTTGACAGATAATTTTATGTCTCGTCTTAAAGTTCGCACTACGTAATAAACTACATTATATTAAACTTTAACATAAGATATGTTTTAAATCCAATATATAATTATCAATAACTGCCAATAATTATAAAATATGAAAATTAATGTGTTCGTTAATATGTACTACAGAGTTCAAATATGTATTTTAAAGTCTGGCAACCACATAAATTATGGGTTTCCGTACATCAATTTTATGTCCTTTTTATCTCCTTGTAGCCATTACTGGGTGAAAACATATTCCAAAGGGTCTTATCACCTCGCCATCCAACAAATATAGGCAATATAACATCTTCTCCCTTCTACTATAGAACTACATAGAATAAGCCTACAGAGAGCCACAGTTATACGGTAGCATTAATCACGGCATGAACTAAGTATTTCGTAAATTATTACCTTTGCCGTACCATACGAATGTGGAAAGGTCTCCAATCCAGAGAGTTCCCACCTTTCTACAATATTGAGGCCTCGATGGCTACCTATGGAATCTGTCACCGATGGTCACCATTATTTTTAGACTTTACCGTACTTCAGTATCAGGTAGTATACAGTCATATTAGAAAAAAAAACGGTATTTTCCACTTTGTACTATCAGAAGACAATTTTTCAAGCGTTATTTTTTCTCACAATGTTTTTTCACCGTTAGTCTGTATTATTAATAATGAGCACGCACTATGGAAAATTGATACATGAAATTTATATTCCAACTTTTTTTTTAATACTAATTCGTTAACCATAATTTTCTCTTCAGGGTAAATTTTTCAAAAAGCCTTTCTTAGAGGGCGTTTCCACCATTTGAATAACCCCTAAATTGATAAAGCTCCTAAGCGCTAGGATTTGGATTACTTATTACTTGTATATTATTGGTTAAAATCTCAAAAAACATCTGCGAAGTAATTGTATTTGTTAAGTTAGAATTTTATGAAAAAAAAAAATACCTTGCTCACTAAGGAGGCGTCAAGGAAAGCAATTACATAAAATTTATTTACATTCTACGCGTTTTAAAGTAACATAATGGATAATGTATTTTATTCTCGGTGTTGCCAGATGTGTCTTACTTCGGACACTATTGGTATATTTAGTTAGCTGTATATTAATGTTCACATCTTGTACAGACAGTATCTTTTTTAATTCATATTAATATTTAAAACTAATTAATGTCTCTCTTCTCCTCAATTGAACGGTTCTGGGAACTGTTGATGTAATTTTTTGAAAAATGCGACGCCATAAGTACCTCGTAGGTCTTTATTTTAGTTATTTATATTAATAGGTAAATATTATTTTAAGTTGATTTGATATATTGCGAGATAATATATGAAATTGTGTATTTTAATGTATTGGAAGATTTTTTATAACATTTGAATATGTTGATATGTTCAATAATTATTAATTGATATTATATAATATTAATATTGTGAATAAAATCTATATTAAAGATAATAATTATTTTGTAACAAAAAACCTTACCCATATAATTAAATATTTCACAAATAGATACTACATAATACATTTTTAATATAATAAACATCGAAAATATTTTTACAACGATCAAAGAAATCGATTATTATTCAAAATGCATTAATAATTATAATAGCATGTTTTAAGAAAACTGCTACTTTTGTTATTAGTTAAAGAAATTATGTCAATTAGAGTTCTTAAATAGTTTAGATTTTTTTTCTTTACGTATTTCTACGAACGCACTCTGCGGGGAATCTAGCAACCCTATTTATGTCCGTTGTTCCTCTAACGAACCACGACTGATTTATGCGTACGCGCATTAATTAATAAGAAATGTAACACACTGTCGTAGTTTAATATGCATTTATGTTACACCCACACATGTTAGAGAGGGGAGAAATATTGTATGGCGCAAGTTATAAGAAATGCAGTTTATTTATTATTATATTATTATTTCCTAATGATTTTTATACCTCCGAATCAGAGAAATTATTACACTGATAATTAAAATTAACTATAACAGCAACCACTGTTAGAAAAATCTCATTAACTGTCATCGTCGCTAGCAAAACGTTATAGAAGTTCTTATTAGGAAATCATAGTTTCTAAAAATATTTAAACTCGATTTTTTACTAAAGAAAGGAGTTCAGAAGCATTTTCTTATGACGCAGTTGTAAAATTAGATTTTGATTATTAATCCTACAGTTGGTTTCTGTGCCGCTTCAACTAGATACCGTACTTTAAAAAAACAACACCATTCAAAACTACACCATTCGGTGTAATCGAGTCAGTATCATACCGACAATACTTAGGTTAACAAGCTTAATTTAAAATAGTCACTACACACTACGATTTTCAGTTGCCGTATTCCAGGAGCTATTATTTGTAGGTAGCGCGGTATCTGGTTGAAGCGCAGCGGAGACCAATCATTAATCTATGCCTGTAAAGTAGTACAACCTGCAAAAATTTCGACTAAGGCATGACTATTACCACATTTGCATACAAAGTATCAGTGCTCGCACTATTATATTTTGATTAGAAAGTCTAATACGAATTTTCATCGATAGCAATTTTAACGATGGACATTTACAATACATCCAATTTTGGTTCCTCTGCTTGTCCGTAAAGGAACTATCGTATTCGAAAACCATACAAAAATTGCAATTTGAAGTGAACAACACGCACTACTACTATACTAGGTGCGTCCTAAATGCTTTAACTTAGTATAGTTATTAATATTATATAATATATATTATATAGTTATAACTTATATCATTTGATTAGGCACCTATTAGCTACTTCCGTAGCAAAAAATTAACTCTACTTTTTTAAGTTGCTGCCTCACGAAGCTTGGGCCATCATCCAAAGCAGTATAAACGTGGCCACTCTATTATTTCTTAAAAAAAAAACTATGTGATTTATGCTCCACTCGCATGTAAAGACTGTTACGGGCATAGCTGCAACGTAGTTTAATTTCAATTTATTGGACGATACCTTGCCGGTTGATGAAACTCTCTGTATTATTAGATACGCGATTAATAATCGGAAACGACGCAGTAATTGGATGTGCAGTGTCGGGATACTGGTCACATAAAATTTATAATTTGGAGTTTTTGACTAGAACTGATTGGTCTAATTTAATAAGACGTTCAACGTTCTTTTTTATTTTGTTAAACACTCTGTGTCGGTGATTATTACTACGTTATAAAATTTGAATTATTTCATATGTTAAAGTGTATGTGATTATATCTTAAAATCAACATTTTTGCTTCTGGATCAAACTATTCTGAATGACGCAAAGAAAAAAAAAGAAAAAACATAAGTATACGAAATTTTAATAAAAGACGAAAATCTCTCTATAAATTACAGGCAGTAAGTCCCTTATATTTTTATTGTATACAATAAAAAAAGTCATGCTAAAATTGAACTCAAAAAAAAGAAAGATTATATATCACTATACTTTAAAAATGAGAATATCTTCAATCGTGGAAATTTCGTGGAAAAGTTTATGTTTATTTCATTTAATGAACTCTTAAATATTAATTTAAACTCTTTTAAACGTTAAAATGGAATTATATGAGATGTTCAGAATGAAGAATCAGATTCTTTAAAGGTAAAACTTTACGGATAACCGACAGTATTTTGAATTCATATCTAATTATTTCTTTGGGAGATACCATCCGTCGTAAGTCATAAGTCTTTTAGTTTTTATACATTCGAATAACTTTTACATTAACATACATTTCTACAGCTTCATAGATATACAATATACACTTTTAAAAATGTGTACAACTAAAGGACGAATAAGACCCATTGAGTAATTGTCTTCAAACAGCGGCTACATACATCACCGCAACTGTATACTTTATACTATTTCCGAAGCTCGACACATTAAAACTTACAATGCCCTACAATACATTATAAACTCAGATATTTATTAGTTTAGTCATCAACTTTTTAGCACATCAGGTATGTGAAATAAGGAAGAAATTGTTGACATATAGGTATGACATCATAAGTCAGTGATCAGCCTCGACAAGTGATGGTTCCAAATATATCCTGAATGTATAATTTTGTAAAATAGATATGGTTTTTTTTTCATAATTAGGCATAATAAAATTATTATCAATTATATCTGAAATAAAGCTAGTCACTATGACAGGTTCTTGGTTTCAATTTTTAAATGACATTCCTCTTACAGCTTTGCCTGGACGTTGGGGTGCTTGGACCGAATGGTCGGTTTGCGGAGCGGACTGTAGGCAAACTAGACGGCGATCTTGCACTGGCGATACTCCTTGTTCTGGAGCTCACACACAACACGCTGACTGCGTCGGTGATTACTGCGGAGTACACGGTGGTAAGTGATTCCTTATTATAAGAATTAAAGCACTATCACAAGCACTGTTTGGAATGTTTACACCCTGGTACATGTCGCAGTTCAACTAGGTTGTCAGCAATAGCTTCCTATTTAGGGTTTTCGTGGTACAAAACAGAGATGTTAATCAAGGTAGATTACAGAAGACCATGGCCTGCAATGTTTATATAACATTAGATAAACTACATACTCATCTTCTCTACATCTATCAATATTTATCCTAGAATACAAAAGAATTTTATTTGAATTACTTTGTAGCTTTTTGCATAGAAATAACATCCATAATCAAGAATTAAAGTCCTTGAAAGAATTGCTCGAGTCGTTATATCGTTAACAAAACTTCATGAAACATGTAAACAATTATTAATTTATACACCAATACGCTGAAATAAGAATATTTAGAGTATATAATCAGTAATATATATATAATAAGTAATATATATGCTCGTATAATAATATGTATGTAATATCAGTACGTCAATAGAATTATAAATTCTTTAAAACCTACGTTTGTTTTAATATAAAAGAAATGTTTGATTATATCAATAATTTCATTAAAATGCAACATAAAATAAAAATCAAGCTGCCATGTTTTCCTTTGAAACTTAAATCAACCTATAATTCAAAACAATCGCCTCTTCCGTCTGCAGTTTGTAATCTGTTAGTGACATAATATTTTATCTGTTTAATACCAACACGACCCACATACGGGACAAACGACAAACTTAAACAACATTTCGGGCAAAACTTTATGATTCCCTTGTCACACGGGAATTACAAATTATGAAACTATACAGAAAGGGACATGTTAATTAGTTCGGATTCTATGAAACAAGTTTCTTGCCAGATGCCATACCGACTAAATATATACTTCCTTTTCCGCGCCCGTTCATAACTATGAAATGCTACGCTGGTCGCTTCATAACAGGCTATCGGTTGTAATTCCATTGTGCCAAACATCGTTGACCTCCCCCGCCTCCCAGAACCTTAAGAAGATAAAGGTGTCGAAAAGGTGAAGCGTGGTTCCAAGTTAGATGGACACGTTAAAAAGATTCGAGAGATACTAAAATCGGGAGCCGTGACCATCTGGGTCGTATCATATCGTCTAAATATAGACGAGGGACTAAAATTTTATGGTGGCCTTACCGACTTTTGAGGTAAAGTTTTATGCGTCATAGGCGAAATTGGGTTATCTCTTATCGTTCTATTATCGTGTCTAAGTTCTGAAACGGTAATTCAAATAGCGCGTAATATTAATGGCCTGCCTTTCAGGTGGTTGAGCGATTTATTGCAAGCAATTACTGTATCTATGGACTGAGACAGTAACTTTGATAAGGACTGTTATGTAATTTGATACATTCGCGATTGTCTTACATTTTCAACTGTGAATAGTGGTTAAAATATTAGAACATAGAATTTACAACCCTTCGCAAGTTAATATTAATCAGTGATTTTTTTGTAATACTTTTTTATATTTGTAATGCCACTGGGAGATTGTTTGTCAGATTGTACAAAATATCTGTGAGATAGCGCGATAATAATTTACAAAACCTAGAGGTCTCTACAATATGTAGTCCCAATACTCCCAATTAATTGTAATATTAACAGAAAATCATGTTCTGCCTCCACTCGAAAACTGTACGGCTCCATCAACCATTCGATCTACTAGCAATGGAGAGAGCTATGCTCGGAATTTCTCTGCGTGATCGAATTAGAAACGAAGAGATCCGTACAAGAACTAAAGGCACTGACGTAGCTCTCAGAATTGCTAGACTTAAGTGGCAATGGGGAGGACATATCTTTTCTATGATCTAGTAATCTAGTACAATCCAAAATTGGTTATTATTAACAATAATTAAGATTGCAAGATTATTATCACAAAATATTCCTGTAATATTCCTTATAAGTCCGTAAGTCTTTGTATAGAACAGCTGATGTATTAATTATACACCCTAACAATGTATATTTTTCTTAATATCATAAATATTTGCCCTTTAAACTGTATTCATAAACTTATCCACCCACAAGGTACAAACAAACCATTTGTAACGTGTCAACCCATTAAGTATGATGTTAAACGATTAAACTACGCTTAATAACAGGCCTGCACATATCCAACCGTGTAACTCCCTCGGCGGTCTAAAACCAATCTCGAAATGGAAAATGATCAGTCCATATTTTGTTTATAATGGCAATAAATCATTTTCGGTGGTCCCCGTTGACTCGGTTTCAATTTCCTATTTCTGTTTACCGTAAATTTGATAAATAGCTCCAGGGCCGGTGAGTTGTTTCGTTTGTTCAGCGATTTCTTCTTAGACGTGAACTTACTGTATTTTACGCTAAATAAATTTGCTATGTCGAATATTGTTCTTGTTTATCAATATATACTGTTTATCTTTATCCTTGATTTGGTTGTGATTTATTTGTTATCGTCATTTCATAGCGGGTTTGGATTTCATTTGATATTGGTTTTCTTATTGGCGATTTCAATACATAATTTTTATTGAATGTAAATTTTGGAATACCCCATTAAAAAAATATATAGTTC
Organism: Saturnia pavonia; assembly: GCA_947532125.1. Taxonomy (NCBI): domain Eukaryota; kingdom Metazoa; phylum Arthropoda; class Insecta; order Lepidoptera; family Saturniidae; genus Saturnia; species Saturnia pavonia. Next base: position 1,837,105 of record OX383901.1, read on the forward strand.
CAGTCATTAATTACATTTGTATATGAATGGTTTCCAGTAATTATTGAAACTGAAATCTCAATATGATTTTTTATATGTCTAACTCCACAAACAGACCCTTATAGACAGACTTCTATTATAATAGCTTATGCTTGTCGCAGTTAGTAAATATATTTTCTCAAATAAGTTAACTGTATGTGTATTTTACCATAACATAATATTAAACGTGGATAATTTGATAGAAGATATTTTTTTACAGAAGTCACAAAAAGTAGCAATGAATTTCATTTAGAAACAGAGTTACTTTAAAATTTTAAACAAACTGTATTTAAATTTAATATGTGAACAGGAATCTCTTTGAAATAAGAAGATTTGAAATATGGACCATCAGTGAATAACACATGAAAGGTGAATGCGAGAAGCGCCGGTAGGTCCCATTCATTCACGCGGCACCCACTGGAACCACTTCATTAGCCTAATTGCCACGTACAAAGGCGAAACTTTGGAATTTTATAGCGCCTTTTCATCTTTTGTTCGGGTCGACTTCGCAGTGTAGTAAATGCGTTAAGAATTTTGGTACTACCTAAACAGAATTCATAGTGTCTTTAGCAATTTTTTATTTGTTATTAGGTTCACAAATAAAGGGACAATGGCTCAGGGGTCTATTGCTTGATATGACTTCGAATCTTGTAGTAAATCTCAGCTTTCTGTGGAGAAAATCTATCTTTATCCATCTTTTGTCAAAGCACGACAAACTGATTACCTGATGGTGAATATAGTTTAATCCAATAACATTGGCGACTACCGTAGGATTTACAATCCATTGACAGTCATCGCTATCAAGTCCGACCTGTTTAAATGTCTCTTCACGTTATGCTTGAAGGACTCCTTGTTGTAGGAAGGAGGAAGCTCTTTGGCCGGGAGACAGTTCCACAGCTACGGCAATGATAAGACGTAGCAAACTTTTTTGTTCGTGCTGATATGGAGGTTATCGTAAAGCTGTGATTTTGGAGCTCAGCGCGTATGATTCTGTTATGAAAAGGAGAAGTGGGAATTAGGTTGAGCAACTCTCTAGAACATTCTAGAAGAACACGCTCTGCGATACAATGTTTTGCGCTGAAGTGGCTTGATGAACTTGGTAACGTCTGCATCATTTGATTTTCATCGCCAAGGGATCAACAATCTATCGTTAATTACCGTTGCAGCGTTGTCATGTCGGCATGCGTACATAAATATTGGATATGTACCGGCTAATTCCGAAACGCGCATAAGCGAATCACTATGCAAACAAGCGTGTGGCTTTGGTGATAAGCGGGTATCATAGCTTGTGGATGCTTGTAACACCAGAAATATCACTAGTGCGTTACCGACCCTTCCTCTAGAAGCTCTGAAAACATTTCTCAACGCAGGAATACAAGAAAAGGCTATTTGGCTGCGATATTCTTGCGATCTTCTGGAGGTAATTAGCTAATCGGGCTGCCCCAAATGGAGAGAAACTCCAAAGAAATTTCCCTTTGACCTATCTATCTTTGGTTTTCGGAACTCAGTTTAAATGTATCTACCTCCCTGGTATCGCGACTTCCTCGTTCGTTACGAGCAATGTACACCATATGCAGATTAGTTTGGCTTGGATGTATCATTTCTCAAAATGTTATTTAACAAACATTATACCCTCAAAAATTATTCTTTACGAAAATTCCTACATTTATTACAATAATTATTTCCACTACGGCCTATTTCTATCAAGTAATACTATAAAGTTACAACAAGAAATATCCAACCATTTTACTATTTTCGGCCGATCACGGCTTTGTATGTCGTTTACCCTCTCAAAATAACACACCAGATTATCCGTTTTGATAATACCAAACTGGTTAAAGTATCGTCTTATGACTACTCCTTGACGTAAACGGGACTTAATTTTTGTATGTAATACTGATTGGATTAAAGAAAGAAAAAAAGTTTATTTATCCATCGCATAACACATATATCTTCTAAACATATTATAAAACTCAACGTCTCTCTGTCTGTCTGTCCATTTATATTATTTTCACGCGAAAACTATTAATCCGGTTTACATGAATTTTCCTTTAATACATAGATATGTTATCTGGGCAGGCTATAGGATATATCTTGTAACATCAAGTAACATACGAAATAAGCAGTGACGATAATGGTGAATCAATTCGGAATAAAGTCGCTATTGGGGCGATTAAATGGCTTGCGCTGAGTAATCCATAAGAGATATAGCAAATTGATCCAAAACATAATTGTAGATCTTAAAAAGACCGATTAAAATTCAGCGATAGCGTATGTCTATCTTCTAAGTATCATCCACAATATGCATTTTTGAAGCAGCACAATTCGCGCTTGACCGATAGCATTCTATAGACAACGCGAGCGGAGCCGCGGGCACAGCTAGTAAAATTATAAATATAAAACAAAACAATAAAGTAACGTGTTGTGCTGAGATAAACAGGTCCCAGTCTCAGCATAATTGCTACACTGAATCAGTGCAGCGCTGATATTCTGACTGGGCTTCAACCTACTAGGGATTAGGGATTTATAAGTATACTTTACATTGGATAGTGAAACGTTTAAATAAATCTACCGTGATAATTCAGCTTAGTAATTGAATTCTTTGATAAAATTGAGTTATTTGCATATTACAATCAGCTCATCGATATATATTGATTGTGCTTACCCATACATATTTATCTGTATCGTATTATACAAACGCTTATTTTATTAATTGCTAGCTGTGCCCCACGGTTAAAGCCGTGTCGAATTTATTTAACCAACTCACCACCGCGCCCCGTCTTCGCCAATGCACTAGTGTAACTTATCTTTGTCCTCACTTCTCATACTTACCTACAGCTTGGTAGATTGCTTGACGTTCATGTCTACATACAAAACAAACATCTCCTGTGCTTTATAATATTACTATATATATGAGCACATCCGTTATTTTGGACAGAGCTTTATGTCCTCGTTTTAAATGATATTGCTTCATGTTGTTTGAAAATGTAAATTTATTGTTTATTCATTCACTTTTGTATAATAGCACAATTTAGTACAGACTTATAAAGTTATGCTAATCCATTATGTAATATGCGTGTGAATGGAGAGTCAATGTGTTTTCTCTATATTGGAGGTGAAATATAAATTCTGAATAATCAACAAATTCTAACTTATGTTACCCCCATACGAATTTGATCCATTCACATGATTTGCATAAGTAAGATATTTAAGTTTATGGTTAATAAAGCAGAAACTACATATTTTAACTTATTCATTATTTACATGTTATCATCATCAAGAATCAGACCACTTGTTTCATTAATACTATCATAGTGACCTCACAAGTAGTTAATTGTACATATTGTTTCTTTTGTTTTATTATATCCCCAGATTAATGCATAAACAAACAACAGTAAAATCCAATTTATATGCGATGCGGCCATCATTACTGGAGGTGGTTCTCGTAAATGATTTGTTGTGATTTCACCGAGTGAGCACAGCGGGTGATCGCAAAATGCATTCACATGTCCGTTTGCATCTCCAATAGTGTTGTCATCCCTATCCCTATGATCTAAAGTTAGTTTTGCATTGCTGTAAGCAGTTGTATTATTTAATTCAACCAAACCTCTGACAACGTTATAACCTGCGACAAGGGTTTGTAAATTCCGATTGGATTTGCTATCTGCATAGATGTGCTGGTGCTGACGAATGTTATATAGAAAACCAATTTAAAAATTAATCCTGCGTAGTTTAATTGCGTATACACATTTGATGTCATTGAATGTATCATTTATATTGCAAAGTCTATAAAATTGTACGTATATATTGTAGGCGATCTACCATTTACTACAAAAGAACAAAGACTTGGGATGAATATCGATGAAATTGATTATTTTCCAAAGTTTATAATACCGAAAGTTGAAGTTATTTTGAATTATGACAGTGCCAGTGCGTATTGCCAATTACACCCTTTAGGTCGAAACACAGCAGAGCGAGTACTACTACTGCTTTTTAGTAGAAATGGCTGTGGATATAGTTATCCCGCAAATATGTACTATCACTCCTCAAAATTGAAGTTTTAGTAAAGTTGTCATCACCTTGATCTTTATCTCCCTAAACTGGCTTTGACATCGAAGAAGATAGGAACCATCAAGAACTGAACTCGACCCTATAATAATACAATGACACTGGTAAATGATTCTGCGATGCCTATTGAAGGAAACGAAAAAAAATTAAATCACTGATAGTAAATGGAATAAAATAATAGATAAATTAATATGAATTCTAGAAACGTTTTATGTATCTAACGGACTACAAGTAGCGGATGTTAATGATTTATTGAATTTCAAACATCGGTCAGCTATAAACTGTACTGGGACTTGAGTTTATATTACAGATTTATTGATACGTACGGCTTAGTGCGGTGTTGCGCCATTGCGTATAGTTTTACGATTACGATATCGCTTCGTTCATAGTACTTAAAATGTTATGTATATTACGTGTTACAGTGTTACGAAATTATCATTTTTTTACCGTACAACAATTCTTTGATATATTCGAATTTAATATTAGCCTGCAAATATCCTAATGATAGATTAAAATCGCCGGTACAAGTTAAAACTAGCATCTGCAGACATCAGATCGATATTGCACCGGTCTAAAGCACCACAACGTGTTAACGTATTTCATCGAGAAAATCATTTCATTTTTTACCTTATGTTAAGTGACAATGTGGCCCAATATAGTGATGAAGAGGTTGGTAATATTTTAGAATAAAACATCTAGTCTCTTTTACATGTTTAATCTTCTAGGTTTTCACCTTAGGAAGGTAAGTGACATTACACAACGACATTAATAAAAGATAGTACAAAATGTAGTGATCGACAATACTTTTTATGTCTCCTATTTCCGTCTGCCATCTTGCGTCCGTTCGGTGTTGCCACCTCCCGAACGGTTAAGTGTGAAACTCCTCTTGAGAGAAGGGCTTTTCGCCACAGTGACACTATCACATACAGCCTATTGGGGGAATTAGTTCTCAAGTGCAACTGTCGGAACGCACCTATATAGGTGCTTGGCGATTTATTTTTAACTTGAGGATGAAAGCTAGTCAGGCGGGCAATAGGAAATGCCATATCACTATGTTATGGTATATTGTTTTTATATAGATAAAGATAGGAAATCAAAATTCTTTTTAACAGCGTAGATTAATTCTATTTCTCTATAAAACATATGTAAATACAATAACATAACGTGTTTTCTAAGAACGTTCATTTGTATAAAAAACGTATCTTTGTAAGTTTGACAAATTGCTTATAAAATTATACTTGGATGCGTGAGAATAGTGGCTGGTCATATAAATGATATTATTTATGTATATATGAGCTATTAATGTCTGTTTTGATTTAATGTATATTATAAATATTTAAGGATGTTGTATAAGTTCTCGCTTTGAATAAATAATGTCATGTCACTTTCGTGAGCCCAGAGTGTTTTTACTTCACAAACGACAATTTTAGAAACGGAGTCTAAAACACTCGTATATTAATTGTGAGAAAAGATATTAGAATATGAATGTTATTTATTATGCCAAAATAACACATATTAATTTAGTCAAAACTATTTAAACATTTTCTAGTTTTTATACCGCGTTGATGGCAAACCAACCAAGACTGTAAACGGTCACCACAGCCTATGAACGCTTATAACACCAGAAATGTCACATGCGCGTTGCCGACCCTTTAAAAACCTATTTACTTCCTTTTTGAAAACCCCATACTGTAGTCCTGAAAAGTGAAAGTGATATCTCATGGAGAAATTAGCTTTCGGTTTAAATGTTGTTAGATAGTGAGTATAGTTCATGGGCATCTCCTTTGAATACAATGTCACCTGATCTCTAGTGACAATGTTGCCTAAAATGGTAAAATGCTAAGCCTAGAGATGGACTGTCTCAAGTGCAGCTGCCGGAATAAACTTATAGGTGCTTAGCGACAGATTTTAAACTTGAGAATAGCAGCTAGAAAAGTGGGCATTACAAAATGCCATATTACCGTTATATGATTTCAAGCTAAAGTCGAGGCTGTCTCTCATTTATAGCTGCTGGATACCCATAGAAGACTGATTTTCAATTTAATTGTTACAGGTAATCAAGTGAACACTAGATAATGTACGCAAACTTAGACATAACTTAGCAGAGACACACCGCTACGTGTCACGTTTAACAATGTATTAGAAATGTTGCTTAGAATGTGAATTAACATTTTAATAATACATTAACTATACTTTGATAGTATAATATACGGTTTTTATATCGGACATCCGCGTTCAAGTGACGCGGGTTGCGTAAGAATTGTTTAACATATAATATTTAAGATTTTTTTTCGTATATCATAGTTCAATATTCGACTATACTAGAAAACGTACATTTACGAACATAACTCTTGGACAGTGTTAAGCCCAAAAGTGGAACTCGCTTTCACAGGTGCTTGACAACAGATATCAAACTAAACTCCTTCACCGTTGGGAAAAGATTCGAAGAGTAAGATTCATAAGTTTTTATTCCATTGCGAAATGCGAGTATGTTGTAACCACGTAAGCTATTAATGCTTCACGATACATAATAAACACATAGATACTGCAATATTATTTATAATGTGAACTTTATTCCCATTTGACAGTTATGTACTTATGTTTCATTAATTAATGGCTAAGCTTATAATAATATGAAAGGATACATCATGGCCGTACGCTTAAGACCAGTCGAATATTAGATTTTCTCAGATTCAAGTATGAGCTTATTTCAACGAATTTTTTGAATTTTGCGCACAATAACTAACTTGAATTGTATCCGTTTAGTGGAAAAACTTTAGATTGTCGATCTTAGAGGTATTTGAATCGCAAATATGTCGTGGGCTAGTGCAGTTAGTGATCGAGGACTTTACCCATCAGAGTGGGATATTTACAATTTGGTTAATCTCCCATACCTGAGTTCAAAGTTTCGTATTGTGTAAATAATTACATACTCATTACCGCTGAACATTTTCATTTACATATTCTAAATTTGTTCAATGATCGAATGTAGTAGCGAATGGACGAATATAAAACAGGATGTTATGCGCAGGCGCCGATTGTAATACAACACCGCGACTCTCGCATGTATTTAATTATGATCGCGTCGAGATTGTTATCGAATTATCGATACAATGTTACGAATGCATTCGTTGAACGTTTCCGGTGTCGATTAGAATGTGTTTTAACACATTTGTATGCCGATCATAATTATGGTACTATTCAAAAGAATTCAATATGTTTTAGATCGGGTTTTAGATACTATAAAATTTCTCCTTCTTATTCAATTAGTCAACCTAAAATTATATTGACGTAAAATTATATTTATACTACCTATTATTACGTTTTTTATTATATCATGTAGCAAACAAACTTTTTTATATCATTTGTGGGCTTAATTTAACCAATGACCACAATCTCACCTGATGTTGAGTGATTATGTGGCCCAAGATGGTAACACGCTAAGCTTAGTGGGGGAACTGGCTGTCAAATGCAGCTGCCGGAACACAACAATAGATATTTGGCGACAGATTTTCAATTCGAAGGTGGTAGCTTGCCAGACGGGTATTACAAAAACCCCTACCACCAGGTTATGATTTCATCAAAATGATTCTTGAATGAAAGCTCAGGCTCAGTACAGGGATTCGAAATTGCGTTGGTTGACGCGGTGCCCGTACACGCTATCACAGAGTCATAATTGCTCCAAATTGATTCAATATGGATTATGAAGTCCACCTGATATTAAGTGATCACTGCAGACTATAGCTATGTACAACAACCCTTAAAAGGACTACAATACTAAGGCTAGTTATAATAGGTTGGTATTCTTAAAGACCAGTTGAAACGTTTATATGCCGATATGTATTGTCAATCACGACCTTTGACTGGAATTTATCAGCACGAGCACTACTGCTTTGCAGCATAACATGCAGTGATCGTTTCAAAGTTGAACAGCCTTCACAGCTTCTATTACTGTTTAATTAGGTAGGTAGTCATATTAAAATTTTTATCACTATAATCGACATTTGAATGAAATGAAATAAAGAAGGGTCTTAATAAAATTCAAATTCTGCTAGAATTTGTTCTATGAATGTATTTTATTTACTTCTCGCAATAAAAAAACATAATTTATTTGAAATAATAATAATAGTGTATAAGACGCATGAAACGCATATGAATACTCTTCGAGTTAAGTAATAAAATACAATTATTACTGTTCATTTTTTTTTTGTCCGACAATTGACAATAAAAACGTAAACTCTTAATATTTTAATAGTTATTTTGTCATAAAACTTTGCCTCCTTTTTTCTTATAAGAATTACTAAAGCGTACGATATTCTTACAGTATTAAAGTTTTGTCTTCAAAGCTGTTGCCGTTATCAAAACGATTAAAGTAAAGAATTACGTCAATTCATTCAATAGATATGTATTTGTATTAGAAAATTGAAAACAGTTCGCTTTTGTTTTTACACTGTTAGGCAGAGAATTTGTCCACTAATAATAGGAAGTTTTCCGGAATATTTTAACCTCGCCTGATCACTGTATACTAGTCTTATAACCTATGGATATTTACCCATATATTCTAAGATACCACCGCGTAATTACTATTTGCATTTGTTAATTAATCAAAATACAATTGTTATAGATAATTATTAATAGAGAAATACGGTTCTGCCGGGTTACCTATCAAAATATGACCGCAAGTCTTTTTAATAGATATATATTTTTTCAATATTTCGTTCGGCTCCGCTCGCGTGAACTACTAAACAAGCTTCTTTTACCCTAACTATTTTTCTAAAATAAAAGTAACCTAAGTTATTCTTTATAACATCAGCTATCTGCCAGTGAAAATCCTGTCTAAATCGGTTCAACCGTTTCGGTGACTACCTGGAATTAACAGACAGACAGACAAACAGACAAAAATTTTAAAACTTGTTTGTGTTATAGGTATCGTGTATACTTTCATAATTATGCATTTAGTAAAAACCTGTTATTTTGACCTTACAAACAGACACTTTAATTTTATTATATTCATATAGATATAAATTGCGTAGGCTTAAAACTGATCTGCTGAAGCCAGACCAAAACAAACCAGCATCTAATTTAGTCAACCCTATCGTGAATCGAATCGAACCCCTTGGTTAAATTCAAACATCTTAACCGTTACAGATACAATCTGTAGGTACACATATTAACTCGATGCATACAAAATGCATAATTAAATTTATTTGTCCATAAACTGGTAACCCTGATCCGGCGTATCGTTGAATAAAGCGTCTCATTCACAACACGACATTACACAAAAAAATAATCGTTAAAAAGCGCCGAGGGTATCGTAAAGTTTGTGATGCGATGACATAAATAATATGAAGGCGCGATCTCAGAAACTTGTAACGACGCTCATTTACGTAAGGATCGTATCACAGTGAGTGCGATAAATTAAATATATAAATTTGATATTCAAATACCCTTTATTTTATTTTAATCTATACTTAAAGCCGAAAAGTTTTTTGTTTAATCGCGCTTATATCTGGAACTACCAGTCGGATTCCAAAAATTATAGCCATAGTATGTATATGGCTATATAACTTCACGGTACGACCCTAAGGAGCGGAGTAAAAACAATGAACGTCAAGAAATGTAGCAAGTACTCTATAGTCTGGCAAGTACGGGAAGTGGACGATAGGACTACACGGACGCGATGGCGGCGCCGCGTTGCGCCGTGGAGAGATTATCAAATAAATTTAATACGGGTGAAACTGTGGTGCACTACTAGTGCTTTTAATAATGTTAAAAAAGCTAAGTTAATTCTTAATTGTTGATGTAAGATCTATTTTATAACACAGTAGTAATAAGACCTGATGACAGAAATCCATCACAGTGACTTTCTATGTTAGTCACATTACGCGTTCAGCCAGTATACATACCCAGCTGTGCAGAGGCTTGCATGCGGGAATGACAGCCATGGATGGACGATTTTTCTGCGGTCGCCGTTGTTTAAAACTGTACTGTGCTTACTACCAGACGGAGTAGAGTCACTCTGCCGTACCACTAAATGAAAAACGTTTAGGTTACACCTTCTGATTCAGTTTTGATCAGAATGATATCTTACGAAACCATGTTCTAGTCTAGCAAATACGACTTAGTAATAACTCAATTTATCCAATATTATATGAAGTTGAAACAGTCAATCATTCAGCAATGCCTATCACCCTAATTGTAATTTTGTAGCTTATAACAATAACAATAGTAAATACTTTGGATTACTTTAATGCGCCTATCATTTTTCACGTATAATTACGCTTCTCATATAACTTTCATAAATTTCAAACACACTTTTGGTTTTGTTTTGAAGCAATGATTGCAGTGGTAGCGTGTACGGACTTCTCGTCGATGGATGTGAGTTCGAATACATGCAATGAGCCTGAGCTTTCGTTGAAGGGAAACATAGTGATGAAACCATAGCGTGGTTGGAAATCTGTCACCAAGCACCAATAGGTGTGTTCCGGCAGCTGCACTTGAGAGCTAGTTTTCCACTAAGGCTTAGCGTGCTACCATCTTGGGCCACATCGTCACTTAAGATCAGGATAGATTGTGGCCACAGTGCTAAAACCTATAACGATAAAATATTATATATTTTCATAGCAGATAACAAGGCAGAAAATAATTTCACAGGGCTTGAATATTGTTTTATATCTTTAACCTTATTTTTATATATTTTTTAGTCTCATTAGTGTTGACTGGTTTCTTTTTTTTTTTAATTCAGAGCATTGATGTTACATCACGTGTTAATTTAACACCATTGTTAAGCTATAAGTATGTCACAGGCCTTACAAAACAAATTTAACATTCAAAGATAACAAAATCAAAACCACAAGTGTTATGGCAATCAAACTGCTTTTTTTAACAGTAACGTTATTTTTGTAACCGAAATTCATTTTTATTAGTAAAATGTTATCACTGCAGGTGTTTATTTTTTTTATTCAATTTCTTCCAATGTTGCTCCCGCTGAGTATTAAGAACTTTTTTTTTAATGAACGTACGGTGTTCCCACTTAATAAAAGTTTTGAAGGAATTGATGTTTTCGGGTAATTTGTAATTTATAGGGTGCTTTGTCAGAATGTCGCTAGGCTTTTATTTATTTACCTCCTGTTACTCCACCCTTCATAAATTTAACCTTTTACTGCCCTTTCGACTTCAGTAGGTATGATTTAAGCAATGAACACCCCTTTAACAAAACTTATGAATAAAACATATTTAGTATTTGTTACCTCTTATAAAAGAGATAGGGCACAGAGAAATTTCTTTGGAGATTTCTCTCTACTTGGGGCAGCCTGACTGGTGGAATACCTCCACCCTACAGAAGATCGCAGGCAAATAATCCTTTGTTGTATGTCTGCGGTGAGTAGGGTATCAGAGCTCCTTGGGGTGAGGGGGTTTGAGGCCGGCAACGCGCTTGAGGTACCTTACAAGGTACATTACAAGCGTGTACTTGAGGTACATTACAAGCGTCCATAGGCTGAGGTAGCCGCTTGCCGTCATGCGCGCCATATGCTTGTTTGCCACCTTTGTGGTATAAATAAATATATTATAAAACTCAAATTATATCTACTGTTTATATGTACCTATATCGGTTTGTCTTTTTATTAGTGTGGCTATAACTCCTTCTCCAATTTGCTTCTCTTTTTATTGTGTTTCATACATCAATTATTATAATTAATGTATATTAAATAACTTTTATATTTAAATTATGATGTAGGAAAGATTAAATTAGATGTTATGAGGAAATAATATATTTTCTTTAATAATCTTAATAATGTTTAATTTTTATTCTCTTTATAGATTATATATATATATATATATATACATATATCATAAAGACGTAGCTACCTATCGAAGTTGAAATAGATATGAGGTCCTTTCGGCATCCGATCGCACGAGCAAAATATACTCAAAAACGTTGACGCAATGGATGTGTTTATGTTGGCACTTTCAAAAATTATATCAGATTTTTTTTTATTAGTCCCTACGACACTCCTAACATAATCAGGGAACTTGTGTCTCTTAAATAAATCTTAAAAATAGCCCATCCTTCTGCGAGGAGTTACCCCCAATAACACCAAGCTTCATATTAGATTAATTGAAGATGTAGCTCGGTAAATAGTATAATTTCGATCAGAAACAATAAATTACAATTGTGTAAAGTTATATATTGGCCAGGGAAAAGAAAATACCTATCCACACCGATTTATCAATTGATTACGTCTAAGCGAAAGCTTGTAATCGTTTTTTTTGTTGCTTTTTTTTGTATCATAATCATGAAGATAGAAGGGGGTTGTTACTCATATATTATCGTTTTTAATTTATTTGAGATGCTATTAATAATACTACAATAAATAAATTCAAGAGGAGTATTAAACAATCGAGTGACATTGCATTTTTTTTGTATGAAAGTTTATTAATCGCCACTCATTTTAATTATATTTTAGATAATCATTTCAGATAATGTTATATTTCTCCTACAGTAGCAGCTCATAGCGACGTACCGCTGTACATCGGGATAGCTGTGGCCGTTGTTGTGTTCCTGGCTGGTGCGGGAGTCGTCTACAAACTACTGCAGAGGAAAACAAGAGACCACTCCCTTTACACCATGACAAGAACAGGTACTGATTAGAAGATATTCTGTCATATGAAAAAGTGCTAGTGACAATTCAATTTCCTATGGTGTGATTGAGAAATCTTGTAAATTGTTGAAAATTAAAGGCAAATAATTATTTGGTCATGAAAGTTCACAAATTCATTTCATTGTATCTGGTTTTAAACACGCAATGATCTCATATGCTACAGAAGTGCAAAGTATTATAATTTTATGCATACAAAAAATTATTCGTTCATCTTCTTGACATTTGTGACTTTAAATTCTAATTACCAAATTTTAAAAGCTTTAAGAGCAAAGATAAATATACTAAATCAAAACATATAGTTACTTTCGAAACCAAGCAGGATATCAATCAGTTAGATTTGGATTTATAAAAAAAGGTTCTTAAAAGATACTTCAGTAAGCGGAAACATTGTATTATTTGCAAACAGATTTCCAACCAGAGATGTACCCTACAGTAGAGAAGCAGTCGCTCTCACTAGCGCCTGATCTGATGCAGCACCGACCACCGAGATACGAGCATCCTCAACCCGATACCAGAGCTGAGCATCATTACGATGTGCCACATCTTACCAACAGGTACGAATGGATTTATGACCATTCATTGAAATAAAATCTAATTTAAGAACCGTTTCACAAAGGTGAAGATTAGTTTATGTTCGCTAGTTCCTGAAAGTGAAAGTTAATCTTACAGTATTATAACTGTGCCTTGTACAAGAAATAATAGATAGTAAACACTGGGACATAATAAATTAAAGATTCTTGTGATGTTCAAGGCTTTTCAGGCATAACTGGTAACATCGCTACGCAACCCGTTTCTAAACGATCAAGATTCAAAATTTTAACTTTAAATTAATGTGTTCTAATATTTAATTGTCATTGGTGACGCATTACACGCTTCAAAAAATCATTTTTATTTATCCTAAAACATAAAAACAAAACGGACAAACCTTGCAAATACTGAGTAAATTTCGAAGGTGTTATGAATTAATTACCTCTCGCTTTCTAAAGTTTTTGGCCTTGAAAATATAATGACTTATTTTTATCAAAATTACTCCTCAGTGGTTTGCGTAAACTAAGAGTAAAACAATCATAGCAAAACAAAACAAAAAGACAAATCAAAATTAATAATAGGTATAATATTTTCTTCAGACGGTATTATAACTCGATGGAAACTAAATTGCTACCTTCCTTACAGTTATGCGTCACCGGTAGACCATCAGGTTACGCCCTGCGCCTCGAGCAAAGGCCACAGTGACGACTACGATAGCAAACCATACAGTGAATCCGAACATTCAGCTTCCAGTTGTTTTACTAGTTGTAAGTATTTTATTTATAAAGCTTCTTCCATATCCAAGCTTGTTGTTTATAACTTACTTAGCGATGTCAAACAAAATAGTTTTTAAATTTAATATCTATTATTACGCATTACTTCGAAGGCAGGTATTATATTCAAATGATGATTTTCAGAGTTGAATGAATTTGTGCATATGTAATCTAAAAATGATTTAAATTTATGGTCACAAGTATTTTTTGCTAAAGCCTGTCATTTTATTTGCTTTTCAAAATATAAAAATTCATCTCTTTTAGCCGGTTCAATGTATGACGCAGCTAACGAATCTGTGACACTCCAACTAGCTGAACTTGTTTCCAACTCGCCCACTTCACAATCGATGTCGGTCTCCGGTGCTGGGACGAGATTGGCATTACCGGCTGCTGGAGTCGCGTTGTCTGTTCCCGAAGGAGCCCTTAGTAGGGGGCGGAGAGAACAAATATACGTCGCAGTAGTCAAAGACGACAGATATCGACCCAGACTTGGAAAAGGTAATATAATTATGTACATAGAATAAGGTTTATTTGACGTTTGCAGGCTAGGCTAACATCGGTTAGTTATAAGGGTGTTATGATAGGTGTTGAATAATAATGTTAAATTATGCGCTGCCATTTTCTATTAATAAATTTAATCATTTATCATAACAAAATTATAGATCCTTTTTTCAGCAATTTTATATTCAAAGCCAAAATATAAATTATATTTATACAATTCAAATGCATTAAAGCGCTTCTATTTCTCTTTGCAAAATACACTTATTGTACAAATATACAAAACAAATTATCCCATTATCCGATTGAATAAAATATGTAATAAATTATAGCTCAATAAAATTAACTTGAGTATAATTGGTTGATGTTAATAAATACGGACAGTTAACGATCAAGTATTTATTTAATCCTAAACCATCAAATAATATCATGAATAATTTTATACCGGTTTATAATTGATTTTGCGATACGATATGGAGTAATTTTAAAAGTTAATTTTACAAGGTATATAATTACGCAATGAAATCGTGATATAATTTCTGCTATGGAAAAAATATTGTGAGCCCGAGGCACACCGAGCCGTTAAACCGTAGCTTATAGTATATTCAAGTACAAATTTCCCCCTGCAGGTATCACGCAACTGAGCCCTGTCGTTAAATGCGGCCCGCCACGTCTTCAATTAAACAAGTCCCTCATCCTACAAATACCACATTGCGCCAGCCTCAAGCACGGCTTCTGGAACCTCTCTCTGTACGCTATCGATCATAACAACTCGAAAGACAACACACAACCTCAGTGGAAGAAGGTCGTCGGTCTCGGCCAAGAGACTATTAACACACCTGTATTCACACAGCTCGACAACGATAAAATATTTCTCGTAACTGACATGCTATCGACTTTCGTGTTAGTCGGTGAAAGTTTCAATGGAAAAGCTGTAAAAGCACTCCAATTAGCAGTATACGCACCGGCAACTTTGAACGAAACTAGTTCTGAATATAATATAAGGTTATACGTTTTCGAAGACACGCCTTGCGCTGCTTACTATTGTCAGGAACAGGAGAAGAAACTCGGAGGAGTTCTATTAGATCGTCCTAAAACCTTGTTATTTCAAGACGGAGGTTCCAATCTGTGTTTAAGTTTAGAGCACGTCAGTCCCGGGTGGAAAGCGAAACCTGGTATAGGTTACCAGGAGATTCCATTCAACCACGTTTGGAGCTCGAACTATAACGCTTTGCACTGCACCTTCGCACTGGATAGAAGCCATGACTGCGATAACATCGATTTTACGGTCTCAGCGTGTCAACGCAGCAACCCTTCTTATAAGCAAATATTCCGGATATCTCTCGAGGACGTGCGAAGCCGGTCTCCGCGGGGCCGTTCCCCGCGTGCCGAGTCCCAACGTGCTTTTAATATCACTGAGAATCTGTTGGAAGCTCGTATGTGCCGAAGCGAGGAAGGAGGTGAAGGCGCTAAAAGAAACATCACAGTCTCCGACGCGGGAGTAAACGAATGCGCTGGTGATAGCCCATTCAAATTAAGCGGACGAATAAAACGGCAGTTATGTTCTATATTGGATCCTCCAAACGCTCGCGGCAACGATTGGCGAGCGCTCGCGTCGAGGCTAGGCGTGGACCGGTATACAACTTGGTTCGCCACAAAGAGCTCGCCCACAGAGGCCATATTAGAGTTATGGGAGTGCAGGGAGCGAGGGCCCGGAGCGACCGCCGCTCTGGCGACCGCATTACGCCAGATGGATCGGCACGATGCAGCGGATATGCTCCAAGGGCGACCGTCTTGGTTATGAATTCATGCGCTATGTAATCGTGCAAATAAATATTAACCACGTCGTGTACAGGTATGTTTTCAAACATTCTAATGAGACTATTTACGGTTGCGATGTATTTAAAAGTATATTATTGTGTGGATGATTTATTTGTTGGTGAATATAATAAATGTTATGTTAGATAGAGAATAGTTTCTTAGGCCGATGGCCTAACTTTGTAAAATCTCGGTAGTATATTTTGTATAGAAATCATTCTAGGCTGTTGTTTAAGCGTTGAATGAATAAATTATAAGAATTATTATTATGGTAGCAATAATAGTGCCTAAAATGTCTTTTAAAGAAATACCTATTGAAGTTCGGACAACGTTTGTTACTTTCTGTTATTTTTTAGCGTTTCGGAGTGTTTATTATGTATATGAAAATTGCATGACATCAAATTGAATTCATTGAGTTTGATTTCATTTCTTTTTAGAATTTTGTGCCAAATGTTCGAAAGTGCAGAAAAATGTTTTGGCAATATTTGATATAAAAACCGTTGTGTTTTACAAATTCTGAGCTACTGTTATAATAGTTAAGGCTTAGTATTTGCTTAAAACATGAAGACACAAATACCTTTCAAAATAACAGAGTGTTTATGTTTTAAAATGAATTAAGACCGGCTTTGAAATAAACCGCGACTGAAATGAACAAAAAACAGTTTTATATTTTGAACATTGTGTTTTCAAATAAGTCTTAAATTGCATTTGTTTTTACTAATTGTTTATTCAGTATAAACACATATATTTAAGGCAATTTTATGTTTTATAATGAACATTAAAACGCTAGTCGTTTAAAAAATAAATTTATAAACCTACCACATCATAGAATTTTTTAACTTATGAAAATTATTTTGAAGCTACATTGATAATCTCTTTTGTACTTGCATTTCTTGAGTATACAAAATACAGTAGAGAGCACTTTAAAATCTAAATTGTTTGATCACTTTAACCAAAAAAATAAATTGCAAAGTTTTCAAAGCCTACTCTTCCAATCTGTAGGATTTACTATAAACATGTTGGAATGTTCAGGAAAAGTGCATCGTTGGTAATAAATGTATTGAAAATGTGTACTTATTATTAATAATAATAAAAAACTTTCAATTGAAAGCTATTTTTCAGCAAAACTTTAATAGTTTATTAGCTTCGTTCAAATATATGAAGATGTCGTAGATTGTATGATATAAAAAAAATAGAAAGGGCTTTACACACTATTCATCGCAGCAATTAAAATTTAAACTATGGTTAAAACAAATACGTAATACTTATAGATCTTATGCCTTATATTTAGTAGTTATACATAGTCATAGCCATACATGTAAAAGAGAAACGCGAGTCATCACAACCTGTAACTATGATGGCCGATGACATATGAATGATTTGAAATACCAAGTATGTCTACAGTATTTGATTTGTCGAAGATTAGTGATGATATAAAAACGTTTCCTAGTCGTCCATGTTTTCTTACAACACTTTCTCTTATAAAATTCAGTGTATAAAAATTTCTAAAAGATTCCTTCATTATGTCGATAATTGGATTGTAATTTAAGTCAGAAGATATACAGTCACTTGCTATTAATTGGTTATTGGAACCTGTAACATATATACAATCCTCCTCAAAAATTACCGCAATCTTGACTGATGACAATCACAATCTTTTAGCGTGAGTAGTGGTGCTTTGATGAAATATTTACACTTGGCGTTATTGTTTTCGCAGTTAGTACAACAGCTGATCCATAATACTTTGATGAAAACCAGAGAATAATCGGTAGAATATGTACTTGGATCACTAGTAACAACAAATTAAATCAAATAATTAACAAGCTTTTTATTTTGTTAAGGATTTCTTTTACCAAGGATACGCCAGTGCCATCACAACATATCTATTATACCAATAAGAAATAAAAAGAAAAAAATATATTAATGAGATTCTAAAGAAGAAGACTCATTTAAGTAAAAATGAAACATTCTAAAAGCACCCGTTAACGGCTCTGCCAGAATACTGTGGTACACTCCCACATCCTAGACATTAATTTTACACTTATTTACCAATGATATCCTATCATTATGATTTTTGGAGCAGGTAATTAAGAAACGATGGTTATTAACAATCTTACCATACTCGGCAAAATGGCTAAACAATTATTTTCGTGAGATATTCATAATAATATATTTACTAATAAAAATCGTGCGCGTCGAACGAACAGTATGTAAGGCCCTTTATTCAGCAGTATAATTATCAATGTATATAATCGATGTATCAATATGTAAATATTTAGTAACGCATTTATAATTATTATTTGAAGAACAGGACAATGTAACCATTAAAGTAAAAAGGGGCGTTGCGCTTCGCACAACGTAATGTAGATTATAATTATATTTTTGTTAAATTGATGACTATTAAAATAAATGGATCTGTGATAATTAAATAATATGAGAATAAATTATGTTTAACTGTGTATTATTTGCTGTTTTATTATTGTTTTCCACTATTATTAATATATTATAATTATGATGTAATGGTTCATAAGACATAAAACGTTTTAAATATTATAAAAAATAGGATATAAACAAATGATTAATCAAAATAATCACCTTTAACTAATCCGAAATTTGATTGCAACTTCCGCCTGAAATAGATTAACAACTGTTACGTCTTTCTGCAACAATAATCTTTTGTTATTATTCTTTGATGTGGACCTAAAAATGTTGAATCTGAAACTAGTAATGGAAAAGAACGACAAGTGAAATGTTAGTAGCTGAAACAACAAAAGATATGCGATCGAGTAAGTAGATCCGATTGTTATTAGCCTACCTATACTAGTATAATCTATATATATACTACAATATAATAAAGCGGAAGAGTTTATTAGTTTGTAAACACGCTAATCTCTGCAACTACCAGTCGGATTCGAAAATTACTTATATATGATAGCCAGATTCACGAGGAATACGAGTAGTATAGGTTATCTAGATTCGGGCTACATCTCTCTACTAGCTTGAAATATTCATATTTCTTAAGTAAGTCAGAAGCACCATTGTTCTATAAAAATATTGCTCCATAGTATATCTAAAAAAGTCGATATCATATGCCAATCTCTTATACATACGTTAAAATAAGGTATTTTGTGACAAAGTTTTATTGAAAATTTAAAAGTGATTTACTAGCATTATTATTACGCATATTCAACCTTACGAACGAAAGTTACTTCATCACCAAGACAATTTTATGTAGATAAATTTTGCCCTTATAGCATTTTATTTGGACGAATGGTTTGGGAGATAATAGAAAATTAAAATAATTCAACACTCAGCTCGGGTCTGTGACTATAGGTGTAGTGACGCGAACGAGCCGTGTGAGTGTGACGCATAACCCTGGCTGTCAGATAAAAATATTATCTATATTGAAGTAATATAAATGATCTATCAGCATTTTTTTAATTAACGTCTGTGAAACCGCGAGGCACAGCTAGTAAGGAATAAATTATAAAACTATTGTATAATAATAATAACAAAAAATTAAATACAAAATATTTTAATGACATGACAGATGAAACAACCACAATCGATAACACAAGTTTCGTCTCTCAACGAGACATCCTCAAACAAATAAAAAAAAATCGCCAACATAACGCATTTCGATGCATGGATTTTAACTACGCGTTAGAAAATAAACTTTCAAAACTATACAAGACAAGCGTGAAATCGCTCAGAACGAATTAGTGTAAGGTAACGTTCACATGAATATTTTTGAACGTTCAAATGAACTTTGTAATAAATCATAGTTAAAGGCTTAGACAGAAAATTAGTTTTTTCTCCAAGATACAACAACAAGTGTGTAATAATTCCTTGCTTGAAGCGGCTGTTTTTGTGCACCAGAAATAAAAGTATGTAGGTTAACTATTAATAATGTCTTTTTTTTTCAAATAAATAATAGCTCGCTTCGATTTCAAATTAAAATGTAGTTTCTTATTTCCCATAATTTACTTCTATGGCAAACCTAAGAATCTGTATAGCCATTTTTGAGATAAATGCAGATATACCTACAGACAGAAAAAAAAACTCATGTTCGAAAACAACAAATACATAGAACTAGAGATTTTTAATATAGATATAAGATTACAAAGTGTAAGGTTTCAAAAAAGGCTTAAAAAATATATCAAATAGCATAAATAGAGTCGCTGATAGAAGGTAATTTGTAAAGCGAGTAGACAGGAAAACCGTACACAGAGAAATGAATGCACGATCCCTTTCCAAAACTTCCTGCTTCTACCCCGTCGCGACGCTAACTCATCCGCATTACTATGTTATCTGTAACACAACCTTAGCTATAATAGTGAACTGTAATAAAAAATACATTTCCTCCTACCCATTAAACCAAGCTAACTGAGTACATCTTCTATACATATTATAAAACGCAACGTCTCTCTGTCTGTCTATCCATGTATGTTCTTTTCACGCGAAAACCACTTATCCCATATATATCTTTTTTTTAGTTCATAGCTATGTTATCTGGCCAGGTTATAAGATAAATTTTATTACAAAAAATAAAATACGAAACAAGGAGTGACGATAATGGTTAATCAATTCAAAAAGCCAAAGGCTTTCGCTGTGTTAACTTTAAGAGATATAAAAAAATAATGTAGTTAATATATGTAGATATTAAAAAAACCCACAAAAAAATCAGCATATCATATGTCTATCTTCTGAGTACCTCCCACATTATAAATAGTGGTAGCGAGGGCAGTATGATTTGCGCGTGCGCTCGACCGACGGCATTCTGTAATCCACGCAAGCGCAGTCGCGGGCAGAGCTAGTATATCAATAATTAGAATACATATTATGTATAGTTAAATATAAACATTATAGTTTTAAAATCTTTGACTTTACCGATAAGATCATCCATTCATGTAAGGGGTTACCTATGTTTGGACGTTTAGAAAATATAGTAAGAACATTAGTTAAGCTAATAAGAAAAGGAGTAGTTCAAGTGTAAACTAATTTAAAGGAGAACATCCGCTAACAAATACTCTTATTTCCTATTTCGATGGAAAATTGACAACATTTATCGTATGTACGTTTGGATCTTTTAATAATAAAATCAAATATTAAAATTACCTTATTCAGGTAAGGCCCTCTGGAGGAATTAATGAACGTTAAAGCACTAATACCGGTTCGGAAAAAAATCCCATTCAAGAAACTCCATCGCGATTGGCATTTATTTTAATTGTGTAAATAATGTTTTAATGAAAACAGGGAGCCAATTACAGATATCACTATCATTCACGTAATAATCCACACCTATTGACAGTAAAACCTGCTTACAAGCCGTTTTAAACGGCCGTACTTATAAAATAATATTTTAGAATTATTACACCAGTTACAGAGATATTGTTTATACAATTATTATTAGGGATATAAAAAGATTTGCAACTTTAGCAGCTAACGTGTTATTGTGAAAGCAGCCTAAGTTTAGGTAACGTAATGTGGTTACGGTAACTCGGTGTGAGTCTCGTACGACAAGCGGCATTGTTGTATTCCACACATCAGTGGGCAGGTGCACGCTTACCTTTATACTGTTTGACTCTTGACATATCGCAGGACCGTGACCGATTGATTGTACGTTCTTAGTATCAGCGAGAACCAATAAAATATACAGTATTATAAAACATTAAAATCATACCATAATGAAGCAATGATGACTCAGTGGTAGTGAGTCGACATGACGACCTTATTACCATGTGCATTGTGCATGGTGGTTGTGCCCTAGTCTGGTACAGATACCGTACCAACCCGTTTTGTTACTAGACATACACAGGCTGATCCCATAACGCGACAAGCTAAGCGTGCCTCTATAGCGGGTGGTACACCTGTGTGTATGATGGTTCCGCTTCAGTCAAACATATCTGTCGTGTTCTACCATCCAGAAAACCTATTTTGCTTAATTTGAATTACAATTATCGATGTAATTTACTTGTATATATATTAAATTTATTCTACCATTAAAAGCACTAAAAATACAAGTTTTTTTCATTCAACCGTTTGCAGTGTGGCCATGTCCTATTGGAGAAAAATTTAAGCATATATTTAAATACATTATAATGCTGTTTGGTAGAAGGGTGGAAGGCAGGTGCGAGGCTCGCTATAAAACACTAATCACCCGTAGTCGGCTACCGAAGTTTTTTATCAAAGAAACTTTTGGTAAAGTTTTCGACATTGCTCTCACGTTTTTATGGGAATTAACGAGGTGAGACCGATTTTTATGTGACATTAAATTCGTTTAATTTTGAAGTTAAAGAATATTCATAGTTAAAAATTTCACACTTATAGGATGGAATAAAGACATTTTTTAAAAGTTATGGGAGTAAGACTAGAACATGACATCTACATCATCGGTGTAATAAAATTTAAGATATTTCTAAGTGAGAAGGACCATTATAGAAGCAATTTTAAATTATAATATATATCTGTTGATAATTTTTTTGTATCAAATATTTAGTTACCACAAATCTATAAAACGTATCGAGTAATATTTGATAGCAGTATTGACTTAACCTGTTTGGATGTTTCGTAGACGATGTCAATGCACTAAAAGTGTTGAGTTAGTAACAGCGACTTAAGAGACATGACTTGAGACACGAGACACTCGTGACACAAACACAAATTAAGAAATGGAGAGATTAGGTTGGTTGTACATTGGGCACATAGTGGTGGTAGATTTACAGGCTGGAATGACGGCATTGACTGTCGACAAATCGTAATCTCTTGACAGTAACCACTGTTCACAGATTGTACTTAAATTGTTTTTATGTTAAGAAGTGGTAAACATGTTTGCAGTCTATCAATATAAGTATCGTTTAAAATATGTTTTGAATGTTACTCAGGATAACACTGATATGGCACACTATAGGTAACTAAATTAAAATAATGATTGCGTTTATAATGTGGTAAATGGGGGGCGCTAAAAAATTATTGATTCTCAAAGTGGGCTGTAGATGAAATAAGTTTGAGAAAGTTTGATCTACAGATATGATAATATAACAGACAAACATCGTAATCACTATATAATTTCCAATTGTCAACTGTTCGTACAATTTATTAATAGTCACATATAGAAAGTCTGTTAATCAAAAGTTGAATAAATAAAGTTACGAAGAATATAGCAATTTGTATATAAAGATGTTGTGAGCCTCGGAATACAAAGACGACTAAAAATGAAACTGGTTTTTTTTCTTATATACAACTATTTGATTACCTAATTTAATAGATGTTAGTGGAACATTCTAGATTCGAGTGACCTGAATATTTTGATTTATATATCCTCCATATACTTTAATCTCTTTGTATGCACCTAATTCAAAAACCAACCGAAGACCTTAAAATTGGAAACTACCCGTCAACTATGTGTGCGGCTTCTCGAAGACGACCCTTAGTCTGAAGGGGCTGAAATGTCGAGTTATCAATCGCAAAGGGCGCCGTTATACGACATAGGGATGTAGGGTAGCCATCTCAGATTTCAAACGGGATTTTCATTAAATAAAGAGATGTCATTATTTTCATGCATGATAGAATTTACAATATTATTGGACATGGCTTTCAAATTGGACACTTATGTGAACATACGTGACCTGAAGATACTAGAAATAATGTGATGAGTTATCGTGGGTTGCGTCGATGCTTTTGAATAACGTTGTTCCGAATTATTCTACAGTTAGGCTGAAGTTTTGGTGAAACGAGACATCACGATGAAACAATAATATTAGATATAAGGAATTCCAATTTTTTATAGTATATATATATATATAAACTAGCAGTCCACCCCGGCTTCCCACGGGTAGAAAAATATTTTAAAAATGGATTTTCATTCAAACTTTCATCCCTTTTATCACTGTTTCACTGTTATCACGGTTTGATTTTCCAAAAATCCTTACTTAGTGCTCACCTATAGTGTAAATGAAACTCGCATTTAAATTTTCACGGTCGTAGCCCCTAGTAGTTTGGGCTTTGCGTTAATTGATCAGTCAGTTAGTGAATCAATCAGCCAGTCAGTTTCTTACTTTATACATATAGATTTAATGCCAAGGTTTAAAAATGACATGAAATAAAAAGAAGCAGTAGCACGGCAAAGTGACTCCACTGTGCCTGATGGTAAGCATAGTATAATTCAAAAAACATTGGCGACGACCGAAAGAAAGACAATCCTTCGCTCTCATGCAAGCCTGCTTGGCAATTGGATATTCACTGGGTCATCCTGAAACGCGACAAACAAAAACGTATGACGGGTTAATCAACACGTACACGATTATCGCGACCCAGTCGAAAACAGATCTCTACCAGCCCGCTTGATTGTTGGATTTACACCGACTGATACCGAAACGCAACACGCCTAAGCGTTCCAACCTGAGATATGATAGTCTCGATCCAGTCAGACTCATCTGCCACGTTCTAACACACAGCAAAGTCTAGTATTCAAGTCCTCTCCACTGGAGAACTAGTTCTTATTTAGGCTTAACGTGTTTAACAACTTGAGTTACGTCATTAATCAATATCAAGTAGGATTTGGACAATGTCATGAAGTTTATTATTATTATGCAGTAGAATACTCAATTAAAGAATAAAAAGCACAAGATAATTGTGTCCGACTGGATCCCAGTCACAGTGATTCTGATGAGGTTTGTCATGTTCCGGAATTATCCAGTGTACGAGTATAATTAACTGTCGATGTCTCGGATCTCTTGGAGATATTAATTGTTTTTGGATAGTGCTGTGTTTACCACCAGCAAAGTGCCGTCAATTTGAAATTGTACTATATAAAAAAACTGCAATTCTGTGGTGGCGAGTTGCAAGTTTTAATAATAACAAAGATTATGGTGGCACTACACACGAAGGCGTCAATTCATCAACCGTTGTAAGGTCACAGTGAAGGGTTCGAACTATTTCCTTTCACTGGTAAGGGTTCTTTTTGTGTGATAAATTAATATCGTCTCACGTCACGTGTTCAATGTTGGTTGAAAATTAATGTTCTAATACTATTGAAGTTTCTATGCTATTGTTGTTCTTAAAGCCTTTTCTGATTTATTTAACCTGTTCTCCACTCTACACTGAACCGATTCTCTTAAAGTGTTTGTGTCGAGTGATCTTTCTTTATATCCTATTAAATATCTTTCGCTTTCTTATCATTTAGACTATTCCTACGTTACTCACTCAGCAAAGTCTAATTCATATAGATCAGTTTCACTCTACTCCTAATTTTACCTCCGTATGTATATTGTTACAATAAAGCTAAAGAGTTTTTTGTGTGATTGTTTGTTTGTTTAAACGCGTTAATCTCTGGAACTACTAGTGGGATTCGAATTATTATTTTTGTATATCATATACCAGATTCATGAGGAAAGTATAGGCTATACAACTTCACGCTACGATTCTAAGGAGAGGAGCAGTAACACTCAAGCAATCTGGCAAGCTGTAGGCAAGTACGGGAATTGGAACAACGATAGGGCTTGGCTACACGGGCGCGTTGACGGCGCCGCCGTAGAGATTTATTCAAATAAATTTAACACGAGTGAAACAGCGAGGCATGGCTAGTAAAAGATACAGGTAAAAAATTCGATCTTTATTTACTAAAAATAATTAATTGGTCTTACCAGTCCCATTTACATAGTACACGAGGCTTTATTACTCAAAAGTTGAAAGACAAACATGGTCCTGCTTATTCTGAGGTCCACAAGGGTCAACCGGGTAAACGGAACGATGCTATCTGACTTAGCTTTTGACTTGGTGGCCAGTCGTGACTTGCCTTACTTGACTGCAGATCCAAGTTATAGACTTTAACGTGAAAATCCACTGACTCACGTAATCACGAAATGCTTATTTCATGAAAGTTTTGGGTCAAATTTACTGAATTAACTTTGACTTTTTTGCCCTTGTTTTTTCAACGAACTTCTAATTCCAAAATTTCACAAACTTTTAACCTCCTTTTTATCTACAAAAAAAAAACATTTCTAAGTAGGAACATGACTATTTAAAAATCGTGTACTATAAGTGCTATAGAAACATATGATAATTGTATTACAATATTAAAATGATTTTGTCTTAAATTATTATTGATTAATACATTAATAAGATTGGTTACAAAAAAAAACAATAAATAAGATAACTATTTTCAAATAATATAATGATCGCACTAAAGAATATCATTTAAAAACCAAAAAGGGTAATATAAGAATTTTAAAAGTTTATTTATGATTTTGAATAGCCTTTAAATAAGGTGAAATTATGAGTTAAATAGTAATTTTACGCAGAAAGGCATTGATACTGGCTGTAAAGAAACTAAAGGATAATAAATATTAAAAAAAAAAATGTATTATTCAAATGTGTTCTATAACTTTTTTAAATTCTTGAAAATAGAGTATCTTGGACCAAACGGATAAATAGCTTGAAACAAAAGAGTGGGCGAAGCGGGAATGATGCGAATGCATTAACGATTGTTTTAATTTGAGAACGGTCCCCGACCGAGTTTAATGAGGCCCTGGATGTGGATCGTGATCAGTTTATCATTACATTTCTCGTGTCAACTATGAGAACTTTTCAAATAATGAATACAAAACAGAAACTTCAACCTCCCATAGCGCTGTTTAATTTAACGATTTTGTCTAAATTGAAATTTATATTGCCTTTTAACATATTTAGTGGTTTGAGGCTATTTCTATAAAATACTTGACAATAATATTATATATTTACAAACTTATACGATTTTTGTTTATTTCTGGTGTGTTATTTTTTTTTATAGCACCAGGGGTATATTGATTGCACTAAGCCTGGTGGTAAGCACAATACAATCGAAAAACAATAATTGGGTAAAAATCCCTGGCAATCCGTTTTTTTTACTGGATATACATCGGCTGATCCCAGAATGCGACATATGTGAGTGTACCACTGTGGAGGGTGTTAGACATGGTGAATGGTCACGATCAAGTTGGACACAATTGCCATGTCACACCAACCAGCTTCATCAATAATAGCTATTAATCATCACTCAGAATCATCGAACCAGAATAGAGCAGATCCGCAGGAGAACCAAAGTCACCGACATAGCCCAAAGAATAGCTAGACTTAAGTGGCAGTGGGCGGACCCGTCACAAGGTGGTCCGACAACCTGGTAAAGGTTGCGGGAAGCCGCTGAATGCGGGCAGCACAGGTCATTGTGGTGATCTTTGGGGGAGGCCTATGGCCAGCAGTGGACGTCTTTCGGCTGAAATGATGATGAATCATCACTATTTCATGTAAGTATATCTTTAAGTATTACTATTTTATTGCTGTGGACATTTCTAAATTTAATTAATCATATCTCTAAGGGTGCTGTGAGTAGAAGAAGGAAAGTGATCGAAGTATTGGATTGTATTCGAAAAATTAGAAAAATAGTACCCCAGATAAACTGAATGGTGAATTCGCAACTCACCCCACGAGCCGTTCTAAAATTAATCCTCAGGAGCAATTGGTATTATACTTGCCGAGTTGATATCAGTGGAACTCTAAATCTGCTATTTGGGTTGCAAGAATAAAGTAATAGTTCAATGTGTTCAGCGTAGGCGGAACATTCTTTCAAAGAATGTAACATTGGTACTTCTTATTCAGACTCCTTTGACAAAACTCCTAAATTAACGAGTCATATATTTAAAGGACCAGTAAAGGACTGACAACTAAATACAAAACAGATGCCATCAACTCTTCCTCATCCCTTCGTATTATCTCAAGCCTGCAGTTACCCTACGCAGTATCTTATCTGATTGTTGGTTATACATATATTACTGATAAAGTCGCTGTGATCTTAAATATTACCGTCCTATATATGATAATCGTTAGGAAATATCTTAATGATCCTTAATCAAGTCTTATAAGGTATGCTAGATTTGTTATCTATTCTAATATTATAAAGAACTAGCTGTGCCCGCGGCTCCGCTCGCGTGGACTACAAAATGCTGTCGGTTGAGCGCACGTACGAGTTATGCTGCTTTGAAAACGCTTATTGTGGGTGATCTTTAGAAGATTAAAATATTATTATACAATATTATAATACATTACTGACTTTTTTGTCGGTGTTTTTTATGTCTACAATTATATATTACATTAATTTGATATATCCCTTATGGTTTATTCAGCGTAAGCCATTTAAACCCCAAAAGCGTATTTTTTCTGAATTGATTCACCATTATCGTCTTTGATAATTTCGTATGTTTCTTTATGTAACAAAATATATGTTATAACCTGGCCAGATAACATAGCTATGAATTAAAAAAACCACATCAAATCGGATAAGTAGTTTTCGCGTGAAAAGAACATAAAAGGACAGACAGAGATACGTTGAGTTTTATATGTATAGTAGAAGAGTACAAATTTTGTGACTTTGTGTATTTGTGAAGGGTAACCTCCGAAAATACCAGTCAAATTTGAAAAACGAATTATTCTTTTTATAGTTATTGTGTTATAGACTATATAACTTCTCGCTACGACTCTAAGGAGTGGAGCAGTAACCATGAATGTTCCTGGAAAGTTATAGCCAAGTACAGGAAGGGAGAATAGCGACAGGCTAATCTGGAGCATTGTCAGCGGCGCGTATAATATTAGTTAATCATTAAATTCAACTATATCACTTGAGAAATAGATTAACATTTAAGTGCCCTATGTGAAATAGAATAGTATTGATAAGTGTTTAAATAAATTAATATGAAGAAGTCGAGAAAGCATTTAACCCAGAAGCAACCGTGCGACAAAAGCTAGATAGATTTATAAATTAGATTGTGATAAATTAAAACTGACGATAATGTGGGACACAAATGTTACTACTTTTTTTAGTAATACACTATACTTACTACAGAGTGATTCTTTAGAACATTTGTTCAGAGCTATCTTTTATTAAAAAGATATTCATAGCATTAACTTGGTACAATAAAACAAAAAGTTAAGTATAGAAAACTTATAAACTAGCGACGTTACACACTCATCTGACACAACCAAACTCCATGTAGCTAATTAAGCTCACCCTAACTAACATTGTTTACGATCACACATCGTAACCCTTTCGTGAGTCGTTCCATCTTGTATTGCTCGCTACATTTTAACCACACCCCAATCTATCAGACCTGCCGTAATTAATCAACGAAGCGATTCCGTGTTATACTTGACCACCTACAGAGACACTGCTTCGAGAATGTTCGATTTAAGTCAAGTGTGTACAAAGATAAGCTATGGTAAAGCTAACGTTTATTAAGGAGATAAGCGGTATTGTAAGAAAAGTTTTTTTTTTTCGTTATTTCTACAGTGCCCATTAAAAATATACCAACTAAGTAATAGTTTGGAGAAAAGTGCGATTAAAGTTAGGAATGTAAAATATAAACTATGGTTTGATAAATTTAAAAACATATAATTAGTATAGTTATCCATTCCTTATATTATAAAGCTCTAGATGTTGTTTTTTTTTATTTGATTATTTGTTTAAACGCGCTAAACTTTGAAACTACCAATCAGATTCATTTTAATTTTTTTTTTGCATTTATATATTTATTGAGGAAGGTTATAGACGATATAACTTCAAGCTACAACCCTTAGGAGTGGAGCAATAATCATGAACGTTAAGCAATCTAGTAGTAGAGAACTACTACTACTAACTACTACTATAGGCACAGCGAGTATTTAATAGAATTAGCGTTTATAATAGATACAGAAAAATATGAGTTAATAGATCAAATAAATATCGATTCGCTGAATCCAAATATTCATATAACTCATTTTCGACCAAAAGATTCAATTACTAAGCTGAATTAGCTCGGTAGATTTATTTAAACGCTTCCCTATCCAATGTAAAGTATACCTAAAATCCCTAATCCAATCAGTATTACATACAAAAAGAAGTCCCCTTTACTTCAAGGGAGTACTGATAAGACGATACACTTTAACCCGTGTGGTATTAACAGAACGGATAATTTGGTGTTTCATTTTAAGAGGGTAAAAATATGTAGTGATGATCGGCTGGAAATGTTAAAAGGTTTAAATTATTTGATAAATTTCCTATAGTATTTGTTGATATAATAAGAGGCAATGATAGAAATAATGAATGTAATAAATGTGTAAACAATATAAGAAGTTTTAAAAGATGAATTTTTAGAGTGTAAAGGTTGTCGGATAACATCTTGGGAACTGAAACATCCAAGCCAAACTAACCTACACGTTCTTTCCCTTGTTGAGTAACAAATGAGGAAATGGCGATAACAGGATGGCAGGTACATTCCAACTGAGTTCCGACCACCAAACATTATGATACGACACAGAGAAATTTCTTTGGAGATTTATCTCTACTTGGGGCAGTAAACTGGTGAGATACCTGCACCCTACAGAAGATCGCAATAACCTTGTGTTGTGTTCCTACGGTGAGTAGAATTTCCACAGCTCCTCGAGGAAAGGACGGCAACCCACTTGTGATACATCTCGTGTTACAAGCTTCCACAGACTACGGTAACCGCTTATCATCATGCAAGCCATACGTTTATTTGCTATCTTACTATTAAAAAAAACATGCATATGGTGAAAAGCCCGTCATAGTGATTCGCTTATGTGCGTCGCGTTTCGCGATTAGCCGGTACATATACAATTCAATTATCCGTTCTACTTTAAAAAAATGCAAATGGAGAAATTTGTTCTACTACAGTACAGCTTCTTGTAACAGAGATTCCTCTGGACGTTGACAGTATTTTTATGTCATCTTTATCATCTAATCAGTTGCTATGGTCTAACTGGGAAATGAATTCGATTGGTAGTTTCAAATTTTAGACTGTATAAAAGCTATCAATCTTCAAAGGCTTTCTAGGCGATGTCATACTTATACTATTTCATACTAGAAATAAATAGAATATAGTCATCCCATGTTCTAGACTGACTCAGTAAGAACCATGAAGGTTTTTAAGGTATTTGTGTAACGTTTTATAATAAGCTTTCAAAGCACATACTACTACTAATTTGCCGGACAATAAGTTTAAGGACCAAGTCAAGCAGATTTTACTGATACAAGGTTATTACTACGTAAATAATAGTAGTGTCTATAATTGACTCTCTCTCTCTGCACATCCACTAAAATAATAATGAATTCCAAAAAAATATTGGTAAACACAATCGAGATTATTATCAGCTCTTCGCGATCACTGGGATGTTTTTGAAACCGGTAGTAGTATTTTGAAGTTCATAACTTTAGTACCTTCTCGGGGCTTAAACTAAAAGTACTTTTTATTTCGAAACAGACTTTGCTGCTTAAAGCTTGAATTATCTAAATATATATTTCTCTTCGAAACCTACGCTGTGAAGGACAAAGGTAAATTTATCGTCAAAAAGTTTGTTATAGAATTTCATTGTGACTCTGTCACCTAAACTAAGTATAGCCTGTTTCTTACTTGGCAAGTTGATTTTGCGAGTAGCGCTAACTAATAACAATTTAAGAGTTAAACTTCTCAACTTAATAAGTATATTAGATATTAATAGAAAATAGTATATTCTCGGTTCATAATAGAATTACATACTTAAAATCCAACCAAAATAGATTATTACAAGAATCCATTACATACAAAAGGTACAGATTATAAATATATCTAACGTGTAATTAAAACCCAATTTATGTAAATCGAAGGCATTATTACTATCATAAATAAAACTTGGGATGCGATCGTATTAAAACGATATAAATGAAAAGGTGTGGTCACACTGCTAGCGGGGACATTCAGTAAAAGGCTACGGTAACACTGTCATGGTAAAAATGTTTTATATATAAAAACCTTCGTTATGACGAGACATTATTATTAAAATTGTTATTAGTATTATTGTTATTGGTTACACAGCGACCAATAAAATCTATTGTGATCGCCCCATATTACTAAATCTTACCTCCTAGCCCTATAATAGCATTAATGTACTGTATGACTTTTTTGGCAGGAAGCGACTTTACTAGGAAATTTATCTCTACTTGGGGCAGCCCGACTGGTGGAATAGCTCCACCCTACAGAAGATTGCAGCCAAATGACATAGTGTTGTGTTTATGCGGTGAGTAGAGTTTGCAGAGCTCCTTGGGGTAGGAGGGTTCAAGGTCGGCAACGCGCTTGTGATACCTATGGTATTGCAGGCGTTCATAGGCTACGGTAGTCGCTTATCATCAGGCGGGCCGTATGCCTGTTTGCCACCTTTGTAGTATAAAAACATCTTCCGAGAGCAGCACGTGCTTACCCAGAATCCGATTACGCTTAGTTATCAAAACATTTTTCTTGTTTTTAGATCAGTAAATTTTACAGCATACAGATGAAGTTGCCTCGAGTATCTGAACTGTTATTTAATACCCTTGACAATCTTTTAAGAATTACTTGAATTAATAGCAATCATTTTAATGAAGCGACGTTTTATTTAGCTCCCCGCTAATACGACCACCAAACCTTAAGCGCGGTACTTAGATATGATATATTAAATTTTATTGTTTTTAACTCTCACATTATAATTGAGTCATGAAAATCGAACAGCCATAATAACAGACGTAAATGTTTTAAAAATCGTTATAAATTATATTTTATTGTCTATATTATTCCGTGTTTTGAATGCTTCGAGTTCGATAATATTAAATTTCCTTTGAACGTTCAACCGTCTACTCTAATACACTTTTAGAGAAATAAAATTATTAATTTGATACATGCGCGTTGAAAATTTGCCATTAATTAATTGCATATCCAATATTGTCATATCTACCAACTTATTGGTAGATCTACCGATTTTGCATTCTGCATCCGATTTGTACTGTACTAAATTAACTAAGAAAACTGGCATCCTAAATGAAATAAATTCATCTAAATCTATTCAAAAATCTACTGAACTAAAGTGATAAAGTAGGTAAGCATACTCGTAGTAGGGAGATCTACCAAAATTTCATTTAAAGTATACCAATTTTTGCCACTTCATGTACTGATTTTCTAAAATCGAGGTCGGCAACCCTGGTTCTAACAACTATAATAATGAGTTTTTGGCAGAATGTTTAAATTCCATGCTGTGGTTTTTATTTTAATTGTGGATTTTGCGTGATATAGTTTGGTTAATGTGCATACGTGAAGTGGCTTATAAATATACAATGAAAACATGCATTTTGAGTTGCTACAAAAACTCCCTTATTGATAGTTCTAACAAGGGAGCCCCAATTTTGCTTGAACTCATTTTAAAGTTTAGAAAAAACTACGAAGACATCGCTTATAGGACTTGTATCCAGTGGCCATAATAAATTAAAAAAAACAACTGAGTAACAACGAGAGTAAGAGAACCTTATCTTAACGTGCCTGTACTGTATTATATAGTAGCTGGATGGTAGGATACAATAATCGAGTCAGTGTATACCTAGTAAACAAGCAGGGTATCAGTTGTCTGTACCTGACTGGGTCACGAATACCATTTACATCAGTGGTGCACAGACCGCGGCCCTCGGGCCGTATGCGGCCCACTGTGGATGTCTGTGCGGCCCGCCAACGAATTAAAAGAAAAATTGACAAATAAAAGCAATGCCAATAATTCTGAATATGTTGTTGAGACCATAGATTTGTGCTATGTACGCTCTGCAAAGTTATTAACTCAATGCAATGCTATACTTAGATTAAAAAGTTGTAATTTAAGTAAATTCTTTTAAACTTTTATTCAGTTTCTTTTATTTGTAGTGGCCCGCATTTCGCTCTTAATCTGTCCGAGTGGCCCTTAATTCCAATAAGTCTGTGCATCCCTGATTTACATGATGATAAATTTGTCACAATGAGTCTCTGATGGTTTGTCGCATTTTGGGATCAGCCATCCAGTATATCCAGCAGCCGAGAAGCTTGAACGCCGGTATGAGAGCGAGGATTTCATCCTCTCGATGTTCTCCATAGTACTTGGATTGTACTGTATTTTTCAAAGCACAATGCCGTTAATTTACCGTGCTACTTTAAAAAATATATCTAACACAGTTTCACTTAATGACTGGGGATTTTCGTTTGAATATTTACACTCCTTCACTGCGAAGAATAATCAAGTTTTCTGTACTGACAATTTCAGTTTCACCACGTATCCACTAAGGGCCCTGCTTATAGATATATTAAAAATAATAGCAACTCTTAATAACCCAGTGGTGTGACTGTGATCTTAAGTTAACATATTATAAAAACGAATATGGTCATATTAAATGCTAAAAGATAAAATAAAATAATTAAACCCCATATAAATAAATGCAGGCGTGACGAGAATAGCGAATGAAAGCAAAAAATATTAAACACCACAAATAAGTAAGCATCTAATATAGTCTATTTCATTTGGTCATGTAAAAGAACGAAACAGGATACGTAAATCTTGTTTACATCGTCTCTGTTGTTAATTACCAAAAAATATTATTAAAGCATAAATTCTCAAAGCTACTACCGGTGGGCTTACCGCAAAAAACGAGCCGCGGCATCTAACGGTGACATACCCTCACTGCAAACCTTCTGGCTATATCACCGGCATAGTGTTAAGGAGCCTTCAGGTTAAGCTTATGAACTTATATTAAAATTAAATTAGACAGGCCTCGTGAGTCCGAGACGTCACGGCTGTGATACCCGGACATAATGAACTTTTGTGTGATGAGAAGTGGCTGCTATACCTATAGTATATCAACTATTTAGTTACCATACAAGCTTTGCTTAGTTTGAAATTAAACGGCCGTGTGTGAAATTGTGTAGGTACAAATATTGAAAAAAAAAACTTACCTTAGATTATTCCGAACGTTACACCCAACAGTTATATTAATACCGTTCTTAAAACCATTAAAGTATTTAAAACTAAATTACGTGGTATTTAAAAAAATACATTTATTAATGCCGAAATCGTAAGAGTAAACAATATACTGCCCTTATCTTAATTATGCAATAAATACAAATTACTTTAAAAAGATTGGGAGCCGTGAATTACTTTAATCGTTTCATTTATTTCCATGTGCGGTAAAATTTTTCAACATCCAAATCTGTTTACTGATAAAAAAATTTCGCTGCGTAATGTTAATGGATTTTTTGTGATCACATATTTTATTTTATAACAAGTAACGTAAGTTAACCATTTAACCTTTAAATATCAATGTCTGCTGATAATGAAGAAAAAAACATCAAAGCGAAAGGCCCAACATCACTGGACATTTGAAATACGAAGCTTCGTGAAGTTACACGGATTTTTTGCCATGCCTGTGCTATCATCCTTCATCGTTCAATACTTAGTATATTTAATGTTTTAAACATACCCTACATACCATCATCGTGCTCTTTCTTATCAGTTCTTGAAATCTAGTCTCCAAAGCTAGGGTGCTGGGTGGAAGGACACAAAAACTCTATCGTTTCTTTCTACTCGGGTCAGCCCGACTGGTGGAATACCTCCATCCTACAGAAGGTGGCAGCCAAATAGCCTCGTGTTGTGTGCCTGCGGTTAGTAGAGTTTCCAGAGCTCCTTGGGGATGAAGGAGTTCAAAGAGAGGTAGGGAACAGCAAAAATTTCTTCAGAGATTTCTCTCTACTTGGTGGAATAGCCCGACTGGTGGAATACCTCCATCCTACAGAAGATAGCAGCCAAATAACCTTGTTGTGTTCCTGCGGTGAGTAGGATTTTCAGAGCTGCTTGAGGGGGGTTCAAGGTTGGCAGCGCGCTAGTTGATAACTATGGTATCATAGGCGTCCATAGGCTATGGTAGCCGTTTACCATCTAGCGCATCTAGCGTGCCGTAACCTCGTTTGCTCCCTTAGTAGTATTAAAACAAATTGGCGATGAACTCATCAGAATTACTCTCTTTTCGTTTGTCGCGTTTCTGGAACAGCCAGTATATATCCTACTGCCGAGCTTGCTGGGCGGTATGCAAGCGACGATTGGCAATGAATTGTTGATCTCTCGGTGGTCGCCGATTTTTTTGGATTGTACTGTCCTGTTACTTTGTCGTGATACTTCAAAAAAGTCGTGTGTCTGCTTCTACCACATCATCACTTAATATCAGTTGATTTATTGTAAAATTCAAATTATACAATACGTTCAAACATTTCCTTTCCTTTTAGATATCTACAAGCAGCGCCCCTAGCGGAACCATGGGGAACTTCAAGTGACATAACAGAAAACGTATTTAAGAAATTACAAAACTCGTATTAAATCTGGAGATTTTTTGACTGAAATTTAAAAGGGAATGTAGTACTTGTTGATATTATTTTTAATGCAATTAAACTTAATAAAACCACAGGTACAAGCTTTTGGCGGTACGTAACTTAAACAGTACTTTATTGTCCGCCATTTAAATACTTAATTGCACGTAGGCGGCTAACATAATGCAACTTCGCCTTGACCATGTGTATTTATTGAGGTATTTTAAGTGTGTTGTCAGATTAAAAATAAATAACCAAATAATTGGTACATTTTAATCTCTCTTCTTATGATTCTAGAACATGAATATTTTATTTTAATATCATTTGAAATGTAACCACAATATGGCGATAAGGTTTTTTTAAGTAATTCCTCAATTTTAAAATCCATTCTCAAATTTAAAATCTGTAATTGAGCATTCTTCGGTAAGCCCGATAACAGCACTAAATAATTAAAAAAGTTTACTTACATATGTAAGAAGTTGTACTTTTATGGCATAACATAAAAATATAATATCTTGAAAATTTTTATCCCCCGTGCCAAGTACAAAATGAAAGTAGCCATCAATGATAATAAGTCAATTCATTTTAATGAGTTATTTTTTATTAGTCGAAAATAATTTAACGGTTTATAAAAAACATTTTTGATTTTTATAATAAAGTTTAAAACAATGTTTATTTCTACAGCGTGAAATAATTTTTAAACAATAAAGACAACTCTATATTATTACGAGTATCATTGGTGGCTAACTTCACCATAATGCACTTCCGTCAGTTTGATCCTTTACTAAACACGCCAAAATAAGTATTACTTAAAAAAAATATCAACAAAACATGAAATCCACTACCTCTGGTATTTAATTCAAAACCGATGTTTACTAAAACCCACCGCGATCATAAAACAGTCAATATTCAATAATGGCGTTTTGCCCAAGATAATGTCGAAAATAAAAATATAACAATTCGATCGTATTATGATTTATTACTTGGCAACCTCGATCTTTAGCAATCAGACACACGTCGTCGTAGAGCTTTATGGAAAACAAACCGCTTTTTAACATTAACAAGTGACTTTACTGCAACTTGCTTTAGTAAAATCTTATTTCGGCTTTTTTATTATACATATATCAATAACTGAAGTGAATTAAATCAATAATTATTTCATATTATTTTTTATCTAGGCAGAAAATTTATTTTTATTATCAACATTATTCACGTAACTTTTATTTGCTTTTTATAACTTGCTTTATAGCTATTTTTAATCTTGAATTCACATACAAATAATAAATACATACATAATACATACATATAGAATACATTTTAAATTGTTTTAAGTTTTATTTGATTTGACAAGCACAGCTGCTTACCAGAATATTACGTACTATCGTGAATAAAGATATGACTAATATAAATATTAATAAGCTTCATAAGTGAACTAGCTCTTTACCCGCGGGTTCGCTCGCATCATACTTGTTTATGTCTTATGTCTCATTATATTCAATCGACATTCGTCAAAAACGTAAAATGTTAACGTCGTGACGTGACATCATACAATAACTATTATGAAAGCATTCGTTGGTACAGCCTTTGGCTAATAGATGTCGTTATTTGTGTATTATACATACATTCATCCCATCGTTTACACTCGAAGGAATTTAATTTGAAAAAACTATGAAACACGTCTTTTTACTTTCTAACTGAATAGCTAAATACCAATGTTCATATTATCTTAAAAAATGACATATTTTCATACAAACTTTCATCCCCTTTTTCACCCCCTAGGGGGTTGAATTTCCGAAAATTCTTCCTTAATGCTCACCTACAATGTGCTAGCGAACGTGCTAGCAATAGAAGAAATCGCTAAATATTTACTTCGAAATGGCAAAATCAGAAAGTGTTTGATACATTATATGTGTTATATAATATGAATTTGATTATTGCTATTGTTTTACTTTTGCGAAATACACGAGGGGGCGAGTCACCTTTTTAAGCATACAATTCATATACTTATTGTTATTTCGCATAAACATAACATAAATATATTTTTTTCTTTTGTAACAATAAATTACTTATTGTGGCTTCAATATTAACTATGTAATGTAATCAGTACGCAACCCTCGGGCGTAAATTCTACTCGCTACTCGTCTGATGATTTTTTAATTATTTTATTCTAATTTAACACATCAAGAAATAAATTTAACAATATAATCGACAAAATTACAATCTTAAAAGTAATCGCAACAACATTTTTAATCGTTTAATATGTGTACGATAACAAAACAATTTTATCTCAAGCGAGAATAATGAAAATGCACGACAATTCAATGTAAAGCGGCGCACACACCGCCCGAGGTCTCGTTGCGTCTCGTCGAGGCTCGCTACGTACGTTCCCGAGTCGATAAATCCCAACGTAACGTATAATTACACGTCGGCTTTCATTAATAATGCATAACTCGATCAAACATGAGACATTACTTCGGTTTTGATATTGAGTAGTAACTACAATACAATACACACACATAAAATACTATTTTCTATTACATTCAAGTTTTTTTTTTAAATAAAAATGCGCACACTGGAAACGCTGTGAAAAAGTTATCAGAATTGTCCGTACAACGAGTGCTGTGAGAGATTGCAAATCAACATCTCGTATAAACAAATAACTTCGTTTTCATCAATTTCCGCACATGGCAGAAAGATAATTAGGTATTTTTAGTGGCAAATATATTCTAATGTTTATTTATTTATTCAATAAAATTCATAGATTTGATAATAAATGATATAAGCTGAATATAAATGTAGACCGTTGAGTTTTGAGAGTTGAATTTTGTAGTAGTTGTGTGTGTACATTTAATTTCATTATATAGGATTTATATTTTGTCATGTCACACCAAACTGAAATTATAAACAAAATGGCGGACGTTTGATTTTTGAGAATAAAATTATATGAGTGTTAATTTCGAGGTTTCTCGAAAAGCCAATTATGAAAATACTATGCGTTTTCAAATCCAAGATGACGGATATAATTTATAAAATTTTATTTGTATTTAAATTTACAAATACAAATATACATACATATTTGAGAAAAAATAATATAAGGGGTTTAGAACCATCGAGAGACATAATTTCGAGACTATTTAAAAAAATATCTGTTTTAGCATGTATACATCAAACACGCAGCTACTGGACCGGATTCGATGAAATGTGATATGATTGTAGTTTATAATCTATGGTAACATTTAGAATGCATTTTACACGTATAGTGTCACTATTATTAATCAATATATCTATATATTCGCATCGAAGGTAAATAATATTATTGTATTTAAATTATAAGAAAACTGTGACAACCCTAGGAGTTGTGGCTAAAGTTTTTTTTTGTATCTTTATAGGTTTTGGCGTAGTGGCCACAATCTCACCTCATGTTAAGTGACGATGTGGCCCAAGGTGATAACAAGCTAAACCTTGTGGAAGACTGGCTCTCAAGTGCAGCTGTCGGAACACACCTATTAGTGCTTGGCGACAGATTTTCGACATGAGGGTGGTAGTTAGCCAGGGTATGCCTTGCCTTAATTCGATAATGTCTTGCGTTATCGAATTTTACGCAAACATCAAAGGCGGCCACTGTATAATACCACTGTGGTATTATATGGTGGTGGTGGTACATGGTAGCCCGGGTGAAGCTGTAAAAGCCGTTTGAGGCTTCAGGGCACTTATGACTAACAGTATAGTCAGTTCGAAAAAAAATAGTAGATACATAGTATGTACTTTGTACATGTACTGCATTTTTTCCACATTTTTGACATAGATTTGTGTTTGTTTTGAAATTATAAAACAATTTAGTGTACAAGTCCTTAACAAATCAAACCATGTTATTCTCTAAATTAAAACCCACCTTCGTACGTATAATCGACTAAATAAATACATAGAGACTACTACAGGTTTTCGATAAATACATAGTGTTATTACTATACCAGAACATTAATGATTGTATAAGAAATACAAACTTTATAATATTCTACAAAAACTGAATTTATTCTTGTCTTTAGGCAAATCAATTTCTTAAAAATCTAGACTAACATTCTAAACCAAGGTTCTAAATTAGATTAATCAAACACTTTTCTACGCACAAACTTTTTCGCATATGAACCTTTTTATCTTTAAAAAAATCTCGACTGTATATCGATGAACGAGATTCATTCGATAACGTATAGTAGTAACAAATTGTTTCGCATTTAAAATTTTAATAAGACTCTCACTCAGCACTCAACAATGCGCCCTATCGACCTTTTACAACAAACAATAGCTCAATGGGACATAATGTTGTTGATTTTATATACGTATAAAAAGTAGGATGGATTGTTCTCGCATCGAGTTTTTTTGGGTTCGTGCCGAGGCTCGTGAAGTTTTTATTTTTTTATCGGTCCGATAGGCGTAACGTCGAGATAATAACGCGTAGCTTTTATATGTAATTTAACGATTCGCAAAAGATTTTTACAAACAAATATCCGTATGGTACATACGATATTTCTATTCGAATTCAATTTTTTTTATTATTTATCGATTTTTAACGGCTACGCTGTTAGGTAGTTAATTAATTGTTAAAGATTTATCTGTATTTATCTTTATTTCTTGGTTTTAAAATTAGGTGATTTAGATAAACGTTGTAAAAGGCAAATACTCTAACTAATGTTTAAGGTGTTTTAGTTTTTAAAATGTTATATGTTTTGCGTTCAACTACCATCTCATGTGTAATGATATGACCTAAACCTAACATGCTAAACCTAGATAGGATCTCGCTCTCAAGTGCAGCTGCCTGAATAAACTAATATATAGAAAATAATATTTAGAATAGAATGGGATGTTTATTTAATCGTAAAACTTAACATGTTAATTGTTTATTATTATATTGCCGGCAGTAATAGTATTAACTGTACTATACGTTGTACGGTTTCTATACTAAATTGCTCCAAGCCTGGTGAAGCTGTAAAAGCCGCAAAGGCTCCAGGGCCCCTAAGGCCCCTAAGGCTAACAGTATAGTCAGTTCGAAAAATAAAGGTGTGTGTGATTCACACACGATAGAAGTGACACTTCATTTTAACAGACATTTTCTATTTTATTTAAACAGTGTGCAATATACATACACACCGATATTTACTCTCTCGCTCTGGCTCACACAAAGAGGAGAGACCGATAATGAGCGTTAAACGTTTAACGGGTAACGCTTGGAATTCGCATAAGAAGTTTCACTTCAAAAAATAATAAAAAAAGCTAAATTGTATCACTAAATTACGACAAGGTCAGAGAAAAGGAATAAAATGAAAATAGAGACAAATAAGAAAAATATAATTACATAAGTAATATATATTATATATATATATGCATGGTGGTAGGGCTTTTTCTGATGCCCGCCTGGCTAGCTTCCACCCTCAAGTTGAAAATCTGTCGCCAAGCATCAATAGGTGTGTTCCGGCAGCTGCACTTGAGAGCCAGTCTTCCACTAGGTTTAGCGTTTACCATCCTGGGCCACATCGTCATTTAACATCAGGTGAGATTGTGGCCACTAAGCCAAACCTATAACGATAAAAAAGATATATAGTGATATAGGAGCTTGGTGACAAATTGGCAACTTGAGGGTGGTAGCGAGAAGGGCGGGCATTAAAAAAAACCGTACCACCATGTGAAAGCTGAAGTTATTTGAAGGATTCAAACCTACATCGATAGACGCGGTGTCAGAACACGTTGCCACTGAACCATAATCACTTCTATACTCACTAAATCATAATCACTTCTATACATAATCCCTTAATGCCTATCGATTTATATTCCATTTCATCATACGGATCAAATTCATTAAGTAGTGACAGTAGAAATAAGTAATGAATACCTACTTGAAGCTGATGCGTACCGATTGAAAAACTTAATACATTTGAAAGAAGCCAAGGATGTTTGTAAGAATCGAAAATTAAAGAGAAAAATGGCATAACATGATGACACAGAATTACCTAGTTTATTATTTGTGTAATGAAATTAACTTAGTTATAAGCGTCTCTGCAATTTTCTGACTGACTGTTATTACGCATCTGGGATCCCAAAACTACCATTAAACTATTCCTTTCTCATTTAATGACAGTGAAAGTAGATAACAATTAATTAAATACTAATCTATTCAAAGTGAAAATGGGTCTAAATTTAATTCGAGGGTAGATAAGGGTTTTGGTGTTAGGTAGCTTTTAATGTTGCTATTCAGACATACGAGATAAAAATTAGATATATTAAAATACTTTTTATCAACATCATAGTACTGTGATTTTTTTATGTAATAAGTTTCTATCTCAACTTCTTATTTTACCAACGTTTTATTTGATTGACGGTTAAAGCGACCAGTAACCTTTATATCTCGAAAACCTCCACCATATTATGACATATAAATTTACAGTTCAACAACAAAGTTAACTTACTAATTAATTTTTACAATTATTTTCCCTCACGATATAATACCATGAATAACTTTTGGTAGGCATTTTGCCGCAGTAATATTATTTACTGAACCGAGAGGACATGGATTAAATCCCGAGATATAATTGTATGTGATAAACACAATTCTGTGTCTTGGCACAGTGTCGGTGTCAAATATATT
The DNA here is from genome assembly GCA_947532125.1 of Saturnia pavonia. NCBI lineage: Eukaryota > Metazoa > Arthropoda > Insecta > Lepidoptera > Saturniidae > Saturnia > Saturnia pavonia. The sequence continues at coordinate 1,880,291 of OX383901.1, forward strand.
TATATTTAGTTATGTATATTAGTAGTTTGATTACTATAGTACAAGCTATATTTAGTTTGAACTTAAGAACTGTTCTACACGTTATTATTATTATTTCGTGAGACCGAAGAGCGCTAAACTCTCAACTATCAATTGATAACTTCAGTAATAAATATTAACCATCTAAAACTACATATATGTAACCATATCGTTGTAATCTCGATACTCAGAATAGAGCAATATACCTACAAAATTTTCATTTAAAATGTAGGACAGAGGTCGGGCGGCAACCAGGTGATTCACTCGAAATGTCCGTATTAGGGACAGCCGATAATGGCACGCTTTTGTTATAAAAGGTTTTAGTGTTTCCTAATTTAGGTGGATAAATCATTTGACAGATTCTGTGTAGAAGATATACGAAAATTCATTAAAAAAATTATAATCCCATAATAGCGTTCATAACGTTAGACCATTTTTTGTATATTACCAAGTTAGCAAACAAGCATACGGCCCGCCAGATGGTAAGCGGCTACCGTAGCCTATGGACGCTTATAATACCATAGCATACTAGCACGTTGCCGACCTTGAACACCTACTCCAGCGAGATTTGGAAAACCTACTTATTGTAGGCATATAACATAAGGTTATTTGGCTGCGATCTTCTGTAGGGTAGAGGTATTCCACTAGTCGGGCTGCCCCGAGTAGAGAGAATAAATTTTTCTATGTCCTACCTTTTTTTGAACCCCTTTTCTCCAAGGAGCTCTGGAAAGTCTACTCACAGCAGAAATACAACACAAGGATATTTGGCTGCAATCTGCTGTAGGGTAGAGGTATTCCAGCAGTCGGATGACTTCAAGTAGAGAAAAATCTCCAAAGAAATTTATCTATGCCCTAGCTCTCTTTGACCATAATTACGAGTAATATTTTGATATATTCTTCGTCATTTTAATAAATATTTTGTGATAAGCTTCGGCCATGATGCGATCAACAGCTGCATTAACAGTTGACAATTGGCAACTGAAAGTTGTTTACAATTTCTTTCTCTATGATCAGCACATTATGTTTTCCTCTTTCATTCTCCTATATCAGCTCGAGACCTAGCGCAATTTCATCCACCCTGTATAACTGTATGTAAATAATTTAATACCTATTTTTGTTTACATATTATTACACTATAAATAAAAATCATAAACGTATGACAAAAAAAACAATACATTTATATTTGTGAAGGAAGAATATAATCTACGAACGTTCTAGAAAACAAGATAGCATTAGAAAAAACACTTACGAGCTTATTGCTTAATCCCCGATACACTGGATCCCGGGGAGGCTTTTGTGATAAAATTAATTGCATTTTCCCCCAATGCACCCCATGTGCGCTCACACAGTGACGACCTGACTAAACCTTTCATAGCGATAAGGAAATCTTCGATAACAACATTTGCATTGGTTTAACAAGTAAAAGCTTATAACATACATAATCTATTGTCATAAGGTTTATTTAATTTTTAAGCACACAGTATTGGCCAGATTAAACCTAGTTGGAAGGTATTTTTAATATTCAAAACAAGTATATTTTCGCCCGAGCGGTAAATATTTTTGGAACCTTGTAAAATATAATAATTCATGTGATAAATCTATACATATAATAAAACTCAACGTCTCCCGGTCTGTCAGTCTATTTATATTCATTTCACACGAAAACCATTTATCCAAATTACATGTCCTGTAGTCCACGCGATTCTATATTCACATAATCTATATAAAAAGGTAAAATTTGTGAGTTTGTAAGAGTTAATCTCCGAAACTACTGATCCGATTACAAAAATTTAATTTACTGTTAGAAAACTACGTTATTCCCGAGTGATGCATGTGATGTGTCCGAGTGATGACAGTCGCGGCCAATTATTAATATTTATATATAGGTACATTATAATCAGGACTGCCTAAATAAAGATTTTTATAAAACGGGGGTAGATCTCTGATCACTTTGCAAATACATAAGTTTTTAAATGGTCAGTTAATAACAACATCATTTAAAATGTAATTCATATTTTTAAAATACATTAACACTAAAATAGTTTATTTAAATCCTAAAGAAGTTTTAACTATGTTATTATCACTAATTTTTTTTTTCAATAATTGTGTGACATTGTTAAGATATATATCTTGTTTGATTTATAGCTCACAATTATTATAGATGTTTTATAAAATATCGACCGAATTTCTAGATATAATTAAATTTAAGGATTCATAATTTCAAAAGGGAATCTTAAGTGATAAAACTATTCTACTATTATAAAAAGGTAAAGTTTGTATGTTTTTTGTTGTATAATCTTTGGAAATAGTGATTCGTTTAAAGATTATTAAACAGCACTAAACGCGGGCGATTTTGTTAGTGTTAATTAAGAAAATATTAAATTTCATAAAAAATAAAAGTAGCCTATGTCGTTCAGAAATAATATACCTACTACCTGTTATTACACATTATTTTAAACGAATCACTATTTCCAAAGATTATACAACAAAAACCATACAAACTTTACTTTATATATAAATATATATATATATATATATTACTTTTATATATTTTACTAATAATGCCTTTAGAGAAAAGGCAGTATAACTCCAAATGGAAGCACATAAGATGTAAATTGAATACAATGTTCCAAAGTCAAAATTAGCTATTTTCCTGGATAGAATAAATTCTTTCGGCTATACGTATTACTGTTACTAGTTGTCTATTTGTATGGAATAAAACTTTTTACCGGCTCCACTTATTGTTGCAATGTGAAAATATTATTCGCGGAAATAGATTTAATTCAGTGATTTTTAATATTATTAACCTCCGACGCCAATAGAGTGTTAGAAGATTAAGGTGTGTATCTGTATGTCTGTATGTGGCATAGTAGCTCCCAAATGGATTTCGATCTAGATTTTTTTGTTTGAAAAGAGATTTGATCGAGAGTATTATCAACTAAGATTCAAGAAAATCTATTCAAACATTTGTATATTACCAGCTCTAGTCGATATATATAGATGTAAGCATTTTCACAGAACTGATCGAGTCGAAATTTGGTATTACGTTACTTCAATTATATTAGAAGAATATGCTATATTTAGCTGATGCTGTAGCATCATGTGGCTTCTGCAAGATACCTAACTCTTCACCAACTTACAACAGATATATATCATGTTTGGGCTCATTGAAATGGTTTCAATGATTAGGTTACTTGTGTCTGGGGTGACTTAAATTTTCAATTTATATTTTTATCATTTTGATTAAAGATAATTACGTTATATCTACAGATTTATATAGACCATGTAACTTCTGTTTATAGCAAGGAAATAATAAATTGGCATTCAATCCACCCGGGGTTAAACGGCTACTGTGAACTATAGCCACCATGTTTTGTTATTTAATGGCAATGTATGCTTTAACACAATACTGCCAATGTTATGCAAATAAAATATTTTTCTAGTCTTCAGAGTTCAAATAATGCTCTAATAATAATAATGGTGGTTTGTTGGAAGTTTCCAGGAAGTTTTTGGGGTAACTCTTAATGCATATTTCATAACCTTTAAAATGATGTTTGAATCATTAATTTTCGTGAAGAATTAAGAAAGAAATGGCTTTGCCACAAAATACACTTTTGAGATGTATTCGAGCGGAACATTGTATATTCGGACACTTTTTGTATGAGACTTTGCACTGTTTACGACCTCTTTGTCAATGAACTATGTAGATATAAGTAGATTTAATGCATAAACGTCTTTGTGGGCGTTTCTCGAATTAAATCCTAATGATTCAACATAAACTGCTACCATGTGGCAAAGTGTAATAACTTCAATATAACAATCATCTAATACACATTTCTAATGACCTTTAACATTTTACAGAGAAAGATCAAATTCCCTTAATCCATCACTTAAATAAAATTGTATAAATTATACCACAACATCTGTCGCATTCAGAAACCAAGTACTCATAGGTACTAGAAAATTGATTACAATGTGAGGCCCTTAAGCGGATTCCTTTTTAATAGTTTTCCTTCCGATGGGATCCTCAAAGGATCGAGGGCTTTTGTTGTGATATGATTGCACGATAAAATTGAATTCAGCTCTAATATTTCTATAATTGCTTATTATAGAAATTTCCTGTATTATGTTGTAGTTATTAATAAAAACAAATTATTCGTGTAATTTTACGCATTTGACATAGTAACACTATCAGCTGACGATAAAGAAGAATTCTCGTAATAGCACCGTTTGTAGAAAAAAAAAAACACAGAACTTGGCTCGCTGTTTAAAATTGCCAATACGTAGTGGCCGAGTTTGATGATTAAGCCTATATCTTCACTCGTAGAAAGGCCAGTGGAACGTTACTGCTATAAAATCTAAAGATAAACGTTTGGTCAGTCTTCATCAACAATCATGACCGTCACACTCTTTCTGGTTTTTTATTTTTGATCCCAATTACCGTTAGTGGTTTCACTTTTCCATACAGCCTTAAGCCGAATGTTATCACATACTTAGCCTTATAAGTGCACTTTCAGGACACATATAAAGATGGTTGGCGACTAATTTTCGAGAGCGATAGCTAACCAGGTTCGAATAAAAAAAATCGGACAAGTAACGAGTCGAACTCGCGCTCTGAGGGTTCCGTACTGATTACATCACATACCATACATTATTGTGCCGTTTTTTATATAAATATAAATATTGTATTATTATTCTTATATTCTCCAACGTCTCTCGGTCTATTTATCTGTTTGAATTTTAGTGCACTTCTAATTCTAACATTTAGGCTACTTTATAACGCTATCTAGCAAAAAAGGAAAACAAAAGTGAATACATAGATATTCAAAAAGAAAAAAAAATTGCAAATACGCTTCCTTGGAATACGTTCCCAAAACCGTTACATATAGGATAACAAAAATATAATAAAAATAGGTAATAAAGAAATATAATTGTATAATTTAATAGAAATTTGTGTAGACAAGAAAGATCTAAAAATTTCGGTACATTCTATATAACAAATAATATTGTAGCCACATTTTGTTTTTTATTGTCACAAATAAAATGGAAAATGATTATATTACTATGTTGCGGTGAAATTATAAATTGTAGGCTCAAAAATTCAACTCCAAACATTGTTTACTATTGCTAACATTATATGCATAACTTGTAAGGGGAAGTTTCAAACTGTATGTAGCTTGGAAGTACCCTATAGATTTTCATAATCGGGCAATTAGTGTGACTTTTAGATTTGTAATATAAAAGGATGTTTCTCATTATTGTATTCAACTAGAAACTTTGATTTTTTACAGCTATATGAAGTTATAGATTAAAGTATTGGATCTATTCCTAAATTTTTGTGAAAACACATCTCTGTTTGCAAAATTTCAATTTTGTGTAGTTCTACAGATTTTGATAATCAGGCAGTGACCGGAATCTTATTTATAAAAAGCCGTATCTTTTTAATACATTAATCTACAAACTTGATTGTTCTACAGCAGCCATTATATACATACATATATCACGCCTCTTTCCCAACGGGGTAGGCAGAGACCACGTCCTTCCACTTGCTATGATCCTGACATACAACTTTCGCTTCCTCAACATTCATCAATCTTTTCATGCATGCTCGTCGGTTGAGGGTACTCTTGACCTGACCTTTTTTCAAAAGGTCCCCAATTTGATCGATTATATAGCATAGACATTAGTATATGGTATTAATTTGAACTTTATGCCTCAAGTCGTTTTCGAGAAAAGCGTTTTGAACAACGGTAATCTATCATGGTTCTGTTTATTTTTTCCATTATGAAGTACGGAACCCTAAGAAGCCCTGTTACCATGCTATAATTTATTTTTTTACAATTCCTTTGTTCCTATATTCATTATAGGATATGAATCACACCGATAATCGCTTCTAAATACTTCTACGCCTCGCCTATAAGAAACCATATCACGTAGCGAAATGTAATACAAAATTATATCGATAAAGGTAAAATTACTTTACATAACAGAATTACCGTTTGATTTCATCTCCGTGACCTCAATCCTCGTATTAATATTTATAAGTCAATATTCGTTGATTCAATATACTGGAGTACCATCCTACCGCAGCGCAATCAATTGATTTAATACACATCCTATTTGCTTAATAACGGAAATGATTCGACCAGCCATATTGGAACAGTAATCATTTTTAATATTTCGATTGAAAATAAACAAAATTATACTTAATCAAGAAGGTAGTTAATCTTATATATAAATATTTATTTTTTATATATTAGTGGTTTGAATAGAATGTTTAATGTTATTTAATTGAAAATGAGTTTGTAGCTCATATAAAGTGGTTACTGCAACATATAAATGTTTATAACTCAGAAAGACCTGAGTCTTAAATAATAGTTTGCTACTCCTGAGGAGTGAGTGGGGATGCCTCTTCATGTAGCCAACGACATGCTTCGGATCGGAACAAAACAGCTCGGACACTGCTGCTTTGCGGCAAAGATAGATGTGACGGTTATGCCTCCTCAGGCTTACCTACGTGATTAGGAGGTTCACATAATCCTCGTGCTACTCTGGGCACGAGAACACCTATTTAAAAAATGCTAAAATTAACTGAACTGACCATTAGATAGATTAGATATCCCGCTTAAATAAAATTTATAATCAGCCAAAAAGTTTCAGTATTTTTAAGTGTAGATTAGTTAAGACTGATTAGTGACTGTTATTAATCTCAAACTCTAATTTCTTGTTGCTTTTAAATTTTCTATTACCAATAACACATAGAGATTCAAAATACCATTTTTTTATATATGCTATGTATATCCAATGTCGGATAGTTTGTTATTTATTATGAATATATATATATATATACATTTACTCGGGTTATAATATTTAATAATATCTGAAATAACAAAAATACATATGTATATAACAAAATATAAGTAATATACATAGAGCCTGAACAAAGCGGTAAGGAATATTCGATGTAAAAATAAAAACAATTCTTTATCAGCAACACTTTATTGGTACCTTGAGTACATTCTACGTTTGTAAGGTTTATATCGAATATAAAAATTTATTACAGCCGATGGTTACGTCTTACATATTTCTATAACGGAAAGCAACGCGCCCTACGAATACAGATAATCTCATAAAAATATTCAGGTCAAAAAGTAAAAATCGGTTTCTATGGAAACATATCGTTCGAAAAAACGTGCTGACTCGCACTGTTATCAACTTTTAAAAACACTATTCATTTCTTTTTTTATTACTACGTAATTATTTTATTCGGGAGTTTTTTTTATTATAATAGATTCAAATTATCTTCTCCGTAAAGTATATTTATAAGCTAGTTTTGTTTGTTCTTCGTTATCGTTTACACATTTAGTGCAAACTTGACTGTTAATGATGGTTATGATGAATATTTTTTGTATAACCATAATACCTACTTAATATATATCCTACGATTGGCTTATTGTGCGGTAGTAAATGGATGTACTTAGGTATCTTTATTTTAAGAAGTTTTTTATTTATTCATTGTTTTTCATACGGTGATTGTTTGTTTGTTTTTCGTAGCTGTGTCTGTATTCAGAAGCGTTTATTTTTTTAATAGATTTTGTTTATAGGGCTTATAATATATATATAATATATAATTTCTTAGTTTTAACCCGGCTTCGTAGACCAAACAAAAAACAAGCACGACGTTTACAAACGTGATATCAATTGGTATGTCACATCGATAGGCGCTCTTTATAATTACCAAATCCCAATTAATTCGTTGAGGAAACGCGCTAATCCGGTCTGATGTTCTTATCATATACTTAATTGAGTTTTATTAATGAATTAATGAACTCGCTTCAGACGCTTGGTAATATAGATCGGAATGTAAGGAAACTGACATTTCGCTAATGCCACAACTTGTACTGACAGATTATTGGCAAGCGATAACGATTACTGTTTCACGTTTCTAATGTCGACTGATGAAAAGAACGTTAGCTTTAATAGTTTTTATAATTCGTCTCAATGATAAAGTTTGTTGAACTGTGATGGATTATTTACCGAGTACGGTTTTGATGTTATAATATTGTGATTTCGATATTCCACATGTCTTCATGTAGTTCAGAGTGGGTTGTCTTTTATTACTTTTATTTGTAACTAGTTATGCCCGCGGCTTCACTCGCATGGACCACAGAAGAATGCGTAATACTTATAAAAATCGTAGTTTCTTAAAACTGTGATAACTTTTTAATTAATTAAGATAGCTAACTCCATCATGTCGCATTTACATCACGCATCTCTCTGCTGAAATGAGTGAACGTTGAACTCCTTTGACGTGTACCACAAACTAGTTTTGATTTGCGATAGCTCGATATCTCTGCATGATAACAAGGCAAGCGCGCGTTGTAATGTAGCGATTTGATTTACAAAGCCGGCCCCGATCGCGATGCCGCGGCGTGACGATATATCGCGACATTTTCCCGATATCCGGTAGCGTACCTGCGCGATTCGCGATACGAATGAGACACGACTCTTACTGCTCGAAGTAACCATGAATTCTCGCAATATTAGTGTCAACAGGAACGGCAAATTACGAGTATTAGCGCGCGTTTATTTTCCCTGCAATCTGCGAATAGACAGTATATTTAAAAATGAAAATTAGTTATCTAATAGCAATTTTATGTTGAAAAAGCTTTTAACAAAAAAAAGGGAAAATAAATGTTAATATGCCATTTTATTTTTTCATAGAACAATTATGAAATTTTATCGCTAAAATCACGTGCTTGGAAACTCAAATTAGAAAACGTGACGTCATCGTTCAATAAATATACATAGTTGAGTATTATTAGGTCATCTTGTGATAAGTGACTTGACTCGTGGTGTATAGATATAAATTCCGAAAATTATATATTAAAGGGTTAATGAAATGAAATTCAAAATTGATTTATATGTGTATTCCGAAGGCATTTAGTAATAAAGTAGGATATAAAACACAGAGTACCTTAATTTTATAGTCTATTACTATTTACTAAACTTCACTAGTAAAAATAGTCCATGTATCCGAACCAGAAGTGCTTGTAAAAATCCGTCTTGAGAAGTTTGTGCATATAAATTTGGCATACATGCATTAGATATCCATTCCGCTCCCATTTCTATAACTGCATCGTCAAGCCAGTATGAATGAAAACGTCTGCCAGGTCTTCCTTTAGTTTATAAAATTATGGGTGAATAGTTTAAAATCGTTCGAATACCGATTACAATGCGAGGAGTCTCTTGCAGTGACAAAAGAACTTTCTGTACGGAGTCCAGATTTGTAAGAGTGACTCCAAATAATTAAATACAATCAGAAATATAAATAAACTTATACAAATCTTGTTAAAGACTGTACGTATCTTTTAGCGATATTTGTCTGATCGGTAAGTCAGCATGAATGATGTCTCTTTTCAATTCTTTTCTAGAAACGTTCTATATTTTGAATTCAAAAGTTTCGTCCAGCCATTAAATACAATCTTTGTATACGGCCTTCTTATTTTATATATAGATATATGAACGTAAAAGAAGTTTTTCATAAATAATAAATGACCTAAAGACTTAAAGAAAGCGACCGAAAACACAATAAATGAATTAATGAGGAAACAATTAAGGTAAAATAAATAAATAATTAAAAATATATAGGTATTGGATATTTAATATTTTGATGAAATAAATAATTAAAAAATAAAAATGATTGATAAAAAATCATTACAGACTGTAAAATTAAGTGAAAACGTGGAAATTATGACTTTAAAATTATAAAGATGCTGAAGAAGTTTCATAACTGAAAATTCTACTACAATCAACTTTGCACATAATACTTTTAACATTAGTTTTATTTATTGAACGATAACGTCACATGTAATTATATGACCATAATTCCATATTTTTATGACGTTTTAATATTATTTTTACTAACTTGGCTCCCGTGGATGGTATATATATATGTCAATTTAACGTACATTCTTGTGATTCTTGTGACGTCCGAGAGGCAAAGGTTTAAATCACTTATAAGTATTAATTCATTATTACACATTTCAGCATAAAAAGTGTTTAGACAATTTTCCAAACTTATCTACTCCCGGATTCTATAATGTATTATGCATGGAGTTACGCATGTACGGCGAAACTATACATAAATTTTAAACAATGAAGCAGTATATATAGCTGAGGGTGATTTTAAGCTGGCAATACTACAGTTTTCGCCAAATGGCTTTCGCAGTGCGTGTTGATAATTTTATTAATGTTAATGAATATAGTGCGTAGAACTATGTAAAAAATTACGTAACAGATGACAATTTGGTGCCACAAAAAAAAGTTTAAACAGGTTTTAAAAAAGTGGTAACGTACCGTGTGGGATATCAAATAAAGGGCTTAATCAGCACACAACAAAAACATAATTTGTACTTTTCAGAGCGCGATATTTTTCGTACTCAGGTTTTTTTTTCTAGTATATAATATGGCCATTATTCATGTTATTACGACTGTAGAACAATGATAACAAATAAGTATGCCCGTTGAACATTTATAATTTAACGGTGAATATTTTCTTGTTTTATAGTGCTCGTGCTACTTCGATTTTTAAAACAAAGTCCACGTATATTGACGTCAATGAATGATATATGTATAAATATATCGGGAGTATACATAAGTTTGTTATACGGAAAAATGTCACGAAGATAAAAAGGTCCAATACCTCGGAAGCTGGAATATGACAGGCGTACACAATAGCGCTACGGAGTAACATGGGGCGGGCATTGTCGAGAACACCCGACCGGAACACTTTGACTGTGACACGCATTGTCAACCGCGTTCACGGGGTATATAGAATTTGTTATATTCGTCTGTTTACATATTATAAGCTACTCATTCATATAAACTACCATAAATCTTGTGTATTACACGTAATGTGACGTAATGTGTGTTATACACACACTTGATAACTTGGATAGTGAACAAATAGATGAGAAAAAGAAAAAACAAGACTTTAACGTTTTTTTTTCTTTCGATCTGACTATACTGTTAGCCTTAGGGGCCTTGGAGCCTTTTCGGCTTTTACAGCTTCACCAGGCTTGAAGACTTTGGCTCTAGATTAATGATTAGTTTCCGCTGTACTAGGAGCGTAGATTATTTTGGAGCGTGGATTTAAAACGGCTTACGAGTTCGACAATTTTTAAATAAGAATTTAAAAAATCTTCTACCACATATTTGAGAAAAAGGTCTTCTACAATATATTTTAAACATATGTGCAGGATTTTCACAAATATAATTAATTAAATAACATCTACCTGATCCGTACAAATATTTTGTTTATTATAAAATGTAAACAGTCTATATAAAAGCTGTCATGTTAGTTAAAAATATTGATAATAGATGACGCCTTGACCATATTTTCATTAACATCAACAGATATCACTCCGAATGAAAAGCTCTTTAGATTTTATTCTTTTAACTAAAACACTAATTTTTAAGTATTTGTTTCCTCAATATCAGGTAACATAAGCTTTAAAATTAAGTTTGAATTATTAATTTTGATGAAGAGCCAACGGACATATGGCGATGTCAGTAAAAACACCTTTGCGAAATAATATATAAAATCTTTATCAATCTTATTATGCATATATTCAACTTGCATATAACAATTTCGCAAAGTTGTAGTTCAAGCATGAATTATTCAACTCATATGAAATCCACTCTTATCATCACAATTGATATTCAAACGTATTCCTCAATTATTAAGATACTTAATACAAAAATAAAAATAAACGAGTAGTAGTCTACAAGTAAAACAAAGAGGAAAATATTCTGATCAACCTAATATTTATGTTATCGACGAACTAACTTCATTAATAGCCTCGCGGATACACGGTTCGTCCATTTACAATGACATTTTGTTAATGGTCCACCAGGTCGGACATGAATGTGGAACAACTTACAAAAAATATATATTATTTCGGACAAGATCGTATGCATCGACTTGGAAAACACCACTACCAAGTTTTTTCAAATGTAAATTACTATCACGGTTTTTGTTTCATATTTTCCTTTTAAGTTCATTATATATACTACTTACTACCATGAAATTTTTCACATACCCAAAAATAACCATTTAAGCTGGCAGGAGGTGGGGACACTTGACTCTAACAAAAATTAGCCCTTTAAAGCTTCATTTTATAAGTTGATTGACTATTACTCGGTAACAGGAAAAACCTACTTACCTTTGATAGTTTTTCTTTTAACTACATTATATATACTACTACCATGAATTTCTCACATATCCAAACACAAACATTTATGGAGGAGGGGGGGGACAATTACCTCTAACAAAAATTAGCACTTTATATTTAATATTTCGCACTTAATATTTCGCAAATGGAGCCTTGAATCGAAAAATGGTTTTCACAGATCCACAATATTTTTGAAGGACCGTTCCAACGACACCCTACACGAAGTGATAGACGAGATTAAAATAATTCCCACTTTACGTGCTGGGGAGGTACCCTAAATATTTTTTTAATTTTATCACTTTGTCCGTATGATTAATATGCCCATACGAAATTACAGTTTGCTTCTCTAAGCCGGGACAGATAGACGGCCATACCAAAACTATAACCCTAAACATGAAATGATTATTTTGGATTACAATTTGGATAATAATTTTTTTAAGAATGTTTAGTAATAAACCGTAGTTTTAGTATTTAGTTTTAGTATTTAGTAATAAAAAATTAAAAGTTACCCCCATGAAAATGGAAAATTTGGGGAAAACTGAAACTGTTTTTTTTATGAACTCAATTAACAACACCATAAGTTTTGATTCGAACAATGGATAGGCGTAATTGTTATTGTGTTTTGTTCGTTATGGTTCTGGAATAGTTTTCAGGAAAAACATCTGAATAGGTGGCGCTGTCATCGAGTTATTGACTATTGGAACGTCTGCAGGGCCAGCTATTCCTTAATAAATAAAATATTTTATTACTAACATAAAATACAAAAAGGGCTTTCGTATTCGTAAGGGTTCAATCATTTTTGACCCTATATCATCTTAACCAAACTAATTTGTAATTTTAAGAGTGATAGAATCCCTGAAAGCTTCTACTGCGGAAGCCGTCACACCTATATTTGCCCCGAAGCAGTACTGGTACACGAGGCGTTCCAATTCAGTCCTCAGGAGCAACTTATTAATTACAGACCTCAGTTGCGACTCAGGTCTTTCTCAAACTGGCTATAAATAGCTATTAGCTACTTAAGGTGACGTGGTCAGCATACTTTTTACTTTCGTGACGTCTCGATGAAAAATATCTCCAGGGTATACTGAAGAACAATATGCCAAATTAAGTAAATAGACACAGTTGAAGGCACAACAGATGTAGACAGTATAAATCGCGGTGCTCAGCTGTTTTCTCTCGGAACGATATAATTTTCCGTGTTATTGAGCTGCGCTACGCCCAACAACGTTCCTGTTGACATTTCTGTTTATATGACAACATCTTCCATCAAGCTTGTTTGCCGGCGTGTCAGTTTACAAGAAGTATTGAATTAAACGATGCAATTTGTAGCAATTCGCTGACCGTAGAATTATTTCAACTTGGAAGTTATACATATCTTACTTAACTTCAATATGATATGTAACTAACGTAATCAGTAGCTTCTTGGGATGAGTGGATTTTCACTTATTTATACGATGTTACAATATTTTAGGTTTTTTATTTTTCAAGTTGTTTTGTGTCAAAACTTTCTAGAGAAGTTTTTTGTCTACTCTCTTGCTGTCGCAATATTTTTCTCACTTCGTTGACCTTCAACACGATGTACACAGTTTTATGATGAATAATGGAAGTACAGTCTAGTCAAGAAGAATAAGTACACAATTATCTTGCGGTTTTATTATAACAACCTACATATTATACTCGTATTATCAATCTGAATATATTTTGATGTCAATAATAATTGAATCCAGCAGATAATAGACTGGTAGCATAATAATAGTAAGTAACAATTAAAGATCAAAATAATCATTTATTATTTGAGATTTGACAAATTTAAAGTCCGTATGTACACAGAAGTAAAGTGATGGCCGGATTTGTTCCGCTTATTTCCGGCACCACGTTCGGAAACACCGTCCGTCCGTCGGACAAAGTCGCGACGCAATGCGACGTTCGGATATTTCCGGAAACATCATAGACGTTTAATTCGAATCTAGTTTTTAAATATCAAACAATTGAATTAATAATGTACTTCTGCTTGATATTTGTAATAGGAGTGATTGATTGATGTGAGTGATTTGTCAAGTTGAAAATCTGTCGCCAAGCACCAATAGGTGTGTTCCAGCAGCTGCACTTGAGAGGCAGGCTTCCACATTTTTTACCGTGTTATCATCTTGGGCCACATCGTCACTTAAAATAAGGTTAGATTGTGGCCACTATGTCAAATCTACGGGTATAACAATTCCTGAGGTCAAATGTAAAACAAACAGTTATTCTGATGTTAATTGACGATGCTGGCAAAGATGTTGAATCTAGAAAGGAAACTGACACATTACTACCGCTTAAATAGGCCTATAGGTTCCTTAAATAGATCTTCAACTTAAGAATGGTAGTTAAACACCACTTGCAGTGTAAAGGGGATCGAATTACATCTAAGACTGAAGACACCAAAGCCAACCTAAACTGCACTTGGTACATCCCGCTGAGTAACAAACAAGTTTTAAAGCCCGATTGGGTAGTGACCACCATATATATGGTGAAAAGCCTGTCATTATGATTCGCTTATACGCACCGCATTTCAGTATCAACCGTTAAATATCGATTTCATATTTACGCAGGCCGACATGACAACGGCGACCACCGATGGATTGTCGATACCTCAGTGGCCACTACTGTTTCTGGTTTAAACTGTGCTTACTATTAGGAACAGTTCTCACATTTTTCCGTGCTACTATAGAAAAAAATATCCTATCGTTTCATCAAAACGATCCTTCACCGAAAGCTCAGCCTACAAAAAACTAATTATTATTAACTTAGGTAATTTTGAATGGTAGCTTTTGAACATCTTAGATTTTTTTAAAGCACTTTATTATTGTTAACATATAGGTCCGGTGTCCCGGTTCCGACTAGTTGTAAGTTGTTAAGCGATTTGTAACACACAACGTGAAATAGAAACGATTCGTCACACGTATTGTAATGAACTATTCGGTTACAATACTCTGACTACGAACTTGAGACGATCTCAAAATGAAAGAATTAAAACAATATTTAGGCAATACAGATTCTTCAGGCATAACCATAGTTAATCTGATTTAGTTTCACTTTTATACTATTACTACTATATATGAATACATAACGAAACAAAAAACTAAAAACTAATATGTATTTTCTTGTTTTTGTCCTTACACCACGCAAAGTGGGGTCGGCAAAATATTATCTTCCACTCTCCTCTATCAACTGTCAACTCTGTCCTATGTCAACTGTATATGTATATACACATATCTTTCTCACACGCTCCATTCACAGCTGTTCGGTCTTTCTCTATTCCATTATAAGTCCACCTCCAAACTTTAAATTAAAAAAAAAAACTTAAAATTGTGTGTCCAAATATATTTTAATCGCGACTATAATGTATGTAATATTAACACATGTTTCCAATATTTATCAATAAATTTATCCAGCTATTTATCTATCAGAGACATCGTATGGTTAGATGAATAACAATTTGTGCATGATCGTACGTTCCGCTTTCTACGATTACTCCACACAGAGTATGGCCGTTGTTCACATATTTTTCCCGATCTACGCTGTTGGCCTGAAGGGTTTTATACCTTCAGAAGGGTGCCAAAGTGGTCAAACATCGACTTGCGCTATTGTTGTGCAATTGGATCTAACTACCCATTCGATCCAACTAACATTTTTTATAGTAGCTCGGCACATTGACTGTACTGTCCCTGATGGTAAGCACAGTACAATCCAAATACAACGGCGACCACCGACAGATCGAAATCCATCGGCGGCAATTATACATATACATATTTAAGAGTTCGTGTAACTATATGTATTTAGTTTACCTACTAATTGTTTTTTCGTATCTATTCCTTTATTTCTACTTATTCGATTAAAATCGACGCGAGTTCGAATGTCTGCAATAACCTTAAGAAAAAAATTGTGATGAAATCATAGCTTGGTGGTAGGACATTTTCTACAAATCAGCCTGGATACCTACCCGCTCAAGTTGAAAATCTGTCGCCAAACACATATAGATGATGTATTCCGGCAGCTGCACTTGTGAGCCATTCGCCCCACTAGGCTTAGCGTGTTACCATATTGCGCTACATAATCACTTAACATCGGGTAAGATTGTGGCCACATAATAATAAGGAAGGCATATCAAAATATCTCACGTTAATAAACACTGTTTCATAATTATATTACTAAATGACTTGTTACTTCTTAAGTTCTCAGTTTTCAAAGTTCACATTTCTTTACCTTAGAAACATAATGATGTAAATCAGAACAAATTAGTTTTAACTTACGGCCTTATCATTCTGAGACAGAGAAATGTATACGATTTTGAGTACTTCCTCGATTGTTCTACGAATAGTTGAACAACAGTGCCCACACGAACCGCCATTTCTACCATTAATGAATATCAATATTATAATGTTATTCATTCTAATACCCGCACGCCTTGTGAATCGTTAAATTGTTTATGGCGGACGGGTTCACAGAATCCTGTCTTTTACGTGAAACTGTTGTAATGATATTATTATGGTCATCGTTGAGTCGTAGAGCGCTTGGAGCCTGTGCCTAAGATTTCAGATTATGAAATCATAGATTGGTCGTTCCTCGTGGAACAAGGCTAACAAATATTTCAATGGACCACTTGTAATATCATGTAGAATTGGAAATAGTTTCGTGTTTTGTAATGCTTTTAGTATAATAAATTTCCTAAGTACATTACGGATTTGCCGGTCAGTAAGTTCAAGTATAATTTATATACTTATTTATTTTATAATTATTTATTATGTAAAGCAAATTTTATCCTCGAAATGGTATTGGGTGATTATTATATAAATGACAATGATATCTGGAAGTGGATGTATAGAGAGGGATCTCTAAACATCCACTAATAACAAAAATAACTTCGATAACAACGGTGAACATTTCTGATGGTAAACAAAAATTTGATAAATCCGATCGAGTTTCATACTGGCTCCTCTCGATGACTTAGAGGTTTCCAGAACCGGTAGTAGTGTTTTGAAATTAACAAGTCCGCCGCTAAAATTAAAGTAGCTTAAGTTACTCTTTATATCATTAGCTATGCCAGTGAAAGTACCGTCAAAATCGGTCCAATCGTTTCGCCGCGCCGCGCCAGTGGAGAGTTTGTCGAATCAATTTAGCACGGGTGAAACTGTGGGGCACAGCTAGTAAAATATACAGACCATTTTTATATCATAGAAATAGAAAAATAAAATTAATGTGATTTTAAGTGGTGATTGCAGCCAAACGCCATCTAAACACAAAAAGGCACAAACAGGATTACGGATAGGACATCTTTATTTTGGAATTCCTCCAACATTGCAAAGGTGCTGTGACATTTTTTTTTAAATTACTCTGAAGCGATCAGGATTAGGCAAAAGCAAGAAATAGTTTTGACTACATTTAAGCTTATTTTTACTAGCTGGTGCAAGCGAGCTTCGCAAGGGTCTTTAAAAAAAAATTATATACCCGGGAGTGTGTTTTACGGTTTAAAACTTTGGTAAATAAAATAAGCTATGAGCTGAAGTAAAAAAGGAGTGAACTTTGTTTTTCTACCTACCTATACTATTGAATCATCACTAATGGTTACATTTATCTGGAAAAATCATGATACTAAGACACCATAGACATGAATAGCATAACGTATTAAAGTTGCTCTTCCAAAACTAAATTTAAAATTCTCCGTAAATTGAAAACTGATCCGATTCGAGAAATTCAAAACAATCAACACTATTCCAAATAGCGCATTCCTATAAACGTATAAACAATTATACTACGAAATCGATCCGAAGCAACGCATTACCTCCATTTATCGACTGACGCTGCATACTAAGGAAGGAACCTGCTAAGGAAGAATATCCGCTCGTTACGTTCCTTGAGAGAGACACTTCAACCGAAGACTCGAGCCTACCGATCTTACTCTGAACTATTGCAGCGACGTATGCAAATCATTTAATTCCAATAACTACTTAATCAAACTTTGCCTCAAAACACTTCATAAAAAAGTGTAACACAAGCGAGAAATCCGAGTGTAGACTTAGAATAAAATTAACGAGTACACAAATATTGACATAGTTAAGATTCACAATAAACTTTTTCAACCCTTAATCATCCACTGCTAAGCATAGGCATCTCTTTTTGTACGCCTTAGCTAATCTAATTCCGGTCTGTACCCACGATTATATCAATATAATCATCCTAACGAGCTTGTGGATGTCCGATCAATCCATCAACATTTTGTTTACTTCCCATCTTCAGCTATTTGTGCTGAAATACTATAGTAGTAGTTTGTAGTAAGAATCAAACTAGTAGGTAAACGCTTACAACTATGTATACTATAAAACTAACAAAGTTACTTTAAAAATATGTTTAAATAGTTTAAAAAACTAAAAACACGCTTTAACGCTTTGAAGCAATGATGGCTCAGTGGTAGTGGTAGTGGTATTTTGGCTCTTACCTACAAATAATAATCCTATACGGTGATTCCACGTATCACAAGTTGTTACAGGAGTATCCTGATATAATGCGGCCAATTTGTAATCCACAGGATCGTAAATGAAAGCACAAAACGAAGCATTTTATCAGGACGACTCCTGGGCAACCTGTGTTTGCAAGATCCAGATGAATAGCACCTGATCACTTCAAAATAGTGAAACAGGAATTTGAAGATATAGAATGCACTAGAATCGAAGTCTGAAAGTTCTTGGTCATCGCCACTTCATTTAGTGCCTAAGAAGCACAAAGATTGGCTCCCTTGCGATGATTACCCATCGAGCACTAAACGAACGCACAGTTCTGGATGGACATCTAGTACGTCATGTAGTCGATTTCTCGCACAACTTTATCAATTGTAAAGTTTTTAGTAAATTAGATTTAGTATCACGCCGCAGGCATGGAACAAAAGTGTGGTGATACTCTTCTTCAAAAAGGGTGACAATACCCTATTGAAGAATTATAGGCCCATCTCACTTTTGAGCCATGTTTATAAGCTGTTTTCGAGAGTTATTACGAACCGTCTCGCTCGCAAGTTCGACGACTTCCAGCCTCCCGAACAAGCCGGTTCCCGAAAAGCTAAAGTACCGTAGTACCACATACACGCATTAGGGCAGGTTATACAGAAGACCGAAGAGTATAATCTACCCCTTTGTTTAGCGTTTGTGGACTACGAGAAAGCCTTCGATTCGAATGAGACCTGGGCTGTACTACAGTCTCTCCAGCGGATTTTATTTTCAATATTTTTGAATTCGGGCTCGAAGCTCATGTATATTAAATTCAATTAATAGAATACTATTATAATTTATCAGTGCCTTTTTATGAAAAAATTAATCATAGACTACGCAACGTAGGGATAAAATTTCAAAATTTTAATTTTTAAAAGTACACCCTAGAATGTATAAGTTTATTTATTTCTCTATACTTATCTACCTTCACACAAAACAGAAGAGTGGTAGAATCTGCGCAAGAGTCGACTGCCAAAGCATCCCTACCCACCACGCCCATTTCTGAAACAAAGCAACAGTGCTCAAGTTGCTGTGTTGCGGTTCGAACGATGCGGTTTACAACACACAAAAGCACAAGGAGACGTTCCAAATCAGTCCTCAGGGCAAGCAACCATGTAATGATTGATTTTCAATCATTTTCATTATATATTAATATTACCTTTAGTTATTTTCTCATTTAGTCCTTGTTTTTTATATATTTTTGTGAAGTGAAGGTTCGTCCATGAATTCGAATTCGAAAAGAATTTCGTCCATGTAGGTACTCAATTTAAATAATGGTACATTACTTATAATAAATTATTGTCAATTCCATAATTCCTATAAGATACTAACTTCATCGAGCTTTTTCGACCTTTCGTACTTAAGAACAGCCTGACCTACCAATATCTGACCTATAAGACATCAAGTTTCTCAAGATTGTATGAGGATTTGAATCTAGGTAATTTTATTTTATATCTAATTAAATTTAATTTCAGTTTTAGCCAGTTTTAGAATTTCATTTCATCACCCTTTCTACATTACTTTCGAATTCTAAATCTAATCAATTGTCCACACGACAACCTAATAAGATTGCTTCTGGAGTGTGGTCATTTTGAAGTTGATTACACATCTATAAGAGTGCAATAACCAGATAGCAGCAGCTGGATTTCATGACATAAAAAGAAAATTGTGCTGCAGTCGTAATAAAAATTTCTACTATTGCACCGACCAAAGGCTTCGAATCCCAATTAGCGGAATTTTAATTTTATTTAGATTTTAGCGTTTGATCAATCTATTCTAATATTATTTGAATATGGAGCGGAAGATGAACACCCGCTACGCCTAGAAACGGGATTATACAAAGAAATAACTATATCAATGCAACGTTTCAACAATTTCGTTGTTTTCTAGCCAATACATAGCCTATCTATACCAACAGCAATGGTCCAACGCTTTATCGAAAACAAGACATCATGACCTCAATCCTGTTATGACGAGGACAGCCCGCATTATTATTATAAGCACACGCGAACACGGAACTAACACTTGTATCGCACGTGCGGGTTACCGGGAATCGAACTAGGGACCCTCCACGGTGTTCGAATTAAAGTACCTAATCTTTTACGACCGTGTCGTGAACCGTACGACCGATACGCGATAATCTTGTACGATAGCTTGGAAAGATGCGTACTTTTTTTAATTGTTAAGGCCACTGGATATTCGTCCTTTAAGCTTAACTTTGTATTATTTTTCCGATTTTTAAACTTCTTCTTTTTATTTCACGGCAACACTATTCATCCACAATTCTGCTAACGTCACGTGAATACTTTTTTAAATATTATTCTTGTAATCTTCAAATATATAGGTATATTTATTAAGATGATAGCTACCTTTTCTTAAACTGTCAAGAGAGCTATCCAAGTATCCCCTCACACTTCTGCCAGCTGTTTTTGGATATGCAAAAAAATTAAATAATATATATATATATATATATATATATCATGAAGTAGAAAGTAAAACTATCAGAGGTAAGTAAGTTATACAATTTAACGAGTAATAGTCAATCAACTTATAAAATTCACTTAGATAAGTAGTTTCGTTTTTTTTTTACTGAATATTACTGAAAGCCCCCTCTCTAAGTCTGCATATTGTGACGGGCAACTATGTTAACCTACACTGCGCGTGGCCTCACACGCACTTGGCAATTTTTTCTTACGAATAAAGATTTATCAAAATTCGAATAGACAAACATTGACTTTAAAATTCCCATATTAACTAGTACTGTTTTTAGGGAATTTAAACCAAAGAAATCGATTATACAAATTTATTGGTTAAAATTTTTAAGGCCATCATTTAAAAAAAAAAGGTCTGTGTGCGATTCACACACGATAGAAGTGAAACTTCATTTTAAAAGACATTTTCTATTTTATTTAAACAGTGTGCAATATACATACACACCGACATTTACTCTCTCGCTCTGGCTCACACAAAGAGGAGAGACCGATGTGCGTTAAACGTTTAACGTCTAAGAACATTTAACGCTTAACGTTTAACGCTTGGAAGTCGCATAAGAAGTTTCACTTCAAAAAATATACATATTTTTATATTTCGAAGTTCTTCTTTTGGCATGGGTAGTGGTGGTATGGTAGTAAAATTAAGACCGGCGCGTGTATCATCTCTGGCCTCAAGAGCGGCATTTTAATCAAATTAAAATAATGTTTGTTTATACAACGTTAAATTAATTATAACCCAATTTAAAAAGTCAGTAAAATTAATTCACATTATCATTGATGGCCAAATTCAAAATGTTGTTGGCACGCGGGATAATCTTTTCGAGTTATTTGTCTTTTGTTACGAGTACGTCAGAAAAGTATAACTTCTTACGTAGATACGATATATTTTTTTATATTTAAATAGCTTATATATAAAAATACAATATAAAAATTGGAATTCGACTAACAAAAAATATTCCGATTATAAAATGTATTTACGGTAACACGATAAGTCCGTTAACCGCAAACTACAACAGCTGTCATATAGAACGAATAAAAAAATGTTAATATCTTTTTTTGGAACTTTCTAAGGTTTCCGTTATCGATACTCGACTCGATTATTAGTATCGAGTTGCAGCGAGTTAACGAGGAAAATAATATTCGAGACTGGCCGCCGGTGTCGCGTGACGGGAATTAGGAAAAAATAATCTGTAATGTATACCGCGGGCACGGGTACATACCGTATTATGTTGTTGGTGCGAGGCACAGATAAGTATGTGGTGCAAGGTATGAACAATAGGCGTAAAGCAAAATATGAATTTATTATTATTTTTATCGTTTAAATTCGGATGTTAATTCATGAAAACGCACATGGTGTATATATATAAAAGCGAAATCACACTCATCACGAGATGTCCGAAACTATAGGTCCGATTGACTTGAAATTTACCATAGCAATCCAGACGCTCACTCGGAAATTCAACCACTAAGGGTGTAAAATAGGGGTTGAAAATTTGTATGGAGTGGGTGAAACTTTTGACTTGAAATTTTGTATCTGCTTATAATGAAACACATGTATCAGAATTGTTAATAATATGAGCAAATATAAAATTACGGGTTGTAAATAATTATTGCGTAACAAACGCGGGTACCTTACAATCTTATGTTTTTTTTTCCAAGTTTATATAATACTAGCGGTGCGCCCACTACTCCACATGCGTTTATTACGTAGTAATTATTTACATCATGAAATTTAATTTTTATAAATATTATTGACAATTCAAATAGCTTATCAATTGAGAAATTACATATACTTCCTGTGTATAATTGTATCAAAATCGGTTGAGAACTTTATTGTACGATGCGTAAATGTATTATTTACGATTCTATAGTCTTTCAATCAGACTTCAATCAGTCTTTAAATGAGTCTTTCAATTTTATTAGAATCAGCTGACAATTGATGAAAATTTAATTTTTAATCATTTTTTCTTTACAATTTTTAAACGTTGTATTGAAAATTGTTATAGGTCATCAATAATTGAATAACATACTTCCCGTATATAATATCGGTTAAGAATTAATATTACTATTGTTTTTACAGGTTCTGAAAGTATTATTGAAAATTCTTACAGCATATCAATTGTCCAATGACATAAGCTTCCCGTGTACAAAATTTCACAAGAATTGTTTAAGTCGTTTTTGAGTTAAATCCGGGCATACAAATAGACAAAAAAAAAGTGTATATTCACTATCCTGTGTATATAGGATGTTAATTGTGAAATTTGGAAACAATAATAAATGTACAGACAAAACTACAAATTTACTATTTACAAGAATTTGATAATTACACAAAAAACACTACGTCCTTTTCTTTCAGTACGACTACAACTGACTCTCAAAAAATTTACACAACCAGATGCAAACCTCGGCATCGTAATCTACCTACATAGGGAATAATAAAATTGCCCGGACAATATTTAAATGCAATATATAATTTTACACTATACCGGAAACAAATTTTCGATATCTGACCAAATCTTATACGATAATCACGCACGAATTTTTACGTGATTGTATATTTTTATACTATCCGTATATACAATCCGTTAGTGATTGTGTAACTTCTAAACCGCTTATTTGTTGTAATGGTTTACAGTTATGTTAAGCTCCGAGAGGTGACGCTATTGTCGTTATTAACAAGATCAAGATCAAATATTTGGAGATCAAACTGACTCGCATTCACAATATGTGCTGAATTAGTATCAAAATGAAAATCACAAAGTTTGAACTCATAACCTATATAACCCATGGGTGGCGCTGTGACCCAAATATTAAATACTGGAAAGGGCAGGATAAAGTCTACCGGCTCACTTAATTATTGATATAAAATAATACATACAACCTTTATTTATTGAAATAACAGCAGTATAGTATTAATTCAAACACAGAATACCTGTCAAAAAATGCAATGCCATTTCAAACTGAGAATCAAATGAACCTATGATATCAAAGAAAGATGCTACTGATAACAGATATCTCATAGGTTCATAAAATCAATATTACTCCAGGATCGATGACTCAAATGTTATTATAATTCATAATATAAGAAACTATATTACTATACTCCTATACCTATACTCCTACAAACAAACAAACTTTGTCTCTGTAATAATAGTAATAACGGAATCTACCCGTTATATCGCCGAAAACTGCTCACTTAGGCGGCACCTCATTATTTTTTTCTATGAAGACAATTTTGACACGGTATCAGGTGTTTGATGGGTTTTACAACGAATTCGACGCGAAACGTGATTTTTTTAAGTTATGAACTCTTTTAACTTTTTCAATCCTCAACATCATGAATTGAATTTCTCAGTTGAATTAATTTCGCATTATATTCATTTTATTGCTATCGATTTTTGTTATAAAAATGAGTTGATTTCATTGTAATGTTAGTAAGAGAGAATAGGTTTTATATTTCTTAATAAGATTAATATTGCTGATCGAAGATAAAAATATAAATAAATAATACTAATAAATTTTTGATAATTATTTTCTAATGATCAAGTTATCATTATCTGTCTTCTTATATAAGGACTTATTTATTTTAAATTACAGCTTAAAGGATGTAATTAAAAGTAATGAGTAAAACCTTACTATTTGAGACAAAAAACAATTTCAAGTTTCAGGATTCAAACAGATTGTAAAACTTCTTATGAATAGTAATAATACAGTTTCTAGTTAAATTAGGTGTTTGCAATGTGGACCCGTTTTTATGAGCTTTGTATTCAGTTATATGTTACCCTATTAAAATGATTTACTAGAAAATAACCCTTTGGCTCTCAACGTCATACAAAATTCGCGTAAAATTGGCATTAATGTCACCAATGGAAATCAAATTATTAATACTTTTTTACCTAAAAAACCTAACTAATTTTGTAATCACATTAAAAAGTTAACTGTGGTAGATATAATTATTTTTATCGTAGCTACATGATAAATGTTTTGCATAATCAATGCAATTTGAAAAGCAATTTTTATAATGAAATCCTTAAAAGCCAAGTAAAAGGAATTCAAATGTTTCGAAGTATTAACCAACATTGAAATGTTCTCTTTAGGGTTAGATTAAACACAAACAAGAAGATTTACATAGAAGGTTGATGTCCGACAGGCGGCCGATCGTAAAACACCAAGCCCAATCTCAGTTCACAAAATTAAAGAAGAAATCTGTTGTGTCGTCACTAAAGTAACACTAAAGAAGACAATTTAAAAGTTCACTTGCAACTTATATAGTGCACGAGACAGAAAAGTTTTTTTTTTGACGATATAGAAACAAGTATTAATTTATTAATAACATTACCTATTTTTCTAAAAAATAGCTAGTCTTGCTTGATTACGCGCGTACATATGTGTTACCTTATTCATCTTCTTTTTTTTTCTCAGTCCAAGTAGCTTTATTCTGTATTTATTTGCGTCAGAAATGATGCATTGAAAACATTACTTATATTACGTACTACAACTTAACTCTGAAATTTTACTTTCGTAGTTCTCAAAGAAGTTTCACTTCAAGAGTCCAAATAATTTGAACACGCTTTTCTTATTGTGTTATTTTAAAATAAATCGGGTAGGTAAGCCTGTACTCGAAAACAAAACAATAGGTATCGAGCGTTAAAGATTAAAACTGTCCAAAAACGGACGTTCAACCGCTTTGAAACGAATAAAGGGGCCACAACTACACACGCAGCAACCGCAGCGACAGTCGTAGCCTCCCGTAGCGTTTATTGGAAAAGTTCTGTTTTAAAATCTTGGTATAATTAATGGGATGCAGCGATTACCTCATTAATCACTCATTACCTCATCATTAATTAATTCATACAATACCAATAATAAATCAATTAAATGTCAGTGTAAACAATTGGGCCGCCGTAACTCGTAGGGTCAAAATCAGGTTACAAGAAACAAATTTTAACTGCAAAAACATATTCAAACTTATTATAACTCAAAATGTTTATAATCTAATCTAGTACATATTATAAATGCAAGATAAATTTGTTTGTTCATCAATCAAACTCAAATGGGTGAAAGGATTGTAATAAAATTTGGCATAGAAGACGATTATGTTATGGAATAGCACAAAGAATGCTTTTATAATGAAAAAAATATATACGCCCAGCGAATTGAGCAGGCAGCGGCTAATATCATATAAGTTAATTGATTTTGATTATTTATTTTTGAGTAATGCTCTGTAGAAATCAATAAGGATTAACAATAATTGGTACAAAGAAACTAAACAATTAAATACATTATAATTTGTACTAAAACAATTTTTTATCGCTCTCAGTGCATTGATTATGCCACACGTGGAATATGCAAGGAATGCACCTTACCCGGCTTTCAATTTGAACACTTATTATTTGACCACCGTTGGCTTCTAACAGATATTACTCTGTTTCCTTATTTTTAGTTATATCTAATGATACTATAAAAGTATGTTTTCACATCAACAGATATAAAAACAATAAAGGTAGAAATTTTTCTATAATAATGATATACATACACTACATTATACAAGGTGTTACTTGTACCGTGTTTTAGACACACGAGTAGTAAGACTAATAAAAGTTTTTTTAGGCAATAGTGTTAGGTTCTATAATAAGCACATTACTGATTTGCCAGACAATGAGTTCAAGGACCAAGTCAAGCCGGTTTTACTGTCAAAGGGTTATTTATTCTAGGGTGGATTATTAATTAATTATATAGTTAAACAAATGAATAAAAAAAGATAAGCCTGATTAAGTTTCTTGCCGGTTCTTCTCGATGATTAGGATGTTTTTTGAACCGGTAGTAGTATGGTTAGTGTTTGTCGTTCATAAGTGCCTTCTTAGGGCCTAAATTGAATAAACTACTATTTTATTTTGATTGAAATAGTGAATTATAAATATTAAGCAGAAGTTATGCAATTTTGTGTGTAAATGTTTTCTTATAATATTTTTAAAAGTTCATCCAATGGAAAGTGAAGTCAAGAACAAAGGCTCAGCTCCGCAATTCTGTCCTTCGGGAATTCCAATTTGAAACTGAAATAAATATTTTTGGCCTAATCTTATCAAATCAGAACATGCTTTTAGTGGCTTTATTAACTATGTTTTTATGGTTATTGACATTTTTTTCTAATCTTCAAAGATCGCTCTAATAAGATGGTGGCTCCCTTATTTGAACTGTATAGGGAGTTTTTGTGGCAACTCAAAATGCATACCTCCGGCTATTATATGTAATTGTTTTCAATTGTTTTATATATATATATATACTATATGTTAACTCAGTATATTGACTGTACTGTCCCTGGTGGTAAGCACAGTAGATTCAAACACAACGGCGACCACAAAGAGGTCTAAATCCCTCGACGGTCGCCGCCGTCATACCGGCCTGCATAAATATATCTTCACGTTATGCTTAAAAGACTCGATGTCGTAAAAAGGAGGGAACACATTAAGCCAGGAGTTGGTTCCAGGTACGAAATAGATAAGTCATGGACAACTTTTTTAGCCAAGATGGAGGTTACCGTAAAACTGTAACTGCGAACCTCACCGCGGGTTATTCTGTTGTGAAAAGGAGGGATAGGAGTTAGATTAGAACACTCACCGTTATACAGATGGTAGAATACGCTAAGCGAGGCGTATTCCTGCGCAGCGAAGCGGCTCGATGTATTTAGTAATGGATGCGTCATTAACAATGCAAAATAAAGAAACTATATCACACACAATATTATCAATCTATCTATCTATGTTTAATCTATATAAATAAAATGATTAAGGTATGCCGTAATGCGCGCATCACGCAAAAACTACTGGATAGATATTGAACATTTTTTTTTGTTTATTTTACTCCTTAGATAATCTTATAATTGGTCCTTATCTAAAAAAAACACGATATATTCATTAAAAAAAGTTGTTAAAGTTTTAAGAAACTACGACTCTTATAAGCACTACGCGTTCACTGATGTGCATAAAATATATTGTTAATATATAAACACCGCAGTCGAAGTCGCGGGTACCAAAATTGAAATAAAACCACCACATGACAGATCAATATCCCGCCAAAATCTGTTTAATTATTTTTTTTTTTTTTGTAATTATTAAGGTCCTTGGATACTCGTCCTTTAAGCCAAACTTCGTACTATTCTGTAATCTTCAAACATTCTCTAAAAAGATGGCGGCCCACTTGTTAAATAGTTATTAATTGTAATCCACTTCACTTGTGCACAACAACCAAACTAGATCACGTAAAATTCCGCCAAAATTGCATAATATAGGGCCAAATCACATCAGTTTATGAATTAAAATAAAAACCACCAAATGGCACTTCAAGTTACCGCCAGAAAACTGTTGAACTATGTAAAACCATCGATGGTGCCATACATTATTTCCACGTATATCTTACGTTTTTTCAGCATAGGTACGTTAGTCACCTTTCCAAACAATTGATATTTAAATATCTACGAAAAAAAACTTTCTAAATTAAAACAATAGAAACCGTATGACAAAAAAGAACAAAATTAAACATAAACTTAAAAAAAGAAACTTTGCTAAAAATTCTTCAAAGGAACAAAGTTAAATAATAAGATATAATGAATTCCCAGACTTAATTAGCACAGTTTCGCAAAGTGAAAGTTTACCGAAATCCCGGGGATTCGCAGCTGATCTACGATAACTTTTTAATTACGACACCCACGCGTGGGGAGGTATAATTAATAAATTTTGTAGTCGATTCTTGTTAATTCTACTCGACTCTCCGATCGTAAACACTGTTATCAATTGTAATTTACAATAGTGGTAAAAATGTAAAAGGTAATCAAAGTATAATCTTTCAGACATTTTTATTAATATCGTAATTATTAAGAAACATGCCATTCATTTTACTTATGAATACAGGGGGTGTTCAAGTATTCCGTATTTCAATTATTACCAAATACCAAATAACCAAAACCAAATAACCAAAAATAATCAAATTTTCAATTCCCCCCAAATGATAAAATATAAGGTTTTTAAAAACTAATTACTAAAACTTTAATTTAAAAGATTTTTTTTAATTTCGCGTAGTTTAAAGTCAATTATCACAACAATCATTTATTTCTATTAAAGGAATATGAAAAGAAATACGGTATACCATAAATATAAATATTATTAATGTAGGTATATTATAAATATTGGTTTGAAAACATTTTAATTATTTCACGTACTTACGTAAGATTTGACAGCAAAAGTAAAAGAATAAATCGAACCCCCCCTCCCTCCCACTCCAAAACCTGCTTATGTAATACATACATACATTTCGCTTTATAACAATACTAGCTGTGCCCGCAGCTCCGCTCGCGTGGACTACAGAATGTCTACAAAAATGCTTATTGAGGATGAACTTAGAACATAGATATATGCTTACGCTGACTTTTTTAAGTCTTTTTAATATCCACAATTATGTAGTACATTCATTTGATATATGTATATAAGCGTACGCCATTTAATCACCCCAAAACTTTTTCCAAATTGTTTGATCTTTATCGTCACCGCTTATTTCGCATGTTACTTTATGTAACAAAATATGTCCTATAACATTGCCAGATAACATATCTATGAATTAAAGCAAAAATCATGTAAATCGGATTAGGGATTTTCGCGTTAAAAGAACATAAACAGACAGACAGGCAGATAGAGAGGCGTTCAGTTTTATAATGTGTATAGGTGACCTATTTTTTTTTTTTTGACGTCGGAGTAGCACTTGCCAGTTTCAATTTCGTATTTCCTTCTTCATTTTTATTTTCATTCATTCCTTTATTCTTCGCTTTTTCATTATTTTGCTCTTACACTCTTTCGTACTTTATTTCTTTGTCCTCAGGACTACCTTTTTAGGGTTGCTTTTAAAAGAAACGACACGTCATATTGTTTGCATGTTGTCTAAGATTTTTCTTATATTTTTTTTTCTCGTATTTATTCACTGGCATCAACCATTTTATGATTTAATTCATAAGTAGATAGATTTTTAACGCGAAACAAAGATGTAAGCCTTCACATTTATTAAGAACTATATGTGCCCCATGGTTTCAACGGATGTTAAATTTACTCAGCCAATTCTCCACCTCGCCCCGGCTAATGCACCCGAAATATCAATTTTCATAGATCTATCTTATAAAATGGTTTGATTTCCATAGTAACTTTTAACCCCCTTTTCATCACATGTTTTATTTCCAAAAATCCTTTCTTGTTATTCACCTACAGTGTCAAAGAATCCTGTATACAAATTTTCCTGGTTCTAGCCCCCGTAGTTTGAGCTGTGCGTGGATGCCATTCAGTCAGTCAGTTATACATTTTATATATAGATATAGATTATAATTATAAAATCTATTTCAGAATTCTATAAAATTTTTCTAAAACTACTTTAAAGTTTATATACCTATATACATATCAAATCTAAACACATTCGCATCTTACACTTGGGGTGCCATTACGTAGAATAGTGGCGTCGTTATATTCTCACATAGCCGGCCACGGTCTTGTCGAGCTGGAGAGTGTACGCCCGCTATTTGCCCATTCAAATGACAAATACGAAGGTGTTACGTGTCTCGGGTGTTTCCTTATGTTTCTAAATAGGTAATTTTCGTTGTTCCCTTTGGGACGATCTAGTAACTTGGGACACAGTTTCATTTTCCTGTTTAAGTGAACGGTATATTGTTTGTTAAAAAAAGAAAGGAGGCAGTAATGGATATGGTATATCGTTGAATGAGATTACCTTTAAATATTTTTTTTTTCGTAAAGATATTCCTTAATCTGTACGTTTTTTGTAAAATAAATATTTGATACCGTGTGATTACCGTGTTGATGACCATCTGGTCATAACAATGAAACTTCGCTAACCAAACCGTTGGTAATGAATAATTGTGAAAAAACAACTGAGATGTGATCGCTAACTAAGGGCCTCATAAAAAGCTCATCGTTACTCAAAGGGCAATGGAGTCGGAGTTTTTCTCCGTGTTTGATCCAGAAATGAGGAGATAACCACTAAAATCAAAGTTACCGATGTAGTCCTATGAATTGCTAGACTTAGTAACAGTGAACGGGACACGTAGCTCGTAGACGATAGAACAGATAGCCAATGTCCAGCAGTGAACATCTTTCGACTGAAATGATGATGAAGAAATAAATAACTTTAATATGTCTAGTAATTTTAGCATTATCGCATGTAAAGTAACTAAAGCTCTTTAACGTAGTATCGTTTCATATATTTACAGTAGTCACTCAAGTAAGAAGTGGAGCTTCGAAAAAGCCTATTATCTCGCTCGAACGCGTTGATCTGCGAACAAGACGCGTATTTCGTTAAATAAACATTACACCGAGTGTGAAAAACATAATAAATACTAATATATAAAGAAGAATATTCTCTATAACACAACACAAAATACTATCTTTTATAAAATTTTCTTGAAATTTTGAAGCAATGATGGCTCAGTTTTAATGAGTACGACATGAATTCGAATCCCTAAAAAGAGCCCGAGCTTTCAGTTAAGTAAAGAATCATGATGAAATCATGGAATGGTGGTTGGCCATTTTCTAAAGTCCACCTGACTAGATCACACCCTCAAGTTGAAAATCTGTCGCCAAGCACACTTATAGGTGTGTTCCGACAGCTGCACTTGATAGCACTCACTATACTTAGCGTATAGGTGAATTTGTGGCCAAACGCTAAACCTAGTGAGAAAAGAAACAAGATAATACTGAAAGTCATATAAAATGTTTTTACAAACAGAAGACAATAATAATAGAAGAGAAGTTACATGGGTTGAAAGCAACAAATATAGAAAAAATAGAAAATTATAAAAATAATAAAGGTTTTAAGTAAGGCTAAGGAAGTAAGGTATTATACCAGTATAACACATTTTAGTAATCTATTGTCACACATATTTCCAAGTTAGACCTTTAGCCCTCCGTAAGAAAAAGGTTTACAAGGGACAGAAAACAAAGTGATCCCACAAGGGTTACGTTTGTTATTTTGAGAAACAGAACCCTAAAAATAACTTTACTTCACTCGACGTAAACAAATATGTTAGCGAAAAGTACATGCAAAATGGTAGCTCAAAAATTATACGAAGCAACTGAACCCAGTTCAAAGCAAGCACGAAATTTCTTAACATGTATTTTATGCATGACGCGTCTCCGCCACTACACTGTTTCGCTTTTAGTTAATAATTTGTGACAGTAGTGAATATCTCACCGGTATTACCGAGCGTATGTATTTTCCGTATTTTCGAGCTTAGTCTTATCGTTACAACTTTTATAAAAGGAATGCTTTCTTACGACAGAAAACATTTTTAAATAATACTAAATATGCGTAAGATGGTATAAGTATAATATCTAATAACAAACCATCACCAAAGATGTATTAGAATAAGTACCCAATTAAATGTAAATTTAAATTGAAATTTTAATAAATATTGTAGTCTTTTTATATGCTTTTATATGTTTATTGTTTGACTATAATTTAAATTAAGATGTGACCTGAGGTAGTAATCCGCCAAGCTTAAATAGAGACTAGCTCTCAAGTGTATCTATTAGAATACACCTATAGGACATGTGCGACAGATTTTTAACTTGCTGAATATTTGTTATGAAAGAGGTTATTTGTTGGTGATTTGTTTTATATTATCACTAATATTATGCAGCAAAGATTTTTTTTGTGTTAGAAATGTGAATCTTAAGAGTGATGAAATAATAATATATAATGCTTATGAGTGGTGAAGTTACACCCAAGCTATCCATGGCAAAGAATTACGCATATGGATCAAATAAAAAAATAATAACCCTAGGGAAAACAAAAACTACTCACCATTTGCGTGGATTCGAATTGAATTGTTATGTTGTGTTATTGTGTGAATGTCTGCAACGGACGACAAGTATCGCTCATTCTTTCTGTCCACCATAGTACGTTCATAGCTCAATAATTTTATAAATCGAAGTAAACTACAATCACTCCAATGCAATAAGTTCTAGCTGATTTTACAATCACAATCACTCCCAAATAAAAATGTTATATTAAAGAAAATAAATATAAAATGATTATTTCCTTGTATCTTTAACGTTTCGAAAAGGTACACTGCCAATTTAGTAGCAAGTAAAATATTCGTTTGAAATTCTACTGAGAGCCAGTGTCCGAGTTTGCATAAAATTTCTTAGCACCAATTTTATGCAAGGCGCGATCTCGCCGCTACACTGTTTTGCTTTTACTTAATAATTATTGAACGTGTGTTTTGTACCACCACTACACCGATCACAATTTGTTTATTACATACATATTAGCTTATATTACTGACTCTGAAAATATCTACTTTATTTTTATTCATTAGTATATTTCATTTTTGTCTAGAACGGCATTCGATACAGTTCATGAAATTCACTGACTTGTAAAACTAAATTAGCATTTATGGGTTTTGAAGATACATTGATAGATTTACAGTAAAAAAGATAAAGTCAATTCTTTAATAAGATAACCAACAACCATATTATATCATCATCGTAAATTTCTTAAGCCTCAAGCTGTAAATAAATTTGATTACAGACAGGAATGTCCTCAATCCAGTTTTTACTTGTAATTTATAATCTGCTTAACATGATTTTATCTTTATAGGTTCTTTATAGGTTAATCTCTGTTGACTCTCACTTCGGTAGGTTTTTAACCCGCGTATCAGTGACCTGCGTGTCATAGATCCTCATTCTTTGATATCTTTGAAGCAATGATGGCTCAGTGGTAGCGTGTACGACTTCGCGTCGATTGACGGTAAGTTCGAATCCCTGCAATGAGCCTGAGCTTTCGGTGAAGGAAAACATCGTGAGGAAACCATAGCATGATGGTAGGGCTTATTCTGATGCCCGTCTGGTTAGCTACCACCCTCAAGTTGAAAATCTGTCGCCAAGCATCAATAGGTGTGTTTCGACAGCTGCACTTGAGAGCCAGTCTTCCACCAGGTTTAGCGTGTTACCATCTTGGGCTACATCGTCACTTAACATCAGGTGAGATTGTGGCCACTACGCCAAACCTATAACGATAATAAAGTAGTCACTGTTCTGGGATAGTATTTAACTTATCATCTGATTAAATGCAGTTTTTTTTTTCAAAACCTGGATTAATATCGTCTGTGCCCAAAAAAACTCATAATTCTACAGTCTTTCTGTCTTCTTGCTATTTAAATTTCCTTATTCTTTATACATGTCATATGCATTGATATTATTAACCTTTTAATCCTTAATTACATATCAAAAATCAATTCAAAAATCTTTAAATAAATTTAAGCTCGCTTAACAATAAAAAATTGATTTTGTGGTTCAAAGGAAGTTTTTACCATTTCAACACAGTTTGAAGAGCGGTGCAATCAATCATCCTAACGTCTCGAGATCTATTGTTGGGCTGTGCGAAGTTTTAGACCTTTTGAAGGTTCACATAATAAGTACTTGATAATTATGATCGAGTTGCTTGTTATTGAATTTTGGGAATTATGAAATTAAATACAAACATTTTCATTTGTTGATATACAAAAATGTTACAACAACACGCTATATACCTTTCGAGGTAAACCGAAATTTTCAACTTTTACTTAATGTTATAATTTATACTATTCTTTACTAATATTTTAAAGGTTACTACTGGGTTTGGATGTAGGATGTAATATCCGGAATTTTTCATACGATTCTGAAAATTATTTCACTAATAGGAAGCTAAATTTGATTTCTGAATATAAAGACTAACTTTGTAAAGATACAGGGAACACTAGGAGCTCACAAAACGTAATATATCCAATTGAAAAAATGAGTATTCTAAAATGTAAAATAAAAATACAATGAAAAATATGAAAATGTCAATTGAATATAAAGTTTTTCCGATTTACAAAATAAAACATTGTCTTAAGAAATGCGTCATCATACTCGTATTACTAAAATGCTATTTGACGTTGACAACTCAGTTGACGTTTTCTTGATTTCTTTGTATTTATATTTCTGTATTCTGTAAAAAAAAAACTGTCAGTATAAATATATACAATATATTGTACATATTATTATTATATTATATTACTATACAAAATTTGTATATATTTAAAAAACAATGCAATCGACATGACATTAGTACCAGATTTTGCATCTTGTTTTGTGACCTAAGTACCAAGTAACCATGGAAGCAGAAACGCTAAGATAACCAAATGTTAATTCGTTATATACAGTACATTAACCACAGCTTCGTTCTGCGGACGACCGTAATTCATACGCTTATGCAGAAATATCTTGGAAATAGTTATACGAAAGCAACAAACATAAATTATCCATATTCGCAAACAATATAACAATGTTTTCATTATGATTGCAGCCGAGCACTTTAAAAGATAAAGCCAAGTTTTTATTAAATGAAGATCGTTTCTTAACAAGCATGCTGGTACTAAATAAGAATGCTTTTGGAACATGAATCCTTTGGAAAGCTATTAGCAAATTCATACATAGCCAAATCGTATTAATTATTGTTAACTAGCATTTATTTATTAAAAATTTATTCTTAAATAAAATAATGTATTAAATTAATTGTATAAAAAATCTAGAAACATATGTTGACATGCATCTTAAAAGATGGGATGAAAGTAAACGATATTTGGCTTTTGCTGTAGCTATGAAGTTTTAATTTAAACTTGTACGGTAGATACGAAATAACTTCAAACGAGTGACTATGAATAAACGAAAAGAAGTAGACAGCGGGCAATAGTCAGATCGCAACTTAATTGCAATTACGGCAACAGTCCAAGCGGAGGTTCGGCCACTTTGGCACTCTAAGAGCTTCTCGCCAAGTCGTCTAAGGCTTCGCAGGGCTCTTAAGGCTAACAGTATAGTTAGAAAAAAAAATACACAGCGGGCATTCCGTATTGATCAGTCGTGGAGAACGGTCGTTCCATCCAAACTTTTGGATCCAATGAAACTTTTCATTATAATTCTACCTGTTACTGCATCCACGAAAGATTATTGTTAAGCTTTCTATTGGCAAAATTTCTTAAATTCTCGGTCAGTGAGGATACTACAACAAGAGTAATTAATTACATCATGATAATCTAATTCTATCACCTTCATTGCCCTCTTTTCGTTATATATTTATCCTATACACATTTTACCATCTACGGTTAATTCTCCAAATTACGCTTAAATATTAATAAAATATTTTTAGAGAGAACTAACATAAGTTATTTTTGTTATATGAGGAGCATATATCCGGAAAATTAGTGAATTTGTTTAACTTAGTACAATATTGAGTTGGACAATTTTTTGTAAAAATGTAGAAGAGGTACCTAAGGACTGCATACTTAGTGGTGTGTGCACAAAACTGTAAATTGTTTGCCCATGCGTGGAAGAAGCAATTTGAGCCAATTATTAGGGTGAGTACGTAAAGCGGTATGCCGGTATGTCGAATGCCGCTCACAAATTGGCTTATACAGCCACGAAAGAAGCTGCTCCCAGAGACACTGACTAAACCGTCTGTTATAGACGAAAAGGCCAATGATTGATTGACGTAAAGCGGTGTCCAAGCCCGTTGAAGCTGTCAATGGCTTTGGCTAATGGCTTTAGGGTCCTTAAGGCTAACAGCATAGCCAATTCGAAAAAAAGTAGAGCTGTGCTAAAACAATTATTAAGAAAATTAAAAAATCAATACAGTGTGTACTTATCAAGACCTAAGGCAGCTAACTAATATGTGGCATGGGGCCACCCACACCCCCGCCTTGGGCGCGTCAGTAAAGGTCACGTGGCTGTACTATACTCACGCGGCACTATAGTTTGCCGCCATCTAAGAGTGCCAAGCGGAACTAATAGTAAAACTACACTTTACTTGCCGGAATCTCCGGGCCACTACCACGCTACTAGAAGTTAACTACAAATATTCCTAGGAGATATAAGTTTCAGCAATTTATTACTTACATTTATATCCTGTAACTAATCACTTGGATCAAACTAAATGGAAACAGCAGAAATTTCTAAAGTATCTATGTTATGCTCGGTACAGATCGTAGTTCAACAACAAATCACAAACACCAAACATAGAGAAACTTACAAACGTTTCTCAACTCTGCATTGCACGTTACATGACTCGGCCTCATAACTTCGGCATATTTAGACACGAAGCTATAAACATTTATTGCCATTTTATGAAGATTAATATTATTTTATATTTTTATCTTTAATCTTTACTAAATCCTAAAATTCTTTGAAGAAATTTATAAGAACTGATAGCGTGCTTGGTTTTATCATTGATTAGTGTTGATAGATTATAGGAAAATCATGTATTGATTGGGTATTGTTTCTATAATGACTGGTTACGTTGACTTGATCATATACTTGACTGTATGGACTTGATTCTATATTCTACGACGCATCGTTTTCAAACTAACTTCTATTCACCAATCTAAGGCTGCATTATTTTATTTCGTTGAAATTAAATACAGTTTGTACCAACAAGTAAACAGCTGATATGTATGAAAATTAAACAACTATTTAAATAGAATATAAAATAAATTTTATGTGGGACCTGAATCTGTAACCTCTTAGTTCAACTGCAAGTTAAATGCATTAATTAGTGAGCCTAATAAGTGAACCTCTTGTATACGATGGTAGTTTAAAAATTATTCTATTGAAATCGATAAATGCATTGGGCAGTACTAAACCACAAATGATCCATATGCATACTGATTGATGATACAGTAACAAAACTGTAATTAAGATAAGACAAATTTAGGAAGATATTATTTTGATTTTATAACTCTAAACCTTGTTAGCTCTTAGACACACTCTTAAACTTTACTATATTTCGGTCGGTACTGTAAAGTTCGCTCGTAATTCGTCTCACACCATCCCTCTTTAGGTCACGTACGGTGCCCTAAATTTAAAGGAAAACAGTCCAATAAGTTGTGCGCCAACTGTGTCTCAAAATACACGGACCCAAATTGCATATTAAAACGAAGCTGTTTTTTAAAACATACAGTTGTAGCAACGCGTAATAACCCGAGCTGTCAATGCACGGCAACAGCGACCGCCCCCGTGTCTCAGAATAACATTGCGTTGGGCCTCTGTGATCCTTCGTTCTTGACGCCGTGCACAAACGAATTCTTTTTTATTATTAGTATTATTGCGTCTTATCTCTTCGTGTACCGACGTCTTATCTCTTCATTATTGAAAACACACGCTTAAAAGTATTTTTTTTTTAATAAAATATGATTTTTGTACTTGGTATCAGACATATTTTTTCGCCGGTCGACATGACTTCGAATCCCTGCAATGAGCTTTCTGTGAAGACAAACATCATTATGAAACCATAGCATGGTGGTAGGGTATTTTCTAATAGAGGCCTGGCCAGCTACCACCAGGTTTAAAATCTGTCACCTACCACCTACATATAGGTATGATACAGCAGCTGGGCCGCCTGAGAGCCAGTCCTTCCCCTAGGGTTAGCGTGTTACCATTTTGGGCCACATTGTCACTTAATATCAGGTGAGATAGTGACCAAAAAATTAAAATAGAAAAATTTTTTATGAGAGCATTGCCATAAAATAATCCTCCGAATAAAAATTATTAGTATAAGCTTATCCTTTATAATCCTCACTAACCTAAAATATTACTTTGAAAGCTATTACGCTTCTGTGTTACACACAAAACAACTACATTTACTTTTTAACTACAAATTACTCCGTTTTAGCAAGTGTTCAAAAGATTTCGTTTGACATAAACTTTACTTATAACTAACCTGTTCCCGCGACTCCGCTCGCGAGGATTGCAGAATCTTACTCTTTATAACATCAGTTATCTTCCAATGAAGATCCCCTCAAAATCGCGGGAAAAGCGGAAACAAATAGACAGGGATCGACAGACAATTTTTTTTTTATAAATGCCGTATATATTTTAATTTGCATTTAGTAAAAAGCTGTTATTTTGACATTACAAACAGATACTGAAATATTATTTGTATATATGAATATAAATTACCCATGGAAGCTTTTCAATATAAATTATGGTTCAATTTTGCTAAAAATTTAATCACAACTTCGAAAAATAAAAAATAATTATATAAATCATTCAAATTTAATTTTGAGTTGTTTTTTACTTGAAATTGCGATTTTTAATTAAAAAAAAGGTGTGTGTGCGATTCACACACGATAGAAGTGAAACTTCATTTTAAAAGACATTTTCTATTTTATTTAAACAGTGTGCAATATACATACACACCGACATTTATTCTCTCGCTCTGGCTCACACAAAGAGGAGAGACCGATAATGTGCGTTAAACGTTTAACGTTTAACGCTTGGAAGTCGCATACGAAGTTTCACTTCAATAAAAAATGCTCCAAAACCCATCTTACAAACAGTTACTGGCGTTAAGTATTTATTTGTCCGTGTATTTACGAATTTTATTACATCTTTCCTAGAGAACCTACTTCATGTCCAGATCCGTGACTTGGATAACGCTACAGGAAAATATTGTGTACCCGGGCTACGTAAAAACACGTCTCTTCGCAAGTGAAATATTTACTAAGAACATTTTAGAATAAAATGAATTACTTCTAATGTAATAAACTTGTTGGGTAATGCCTAATTTATAATCGTTTTCATGCTATGCACGCTTTTGAATAACTACGGATAGGAAAGTTCATTTTTGAAATGAGTTAGGTACTTTATAAGTTTTTTTTTTTTATCTTAGCACGGTAAAGTGGCAGCTCTGTATCTGATATTTCGCAATGTATAAGATTATCAATATCTTACTAGGTACAAGTGCCTTAGCTAAGGATCTTTGTTATCTTTGTATATTTACGGACTAGATCGTGGCCCCCAAGCACGCGGTTAAAAATCCGACATTGTGTCCCACGTTTCGAGATCGTCTATATATACCATATAATTATACAAGCTACGTAATGGCTTTCCTCAGTATTTATATCTTTGCATAACAGCGGTGACTGTTCCTTTATTCTGAACCTCTAAAAAACAGTTGAGACTTTGAAACTGATTGTGAGCGTCCATTTACTGTTAGCAAACAAGTCTTATAAATAGAAAGGTATAGATAGATAGATATATATCCACATAGATATATTTCCACAGAGTTTAAACTTCAAATCTAACAACTACGAATCTACATCAATTTGAAGAATAAAAAATACAGCAAATAGTTTGCTAATCTTCCCGAAACTGAAAATGATATATTTATACATTTTAAACGCTGAAAATGTCCATTTACTAGCGAGTATCGTTTAAAATCCACTCGAAAACGGGCAAAAACTTTCCGACAACAAATAAAAATATGTAATAAAACCTTTTTATTCCACCGTTAATGAGTTCCCCAGCTCGAACGTTCTTTGGCGCGGCGTTGACGTACCACTACTAAGACTTCGCTATTTAATTTGTATGTTACTTTGTAGATTGTTGAATAAAAATATATTAGTAGAAACAGAAATTTTATTGTAAACTAGCTTTGCCCGCAACTCCACACGCGTTTATTACGCAGTAACTATTTACGTCTCCTTATTTTATTTTTGAAGATTATATGGTCAAATTATATAAGCTATGAATTACGCAAAGACACTTACTCACCATATATAACATTTCTTGAAAATTTAATGACGAATAAATAATAAATAAAAATGTATTTTTGGATTTATTTTATCTTTAGATTCCGATGTGTTTTTGATAATTTTCATAACCTATAATTTGAGGAATTTCATATGCATTCGATTATAAAAGTTCATTTAACAGAATTAAAACATATATATACGGACGGACAAAACTACAAATTTATTAATATACTTTAGTAGCTTTACTTTGATAGTTGAATTAATACAGTTAGGTTTATTAATCAATATTTTAAAAAATTTGGCGTACATACGTGTGAAAACATTACCATACTTTTTATAGATTTACAAACTATCCGTCGATTTCAATCTGAAGCTTAGAATAAACTGCTGTATTCATATTTATATATAGGCTATAAACCATTCAGTGACAAGATCAAGCAAGAACTAGTTCAATTAGAATCGATAACATATAGTAGGCCCTCGTAAAAATAGCAACGTTGCTTGATGGCTTGAATCTTTTTGCTCCATTCGCGAAGGTGATTTTGACGGAGATATTAATAAGACCGCCTTTGAGATTAATTACCAGTGAAAATTACGAGTTTATAATGAACGGACGTTTTATACACAACTCGTTACGGATTTTATTACGTACTAAACAATAATTAAGTGGAAAATACAGGTGATAATGAACGGTAGTTTGTTATTTCATATTTATTAACAGTAAAACAATAATATTTCTTATGAAGTTGTGTTAGTTTTTATCGTAAAATCCTTGGTTTTACGACAAGTGACAGTTTTAATTTTTTTCACATAGCAGATCCAGTATCACAATATCCATTTTTATTTCCATGATATTGATTAACTGGCATTAAACTATAATATTTCTTATGAAGTTGTGTTAGTTTTATCGTAAAATCCTTGGTTTTACAACAAGTGACAGTTTTAATTTTCTGCTCATAGCAGATCCAGTTATGATATTTAATTAATTTCTTAACATTATTGTAAGTACAGCGATGTTCTGAATTTAATGTAGAATTGATCTTATATATACAGGGCCGTATTAAGTCTTAATATGGATATCTAATCTATATTAATAAATCTGTAGTTATGTTTTCAAAGGTTTTTTCCATTTTTTGTACTAGATAGCCGTTTTGTAGGATACTGATTTCGAATTTGTCATTTTTCTCTGTCAGCCCGTTTATATCTGGATTTAATTCAAAAACAGTTTGACCTATTTTAATGAAATTTTCTATTCAGAGTGTTACGTATATATATGCGTAACACAGGTTCGGCAGGCACTTACTTGTAACACGTCCACACTCGCCAGCGGCTCTGGTGCAACTGACGTGGTGAGCTCGAGACTATGTAGAGTGTGCATGTTTGTGTGTAGGTGTAGGTATCATTATTAAATAGTATAAAAATATACATTACATTAGATTAAAATACATCATATACATTTAGGTATATTATACTTCCACATACACTACACAGGGTGTAGGCATATATCATTTCAAAATTAATACGAAATAAAAGTAGCCACATTATAAAAAAAAAACATAAACTATGCGTACGAAGCCGCGGACACAGCTAGTATATATTATAAATGTGAAAGTATCTTTGAATATTTGTCCAACAAATCACAACGAAACGGCAAAATGGATTGTGATGATTGTCATATAAGAGAATTATTTCGTGTAGAACACTTTTTATCAGTTATTTTCAAAAAAATTGTTCATCAACTGTATCAAATTTAGAAGCTCATTTGAAGCGCTTTTTTTTACGTAACGTACGATTTTACGTACGATAATTCACGTATATAAGATATCAATAAGATATATAATAATATATCAATAAGATAATATCAATATCTATAAGAAAAAGGCATTTATGTAATGTGATCATTTCATGAATTAATATTTTAAATGATAGAAGTAATTTAAGCTTATAAAAGTAACCGTCATTGACACGATTCAGTCCGAACTCGTAAATCTATTTTGTGAAAGGAAAGAAAATTATTATTGTTAAGTAACTATTCAAAGAGCAACTCGGCTCTCTGTGAATTTATACAAAGTTTATTGTAAAAACAAAAACGTTTGACCTGAATTTCCCTAAAGTATCGCGGTCTGGAAACCACAAAAAGGTGGTTTGCTTGAAATTTATTACTTACTTTGTTTTCGTTTGTATCACTATGCCCTTTGAGGATTTAAATGCTCACTTTTATTAGCAGGATTTGTGGTGTAGGTACGTTATTGTGTCGATTTCTTTGATAGTATTACATATATAATGGTTAGATTGTTATTTCCCTTCATGAAGCAATTATGGCTCAGTGGTAGCTTCCTGCAGCGAGCCTGTGCCCAGTGAAGGAAAACACCGTTATGAAACCACAGCATGGTAATAGGGCATTTTAGCGCGTTGCCGATCTTGAACCCCCTACCTCAAGGAGCTCTGAAAATCCTACTTATCGCAGGAACACAACACAAGGTTATTTCACTGATATCTTCTGTATGGTGGAGGTATTCCACTAGTCGGACAGCTCAACTCCGACCAGAAACGCAGAAGCCTCCTGGTGTATACACAGGCTTCTCGAAGTGACCTCGGGTTTTTGAGGGTTTCTGCCCCTTTGGTTGTAACTCCCACGCATTTCAGAATTACGTGGTTGACGGTTTCTCTTCTCTCCATGCATACTCTGCACGTAGGGCTGTCAGTGACCTGTAGAATATAAAGGTATTTGTTAAGTGAACAATGGCCAGTTATAGTTCCTACCAGAACTCGTAGATCACTTATATTAAGACTAAGTGTCGCCTAAGTGTGATAGGGATTTGTACCCGGGTGAGATCCTACCAGATTACACATGGTGATAAATCTGTCACAGTGGTTCCCTTTTGGTTCGACCTCTATCGGAACCAGCCAGCCAGCCAACCAACCAGCCAGCCAGAGACTTAAAAGCTAGC
Source organism: Saturnia pavonia (assembly GCA_947532125.1). Taxonomy (NCBI): domain Eukaryota; kingdom Metazoa; phylum Arthropoda; class Insecta; order Lepidoptera; family Saturniidae; genus Saturnia; species Saturnia pavonia. Next base: position 1,924,103 of record OX383901.1, read on the forward strand.
ATGACAGTAATGAATTTCGTTGGATTGTCGATCACTCCGTTATCGCCATTGTTTATGATTGCACTGTGCTTAGGTGCTGAGATATTGGGAAATGGTAGACTTTTTAGGTAACGTAAGATGCGATAAAAATTCTAAAATTACTTAAACTTGTTCCTCAATACTCTATAGAACCTTTAATATTACTCTGACGTCTCAATAAGTAGTTAAAAACTTATAAGAGATACTTGACAAGGACATTAAATGTTTTATGACGTTATTTTATGCTGTAATCAAATTCATAGTTCCACTGTTTATTGTTAGGTGATTCTAAGAGAGAATTTTATTACGTGCATTTGCATCGGTAGTAAAATTAATTGTTGAGAAGTGCTAATCTTTGAAATTACGCGTTTATGAAGATTATCATTAAGAGAAATGATCCACTGAAGGTAAAAGACTTCTCTGTGGAAACAGGAGGCGTATCTAACTAAATCACAAACATGACAAATGTCGAAATATTCGTAGGGAGATACGTCTATATCAGTTTTAGACTTGTAATTCAAAAACAGAAGGAACGGAAGGAATTGGGTAAACAACAAGATCGTCTTTTGCTCCTGAATCCGAATATCCCTATAATATTATAAATGTGAATGTAAATTTGTTTGTGATGCTTTCACGTGAAAACGGCTTAATGGATTTAGATGAAATTTGGCACACAGTTAGCTTATAATCCCGATTAAGACATATGATACTTTTTATCCCGGTAAAAGCCCAATTCTGAAGTCCACGCAGACGAAATCGCGGGCTGAAGCTAGTACATAAAAAAAACTCAAGACTATTTATTGAGGAAAGTTATAAGGTTTTATAAATTCACGCTAAAACCCTATCCTTAGGAGCAGTATCCATCAACTTCAAGCAATCTGGCAAGTTGTAGACAAATACGGGAAGTGAGAACAACGATAGACTGTCTTGACGGCGCGGTGGAAAGTTGGTTAAATGAATTTAACACGAGTGAAACCGTGGGATACAGCTAGTGAATAATTATTTGTTATATTAATAATATAATTATTTGTTATATATAGTGTATATAATTTTTTTGTTAATGTTTAGCTATAACTTCTTCTTTGATAAACTGATTTAGTTAGAAAGGATACCTATAGGTACCTAACTCAAGAGTAGTCCCATTTTAATTTCATTAACATTGGACCTTCAACTTCATAAATACACCAGAGAACTTTCAAATTAATTGAAGTGGGTTTTCCTTTTTGTTACCTAATAATTGTCTTGTCTCTATACTGTAACTAAATCACAAAAATGTATTGAAACATCTCCTAGTTTAAGCAACAAGAATCTTATTTATAAACACTTTCAAAGCAAGGAAAGAATTATTTTGAGAATCTTAATAAGTAGGGAGCAATTTCAGGTAAATGGGTTCCGCCCGGCCACTGCTGAATTGGAAAGGGCGGATGCCCTTCGCCTTTAATTTGGATTGGGCTGTGTTTACCGTGCTTTGATTTTTATTTTCTACTGCTCACATGCTATTATTCTAAAAATGCACGCAGTCCAGTTGATGTGAAATCTTCAATGGAGCTCACAGCGTTCTTTACTCAAACTTATAGGTGACTATAATAGTGAGGTTACTGATAAATTGATATTCCTGAGGACCGAGTTGTAATGATTGTCGTGTTAGTACGTGTTGCCAACATAGTTGTGAATACAACTTACCTTGGAGCAAAAACTGATGCAGTAATGATGTTGACAGCAGCCGAAACCTTGCACATATATAGCTTATTATAATGTTATTGCTTCCAGATAATTTGGTATATATATATTTTTTTATATTTAAGTTAATCAGCAAACTAGTTATATGTAATGATTAATATAAAAGGTTAAATTCGATATAGATACTAACAATATAACAAAGCTGTAATAAATAAATAATAAATAGTTTTCTTTGTTTATTTGTTTAAACGCACTAATCTCTAGAACGACCAGTCCGATTCGAATTTATTTTTGTATATGATAGCCAGATTCATGAGGAATAGTATAGGCTATATAAGTTTACGCTACGACTCTAAGACGTGGAGCAGTAACTATGAACGTCAAGCAATCTAGCTAACTATAGGCAAGTACGGGATGTGGAACAACGATAAGTACTGCAAATATTGCATTAAATTATAATTGGAAAGCACTGACTGATTTTGTACTATCACACGCCAAACGAATTACTATCTCGGATTTATATTACTTTTATGTAGTAATCGTAACCCAGTTGGTAACTAGTAAACAAAAATATTATAAATGTCTTTGTTTCATGAACCAGAATATTAATTGTGAGATACCTTATTCAGATATTTTATAAATAATTATTCTTCTTTGTTATCGTTACAGAATCATGAATATCTTCACAATGCATTTCTAGAGAAAGAGTATATTTTAAATAACTGATTAAATATTATGTTATGAATGATGCTTTGGAAAGAAAGGGAATGAAAGTGAACGCAAAGAAGACTAAAGTTATGGTGTTTGAAAAGGAAGACAGCATGACAGAAGTATGTATCAGGATTGGTGGCGACAAACTGGAGCGGGTGAATGAATTTGTTTATTTGGGATCAATGTTTACTAATAATGGAAAGTGTGAAAGTAATATAGAAAGGAGAGTTAATGCTGGTAATAAGATGAATGGGTCGTTGCCCGCCTTTATGAACAGCCAGAAAATTTCTAGAAAAGCTCGTCTGGCTGTACATGGAGCAGTGTTCATTCCAACACTCATGTACGGAAGTGAAAGCTGGGTGTGGCAGAAAAAACATGAAAGTAGAATAAATGCAGTAGAAATGAGAGCGCTAAGAAGTATGATGAGAGTGAGATTGAGTGACAGGATAAGAAATAGTGTAATAAGAGAACGTTGTGGTGTGAAAGAAGATATAGTGACACGGATTGAGAAAGGGATGCTTAGATGGTTTGGGCATGTAGAGAGGATGAATGAAAGAAGATTGACTAGACAGATTTATGAGTGTAATTGGGAACGTTGCAAGGGGAAGGCCTAGACAAACATTCCACGATCAAATCGGGAACGTTTTGAAGAAAGGTCAGATCAAGAGTACTCTAAACCTACGAGCACGCATGATAAGATTGATGAATGTTGAGGAAGCGAAAGTTGTATGTCAGGATCGTAGCAAGTGGAAAGACGTGATCTCTGCCTACCCCGTTGGGAAATAGTGATTTATGTATGTATGTATGTAACTGATTAAAAGCATCCACGTGGAGTTTTTGGCGAGATCTTGATCTGTCGTGTTATGGTTTTTATTTTAATTCATTAACTTAGGTTCGTTGACCCTATATTATATGATTTGGTGGTATTTTGCGTGATATAGTTTGGTTGTTGTGCATACGTAAAATGGATTATAATTATAAAATGGGAACATGCATTTTGAGTTGCCATAAGAACTCCCTAGATAGTTTTAACACAGGAGTCACCATCTTGACCCCACTTTGAAGTTTAGATAATACTACGAAAGCTTAAAAACATTAACACTGGCAAGTGCTTCTGCGGCGCCGAAACAAGAAAAGAAGCATCAAACCTAATTTTTATATTGTTAAAATCTTATACAAAAAATGAACGTTTGTATGTATGTTCCCTATACACTCCAAAATAGCTGGAGCGATTTTGATGAAAATTTCAGACAATCTTTATATTAGCCCATCGGGTGATCCTATAAAGTTTGGTAGCGATCGGATAAAAAAATCTGTGCAGTTCACACGCAGTAGAAGTGAAACCTTTAGAATTAATTACATTGTATTCATTTCAACATTAATAATAGGAAACACTGTATAAAGTATTTTATCTCTTTCTTATAAATCCCATAGATGTATGTGTTTGTCTCATTTTAGTGTCGCTATTTCGTTTCATCGAGTTTCAAATTACAACACTGCTAAAGTAGTTTTTACTTAAAAAATTCTAAGCCACAGTCTACTATGTAATAAAAAATTAAAAACATTTATATTATGAACACATCTTTTGAAATTAATTTGGCCTTCATCAACGTTTGATGAGTACAACTGATTTTCGCATTTTCTTTCTCCAATAGCCCAGGAATTACATTTGAAACAAATAACGAAACAAATGGAAAGATCATTTGCAAAGATAATTAAGAGATTTATAATAATGTTATTATTCTACAAAGTCATTCTCGTTAACGAAGGAAAAATAATAAAAGAGAAAATAATAAATAAGATCTAATTAAAGGTGAAAACATTTCAAACAGTCTTACGCTTTTCTTTTACCATAGTTAGAATATTTTTAAAGCATGAATTCAGGGAAGTCATACCAGTTGTGAAGTGTCGACGCAAGTGAAAATTTTACCCCTTAAGCCTGCGTCAAACTCTAAAAACTGCTTCTTAATGAAGAAACACGATTGTAAACTCTGGGCTGATGAATAGGTAATCAGTTAAATACTAGGTAATGCTCAAAATTTAACACAATATAAAATTTTATATAATATTTATTATATTCGACAAATATTGATGTATAAATGTTAAATTATAGTTCAGAAACAGTGACAAATTCTATCGACAGTCGTCGTTGTCATGCCGATCTGCAGAAATGACTCTTCATTTTTTTTTTTAAGGATTCGCTATCGTAGGAGAAAGGGCACACGCTGATCAGGTCTCTCAGGAGGTGATTCCACATTTTTCTTTTTGTTTTTCCACATTTTCTATAACCTCTACATTCCATCATACACATACATGACATTTTCAAAGACCAATGGGTGTGTTTCGGTAGCTACACTTGATAGCCAGTTCTTCCACTAGGCTTGGGCCACATCGTCACTTATGATCAGGTGACCACAACGCTAAACCTGTAACGAAAAATAAATAGAGCTTCGTGCTCCTAAACTAATTAGTGAAAACCTTCGGACGGCGTTCACGTAACAAAGAAATAAGCCTTGACAAAATTACAACTTGACTATACACGAATACAGGTGGTATCTGGGACGTTATTGTTTTGAACCTTTTACAGTATAAAATGGACCTGAATACACTTAATTTAAGGTCGAATTTCTAAGAGGAGTGGTTAAAGGAAAACGCAAGACTACAGTGAAAGAGTTTCAGGTAAATCTTGCGAGTGGGACACAAGGTTGTAAAGCCCGACTAGCAATGTCATTCAACTAATATAACGATTTAAATAAGAACCATTGATTTGGTTACGTTGGATTACAAACTTGCGTTTCACTGCAACCAATCATGGTGTTATATGATGAATTGTTCGAAATTATTCAATTTTTAAGACCAAAAAGATGTCAATTTGACAAGCTCTTTACAAAATTAGTGAGCAGGTAATTGATAAAAATTAGAATGTAATAAATCATCTATGAGAACCTCACCATGTAAAAGACTGCTTTTACTCGCAAGTGATTTTAAATTTTTATTTTACTTAGCATTATAAGGTATTCAGACTTTGTAAGGAACGCATAAATAACTAAACCAACTACCAAGTAAGTCTTTATAGATATATTATTTTACCTTTCAGGTAACAAAGCGTGTGTATGGTAATTATTTTTTGAAGCGACAACTTCTTTAGCACCAGTGTAACGAAAAAGCAAATGTAAAAAGAAGACAACCATATACATCTATAAGATTTAGCGTACGAGAGAATGAGATAAAATACATTTACATTATGCACGGTTAATGCAAGTCCTAATTTTCATGATTGTGATCGTCGTCGGATTGGCCTAGTGGCATAAGACGACCAGACTTCATACGCAGTATGCACGAGTGGTCGATAGCTCGAAACTCGCTGATTTAGGATAAATATCCTAAATTCTTTTTAAATAAAAAAAAACAATTTTTTTTCTGAAGTTTTCACTTCTGACACGTGAACTGCTGCACACATAATTTTATATTACAAATTTATATGTGTTTTTTTAAGACATTGCAAGGTGTTCAGAAATTTCACCGAACGCAAGTGAAGAGTGAAGAGTAAGTGAAGCAACTACCAATACATACGAACGTTCATCTAATGTAGATTATATATTTATTACTCTATCCGATCCGTTCGTAAAACAGAACGCTACTACTACATTATCGCTACCACACTAAGTACAGATCGTCCAACAAAAAAGTTGCCATTGGAAGCGATATTATCTTGAATAACTTTGTCACAAAAAAAAAAAATTCGACAACACATGTTGCATATTCCATTGAACACTATGTGATACCATAAGACACGCCTAATTTGGCTTTATGAGTCTGGCTTAAGACGGGCCCCTGTATAATGTATGAGTAAACTAACGTACCGGAGACATACTTTTCGTGTATACATATGAGATTATGACGCACCTAGCAGCAACATGTCTGTAGAATTATGTTTTTTACACAACAATATTATTTATGGGATAGTAAGGAAGAGTATGGGAATTTTTCTTACGAATTTTAGTGTTACCAATTTTTATTTTTCAGTTTATCCTGCTAGCGTTTCACAAATGTTACCGCAAATTTTATCTCTAAAGTTTAAACACAGTACAATCCAAAAACTAATACGAACACCGAGAGATTTTTTTATCGCTATTGCCACAAACTCTATGTTAAATGACGATGCGGCCCAAAATAGTAGCACACTAAGCCTAGGGGAGGACTGGCTCTCAAATGCAGCTGCCGGAACACACCCATTAGTGGAGATTTTCAACTTGAGGGTGGTAGCAAGCCAGGTGCATCAGAAAAATCCCTAACGCAATGCTATGGTTACCTCACGTTGTTTTCCTTCACCGAAAGCTCAGGCTCATTGCAGGGATTCGAACTCGCTCGATCGACGCGATGTCCGTACAGGCTACCACTGAGCCATCATTGCTTCAATCATAATGCCGGCATTCAAGCCTCTTGACAGCTGGATAAGCACTGGCTGATCCTGACACAAGACAAGTTTGTGTATACCATTATGACGGAAGTTACAACAGGTGTTCGTCGTATAGTGGTCGTGATTCAGTCGTACACAATAAAGTTGTCGTGTCCTATTAGCCAGCAATGTAAGTTACCGCTTAGTGTATTCACATTTCCTTTCGAATAACGTTATGTTGAAGTCATAGAGATATTGCCTTGCAACTATCACGTGCGTAAACTGAACCAAGGAGACATCACCTGTGTGTTGCATAAAAGACAAATGCGTCTGTCAGCAACGCCTGCACCGTTCTTTAAGTAAACCTGTACGAACAAATATAACTAAATCAGTATTATCTGATGGAATCCTTTTATCTAACTCTGTTAAGTGAGCAATTCTTGCTCCAAGACTTCATCTGCTTTATAATTCGACCAACTCACCACCGCAACCCCGCCAAGGCACCCGTATCGTTGTACTCACTTCCCATACTTATCAACAGGTTACCAGATTGCTTGACGTTCATGGGGTCTCCTCCGCTCCTTATAGTCTTGGTGTAAATTTATATAATCCATAACCTTCCTCAAGAAATAGGCTATAAAATGTACAGAGATTTTCTCAAATCTGAAAGGTAGTTCCACAGATTAGTGCGTACAAACAAACAATTAAAAACAATAACATTAGTAAAGATAATTATGTAAATTGGTTTCTCAGAAACGACTCTAACGATATCTATGAAATTTGGTGTAAATATATTATGTTTTAATTTTTAAGTTTACCTAAATAGGATGTTCTTTTATTTTTACAAGACACCTAAAGTTGTTCGCCCAGATATTATGAGCCAAATAATACATATTTATGAAATCCTGAAATTTATTAACTTCCACAATAAAGTAAGGATCCAAAATGTACCTATTTAATAAGTAGAGCTTCTTGAAGTACTGCAATTATAATTAGCATTTTAAATAGAGTCTTAGGGTTGGGTGACAAGCAATAACTCCTTGGGGTGTGACCCTGTGACGGAAACAAAGTGACTGCTTTATGGATTGCGAAATACAACATGACGTTTAATGAATATGAACAAGGTATCAACTTTTAATTTATCAACACCCCAATACCTTACGAAGCGGGTAAAAGGTAGGTAGAGTACTTACCCGACGAGATTACGACCGCGATAGTCTTCTTTATAATTTTATATACATATATATCACACATACACACAGGGTCACAGCCTAAGGAGTTATTGCTTGTCACCCAACCCTAAGACTCTATTTATTTTCTACAATGCGACGTGTCTCTGTGTGTCTGTATGACTGTTAGTTTGCTTATAACTCGAGACCCACTGCACCGATTAACATAATTCTTTTTTAATCATATTTTTGTTATCTACACACGTTTTATTATAGATGTTATTAGAAGAAAGCTTCAATAAAAAAAACTTTGCAATAACTTTGTAATAGTTGTAGATTTCTCTCTACTTAGGGCAGTTCGACTGGTGGTATCCATCCTACAGAATATCGCAGCCAAATAACGTAGTGTTGTGTTCCTGCGGTGATCCATGGGCTACGACAGCTGCTTACCATCAGGCGGGCCGTATGCTTGTTTGCCACCTTTGTAGTATAAAAAAAATGCGTGGTCCCAGCTAGTAAGATATAAAATGAAATAGTTTATAGTACATAGAATAAAGATTAATACATACGAAAAAGAGATGTACCCACATTCGATATTTTTTCCCCACCGAGGATGACTTAGGTTATAATGAATAATAGTGAAGTGATAGACGTCCACTTGAGAACCAGTTCTCCCACTAGGCTTAGCGTGTTCAACATCTTGGGTCACCCCATCACTTAACATCAGGTGAGATTGTGGCCAATCAATAAACCTATAAGAAATTTGGAAAAAATCTGAGTCACCAAAGCCGACCTGGCAACCAGCAGAAAGCTGTACCGTAATAACGACCGCATCGCAACCATACACCAATTAAAATTCGGACACTATGACTAGCTTAAAGTGCAATCATGATATCGAGCTCAAAGTAAAAAATAAACTGACAACACTTTTATTTTTTTGTTAGCAACATTTATCTACATTTCCTGTTCACAATGCGTACAGGCTATTGTGAATGAAGCCTTAAATAAACTAGGCCTTTTGAATCACATCGCGACCGACAGTTACAAACGCAATCATTGTAGGCTATTATTATCGGATAATTAAAAAAATAATAACGAAACCATATATTTCTGAATTGAATTAGCGTTCACTTCAACAAAGCCTTGTGAAGTTGAAATAATCACGTACAACCCAATATGGGTGAAAAAGCTCTGAAATATTCACGACGCGAACTCTATTTATATACTGTTTGTGAAGCTTTTTTATTTGCATTCTTCTGGAACTAATCGAGATTCCGCATATTGCTGTCTTATAAGGAAAATAAGATAAGTAACAAAATTGGGTTTTACTTTTTGACAAAAGCAGCAGTAAGTTTTTACATAAAATGAAATGTATTTGTTGTATACTAATACAATGTTTGTCTTTCGAATCTGTTAATGCCTCTGTGACATAACTCTGCTCTTTAATTTATGTGAAAATGTCTAAAAAAGAAGTTATCTATTTTTCCGTTTCTGACGTTTTGAAATTTAGTTACCTGCTTTATTTTGTAGAGTATTATATAATTAAGTTACTCCATAACTAATTAATATGAGTAATGAAACACACTGAAATTCACAACCAGTCCGACAGACGTCACAAACCGAAGAGGGCGTTCCCCAGTGTTGCCCGTATAATTATTCTTTATTGCCAAATCTCAAAGAGAAGAAATAAGATACCAGTGTGTGGGTAAGTCTAAAAGCTGCATCATACAATAAACTTTATGATAAAGCAATTAATTTGAAGTTAAACGTTTAACGCACATTATCGGTATCTCCTCTTTGTGTGAGCCAGAGCGAGAGAGTAAATGTCGGCGTGTATGTATATTGCACACTGTTTAAATAAAATAGAAAATGTCTTTTAAAATGAAGTTTCACTTCTATCGTGTGTGAATCACACACACACCTTTTTTTAATTCTTACTCTACGGCAGCGATCTAAAACAGGATTGTTTTCAAGCGAGTTCAAAGCAGCGTTAAATTACTTATCTCTAGTTTATCCTATAACCTGACCAGATAATATGGTAAGGATTTCAAATAAAAAACATGTAAATGGGATGTGATTTTCGAGTGAAAATAACATATACGGAGACAGACAGAGAGAAAATGAGTTTTATAATATGTATAAACGACGTCTATATCTTTGGGTCGCAGTCCGATAAATAATTCACAAAGCGTTTCATTATTTGATAAAAGCGGTCATTACAAAACAACAAAGCTGATCTTCGCAAAGGCTCGGCCAGGTGAAAATGATAAGTGCCTTCGCAGTGCCCTCTTGTGTCGCTTCCAGTAAATTATCACGTCTAATTATATAGCCTTTGTCGAATTTTAATGCTGCATTACGTTTTGTTTATAGTGTAAATGTGATACGACGCGTGGTCCAAGTTACAAAGAACATTTATAGTTTTAAAAATAATTATGATCTATAAATTTTATACAATAATAAATTGTGTGTTCTACCGTCTGTACCATGGTGAAGTTCTGAAATGTTGTTCAATCTAATTCCCTCCTCTCCTTTACACAACAGAACCACACGCGCTGGGCTTCGGAATTAACATTCATCCATAACATCCATCTCGGCACTTACTAAAAAGTTCTCTATGTCTTATCTTTGTCGTACCGTGAAACAGTGGAACCATCTCCCAATCAATGGGTTCTCTCCTTCTTATGACATCGGGTCCTTCAAGGGAAACGTGAAGAGATATTTGTGCAAGACGGCATGACAGCGGCGACCGCCGATGGATTTCGATTTCTTGGTGGTGGCCGTTGTATTTGGATTGTACTGTGCTTACCATCAGGTACAGTACAGTCAATGTACCGAGGTACTATAAAAAGAAACTTATAATATAAAACAAAAATTATTATTAGTGTTTCAGAACCATTTACAAGAAAAACTAAAAAAACGTAGAGGAAAGTTTTAAAGACGGTGCGGCAGTCCACCCAGAACTATTATACGCAACAGAATGCTGGACAGTTAATAAAAAAACAAAGAAAGATTCATTTATTTGTACCAAAGACATTTGATAACCATAGACAATCTAAAAATACTTTTACATCTACCTACTAAGAACTATAAGTCAAATGCCAGTTGTTACAAAACGGCACCAGCTCAGCATAATGTTGGTTGCAAACAACCAGCGCTGGTCTTCCGTTGTAGCCGTCCGGTGCCATCACAGAACGAACATACTGACAGAAAGAAAAAAAAAAGAAAAAATGTGATACATACGACTTAGAATTATAACTAGAACGAAAAATTAATACTTAGAATAAACTTATATAGGTTGCATTTATTTAAAAAAAAATATGAAATGGCACTTGTGTCATGCCTATGATGTTCTTGGTTCTTTGATGTTCGCAAAGAAACTTTTTTTAATTCCAATCTAAAACCGTGAATATATTGATGGTTCCTTATCGGTAGTTAATACCCAAGAACAAAAGGTACGCGTCAACGAAATGATTTTGCTGAAGTAGGCGAAGGTAGGACCTGACTTGATATATTAGATACTCACCTAATAACCGAAAACGGTCACCTCATATAGTTGTAAAAAACCGTCGTATTTTCCGTGACTACCGTTGTGTAGTCATATGGTCGTAAGGGTATGTTAAAAATGTTGTGTAGTTTTATAAAACCACGATGCAAGTGAAACTTAAAAAAAAATACTAATAAAATAAAATAAAATTTATATCATTGAATCGTTGTCAACTTCAATTATTCTATCAATAACTTCATCTTCACTTCGAGTCTCACAGTTCCCTACTCCACGAACAGCTGTAATGCGACATGCGATAGATGAACAAATTTTTTTGAGGCGATAGAAAAAAAGTTTCACTTTAATAAGATCACTTGATTGTATTTTGTTTAGACCGACCAGAACAATTAAATGATCATTTGCCAGAATGGACAAGTCATGACAGATGGACTTGAAGCAGAAATATGAGCAGCTATAAAATAATACGTATTTTATAGCTGCAACTCATGTAGGTTTTAATTTGTTTATACATTACTTTATTCTACGATCAAGAAATTAAAATACTAAAGCCGTACCATACGGTTATTCTGCTTGGTTTTCATGTATTATAAACAAACATCATCGAGACCTCGTTATTCGTGAAATAATTTTGATTGGAATTCGAAATTCGAATAATTCAAAATAATACCTATTCACATTATTCAAAAAAAAAAGTGACTGGTACATAATAAATAAAATCCCTACCTCTTAATACATCAACCACACGCGGAATATCATTTAATTTTAACCAAGAGCATTCGAGTGTGCGTTGATAAATACGTCCCTCTCACCTTGCCAGAGATAATATTGGGTTTTTGTACTTCCGAATTAATTTTAATTTACACTCTGTAATTGTCAGTTAATTTAATTAAGGACATCGGTGATGTGAGGACTTTTTGTTTCGGACGCGCGAACGTTGTGTTCACTCGAAGTTTGTGTTAATGAGTTAATCTCTTGACTAAACGGAATTTTATATTAATACGAAATAATAAAAGCGTGGCTTTAGCGCATAGGGGTCGATAAAAATATATCTTGAGTTGACGAATTCTCTATCCAACTAAAAACAATTGAGAATTTTCTCAAATGCATTAAATCATCAGATCCTCTGAGTTAATATGAACACTAACAAAAGGCTAACTGGTTCTTTTAATACAACAAAGAACTTAATTCAGTTCTTCAAAGACACAAATAAACTAAACAGTCCCAATGGACAGTGATAAAACTACTTAAGCACTAAGGGATTAACTTAAAGTCAGTTGAGACGTACCCCGGGGGTGGGGTCGAGAGGCGCTGGTGGAGGGTCGCGATGAAAACAACCTCCTGAAGCACCTGGGACACTGTGATAATGAAACTAATTTACTAGATTCAGACTTCACAGGATGTTAGAAATTTTCGAGGCGTCATTCAATATGCGAAATCAAATACACTGTACTAGCTCATCCGTGCGAAAATTTAGTACATTGTAGAATGTAATAAATCCAACTAACAACTGTTAAAAGTGTTAAACCCTTAACTCACATTATCGGTCTCTCCTCGTTGTTTGAGCCAGAGCGGATCTGGACATGAAGTAGGTTCTCTAGGAAAGATGTAATAAACTTCGTAAATACACGGACGAATAAATACTTAACGCCAGTAACTGTTTGTAAGATGGGTTTTAGAGCATTTTTTATTGAAGTGAAACTTCTTATGCCACTTCCAAGCGTTAAGCGTTAAACGTTTAACGCACATTATCGGTCTCTCCTCTTTGTGTGAGCCAGAGCGAGAGAGTAAATGTCGGTGTATATGTATATTGCACACTGTTTAAATAAAATAGAAAATGTCTTTTAAAATGAAGTTTCACTTCTGTCGTGTGTGAATCGCACGCACACCTTTTTTATACCTTAATTATATATTAACTCAAGGGATAAGTATATGTAATAGAAAATTATTTACTTATACCTTAATTATATATTAACTCTCCTCATAACCGATTGTAAAAAGACAGTGAGCTATGCCTATGCGAATTTTGCATTTACGTAAGTAGGTACGTAACAATAAAGAGACGTGTTTAATGATTAACTATTAATTACATTTAAAGAAAAAAATTCTACAATAATTTCTTAGCTGAATGGTTACCGTCGCGAGTCAGAACACAGTTAGGATTAAATTTTCTTACTCAGTATGATATCTCAAGAAACTGCATTCTCATCATTTGTCCTACAGCTGTGCGAGTTAATAAGGGCAATCCAACTGTTTTACAATTTGTTATTAAACCAATCGACATCGTAATTTGGAATTATTACTAATAAGAAAGATATTAATAAAAACTATTAGAAATATATCTGTAAAAAAGGATTTATTTAATCATGGCCCTCAAGAGTATTGATGAAATACTTAAGTTTCTGTAAAAATCAAATTATATTTAGTTCACTTCTTTACGAGAAATCTCTTTGTTAGAGTTAAAAAGGTCCTTTGAGCTAGACGAGCTGAGTACCTACAACTTTAGTGGAATTAACGGCAACGCGCTTGTGATATCTGTGGTATTTCAGGCGTTTATAGGCTACGGTAGCCGCTTACCATCAGGCGGGCCGTATACCTGTTTGCCAACTTTGTAGTATAAAAAAATATACTGGAGTGAAATATATCGTTTTAAATCATATTAAATAATTAAAAAAAAAGACATTACACGTATAATTGCCAATTATCAACTGATGTGACAGTCTAATTATTAGTCTCGTCCCCTATCATCTTTAATATTAATAAATATGTATTTCTGCCAGTTCGTGTTTTTTTTAAGTTCCTGTTTTACATATATTAAAAGTGACACTGATTACGATTATTAAAGCAATAAAATTGTAGGAATATTTTTTTTGTCTATCTGTTTGTATGAAAAAGAAATTAATTATTATTATGAAATTTTGTACATAGGAAGTATAACTCATTGCATTATTGATGAGCTAAAATAATTAAAAATATTACATTTAGAAACAGTAAACAAAAGAATAAAAAAAAAACATCAACTCTCAAGCGATTGTGATTTAATTTCGTAGACGGGAAGCATTCGTCATTATATAATTGAAAGGCTGTTAATAAAACATTTAAAGTCGTAAAAAACAAATTAGTACTCAACAGATTTTTGTAAAAAAAAATTTGTATCATTATTGGGTTTATCGTTGTGACCACAATCTCATCTGATAAGTGACGAATGTGGCTCATGATAGTTACACGCTAAGCGTAGTGGTAGGATTGGCTCAACTTGAGGGTGGTAGCTAGCCAGGCGGGTATTAGAAAAAGCTCTACCACCATGCTATGGTTTCATCATGATATTTTCCACCACCGAAAGCTCAGGCTCATTGCAGGGATTCGAACTAACGTCCATCGACGCGATGTCCTTACACGCTGCCACTGAGCTATCATTGCAATAAAGTAGGTTATTTTTAAATTGATATACTCTAATTATGCACTGTTAATAATATTAGTACAAAAGCAAATAACAGGATAAAAATAATTGCTGCGTAATATAAACGCGTGCGTAGTCACCGACGCATCGCTAGTGAGTCTATTAAATGTTATGTATACGTACATATAGGGAACCAATGTAAGTAAGTAGTACCTACATACCTAATTTATCGGAATGAAAGGACCTCGGCATTGTTATTAAAAAAAGTCTTACAAACAGAAACTTACAGTGAGTGATACGAGTAGTTCCGTTAAATTACTGTATTACGGTACTACTTGTTAGTAAATAAATATTAGTAATTATTAAAAAAAAGCATCAATATTTTCAATCAATATCACTCATAATACATTTTCAAATAACATTGAATGCAATGCTAACAAATATAGTTGTTTGGAATATTAAAAAGCATTCGAAATTCAAATAACAGTTCGTACACACAGCCAGTCTCGTAAAATTTTAACTAGCCTCGCCCGATGAGCAGTTTTATTTGCAGTGCAGTACACGAACCGATACGTTTCAGTAAACTTGTGGCGCGGCAGACAAGTCAACAATTGGTTTTGCCTGTGTTCATTACACTGCAGTAATATAATTGGCCAGTTTGTTTATTGACTGTGGAATTGGAAAGTTTCAAATGATTATTACATATTTTTTTAACTTATACTTCTTTTGACAAGTTTTATAATACAGGATAAAATTGTGAGCTGCTTGCTCACTCGCACTCGGTGAAGGAAGTTGGCCTAAAATAGGATAAATTAGCTAACAATGACGCTGAAAAAATTAAGCGGTGTAATTATAAAGATTATTTTAATCATTGATTTAAAAAAATCACAGTTAAATTATTTTAACACGATTTATAGCGGTCAATTAACCGGTATCATAATTCTTTATACCGTTTTAAAATCGTAATTAACACTAAATCAAAGTTGAAAAGCCTTCTTAAATAAGTAGATACACACAACTTTTTAGGTAGAAAAGATTTAATGGCGTGGTTGAGGATAAAATTGATTCTACATAAATGCCAATCACATGTAGCGATCTAATAGTCTAATTTGATTCAATCGCTACTCATTCTTATTATTGCATTGTTAGTTTAAATGTTTGATATTATATGTTTTCAATTAATATATTTTTAGATCTTTAAATCTCTAAAAAAGCTCGTCTGGGTGTACATGGAGCAGTGTTAGTTCCAACACTCATGTACGGAAGTGAAAGCTGGGTGTGACAGAAAAAACATGAAAGTAGAATAAATGCAGTAGAAATGAGAGCGCTAAAATGTATGATAGGAGTGAAATTGAATGACAGGATAAGAAATACTGTAATAAGAGAAAGTTGTGGCGTGAAAGAAGATATAGTGACACGGATTGAGAAAGGGATGCTTAGATGGTTTGGGCATGTAGAGAGGATGAATGAAAGAAGATTGACTAGACAGATTTATAAGATGAGTGTAATTAGGAACGTTGGAAGAGGAAGGCCTAGACGAACGTTCCACGATCAAATCGGGGACGTTTTGAAGAAAGGTCAGGTCAAGAGTACTCTAAACCGACGAACATGCATGAAAAGATTGACGAAAGTAGAGGAAGCGAAATTTGTATGTCAGGATCGTAGCAAGTAGAAGGACGTGGTCTCGGCCTATCCTGTTGGGAAAGAGGCGTCATTTATGTATGTATATTTTTAGCGACATCTACATTCTCATACGAAAATAGTTTTTTTTTATTACCCAGAAGGATTTGATCCTCAACTTTTTTGTATACATTACATATATTACATGTAATTGGTTTCTCGAAATTAAATGATGTATTTGTACAAGGTTTCTCCTTCCAAGCTACTTAGATAGGGATATTTTTTTCTAGACACCGAACGAAGCTCCGTTGCCTAGATATTAATAATATAATGTGTACACGTACCGCGTCCCAAGCGAACATTCCGATATCGAACTTTGTAAATAATAAATTGATGGTATTGGTAAACGTAGAATCTGTTCCGGACTAAACAACAAAATACATTGTTTTGTTACAAATGTTCTGGCTCATTAAATAACAGTCGGATCCGGTGTGTTGTGATATAAACGGAATAACTGTTTAACTCGTGCTATATGTCGTGTCGTATAAATTTATAGTGTATATTTGTTATTATTTTACTTTTTTTTTATTTCAGTAGACAAGTAGGTAATATGTAAAAATTTCGTCACGATTCCTTAGCGCTTGGTAAAAGTGTGGTTGGCGACGATATTCGTCATCTATTCTATAAATAATATTTACTTATTTTAAACAAACTTATTCATAAAGTGACTCTATTTTATCGCTTTTAGTGTCATAAATTTTTCCTTTACATTTTTTTAAGTTTTTGTTGAGGGTAACATTGTAAACTGAGCGTGCATCATGCAACAGAAATGCGACATAATGAAGTTAGTCATCAATTATTATTATAATGAAACTTTAATTCTATCGCCCCAGAACTTTTCGTACATCTATCGCATGTCGCATTGCATTATATTGTCGCAAATAAATTAAATTTTATGCCGAGCAGTCAAGAATTATAATCGTAAATTCGGAACATTGTATATGTTAATGTGTGTTATTAAAGAATGTATATGACGTGTCTTCAATAATTTATATATTTTTTTATGTTTCACTTACATCGTGGTTTCATAAAACCACACATTAATTTTTATTTAATGTGAATTATTTTATCGAGTTTTATTTTTTAATTGTGAAATTTATTTTAATCAAATGAATGTGGGAAATGGAACGTAAGAAATAATGAAAGGAGCGGACGAATGACTGAGACGGAGGAATGAAAAACAAGATGGCGATATACGACGACCCGAACGCACGCTGTGAAGTTTTATTTGTGGTAATAAATATTTAAAGTGGTATTCGGCTGTTTTTTGGCTTCTCTGATTAATTCCCACATCTTTTGGGGGCTCGTCCGGGATCTGGTCAGAGAAAAAAAAGCCAAAAAGACGATTACGACGAAGTTGAAAGTGATCGGCGTGACGGCGTGGCAATACCGGCAGATGTTACGTGAGTTTTGTGGCGCGCGCTCGAAAAAATATTAAGACGACTGGCATTCAAGACGTATACGACGAATTAAGACGTGCAAATTTCGAAGATGGCAGAAGATAGAGGCAAGAATGAAATGGGAAATGGAACGTAAGAAAGAATGAAAGGAGCGGACGAATGACTGAGACGGAGGAATGAAAAACAAGATGGCGATATACGACGACCCGAACGCACGCTGTGAAGTTTTATTTGTGGTAATAAATATTTAAAGTGGTATTTGGCTGTTTTTTGGCTTCTCTGATTAATTACCACATTAATAAAAAGTTTATTTATTTTATACAAGATTTAATTATTATTATAAAAAAGTAATGAAAAGTAATTTGAATTATTATCATTAATGGCTAACTTCATTATGTTGTTGGCACGCGGTATAAAATTTTTAGACTTAATTTGTTGCGTTACGCTAATGGTGTATCACATGCGTTACTACATAAGTAATACTTTTTTTATCTTAACGTCAAAAAGAGTTTTTATGTAGAATGTAATAGGCATATTTATAATTAAATGAACAGTATTATTTAACAATATTTTAATAACCTAATGTTTTATACTTGTCATGTTAAAGACAATAACATCGAATTCCTAAAATTTATATTAATTAACAAGGTGTCTCAGTGTTATCGTTTGCGTACAGCCATTTTATCTGATATTATCTCGTTTCCCGCGTCTGTAGCCTGTCAAAATTTCAGCGGGAATATAATAAACACGGTGAATATTAGAATATATTGAAATTAACAGCTCACCTTTGTTGTTTATAAAATGGATTTAAAAATATTAAAATTTCAGTACTCACGAGTGTATAAATAAATGCATCTTGTTAACTGACATTTTAGTCTATACGTAGGAATTCGAAATGGTGGTTAAATCTTGCCTAACCTGTTTCCTACATTCTTCTTTTTTCACTATAGTTAGCAGAATACAGCCGTAGGCGCGGAATAAGAAAAACAGCGTAACGTCTTAACACTTTTATTTATTTTATAATACTAAATCTAACTTATTTCTTGTACAACAACACACCCTTAACGTTATTCAGCAATGCTTTATATGTAAATATATAATTCTAGCTGTGCTACTAGCTGTGCCCGCGGCTCCGCTCGCGTGGACTACTAATAAAGATTTTCTTATTTTTTGTGCGGAATCATAATTATTTTTCTAAAATCAAAGTAGCCTAAGTTATGCCTTATAACATCAGCTATCTGCCAGTGGAAGTCCCGTCAAAATCGGTCCAACCGTTTCGAAGATTACCCGGAACAATAGACAGAAATATTGTGTAATATAGTAGTAGAGTGTAGAAGTAGAAGAAGTGTACTATAGTGAAATATAGTGTATACTTTCATATGAATTTAGTAAAAAGGTGTTATTTTGACAGCTATTAAATTGTTTACATTCTATAACGCACGAAACGTTTGCACGATTCAGCTAGTATTTTATATTGAGGCTTAAATACATGTAGAGACAGCGGAGCCAGCCTCACTTTTTTTCTATTTATTTAACAGAACATACAATTTTATTGTGATTCCCCGAAAACCAGATATTAAGAGATGCGATATGTCTTAAGATAATAACACGCTATGCCTTGACGGACTGTCTCTTAAATTTAGCAACCGGAACTACCCTATACAGGAAAAAAAAATACAGAAAGCATAGGAAAACACAATTACATTATATGACAAAAATTAACACAAAAACAAAAGTTTAAAAACAATACACACTAATACATGTATTTTGTAATATTTAATATAATGGTCCATTTGCTGCAGTACCACTACAAATGGCGCATAACTCAGTATAACCTGGCTGTCACCGTTGCAGGTCACCTCAGCGCTGATTTCTAATTGCGGCCAAGCGCGTTCAAATTAAAAAATATATATGAGGATAATATTATTTTAATTTATTTAGATTTGTACAATAACTTTACAGGTTTACCGGTTTACCGGTACAGTTGTGTAATTGACTATTGCGCTCTCCCACCAATGACAAGCCATTTCAACAAACAAACCGTGGCTTAATAGAGTTCTAGGGCCTCTCGACAGATCATAAGTTGTCCAGTCGCATGTTACCAGTGCAGTGTAGTTGTAATACGATCAAACTATACTAAAATAAAATATTGGATTTAGTTATAAACACATACACTTTAATATATAATGAATATGTAAGTATTACACAGATAAAAAAGACAAATTAAAACAAAAGCTATATTTAGGTGCATTATAAAATGCCCGCCCTACCACCATGCTATAGTTTCCTCAAGACGTTTTCTTTCACTGAAAAGACTTCGGACTTCAGACTCCATTTTTATTTTATAGTAGCTCGGCAAATTTATTTTACTTTACCTAATAGTAAGCACAGTAAAATCCTAACACAACGGTGACCACCGAAAGATCGGCAATCCATCGGCGGTCGTCGCTTTTATACCAGTCTGCACAATTAACTGGACATGCACAGGCTGGTCCCGAATGCAACAAGCAAAAGCGGGTCTCTATGATGAACTTTTCACTACGTGTATGGTAGTCGCGACCTAGTCGGGTAAAACAACCCTACCATTCCGCTATCACCAAATCCTCGTTCGTTAATCAACAGGGTGCACCAAGTACACGTAAGGTTAGCTTGAGCGCCTCAGTTCTAAAGATATAATTCAACACCTCTTATGAGACTCCAATCCATGTCGATCAACTCAGTGTCCAAGAAATCAACGTCAAAGAAACAAACCACCCTTCACATTACGTCGTGGTAGGTAAAAAAGAACTCAAGCGTAGATTTATCGAAGGTCCCGATAATCAGTATTTAAATATATTTTTGACATATATTAGCACGACCAAGTGTTGGCTATATGACTGATGGTAAGTACAGTACAATCCAAAAAACAACGGCGACTACCGAGAGATGCACAAACCATCGACGATCCTATTAGGTGCATTATGTGATTTGCATACTTTTTTTACTGAAAAGCATCTATTGTACATAAACTTCATTGGAGGGTATCTAAAATATTGGACTGATGTGAAAAATACACGAACTAATGGCTTCCAAATAACGTGGTTTATAAACAAGCCTATGTCTTGTCCCCGAGGCTTATAAGTTACTGGTCGCACCCGGTGAGTAAGCCTCGGTCTCGCAACAAGGCGCAACAATGACTTTATTGCCATAACACTATATTTATGTCACACCGACAACCGACTTTCACCTAAGCCATAGAACACCTATTTACAGACGAGACAGTGATTTGAAGTGTATTGCATTTTTTGGTTATCTATATTATGAGAGAACCGTGAAGAATATGAACGTATGCGTTATGAACGGTCCGACGAACTGAGCGAAAATACTCCCGCTTCTTGTACACTACGCCTTTCATACTCTTCCACTCAGACGAATAAGAGGGTTGTGATGAATATTTAAGAATATCGTATTAAGAATGATAAAACCTTTGAAAGTTTCGACTGTGGCATTTTTTTTGAAGTGAAACTTCTTATGCGACTTCCAAACTGTTGAACGTTAAACTTGTAAAACGTTTAACGCTACTATGAAGGGGGTATGAAAGCACATTATCGGTCTCTCCTCTTTGTGTGAGCCAGAGCGAGAGAGCAAATGTCGGTGTGTATGTATATTGCACACTGTTTAATACTTGCTTGTATTTGAGCATTTAACGTGTGTTAGTATATGTGAAAAGTACGTGAGCTAATACTACTGTACACTGTATGCGGCTGCGTATTACAGCTTTTTAGTAAGCAGTGTTATGTAAAAATTATGTTAAATAAAATATAAAATTAAATAAATTATAAAATATATTTTAAAATGAAGTTGCACTTCTATCGTGTGTGAATCGCACACACATCTTTTTATAATAGCTCGTCACATTGACTGTACTGTCCTTGATAGTAAGCACAGTACAATCCAAATACAACGGCGACCTCCGAGAGATCGTAATCCACCGTCAACGACCGCCATCATAACAGATGCCCCAAGAGTCACTGCCGAGAAAGTACTGTAAGTATTATTGTACAGTAAGAACAAGCAGATGCAAATATGTGACTTGAATTTGCCATATACTATAATTAATATATAGCTTGACCCAAATCTGGACCGAAAATTAAACTTCTTTAGCCATTAGTGGGTCTCCTATAAAATACAATTTAATTAACTAATAATAATTTCTTTCAATGAATTTTCCATTCTGCTTATTAATCTTTGACCGTTTTATAAGAGAGCATGTGTAAGCCGGGTGCAGAGGGTTCGAGAGATTGATGCTTTAATTTTCGTAATGGTAGCTTATTAGGAGTTTAGAAGATGTTCTGAGGTATCCGAGAGATCCTTTATTGGCAACTTCGGTAACCAAGAACAGGTTAACGAAATAATTTCAATTATATTATGAATGCATTTAACTTACTACATAATATTGTGTGAGAATGTTATGTCAACTGAAGAAAATACGTTAAAGAGAAATATCTTCGGAAACTTCTTTCTACTTGGGACAGCCCGACTGATAAAATACCTTCATCCTACAGAAGTTATTGTGTTGTGTTTCTGCTGTGATTAGGGAGCTTCTTGAAGAAGCGAGGTTCAAAATCGCTAACGCGCTACCATCAGGCGAGCCGTACACGTGTTTACCACCTAAGTTGTATATATAAAGAAAGAATTCATTGCACTTTACTTCTACAATGAGCATGAATTTTCAATTATGGAAAATAAAATGATGAAGCATTCTCTAATATTCACTTAGCTAAGTATCACTTTATTGAAATGCCATCCCCCAAGGAACCTTGGATATGGCCACTGTTTTGAAAGTCATTTAATTTCATAGGTTATCCCAACTAACCTTACACTTGTTGATTCAGAAAAAGGACAAACTAATGTGAGCCAATGTTCGAATATTTTTACAAAGATGTCATAACATAATATGGCGCTTTACCTAGCTGCAAATACATTTAAAATTATTTCGAAATATATTATAAGCCCCGCTTTTAATTCAACAAACAGTAACTCAAGAATTTTCCATAGATGCTATAACTAAACCCTCTCACAATATCGACAGGTAGCCTCTATACAGGAGCGGTTGTAATACACGTACACGCATTTCTATAAATAGGGATAAACGTGTAAACTTATCGATATATGATGTAATATTAATGTTTATACCGAAATCATTTTAAGATTACAAAATTAAATAACAAGGCTGATTTTTAAACTTGATAATTATAAAACATAAAACAATACAGTAAAAGTTTATGTCTGGAATAACTGAGCAGATAATGATATCTTTAAAAGATCAGTGTGAATTAATAAAACGTGTCTAAATTATTTAATCAACATAACTTTTAAAAACTTTCGTATTTTTGAAGAATGCACGTCATTTATAACATTTCCTAAGCATTCTATAGAATGTACGTTACAAAATACCGACGATGCTCGGTTAAGTTAGGTTGGACTTGCGAATAAATACTAGCGAGCTCGCCGCAATAGCGGGCGACACGGTCTCATACTTTGCCGGTTTCTCTTTTGGCATTCTATAGAACGCCTAGGCAATGTATGAAATATGAATCATTTCGTATATTACCGGCTAGTTTCAAGCATTCTATAGAATGCCGGAATTCCATACATTGACTATAACATATATGAGTACATAAAAATATACTTTTTTTTATATCGCAGCACGGCACAGTGACTGCACTGTACCTGATGGTGATCACATTGCAATCCAATAACATCGTGGGATTTACAATCAATCTTCAGTCATCACCGTCAGGCCTGCCTGCTCAAATATCTCTTTGTCGTTTGCATGTTGTAAGAAGGAGGGAACACAGAAGCCGGTAGACATTTTCGCACCTTTGCAGGACGGTAACAATTTGACGGAGAACTTTTTAGTTCATGCCGAGATGGAGGTTATCAAAAGTTATGACTCAGGATCCCAGCGAGTGTGGTTCTTTTACGAAAGGGAGAGGAGAGGATTAGGTTGAACATCTCTTCAGAACACTTAACAGAAAAAAATACATTTCTAAAGCATCGACATATTTATCAATATACAGACATCACTTAAAAATCGATAATGCATCGAATTTCCCGACGGAGTCGCGACTGAACGGAAAATCGCTGTAGACGAATTTGATCTTTGATTTTTCTCCAACGTACCATTTGTAAGAGATTAAAAAGCTCTTTGAAATCTCACAAATACCATCTGGATACCTGAGTAATATATATTTGGTTATGAGATATAAGACTTCAAAAGAAAATATAATTATAAATAAATTGTTATAATAAGAAAACAACAGACACACTTATTTTGATTATTATTAATATGAAGTTTATTATTAAAAAAGATTTTATTAACTTAACCTATATATATCCAATTACTAGCCGTGCTTTGCGATTACACCCCTGTAAAATTTAAAGGAAATCATTGATGAGTTATAATACTTCAAAATAGACAACACTTTAATCGCGCGGTCCACGGCTCGTTCCTGCCACTGTAGTTGACCTACCTATAGGAATATACCCGAGCCGAGTGATGAATTATTTTAATTTTCCATTATCTCCTAAACTATGCGTCCAAATAACATACTATAAAGGACACAGTTTATCTCCTGTGTAACTTTCATTCGCAAGGATTAATATGCCATGCCTAATAATAATGCTCATAGTTCACTTTTTGTCACAAAATACCTTATTGTGGCTTATATTTAAGAGATAAGTATATGTAATCTCGACCTTTTTTTAGATATACTAAGGACTAATATTTTTGTGAAACATTGTATTTCGGTATCCCTAACCAGTACGCCAGCGCACGCGGATAAAGCAGTTCGGAAGCGCTTTTTCTCCCGACTTCTTAACAAAAATCAACATTTAAGGCTAGCTTGGAGGCGTAGCCTAATGCTATATAGCCTATACTATTCTTCATGGATCTCGAATTCGAATTGGTAGTTCTAGAGATTAGCGTGTTTAAATAAACAATGAAATAAAAAACTTTTCAGCTTTATTATATATATTAGTATAGATGTACGAATGTACTCGTAATGCACGCACGCCGCGTTTGCGTCGCGTGTCTGCATATTGCAGCGCTCGCGTCGCGTACGAGCACCGTGCCTTCTTATATCATGGCAAAATAACAAGACGCGAGCGTCACGGCCACTCGATGCGAGTACTGCATTCAGCAGACGCCGCAGCGTTAGCGCTGGTCAATCGTTGGACGAACACGCACACTCGACAAACGCTAGTATGATAGCGGCCTTTGCATTACTTTTCACCCATTTACAGGCGTCCGGAAAACTTGAAACTTTGCATACGTATGACAATACATTAATTTCAAAACTTTAATCTCTCTTATATCCTCACCAAAATCATCATAAACTCATAATAAAAATCATGCCTAATTTTTCAGTTTACATACACGCGATTGACAGCATTGCCATTAAATAATTATATCACGTATTACGTTTATAGCTTTGTGAACACAGTGAAAACAGTTCTAATGATGATATAAGAGATATAACTAGGACACTTTTAGATTCCGTACCCAAAGAAACATGGACCCTGTTACTAAGCTCTGCATAAAAACTAAAATCCACTATGATCTTCTTTATATAATTAATGTATTTAAAATAATCTAATATCAAACAAATTCGTTTAGTATGTGACACATGGGAACAGCGTACCGTGAAACGAGATTACACCGATCCGGGAATCGAATCTGGACAGTCCCTGTGCCTCACTGTATTAAATTTTCGATAACCCGCCGTCTTCAAAGCGAAACTAGATTGCATTCGACTGCGTGCATCTGCCTCCCTTACTTATTTCATTGCAATACAATAATACCTACGTCTGGCATTAGAATCTCGTATGTCGGATACGTCAACATATCAAAAAACAAATTTTATCTTTATTAATCTATATTTTCTATACATATTATAAAACTCAACGTCTCTCTGTCTGTCTGTCCGTTTATGTTGTTTTCACGCGAGAACCACTTATCCGATTAACATATTTTTATTTATATCTATGTTATCTGGCCAGGTTATATGATATATTTTGTAGGACAAAGTAACATACGAAATTAGCAGTGACGATAATGGTGAATCAATCTGAAAAAAAGACGCATTTGGGGCGCTTAAATTGCTTATGCTGAGAAAAACATACGAGATATATCAAATTAATGTCACATAATTGTTGATCTTAAAAAGACCTAAAAAAATCAGCTATAACATATACCTCTCTTCTAAGGATCACCCACGACAAGCATTTTTGTCTTCAGTGAGGGTTGCACGATTCACGCGTGCGCACTACCCACGGCATTCTGTAGTCCCAGCTAGGAGTCACAGACACAGATAATTCTATAATAATGCTTAAATTTTTTTATATGTCGAGGTATCTAAAGCATTATTTTATACTCGTCATAGATTCCACACCTGGACGGTGCGGCAAAGATAAGGTTTCGAAATGTGAGGTTTGTAGATCTTCAGGTATATGTAGATTTCATGATATTTATTCCTTTACCTCAATATTAAGTTATGATGACACAAGCCTCACTTTCAACGTTAGTATAAAGCTAAAAAAAAACCATTGGTAAAATTAGTACCTTATATATTCATTCTATATATTTCTACACATAGTCGTCGCTAACATCCAAGAGTTTACGTAAGCATTGTTATTTTATGCACCCCAGAGTTTCCACTTCGCGAATAAGAAAGACATCATAAAAGAACTTCGCAATCGTTTCCGTTTTAATAATATATGAAATTCGTGTTTTCAATTTTATCTCAAATCTTCAATCTTTTATAACTTGTATATTTTTGTTTAAATGAACACAATTCTTCATAGAGAAGGTCTCCAATATTTATAATCCATTTCCCAATAGTAAGTTTCATAACAACTTTATTTATGGAGAAAAACTTAACGACTAAGTCAATCAAATATCAAATTAACTGTGTTGGAGACTTGAATATTTTCCTTAAAAAGCTATTTAGAAGATGAATTTCACAATAATAACATACGCTAATATACG
Source organism: Saturnia pavonia (assembly GCA_947532125.1). Classification (NCBI taxonomy): domain Eukaryota; kingdom Metazoa; phylum Arthropoda; class Insecta; order Lepidoptera; family Saturniidae; genus Saturnia; species Saturnia pavonia. Next base: position 1,951,093 of record OX383901.1, read on the forward strand.
ATAAACGTACCAAATGTAACGGATTATTTTTAGATATCTATAATAAATAATATTAATATGTTAGTAAAGAAGTCATTTGTTTTTTATTAACAAGACCCAAATTCAACCTAATAAATAAATCATTAATCTTTATCTCAACATCATGTTTTTTGTTTTCGTTAAATTGATAAAAATTGAACATCATTAACTTTAATCTACTAAATATATTATTTAATTGTAATGGCGCGCTGTGGATTTCTTTTTTGTATTCATTATTTTTGTTATTTGTAATGAGCATGGCGCATATTTTCACAGATTTTAATTTTTTCAATAATTTCTGAAATTATTTTAAAAGAACGTATAATATTTTACTTCTTAACAAGATTTTTTGGACTCCTCTGACCTTTCTAGGTAATTTTATAGGACAGTCAAATTTCCGAGTAAACGGAGAACAAATTGTAAAACCAAACCTTTTTCGGGAGAATTTAAATAGATCTGATCATGCCTTAAATTAGCTTCCACTAAACAAGAGAAATAGTGGGCGACGAACCAGTGTAAAAATAAGAAAAAAATCACAATATTTTTTTTTGCTATGGTTGCTATACCGTCCACTTGATCTTAAGTAGTCACCACGTAGGGATATAACAGATATTTAATTATTGATATTATGCTGGAACACCTCATGTGCCGGTGAATATTTTCAATCACAGCCTTCAGACAGAAAAACAGCAGCACGAACTATGCAGCTTTGTTGCATAAATAAATCATCTGATGGAACTACAACAAATTTGTTCAAGTTCAGCCATCTTCTTTTGTATTTAGAATCTAATTTCTATCTCATCAAAGATCTTGTAAGTAACATAAGATTTCTATAAAAAAATAAGCAGCCAAATGGTAGCTATAGACGATGCTAGCCAACCCTAAGAGTCCCCATACATTAAACCGTTATTGTCTCCCCTCACATCCGTGGGGTGGTCCACAATGGCTCAGATATTGGCATTCCACGGCTTCAAAGCCACTATTGTAGGGCTAATGACGACTCGCTGAAATCTCGACGTGGAAACGCATCAATGGACGGAATATTGATTTTATATTGATGGTTGAACACCATTGTGCGCTCTGTTTGGGGGGATGTAGAACCATTTACAAAGTATGTCTCAGTAGTTAGATACGTAATGTCAAATATATTAACAAATAGGCATATATTCATAAAAAAATGAGCAAAGACCTCTTATCGGGGGATACCAAGGCTTTGATGACTCCGCCAGTCAATAACAAAATGTCTACATAAAACACCAATAAATCTACATTAATGTATTTTCCTACCAGTTACATAATAATCCTAAGCAAATATTTTACAAATGTTTAGATTTTTGCCCACGATTATTTCATTAATGATTGGCCGATAGTGCTACTTGTAAGTAAATCAACGTATAGTAGAAGAAAATGTAGTCAGGAAACCTGAAAAACATTATGCAAACGTTGTTTGCTAGTCCTGAAATATAAGGTATAACGTATCGTGTTCTAGCGCTAACCACTCTTCTGATCGGATCATGGCAGTTACTCGAGCATCGATTCATATGAATTACTTTTTCCATTTACCTAAGTCATTTAAGGTTGACGCTAATTCTACTTACCACCACCGTTCTCTAAAATTGCATTTACACCTAGTCATCATCATGGACAGCTTATTTATTTCCACTGCAGAGCAAAGATTCTCTCTTTATGTCGCTTAAACTTATTTTGCGGCAGCATTGTTCAGGTCTCCTCGATGAGATTTATTATATCGTGAACCTATCTCGTCAATGCTTTCGATTACTTCGGCTATTTTCTTTCGGCCACCATTCTATTAGAGGCTTATTCTTTTATTCTACCTACGATCATTGTCTTGCCCAACGTCAACTTCCACCCACCAAATACTTAAATCAAGTAAAACCTTCATTTATTCGAAGAATTACTTCAAACGTGACTTTGTAAATACACAATTTATTGAGTATATTTTATATTTTGCTATGTCTTTTGACTAACAATTTAGACTTTGAAATACTTAAAATTATATTTGTTGTTTTGTAAATATAGTTTAGATAGCAAATAAAAAGGATGCAAAGTAATAGTGTAAAGAATATTTTAATAAAAATTAATAGCTATTAAAACTTTTAAAAAGTATTTCACATAACCATTATCTATTACATAGTTTATCCATTAACAAACTTAACCATCTATTACCGACCCAAAGGAAAACAAGTAAGTCTTATAATGGGTGATCAAATGGTCGTAAAAATATGAGTTACAAAACATTTTTATGGGCAGATTCTTCAGTTTTATGGAGTTTTTAGAACAACTTATCATTTTCCTCATAAACTTCGCTTAATGGATTCATGAAATATCAAAGACCATGGCTTGATATTTTTTTATTATCTCTTCTTAAGGTTGTTAAATTATATAGAGATGTTTTTGCAAACTTCTTATTTATGTAGGGTTGATCTTGTTCTCTGCCAATGCACTTTTGACTTAACTAGAAGTTAAGAGCCTAGAAACATATTTGGTGTTTTGCAAATACTACCTATAGGTATAGGAAGTGGTATATATAATTAACTAGCGACCCGCCCCGGCTTCGCACGGGTGCAATGCTGATACTAAATGTACCTACCTACCACAGAATGTCCTTATAAACAACATTTACAGCTTTTTTGTCATTAGATAATACAAACATGTTTTGTTTAGAGGTTACTCTTGAAAGAGCGACATATAATTGACCATGGTGTATAGGGCCGGTACCGCCGCACTTCCCTACATTTTAATTCTGTAATATCTTTGGGAATATTCATTTAAATTGCATGCTGTAAAGGGCTATATTGATCTATATTAAATGGACAATGTATTTAAGGTACTTAATTGGATAAGGATTAATGCTGTATTGCTTAAAATCACTTCGTAAATAAGCCATTTTTTCCCGTAAAATGTACAGGATAAAAAATGATTATTGTGGGTTATCCTTAAGAGATAGACATATACCATCGCGGACTTTTTTGTTGACCTTTTTAAGGTGTACAATAATGTAGTACATTATTTTGATTTATCTCGTGGGGTGAACCCCACGTAAATTTATAGTTATATATATATATATAAATAAAAATAAATAAACCCAGCCAGCGTTTGCAATGTAAGCGCAAAAAATGTGTTTCTTTACGACATCACTTAGAAACCTCTAAATTTACCAGTGTTTCTCTACAATATTATTTATGTATTATACATATAAACCTTCCTCTTGAATCACTCTATCTACTACAAAAAACCGCTTCAAAATCCGTTACGTAGTTTTTAAGATTTAAGCATACATAGGGACGGACAGATTATAGCGACTTTGTTTTATACTATGTAATGATTTGGTAAGTCAGAAACGACCCGTAATACATTTCACAATTTTGAGACCGCAATGTTCTTTCTTAATATTATATATTATCCGTATTCACTGAGATAAATATATACATTAATTAGAATAATCCCATTAAAAGTTTAGGTATTCCTATACTTGTAAGGCAGTAGTAGAAGGCCGCTATCGCTATTGTCTGATAGACACAAACAGGGTGATCCCAAATGAGATTGAAGTCAGGCAAGCGGCCGGTCATAAATTATTAAGCCGAATCTCAGTTCACAAGATGACGGTGGGAAACATCTTGTGCCGACTTTACTTGGTAAGGCAAGTGCAAGAATAAGATGAAAGCTAGGTATCTGTATAAGAACAAGTATAGATAAATCATTATCTGCTGTTTTGACAACATTATTTTTATATCTAACAAAAAAGATACAAAATAGTACGCAATATAAATACGATTTAATTGACTACTATTTCACTAATAGTAAATTCAAAACACTAAGGTTTCAGTTATGAATGTATCAACTGAAATAAATAAATAATAAAGTAAAACCAAATGTTCTACAGGAGCAGGAAATATTAGAACGCCTAAATGAAAACCAATCTCGTTCCGATAAAACAGACCCGAACTTGTAACAAAATAATATTTAATTTTCAAAGATTAGGTACTACTTAAGATGATACCATTGAAAAATCAATATTACCATTACAAAATAAGCATGCATAAGAAATTTTCTTGATTTTACAACATGATGAAGAAAACTCTAAGTCTCTAAACGTTGACAGTTTAACTAAATCAAATAATACTTGAATCGGCATAACTGAAACTACAAGTAGTTTGGAAGTCATTCAACAAACTCAATAAATGGAGAACTACGCCGTGACGAACTATGAAATCCCTCTTAATCATAGCAACGTCAGGAACTTAGTTGATTTGAATGCATGTTCTAAATGTATTTACTGCATTGCTTTACCTTAATAGAACATTATTTAACATCCATCTGTTGCATTTTAAGACAATAAGTAAACTTGTAAATGATATGAATTTTCATTTACACGTTTAATTTAATTTTATATTTAACTGTATGTTTTCCTAAACGATTAACAAAATAATATAAATGAGAAATGAGCAGGTTGGCATCCGATAAAAGCGAATAATAAATTAAATAAATTCAGAGTGGGCTAGGCTGGAATAGGTCGAGCAGAATATGTAAAGGTAGGCTTTGAAAGACGAGAACCTTGTTCGGATGATGCCAAGATGTTGTATGACATAGTAGTAGACACTCCTGATTTGATCCTAGAAAAGACATGTGCATTGGAGCTGATATATTTGATAGAACTATCTGATTCTACTCGTCATTTATTTTTTATGGACGTAAGTCGAATTTACTACTTACCAAAAAATAAAGTTACATTTATGTATAACCAGCAGTGCACGCGACTTTGCTCGCGTGGACTACAGAATGCCATCAGTCGAGCGTACGCGTGAAGCCTGCTGCCCCCGCTCAAAATACGGAGGATAAAAATGTTTATTGTGGTTGATCCTTATAAGATAGATGTAGGCTATTACTGACATTTTGTAGGTCTTTTTAAGATTTACAATTACATAGAACATTAATTTGATATATATTCTATGGTTTACTCAGCGTAAGCTTTTTAAGCGCCCCAAATGCGCCTTTTTCCTAATTAATTCACTATTGTCATCACTGCTTATTTCATTACTTTATATTTCAAAGTATATCCTATAACCTGGCCAAATAAGATAACTATGAATCAAAATAAAAAAAAAATCAGATAAATGTTTTTCGTGTGAAAAGAACATAAATGGAAAGAGAGAAGTTGAGTTGTGTAATATGTATACATAATTAAATATAATCCTAACCAAATTTTTAAAGTAGCCTCGGAAAGTAACCTACCCAATACCTACACCTATCAGTAGGTATATAACCTCAATTTCACCAAAAGTAAATAAAAAATAACTAATATTTTAAAACTATTAATTCAAATATTTTGTAACATTCACAGATTTCAAAGGAAACTATCGCACACTGAGCAAATTTCCAATATATAGATAAATTCAGTATAATTCTAAAATAATTGCGATAGAAGAGCAGCTAAAGCGAATGAGAAATTATTATTAAATTGAACTTTTGTTGAAATCTGTTCAAATGAACTAACTCCCTAAGTCTTAATCACTTCTATAACACTAAAACTAGATTAAAAGCTTTGTGAACGATAAACTCAATTCATTGTTCGCACAAACATTTCACTGCGACAAATTTTGAAAGCTGCTTTAATAACATTATGTCGTACGCGAAAGCGAAGGAATTTACTAAGGACACACAAATACAAGTTTTGTGTGAATTAATATTATATCTGTAGAAGTTCCATCTAGCTGACTGACTGCATTTCATCGCTCATATTTTTTACGTATTTTAACGTTTTTTTAACGTGTACATTGTCATAACATAAAAACTGTTTTGTCGCGTACGTAAAAGTGATTCTTTGGGGTTTAGACAATTGTCTTTTACTTTTACTTGGAGCACACTAATTCAATGTGAAAAGCCATTCTAGTTTCACATAGAACTTATACAATCATATGTGACGTATTTTTATACAATAATTGATTATAGACTTTAAAATTTATTTACGTGTTTTTTTAACCACAATCATTAAAATAGTTTCAGTTCAAAATATTTCAAAAGTTAATAAGCGTCGCATCAATGAGGCGTTCGTCGCTTCTCGTGTAGGCACTTCTATTGAAAATATTCAAGTTATTTATTCCTTTCGTGTCGCAGACATATTCTGTCCGCTTTTACACAGCAGCAGTAATCAAACTATGAAATAGATTTAATTTGAATCGAACCTCGCCTTATTTTATCGACTTTTTTGAATCCGTGGACTATTACAATTTCGAATTGAAGAACGCTTAAAAAACATTCTCCTTATATTGAGAAAGATCGTTTTATCAGTGTTTGAAATTACCGAAAAATGTTTTTTTATCGATTTCAGCTACAACAAGTCTTATTGGTTGGTAAGTGACAATGTATCCAAAGATGTTACTTACACGTTAAGCTTAGATAGAGAGCTAGTTCTAAAGCAATTGAAACACAACGACAGGTGCTTGAGAAAAGATATTTAACTTACGAATAGTTGCTAGTCAAATAGAGCATTAGAATCTACTACCACATTACAGAGTTCTCCTTCATCGATAACTCAAACTCATAGCGGGAATCAAACCTATAAGCCACCGAGAATTCGGCTGTCTCTCGCGGATCATCGTGGTTACGCCGGCTTGTAAGCCTATCGGTAGGTGGATCGATCTCCGAACGCAACACACCTACGTGTGCACTACGGCGAGTACTACAACTGGTTTATGGTGGTCACGATCTAGACGAACACAATAGTATTTTTCTACTCACAGCAAAAAGTAACATTCCACATATTTCTACAAAAAAATGTATTAGATACTGTCGGAAAATATGTTCATAATAAGACCGTGCGCCCAACACGAGACCTACGAAGGAATACGATGTAAATTGAAATCTCTCTATATTTGAAGATCAAACGGTCCCTTGGCCCTTTGTGGATTTTCCATAAGACTCGTACATTCCCTCGCATAACAATATACTGTGAATAAAATTCGTCATTTTACCGCTTTGTGTCAGAGGCTTAGGCCTCGGGTATCGATCTGCAGCGCTTGTTTAACAATGTCTTTTTAGATTGATGAATGCGTTTCTTTGTTACAGAATCAATTATATGTAAGGATTAAGGAAAACAATTAAAATTTTGCAGTCAACTTATCGTTTTCTATATCATAAATCTCCGAAGATTGTACTGGAAAATCCTGGAACATATTAAGATGATATTTGGAGCATCTGCATGAATATCGAGATTGAGGAATTGACTGAGCCCAACATCATCGGTGAAACGAAATCCCATAGATTTTGCTGGCAGCTACAGAGAATGGATAAGGAATTAGCCGACAAAAAGCATACTCGGGACGACCAACTGCTTATCGTGGTGCAAGATCGGGACAAGTGGCATGCTTTAGTTTCAGAGACCAAGACCCTTTTTGATTCACTGAGCCAAGTTAGTTAGCTAATCTACTAGTTACTTGATACAGCTCAACAGTGCCCCTAGTGTAAACAGGAGGAACTTATTAAATTGGCAGCATAGAAATATCAACGCAGAAACATATTATATACTGAACCTGTAAATATAAGGTTTGGGCATTAAGTTCCATTTGGACAAAAAGATCTGTTCAGCTTTTTGGAAAATCAACATTTAAGTAAATGAAATAAAATACTAATTATACTTATTTTTTAAACAGAGCGAGAGGGCTTCATATTGTTGCTATATCATCGTCCTAAACAGAAGTATATCAACAAGCATTGACACAATTCAATCGATACATTGTAAAAACCAAACATGAAGCTGCCCTTATTTACCAGTCACCGTCTACCGGGCGTTGATCGAATAAATCGGGCAAAATAAGTCGTCAGTACACAAGTTGAATATCAGATTTTACTATCAGATATACAGTAGATATTACTGCATTTTTGAAGTGAAACTTCCAAGCGTTAAACGTTAAATGTTAAACGTTAAATATTAATTTAACGCACATTATCGGTCTCTCCTCTTTGTGTGAGCCAGAGCGAGAGAGTAAATGTCGGTGTGTATGTATATTGCACACTGTTTTAATAAAATAGAAAATGTCTTTTAAAATGAAGTTTCACTTCTATCGTGGTGAATCGCACACACACCTTTTTTTAAGTGATTCTTATGTCTTTATTGTTGTTCCACGCATGTACCGCTTTCAATATGTGTTTAAAAATAATATTTTAGTGTATTATGTAATGTATTAAGTTATTATTATAATATGATGATAACTTACAGAATGTTTTGACTAGCGCGCTTGGATGACGACGCTAAAGACATAATTTCAAATCCTCCGATGAGAATGACATTTCCATGAAGAAAACGTCGTGATAAAACCTTATTCTATTTTCTAAAACTCATCTAAATAGCAGAAGATGAAATCTATCACATAACACCAATAGTACCAAGTCTAGACTAAACGTAGTAGCATCTTTGGTTGCATCATTACTAATATCCGTCGAGAGTAGTCGAATGTTAGCCTTAAAACCAATTTAAAAAAGACGAATACGAGTGTAATCTACTATAGCGAATGTTATTGGTAATTTCTATAACATTTAAAGCTAACATTTGCCGAGTTCACGTACATAGAACATAAAATGCATGTAAGAGTATAGAATAAAAATTTCATAAAAGTTAGTTACATTGTGTTGTTCCCGTTTGTAATTTAAACTTTGTACAGCGAATAAAAGTTTTTTTTTCTCGCGTTATGGGATTGTACACAGTTTTGTTTTGTTATTAAATGTACTTTTGAATTAGTTCTTTAAACCAAAAAGATTTTAGTTTCGCTTTTATAACCAATCAAAAATATGAGAGATTATCGACACCTTGAAAGCGCTGGAGACTTCTGAGAATGGTAGAACCCTAGGAGAAAATCCTGAAAGTATGCGGTTGACGTCATTAGTTTGATAACCTATTATAAACGTTTGATAAACATGCGTATAGACAGTAATATTTCAATTTCAAACAAACCAGTCCATGGACTGTACTCAGCGCTGGGTTTCTGCAGGTGCATATGCTAATCTGTTTAAGATAATCATTTGTATTTTTGGCTATATCGTCACGTAACAGAGGTGGGTCCAGTGTGAGTTTTAATAATTCGCAAATAAGATTACACGTTTCGTCATTGACAATTTCCCATGGTACTTTTTCACTAGAAGTACTGCTAGTATATGAATATGTATAGAAAACGAAACCCTCGATTGCATTAGTGAACTATCTGCTCTATAATAGAGTAATCTTCATTTGCAGTGTTTGTAGTAGAAGTGAGTGATATGAATCGTATATTGAATCTATATACTTTTGAAACAAAGATGTCTCAGTGGTAGCGTACACGAACATCGAGTCGATTGACGCGAGTTCGAATCCCTGTAATGACCCTGAGCTTTTGGTGAAGGAAGGTGACATAAAGTATGAAAATTTCGAAACACACATACAATATTTTCTGAACATTCCATACGAATATATTTAGTTAAACAGTCTGTACCCTTCCTTATTACGACGTATTAATCGTTACATAAGTAAAAAACGCTGACATTGTATATTTACTCGTATGTTATGACTATAATTGGCGATAACCACCTGGTGTGTAGTCTAGACGAATGTACGATATACTCGTATTTTTTTTTAACTTTAGCAGCACCCCTTTTATTTAAATAGGTAGCAGCTTACAAATTAAATACACGCGGACGAAGGCACAAACATCATATGTATCTGCTTAATACCTCTACATATATAACTAGGTATATACAAAACAACTGTCACTTTGCGTCACTACTATAAATAATAAAAAATTGCCAAGTGCGTGTCGGGCTACGTGCAGTGTAGGGTTCCGCTTTTGCCCGTCACAATATGCCTGCTTAGAAGGGGGGCTTTAAGTAATTTTCAATGGAATTTGTACGAAATCACTTCTCCATGTACATTTTTTTTTAAGTTTTTCGGCTATTACTCGTTAACTTGTAAAGCATACTTAGCTGTGATGGTTTTCCTTTAAACTTCGTTATATGTACTACTGCCGTGAATTTTTTCACATATCCAGAAACGACCATTCACCTGACAGGATGAAGACTCTTGACTCTAACAATAATTAGCAGTTTAAAGCCTAATACTTCGCAAATGGATCCCTTAATCGTTAACGATTTTTACAAATCCGCAATATTTTGAACTTATAGGATAGACAAGCAAAAAAATGATCTCTAATTAGGAGTAAGTAGGTTCCCCAAGTAGGTTGAAAAAAAATAATTTCATAATTTATCATACCACTTTATCGGCGTGATTAATATGTATATTCATATTAAATTACAGCTTTGTAGTACTAAGAATATCTGAGCTTAGCTGCGAACATACAGACGGACATGGCAAAACTATAAGATCCTTCTTAATGTTTAGAATCCTAAGATTTAGATCTTTCTTATTATTATTCCATCTTATTGACTTCGATTTTCTATGACATGTCTATTCAGTTTGACTCATTGAGACACATGCCTCAAAGTTAGTAAAGTTAGCAAAGTTATAGTAACTGATCACAGTTAGTACTACGTTGTTGTAGTGAGCATTATGCTGCCGCAGACGTAACCACTTGACATCCGGTGAAATACATGCCTGAATATTAGTGTTCTTTGTTTTCCTTCACCACAAGAGATACGAAAGCAAAACCGTGTTGAAATTCATAAATTTATAAATAAAAACAGAGAAAATTTACTTTGTGACAGTGTAGTTATAAACAAATATTGGAGCGAGTTAAAAATAAAAAAAAAATATGATTATAGAGATTTTTAATAATTAAAATTGGCAGTAGAAGCTTGTGTAATAATAACATATCAAATCCATTCACTGACTTACGCAACCAAATAACAGCTTCATCAAGTAACTCGCTCTAGTGGATCGTAAATAACTCCCACACCTCGCATAAGAGGCCGTCTTGATCGTTCACAATAGAGGGCGGTGCGAACGCATTATGCTAATAACTTTCAAAGGGGATTAACTTTAAAAATTGCCTACGACGTTATGACTTAACCTGCCAACCAGAGTTGCCATTCATTGTGAAATTCCGAGATTCTCCCCGAATTTATCACCGGATTTTCAGATTCTTGATACACGTTCAATACGGATCTCACGGAATGCGAAACACGCAAAATATTATGAAAAGAATTTATACGCATCAATTTTATTTGTTTATTGTTATTTATTTGTGCGTGTTGGGAGTTATAGTTCTTTGAATCATCATCATCATCAACCTATAGTAGTCCACTACTGAACATAGGCCTCTCCTAATGAGCGCCATAGCGCCCTGTCTTCAGCTTGCCGCATCCAGCATCTGCCTGCAGTCTTTCGCAGGTCGTCATCCCATCTGGCCGGAGGGCGTCCTACATTACGTTTGCCGAGTCTCGGTCTCCACTCAAGAACCTGTTTACCCCAGCGGTTGTCGGTTCTACGCGAGATATGGCTGGCCCACTGCCACTTTAGCTTGCTAATTCTTTGAATAGTCAACCTCAATACGCTACATAACTGTGACGCGTGTAACTGTAACATCACCTTCACCAGAGGTTTAGCAAGCAATTACATAGTGGAGACGTGTTGTTTGTTTTTTTTATTGTTATAAGTTTGGCGTATAGGCCACAATCTCATCTAATGTTAATTGACGATGTGATACAAAATGATAACACGCTAAACCTAGTGGAAGACTGGCTCTCAAGTGCAGCTGCTGGAACACACCTAATGGTGCTTGGCGACAGATTTTCAACTTGAGGGTGGTAGCTATCCAGGCGGGCATTATAAAAAGTCCTACCACCATGCTATGGTTTCCTCACGATGTTTTCCTTCACCGAAAGCTCAGGCTCATTGCAGGGATTCGAACTTACGTCATCGACGCGAAGTCGCACACGCTACCACTGAGCCATTATTGCTTCATTGTGCATACGCACGTTGTGCGCCTAAAGTATTGTACTATAACTAAAATATACATGGAACCTTTACACTCGGTTGAAATTAAGGTTCTTGAACGCCATATATCTTACACAGTTATGTATCATTCGTAACACAAAGCGCAAAGTAACAACGCGTTCCATAAATGTTTCTTAACCGTGCCCAATGAAGCTTAACTTAATAACACCCTATTTCAATGTTAACAACTTAATCTAATACACTGGACATTCTCAACACTCTTTAAACTACATTACAAACTTTGCATCAGACAGAGAAACCTAGATAGTCACCTCTGAGTTTATTAATTATATTACATTATCGATCGCGAAAGTAGAGAATTTTAAAGACGCATTTATTAAAGAACGTTTAACTAACTTAGCTAAGATTTAGGTCGAGATCTAAGTTAAGTTGAGGTCGCTGCTATGCGATAGGCAATAAATCTAACTTAGACCCAACCACAGGCCTAGTTTAGGCTAACGTTGGTTCTGCGAAGGCATATTTCTAAGAACGAGTACCTAAGCACTATCCCACCGGTTGGGCTAGTTAACATAAATAGCTTATTAAATATAAAATTACAGTAACTTGTTTACTTTCTTGACTACTTGTAGTTAAAACATATTATTTCTAGTAACTGGAATTTCCTTTAATAATGCTGGCAACACTACTACCCACAATGCAATTCTCATTTAATTTTAAGCGTTTACTAAAAACTATTAGCATTTACATATTAAGTAATTTATATGTTTTAATACTGTGTGGTCCGATACGCGAAGACCGCATCCGTCTATAAAGATGCCAAGAATTATCTAAATCTTTCTTTGGGACTTATTACGCAGAACTCGAGGCAGGTCATTGAACGTCAATCATAATGGTGAAATAGACAATAGTTACTGTGAAGATTTCGGAAGAGAAAGCCAGGAATGGATAGGTCAAGAGGGATATACTGTAACAGTAATAGTTTATCTGCGGCGGGTAGCCTTAGTTAATAATTATTTATGACACCAACATACAATATTAACATCTATATAGCCAAAACATATTATAAGCATTTATGAACAATTATTCGCTAATTTTAATTCATATTTATGAAGTATTACATAGACCAAACATTAAAATATACATTATTCTGGCAGCAAAAGTATAACCTGAACAAGTTGAGAAATTGATATTTTTATACGAGGTTCCTATATTTAGTTTACCTTCTTAATACTGCATATTATTGTAACAAATTCAAAAACACCAAAACTTTCAGCCACTAATATTGGTACGAAACAAAACTTACTTGGCTGAATAGTATTTTTCTCTCTTCCTCTCTTTTTTAAATGTTACAATTATATTCTGTAAGTGATCCTTTCTCAAAGATGTTTTCCCTTCATTTTAACCTTTACAATTTTTACTATAATTACATCCTGTATGCTATTTTCTAGAAATGTTTAATTATTAACACTAAAGTTCATCGATGCAGGAACTTAAAACGTCCAGTTTGAAAGCACCTAGAGAGTTGAAAGATTAATTACAGGCTTCCACGGGTGCGCCTTTGAGAACGACTTGTTCGTAATATGATTCATGGGTTAACATTTTCTTACGTTTATTATAAGATACGATATTTTAAATGGTATTTAAACATGTTTTAAAAGCACTTTATTTTGCATAAATCTTTGAAAAGAAAGAAAGAAGAAATTTATTCACACGGCAATATACAATACAAACGTATAGATAAACAGGAAACTGGAAATTTCTACATACATATAAAAAACAAACAAACAAATACATTAAGAATAATATAATAAATAGTCCAGCTGCGTGTCCAGTCATTAAGAAAAGGCGTCCAGTTCAGCATAAATGCTGAAGTGCCACGGCCCAAAATTCTACGCAATAAAAATACGTACAAAATTAAACAAATAAATAATAATAATTCAATACTGCTTATGGCTTAATATGTATTAAGTAATAAAAATAAAATAAAATAAAGGGGGAATATATAAACAAAGAAATGGTAAATATCAGGTTAGATAATAATATTATATTACATAAAACGATATATGATTTATACTGAATATAAAGGCAGATTTTTGACCGATGGGAGTTCGAAGAGTTTCGAATGAGGGTCACGCAGTGAAAGACATAGCATGAGCAGACAACATGGTAAAACTTGCAGAAACCCGTTGTACAAGTAACGCATGTTCGGTCATTGTGGCGATTATTGGGGGATAAGTCCAGCAGTGAATGTGATGATGATTATTATTATTATTTTATTCATTGTCTATCATCGTCAATATGAAAATCTGTTTTGAATGGCCTGACAACATAATCTGATAACCGCACTCAGACTCTACTCTAGACATATCCTTATTCAACATTAGGGGTAATTTTGAAAGTTTGTAAATAGGATCGCACTTCTTTACCGCTAACTTTAATTCCTCTACGTTTCCGCAAAGGGTGAAGTTTGCATTGTTAGAAAAAGAAAACTAAAACGGTGAAATGCTATTATAAATACTAATACAAGCAATAAACAAATGAATCTCTATTCCATATCCATTCTTCTCTATTAACATTGCTTTTAATGAAAGACCTCGTGGCGCAGTTGTAGTAAGCCCTACTATTGAGCCGAGAGGTCGCGAGTTCGATCCCCGCCCATGACTGACTTTTGTGTGATGAGCATAATTGTCAGTTATGTGTCTGGGTGTTATATATATATGTATAGTATATCAGCTGTTTAATTACCATAATACAAGCTATTCTTAGTATGGAATTAAATGGCCGTGTGTGAAATTGTGTCCACATATAAAAAAAACCTCCCTTAATAGTAATTTCAATCGTTAATTAGAATAACTAATAATAGAACAATCGTGCTCACACAAAGGAAAACAACGTAACACAGCAGGACTTTGTACGTAAATACCGGTCAAATCCGCTTCGAACCAGTTCCCACAGTGAGTAACATAATAACGTCCAATTGGGCTGCAGATTCCCGTCACGTAGTAATTCCGGACGACCACGCCGCGCTCGGCCGCACCCTGACGACCAGACATTGAATAGAAATTAGTACATACAACTGCAACACTGTACCGAAAACCCGAAACGGGGACACTATTTGAAACTGCCAAGTAGGTGACCACTGAATTCGCTTGAACATTCTTTCACATGAATATGTGGACATATAAGTTTTTTTTTGTTTTATTTGCCAACTTTAGATTATTCGCAAGTAACAATGTTTTATTTCCATGGAGATAATATTTTATGTTGAATTCAATATCTAAATCATTGTCCAATTACATTATTAGTTCTAGTTACGTATTCACCCCTCCACCCTCCAGAAGATAGCAGCCATATGACCTAGTGTTGTATTTCTGTGGTGAGTAGGGTTTCCAGAGCTCCTTGGGGCAGGGCGGTTTAAGATCGGCAACGCGCTTGTGATACCTACGGTATTGCAGGCGTTCATAGGCTACGGTAGCCGGTTACCATCAGGCGGGCCGTATGCCAGTTTGCCAGCTTTGTAGTATAAAAATATAAGTAAATAAGTACTAATTAGATTACTAAAACTTTTTAGGGATATTTAAGGTTATTATAAATTCGTTAAAATGCTATCAAAGTTACAAACATTTTTCTAAAATAAATAAAATAAACAGTCTATAAAGCATTAAGATTTAATCGGGTCTAGAAAACCGGTTAACGTCCAAAGTAAACGTTATTCGAAGGAAATCTGAGTTGTTCCTACAAAAATATAGTTTCACCGAGCGACGACGCGTCGCGACGGCAAAATTTTAAATAGGTCGCAGCTCTACAGTTTCAATCCCCCGCGGCGCCTCCTAGTAGTACGTGGATCCACTAAGCCATATTTTATGATGAATTTAACTTACGTACCAAGTAACATGAATGTTTTTTTAGCACGGTAAAGAGACAGCACTGTACCTGATGTTAAGCACAGTACAATCCAAAGGCAATCACCGAGAGATAATCCATCGTCGGTCGTGGCTGAACAGCAGGTTGGATGTCATGCTAATCTGCCTGGCTCTAGGCAGCTGGATATACACTGGCTGATTCTGGCACGCGGCAAGTCAATAAAAAACAATATGACAGTTTTATCGCCATTTGCATGGTACTCGCGATCGATGCGTGTACATTCCCTTATCCACCCGCTTGTTTACAGGATATGTCACTGGCTGATCTCTGAACACGATACACTAGAATGCCTCTTTAACCGGCGTTACACCTGATGTATGTTGGTTCTGTTCTAGTCAAATACAATTGTCAACAACCACCCAGCAACGAATAACAGTTGTTAAAATTTAATGCTATTTTGATTAATTAAAATTTTATCATAGTTTATAGCAGCGGTACATAACTACGGAAAACTTAACTAATCTCGTTTATTTTATAGAACCCATCTTTAAATTATAACATTTTAAAATGTTTTATACCATTAATATTTTAGATAGTGAAAAAATAACATTTTGTTCAAAATAATAGATACTTTGTAAATAGTTTTTTAAGGATCTCATAAAAAACAGTTTATGGTAAACACAGTGAGAAATTTGATTAAGTTATCCTACGTTATATTTTTTAATTATAAAATATAAAGTTTTGATGAAAATGATTTATATGATAAGGAAACTCTTGCGGACATCCCTGCCATTTACACACATAATATTCCACATAAGAAATCAAATCTTTAAATAATCCATGAACTTATTATCCGGCAAGTCAGTAATGCACTATCGAATTTAAAACTGTACATTAATTTAAGTTTTATAATGTTTGCTCGTTAAAAATCTACCGTATAAGAGGGCAAAGTAGAAACGGCCTCCTCCAAAACTAGCTTCTCACCTCCGAAACTCTCAGGATTCCATTTCGCTTATCTGACTCGGATATCGGCACGCATTTTCGTTTTGCGTCACCGGTTTATTTTTATTCAGTTCGTTTCGTTCGCCGTACCTAGCCGCAGTTTAACGAATTCCCTTTCACTCTGTTAGTTTAACTGTCATCAGCATGAAGCATTGTAAACAGTTTCATTAACTCTGTGCGTATTGTTCATCCCAGAGTGGATAAGGGTGACTTTTGTGTTTTTACTCTCTTTCTCAAGTTCTTTGTCCTTATTATTTTTTGCGTGAAATATTTTTAAACTGAATTTAAAATGCTTTTTTTCCGATGTTTCGTTTTGAAAACATTATTAGGGCTTTTATTTCTTATTCTTAAATTTGTTGGCCTAACTAATTTACTAAAGCTTAAGTAGACTATGATGACTATAATAATATTATGACTATAATAATAAATAATAATTTCATATTGGTCTATTACATAATATGCTTCCGGGAGTAAACCATAGAAATATAGCATTGATACTGACATATATATATAATTAACACATTGATTTTTTTTTAACAAACTATATTATTTCCGCGTCTTTCCGTACACATTACAAAAATGCTTAGCAAAAATAAATTAATAACACATAAACATGGCTGCCGAGAATTTTGAAATCGTCTATAATAATAAATATATTAAAAGTATACAAAATAAAGCATTTTTATTATTCAACTTTATCGGTAAAATAGCATAATTTTCTTACAGGACATACAGTAATTACATTTTTAAATTCAATAATTCATAGGTATCAGGTAATTTATTAACTGTTCTGCGTCTAGGTACATTTTACTTAAGTTGTACTGTAACCGAAAGTTTTATTACATGTATTAAACGATACAAAGACACAAAGACATGTTCAACCAAAAGAATTCAAATCGGTACCAAAATAAATCCAATTTAATAAATATCTTATCAATATGAAACTGCCGAGCAAAAGAAACGGTAGCGTGTTGTCGTGGAATCGAACCGGGGTACCTTATTGATCGGACACTAATACCCTTTAATCCACTTACGAAGTCTCCGGTAAGTATAACTGACAGCGGATTAAATATACACGTGAAAGTAGATTTCCTTGAATAATATTGATAAGTATTATGTAGATATTTCATTTGCATATAAATTGTAAACTTTTAAAAAATTGGTTTGTAGCTACGATTCTAGGAGATAGCGTGCTTTGATTCGGATTATAAAAATGTGGGTTCAAGTCCTTGTGTTATCCTTAGTTAGCCTGACTACCAAGCATGTTCAACTTGAATATGCGTCGCTAAGCACCTATTCCGATAGGCGCCACTCCTGACTTGACACTCCCGAGTGTCTAGATGTTGTTCTTCTAGGCGTATAGGTTACAGGACAACCTATAACTTACTTTTGCTGTAACATCTATAAATATGCAGTGAAATTGTGGTCAAACACTAAAGAGATTTCTTAAACAAATTTTACTCGTAAGATACAAAACTGATATGCGCATTTCCCGTCTCTCATAAAATACAATATCAGTTTTTTTTAATGTTCGTTCATTCAAGTGAAACCAATACTAGAATATTTTTTTAGCACTTAACTAATGACTTCATTGTTACGCTGTAGGCGCTCTTACGTAATTTAAAAAGAAAATTCCAAGTACCAAATTCCAATTCCAAGACAATTCTGCTGACTTATAATAGCCGATATCTTGTTTGATGTTACTTAGCCGCTTTCGCTAGGAACAAATTGACAGTTTGTCGAATATTCTCTTCACTATCAGCAAAAAGAAAGGTTCTTTTATTTTATGACAATATCAATGCCGTAGTCAGAAAAATACTACATAATTTGTTTGATCTCAGTTTTTATATTATTATTATTATTTAATAATTTCTTTGTAAGTTTATTTACATACCTTTAAACTTTATTTTATACTAGGCGTGTGTTTCATAATATGATTTCTCACTGGTAAC
Organism: Saturnia pavonia; assembly: GCA_947532125.1. NCBI lineage: Eukaryota > Metazoa > Arthropoda > Insecta > Lepidoptera > Saturniidae > Saturnia > Saturnia pavonia. The sequence goes on from OX383901.1 coordinate 1,969,828, forward strand.
ATCATCCCGTCGGGAATGAAGTTTCAGAAATACTTTCTTAAAATTCCCGCTTCTAAACCCATTGTTTAAGGCTCTGCGTTATACGTCAGTGAGCCTATAGAATTATTAAGTAGATTAGTAATTCGTTAAATATTTTCTTAAAAAATCATATTTATGAAACATAAAAGTACACATCTATCCCTATCGAGACACACGGCAGTGTGTCAACCAAATCGGAAAAGAAAACTGCTAAGTTAGAAACTGCGACTGTAATTAAAGGAACAGCTATGGAACTCCGCACCCGTTAGATCTAAGCTCTTTTATCGTTGACATCGACTACCCTGAACGTCGAATTTATACCGATCACTCTTTAGTATATTGTTGATGCAAGTAACGCCGTCAGTTTATCTACAATTTCCATACTATCATAGTTCGTACTTCAATAATTCCCTTGAAATTTGTAACAGAGCTTTTGTTCCAAGCTTCACGTAGAGTAGAATAGATAGACGTCATTGCAAGCAGCATAATTTTATTTTAATTGTTTTAAATAAAAGCTTTGTTATTTGTAAAACATTACCCAAATATACACGTGTAGACGCTGACTTACATCTCTGGAAGACCAAGTTAAGTCATCTTTAAACACTGGTCCAAAAATAACATTTAATCATATTACTAGACTGTCAGTTATAAGTGTATTGAATGACAACCTGTCATATGAACTTCTGATCAACCGACGTCCATCGACATCAACAGTTAATTAGCAAATGGATTTGCACAACCACAAATGTTTTTGGCAAACACGGACTCGACCCCGTATTGATAGACAGCTTGTAAAATATTTTGAATGTAATTATTTAGAGTGTTTTGTCAGTAATGTTCAGTAAAATCAAAACTTGAGGATGACTAATTTGAGGACAGGGATAAAATCTTGAAACACTAAGTCACATGGTATACAGCTACTGTAAATTTACAAAAAAAACACGTCGTTACATGGTGGTAAATTAGCGTTTGACCACAATCTCACATGATGTTAAGTGACGATTTGGTTGAAAATAATAACACGCTAAACTTAATAAGAAGATCTGGTTCTCGAGTACAACTGCCGGAACATGCCAATAATTGGGTAAACTTTTAAAAAATTGTACCATCATGATGTGGTTTCTCCGCGAAGTTTTCCTTCACTGGAAGCTCAGATAGGATCTAGGATCCGAAGTAAGTTCCATCTGAGGTCACTACCTCTGCAGCATAATCGCTTAAAAGGTCAGCCTTGTGCGGCTGGTACTTTGGATCAGCCATTGCATATATTTCCTAGTAGGACATGCTGTGGAACGTTTATAGTCCGATTTCACCAATTTAATAATGAAGACTATAGTTAGATCCTGATTTCTCGGCAGTGGTCACTGTTTCCTAGCTATCAGGTAACGTTCAGTAATTTGTCTTTGGATAAACATGGCAAACAGAAACCATTTCAAGAACGTATTAATAGGCCAAAATTAATAACAAAAACGATGAAAAAGATTCCCTTCAATAAACAAGCCAAATAATCTGGATCCAGTTATTATTATAAAACAAACATGATACGTTCCTTAATACGTAATGGAATCTAGTTTAAATATTTTGTAAGAATCATATAAAATTCATGAGGAGGAGACTGTGGCGAACATTGTTACACGTCATCAATAATTCAAGGAATTGTTGAATTATTGCGACGGAGATCATCGTCTATATTCCCCTGGTTATTGATACGCGCCTCGGAATATCCCCCGGCTATTGTAAACCATGCTGAGCTAGAATATTTACTCTATAGAAATATTTTCATACTTCAATAGTGTTAATGTATTAGGGAAATAGAGACCATGCTGAGAAATGTAAGATCTAAAAGCGTTAAATGTGTCACAATTACGACTTTTCACCATGATCGTAACCCAGTCGATTACAAATACACTACCACTTTACGAGCTCCTTATCAATCCAAATCACTTCTACTGCAGCTTCCCGCAACCATATCAGGCCCGTCGAACTATTCGTTACATGAGCAAAAAATATTATTTAAGTCCAATATCAAAAATATCGAAGGCAGACTGCAAAGTCTTTAAGCTAAGAAATATTTTATTATCATATACCACTTATACGGTTTAATATTTTTTTAAACTAGTATAGCAAATTAATTTGACAAAGGACCACTATCCTAATTCCATCCATCCATCCATCCATTCAGCCAAAAGACGTCTACTAATGGACATAGGCTTCCCCCAAAAATCACCACAACGACCGTCCCTCCGTTGCTCACATCCAAAATGTTCTCGCAATCTTCACTGAGTCGTTGGTCCACCTTTTGGCGGGTCTGCCCACGTTACGTCTTCTAGTAGGTGACGGCCACTCAAAAACTCTAGCTTAGTCCTAATGAAAGTAAACGGTACTTCTACATCCGTATTCAAACATCTTATGTGCCAACCACACTCTTCAGACCGGAACGTAGTAGAGCAAGTTCTGTTGCTTAACGGCAGACATAGGTGTAGTTGTACTGCTTCCGTAGTCGAACTTGCACAAGTTTTACCACTATTATTTATATATCTTTATCATATATATCTTATACAGTATTTACTGTCATCAATAATTCAGAGAGCTTTAAAAGTGACGATATCGAGGAATATCCGTTTCTCAGATACGTCTTTATACACAGCTGAATATTATACGCCGCAGCTTTACGGATATTCGCGATGAAGGATATTGGCTATTGTGAACAACAATACTCCATTCTACAGACCTGAACAATGAATTGATATTAATTTGCTGTTACAGAACATTAATCATAACGCTTTAGGAGTTACTTTAACAATCAAAATTAGTTACCAAGAAATAACAATGATGTGATGCACAGAGTTCAATTTTTTTTTAATAGGCAATGTACCAAATTACTGAGAAAAACTAGTATTAAGAAATATGCATCAAATATCAATTATAGATAGATGAACTTCTAAGACAAATCCAAAAAGAAATTTATAAGATCGTGATAAAACCAGTTTCTATTATAATCTCAACAATCTTCTGTAATAAGCACCATTAATCATTCTTACTTCAACAACCGATATATTCTTCTCTAACAAGTTAGCCTCATGGTCGCTTAGCTCCAGTGACAAGTTATCACCATCTAATGAAGACTCATTCATCAGCTTCAAGGCTTCACGATCATCGAGTAAATTTTTATGATAATCTTGTCCTCGACCCGAAAGTGTTCTGTTTAGATAAACATAATGCTTTAAAAAAATGTTAATCGATTTATATGCCGCAGTCTGGTGACTTTTGTCATATATGGGCAACGAAAACACGTGAATTGTTTACAATTGCAAGTGGTACGGTACAATATTATGATTCTAATAATACATTGTAGATAAGGATATTTTTGAAAAAACTCATTCGCTTGCACGGAATATAAAATCTCAAATTTTACGTCAAACTAGCTTTGACAATGGTCGTGACCCGTTTTACCTACCCTTACCTACAATCGAAGATTTATGGAGAAATATGCATAAATGCGTTATGACCATAACTATGTAAATCATGTTAAAAGAAACTACTCTAGGTTTCAACTAGATTTGATGATTATAAAATTTGATGATGGCTTTGTTCCCTTGGTTTTTAGATAATATCATTTCATCCCTTTCTATGCTTCAATTCTATTCTTTCTCTTCAAAATTTTCGTGTCAACAAATTTAATGTTTCTCTTACATGACTTTAAGAGCATAATAAGTGTTACACTAAAACTCAACAGTGATTATACCTGGAGCCTTCAGAAAGATTTTCCTCTTTATGCTTTATTACTTCTTCGATAAATTGCTGTGCGACTTTCTTCGCAAACTCGTTAGCTAACTTCTCCAAATATTCAACCGATAATAATGAACCGAGCATCTCCATAACTCCTTTAGGTTGTAACTTTATTAAAACCAGTTTATCTTCTCTGCCAAATGAAGAAGATAACGAAGATAGTAATAATAATTTTATTAATATTAACACCATTTTATTTCTGTAATATTTTAAACAGCCTGTACTCGTTATGTATTATGTATAACAAATATAACTAAAACTTTAATTTATACTAAATTTATTTACCAGTATACTATCAATAGTATATGATTATAACTAACTACCTCTTCATTCATTAATGAACTAATTGTTTTTTCTTTTTAATAAATACAATCCTATAACTTCGTTAGCTTGTCCTATACCATCTTATTAAGCAATTTAAAAAATTTTTACAATTTGAAAAATTCAATTAATTGTTTTATGTGATTTTAACACAATAATATACAATAATTCTTGAATAAACTAAAGTTTTCCTAATAACTTTAAACTGGAAATTTCTGGTTTTATTTTCAGTTAATCGAATGGCTAGATATTTGATTGTGAATTAATTTCACGTTTCAAATTAATCGTGATATTGAATTGTGCTCACATTTTACAGGGAAATTGTAAAATCTAGCTGACATTAATCACCATTATATTTATTGATTACAAACGAAAGTACAAAAAATAATGTCCCAAACCTATACTTGGGCAGTTGCTTTCTTCTTCTTCTTCTTACCGTTATCCCACTTAAGTAGGGTCGGCACAACAGTTTTTTTCTTCCACTCTACTCCATTAACTATCATCTCAGTATTCACCCCTTTTATACGCATATCATTCTTTACACAGTCCATCCATACCTTCTTCGGTCTTCCTCTACTCATATATCCATCCACTTTCATACTTCACATTCTTCTAGTTATATGACATTCATCCCTCCTCATGTCCATACCACGCTAATCTATAACTTCTCAACTTCTCTGTGACTGGAGCTATTTTAAGACTTCTCCTTTGCTTTTTTCTTCTGAAATTAAATTTAGTATATATTAGTTGACTGAAAGCTTGCGTGAATGCAAGAATATTTGTGCGAGTGTTTGTGTAACACAACCGTTCTAAATGCACTCACATTTTGCAAATATCATGGCAAAAGCATCCAAGTATACATTGGATAAACCAGAAAATGCCCGAAGAGCAACATTATTATGGAATTCATACCGAATATATGGTAGTCACATTGTCATTTTAATCGTGTACGATTACCCTATTAAACGCTATGAGTTTTTGAAATTGATATAACTCGACCGAAACAGCAATAAAAAGTTAGTTTTTCATTTCAATTTAATGTAATTTAAAGCAATCAATGAAACTATTAATAAATTTCATTTCTACATTAAATTTATATGAAAATTAGCCCATCGGGGACGTCCACGAATTAAAGCAATAGGTCAGACCGATTAAGCGCAATCACGCTATTGTAGAAAATTTAATAATCACTAATATAAGATGACACATGGAACATATTTCTGATAGTGTAATAGGTAGATCTTGGTATGTTTGACGGTAAAAGGAACAATAATACCCGGTGATAGGGCGCAGATGTAACGGGCAATGAATCGATTTGTCCAATTAACTTTTAATAAAAAACATCATGTTACTCCACAACATCGTTTTAGTCGCTCATTACATCTATAGGATTTATCCTACGAGAGAATGAGATAGAATATATGGTGAATGCAAGTCCTGATATTTATGTTTATGTTCGTCGTCGGATTGGCCTAGTAGTGTGAGACGACCAGACTTCATACGCAGTGCGCACGAGCGGTCGATAGTTAGAAACCCGCTGAATTAAATTATAAAAAAATATTCCTTTAATTATTTTTTAAGGTTTCACTTCTGACACTTCGGAACTGCTACACACATAACTATTTTTTCTCTGGGTTTAAATCTATGTGTAAATTTTGAAATGGGCGAAATAGTATTGATAAAGGAAGAATTGCAAATGTTGATGAAGAACTACTTTATCTGCTCTTTTTGTTCCTTTTAATAAAATCGACATTTCTATGTTAAGTCGATTTTTCGAGTATAAGCTTGAAAGTCCAAATCCAAAATACTTTATTCAATTTAATCCCTAAGAAGGCACTTATGACACGAACACTACCACCGACACGAAAGACATTCCAGTCAATGCGAAGAACCGACAAGCAACTCGATTGGATTTATCAATATTTTTTCTTTGTTTTTTAGCTATATAAGTATTGTTTAAAGTAAATTTTAATATTTAGTGGATATATATAGATGGAGTTATTTTCACACATCACTATCATTTACGTATTGAACTTAATGTACAGCAAATAGGTAATACTTAGAAAGAAACAAAAAAACCTAACACAATAATTATATGAGAAACTTACTTTACGAAGTCTAAAAGATGTGATTTATATTACATTCAAAAATGTATTGAGAGGGCAAGGTATTAATACTATATTACTGAAAGCTCTAATTCCTAAAAGTAAAAAGTTATCAAAGCAGCACTTTAATAAATATAATTCAAATAGATAATTATTTCTATAGTGACAGCCATTCTTGCCGGAGATAACTTTGGAATTTCGGAAATATAATTTGAATACTTCCCAAACATATCACGAAAAATTTTTCGTCGAACAAAAGTGAATTTTTGTCTTATATAATCGACAGCGCACTATATTCAAAGTAACCAACTTATACATTGATCAATATTGCCTATATCTGAAATTTCCCCTTCAATTATGTACCGAGGCCGAGGTATCCGGGAGCGCTCGACTTAGATATGCATTATTAACGACATCGGAAAGTGCCTGTCTAGTGCTTTGTAAAGAGTCTTTCACTCGCCAAACAATGCTACGATAGTTCACGATATTTCAAATTAAAATCATTTATATATCGAGGGGTTCAAGTGTAATAAATTTTATTCAATATATCATGAGAAGGTATTCGAGAATGAAAAAACTATGTACTGATATTTCGAAAAAGCTGCCAGTTATAAAAAATATTTTCGCCGAAATAAAACCTATATCGAAAAGAATACAGTTTTATGTGGGTGTGGTGAAATGGATATGGATGGCTTTTTATATTATAAATCAGCAAATAGGCATATAGTTGACCTGATATTAAGTGGTCTTTGTAGCCTATAGCTATATATAACCTACATCAAAAGGACCACAATCCTGAGGCCAGTTATAATAGATTGCTACTCTTCAGTACTGAGTTGGAACGGCTCGTGTGAATGTATGTGTTGCTAACGACATCCTTTGGACGGGAAGATTAGTAGCGCGAACACTGCTGCTTTGTCTATGATATTCTCTGGTTACATTCATTGCTATGCAAATGACAGCACATTTCATGGGTGTTATTGCAGTAAGCCTACTTGTAGTCAGATTGAAGCAGAAGATGCAGGCGAATCTTGTTACTAACCTCAACTAGTTATTGGACCTCGTATCTTCATGGGGTACAAGCTATTTGGTTGAATTCAATGCCAAGAAAACCCAGCTTTGCGCGTTTTCTTGAAAAAAATCTACGTTCTCCCCTCTTTCTACTATTCACAATGTCACATTTGCAAAGCGTAACAGTTTCCGTTTCCCAAGATTGAATATTCGTTGGCACCTTGTGACCTCGATCTGAGGGATCACTTGAGAAGTTTTATCTTAGCAATATACAGAAGACTGTGCACTGGACATCCTGAACAGAGTGCGACGCTGTTTCACGACCAGCCAACTGTACCTTCATTATAAGAATCAAGTTCGGCCATAAATGGGATATTGTTCGCACCTCTGGGATGATTTCACCCAATACGTTTTCGATGTTCGCGACAGGTTACAGCAAGGGTCTGTCTGCATTGTGAATGATACAGATATCTCTACGTATTTAGAATTGCTTCAGCTGCAAAAAGAGACATCGCCTACCTAAACGTGTTTTATCGTTTGTATCATGGCGATTGTCCTGAAAAGTTGTTTGACCTTATCCCATCATCTCCCTTACAGAACCACGCAGGCTAGTCTACGGAGACACAACTAGAAGGTAGCACTCATCGAGGCACAAACAAAGAAGTTCGCAAATTCTTGTCTTTTGCTGTACCATGCAGATGTGGAATAGTCTCTCAGCCAACGTGTTTTCTCCTTCCTATGATACTAGGTCCTTTAAATAAAGCGCGAAGAGGCATGTCAGCACGCCAGCATGACATTGACGATTGTCGATGCAATTTGTTTCACCGACGGTCGCCGTTATTTGTGGACTGTACAGCCATTTCTCCGAGCTAGTATCAAAAATAACACATCAAATGAAATGCAGCCATTTCATCGAGCTCATTACAATACTACCAAATAAAAACTACTTTAAAAATAAACGATATGATACCGATATTAATAAAAGAAATATCTGAATGGATTACCTCAATTAAACATAAAGTATTAATAATAAGAAAGTAATAAAGGTGCGACATAGATACAGATGGCTTTCGACTGTCATTAGAGTAGTAAAATGTTATGTGCCAGTAACACAGCAACACCGGACGATAGTGACTAATAATGGTGGTATCCATTGTTGCACACGTTAAGAGAATCCTGAATTTTAAATTTAAAAATACATAATGCTACTTAGGTAATTGCGTTAAAGTTTCTAATAATACTTCTTACAATATTAACGATTATCGCCATAATAAGTTCTAGGAATCGTTTATGCGAATGGTAGGCATATTTGTAATTGTTTACATGTAAAATCTCAGTAACAAAATTACCAGTAACTCATTAAATTTCTTGGCAGATCTCTCTTCTTTCCAAACCGTTGTGGGCTTAATCTATTTTTTATCAGGTTTATATGATTTAAATCGAGGATATTGACAAAATAAACCTAACAGAAGTGTTATTTAAATAAAATAATAACTAACTCTGTTAAGCCTGCACTCGAATGTATAAACTTTCAAGACCACATGGTAATCACCACGTAACCACGTCGTCTGAAACAGATAAAATTCCATGACAGTTGTCCTCGACAATCCTACTTACCAATATGTACTACGGGAAAGACGACTAGATAACCGTGCATGCCGTAGCTACGCCACTATTTGACTGTAGCGCCATTGTAGATACGCATTGTAAGTATTTATACTATCTATACAATACAATTCTTTGTATTGATTTGTATGTAAGTTTAATCAGATTTAAATTAATAAATATTACAATTTTTATATAAGTAAAATATTGAATATTTTTTTATATTTAAAAAAGTACGCCCAGCTATGCAGCCATGCACCATCTAGTAGTTATATTTTATTAAAGTTAACATCATACTAATATTATAAATGTGTATGTAGATTTGTTTGTTACGCTTTCACGCGAAAACAACTTAACCTATCATCATGAAACTTTGTACACATATTCTTGGAGGTAGTAGAAGTAACATAGGATACTTTTTATCCCGGTAACAAGATTTCTTGTCATCCACGCGAGCGAAGCCGCGGGTAAAAGCTAGTATATGATAAGACTGAATTTCAATTATACTTTAATAGATTTTTCGTGGATCTGTAATTAAATGGAAATTGACTAATGGAAACAAACAACGCAACATCAATCCTTAGCACAATGTACACGCCCAGGTGCTATAAAAGTTAATTGACTTTTCCAATGGCCAGTACATACTCTTAGACTCGTGTGATTGTCGTACATTCACCAGATACCAGGCCTAAACTAAATGCAATATACATACAATGAAATCATGGAATGTAGACATAAACTCAACCTTTCATTACTGTTACCAAATTCCAATTTAACGTTGCCTTAAAATCAAAGAAAAAAACGACTACCATAATGACTCCATTTTCGAATACCTGTCAACCCTCGCACACGCCTGATGCATACCGCTAGCGTCGCGCAGCGCTATGCGGACGCCTGAACGCACTGCACGGCTCGTCGCCTCTCCCGATTCCAAATTCAAACGGTTGACGTTCGGAAGTGGAATTGTTTTCCATTTTTCGAGTGTTAAACGGGCGACGTCTGCGGCCGGCGGCGGATTCTCACATAACATCATATATATATTTGTATTCAGGCATTTTAGATATATTAGACAGCTATGCCCGCGGATCCACGTGTGTTTATTACGCAATAGTTTCTTCGTTTCATATTTGTACTCACATTTTATTATTGGGGGTTGGGACGCAGCGAGACGTCAACCAGGAACAGTATTTATTGTAGTCGGCTTATTAACTGAGCTCTTTATGATCAGATAGCTCGAGCGAGAATGTCTTTGAGCTGGTTGTTGCCTGCTTGTAATTTTCGTACTGTCACCGAGCACATCGGTTACTACGCATCCGGCCAATAGTGCGAATACTAAGTCATTAGTACGGATTCCAGAATCACATCAACACGATTCTCCGACTGTCATAAACAATATTTATTATACATAATATGGCGTGTTTGTTAGGAAAGCCGGTTCTTTAACACCAGAGCTGTTCCTCAGAGGTTACTGATCTCTGACAGTACTTAAATACCTACTATGAGAGATTTCAACTCAGTTCGATTACAGAAAAAAGATCCTTTTTCAGAGTCAATAAACTAATTACTACGGAAGGAAGAACTTGGAACTCGATTATTACGTTACTTGATCCAAAATTAATTAGCTAATTAACTTAAAAGATCTTCTTCTAATTTTGTTGTAAAGATACCTTATTACTTATAAGGTAGTTTGATAAATTATTTTGTTTTTAACATATAACAAACGAGGAAAATGGAAAGATATTGGAAAACATAAATAATAAAGCCATAATGTGATATTTATTCACTAAACGCTGTCTCCCCGCTTCGCTGAGTGAAAAAGTATCCTATGGCCTATACCACGATATCTATCAGTTATCGCAAAAATGTACATGTAGGTTCCTCTTACACTTAAGGAAGGATTTTTAGAAAATCAACCCCTAAGGTGGTGAAATGGGAAATGAAATTTCGTATGAAAATCCGTTATTTTTAGATGATAAATCTAAAATTGATTGTAATTGAATTTGTGTATTTGGGATCGATGTTCATAAGTTATGGAAAGTGTGTAAGTGATATTGAAAGAAGAGTTAATGCTGATAACTTGGTGAATGGGGCTTTACACGCCTTTATGCACAACCAGAAAATCGGTAGAAAAGCTCGTCTGGCTGTACATAGAGCAGTGTTAGTTTCAAAAAACATGAAAGTAGAATAAATGCAGGAGAAATGAGAGCGCTAAGAAGTATGTTAGGCGTGAAATAGAGTGACAGGATAAGAAATAGTGTGGTAAGAGAACGTTGTTGTGTGAAAGAAGATATAGTGACACGAACTGAGAAAGGGATGCTTAGATAGTTTGAGCATGTAGAGAGGATGAATGAAAGAAGAATCACTAGACAGATTTATAAGATGAGTGTGAATGGGAACGTTGGAAGAGGAAGGCCTAGACGAACGTTCCACGAGCAAATCGGGGACGTTCTGAACTTTCTTCAGTTAGGTTCAAGTCAGGTCAAGAGTACTCTAAACCGACGAGCATGCATTAAAAGACTGATGAATGTTGAGGAAGCGAAAGATGTATGTCAGGATCGTAGCAAGTGGAAGCACGTGGTCTCTGCCTAACCCATTTGGAAAGAGGCGTGATTTACGTACGTATATGTTATAATTGAGTTTTATAGATTTGTTTGCTAATGCCAACTTTAAGCAACTTTTAATTGTGGTCTAAATAAAATAATAATTAAATATTCTTTACCTTCAAAAATAAATTAATAATTAACTAAAATTATTTATACTCGGCGTATAAGAAGCTGTTCACGAGCGCATTGTAAGATATGTTTAAAACGCTGGACTGGAAAGGTAAGAGGATAAACATAAACGGCGACTACATCTAACACCTGCGATTCGCTGATGACATAGTCTTAATGACGGAGTCACTAGAGGAGCTAACCCGGATGCTGGACGGCCTAGCTTCAGCCTCACGATGTATCGGTCTTGCCATGAATTTGAATAAAACCAAAGTCATGATCAATGGCCACATTGATCCGGGACTGGTTGTCGTGGATGGCCACCTTCTTGAAATTGTTTCTGAGTACACTTACCTTGGACAGATTGTGCAGTTAGGTAAAAACAATTTTGAGAAGGAGGCCATATGGAGGATCCAGCTGGGCTGGGCAGCGTATGGGAAACTACGTGGAGTCTTCTCGTCATCCATACCGCAATGTTTGAAAACGAAAGTTTTCAATCAGTGCGTCCTACCCGTAATAACGTACGAAGCTGAGACGTGGACATTCACGGTAAGGCTGGTAAACCAGTTCAAAGTCGCTCAGCGTGCTATAGAAAGTGCTATGCTTCGAGTTTCTCTGAAGGATAGAATTCGTAACGAATACATCCGACAGAGAACCAAAGTTATCGACATAGCTCAAAGAATTAGCAAGCTGAAGTAGTAGTGGGCCAGCCATATCTCGCGTAGAACCGACAACCGCTGGGGTAAACGGGTTCTTGAGTGGAGACCGCGACTCGGCAAACGTAGTGTAGGATGCCCTCCGGCCAGATAGGATGACGATCTGCGAAAGACTGCAAGCAGATGCTGGAAGCGTCAAGCTGAACAAAGGGCGCTAGGGCGCTAATTAGGGGAGGCCTATGTCTATCAGTGGACTGATATAGGTTGATGATGATAACAACAATTTAGTAACAAAAAATGTGTGTACTCATGTAGGCACTTAAAAATAACTCCAAAGATTTAATGCCGCGTGATAACAACATGACGAAGACAGCCATCAATGATAATATTGTGAATTCATTTTGCTGACGTTTTTTGTTTGTGTAAAAAAAAATTAACGGTGTATAAATAACCATTATTTAAATCAAATCAATTCACATTATTATCATTGATGATTATTTTCATAATGAAACACTTACGTCACGTGATGCGCGCGCAACTCTCAATTTTACAATCTACTAAACATGTTAAGAGAATTATATCTTCTATATAAATAAAATTATATAGAACTAGCTGTCCGCGGCACCGCTCGCGTGGACGACCAAAAAAGACTACTAATTTTTTTGTGCGGAACCCTAATTTTTTTTCTAAAATAAACGTAGTCTAAGTTATTGCTTGTAACATCAGCTATCTGTCAGTGAAAATCCCCTCAAAATCGGTCCACCTGTTTCGGAGATTACCCGGAACAAACAGACAGACAAAAAAATTTAAAATGGGTGTTTTGATATATCTATCGTGTATACTTTCATATGCATTTAGTTAAAACCTGCAACCTTTTGACATTACAAACAGACGCTTCAATTTTATTATATGCATACATTAAATAATAATAATAATGAATTTATATAATATGGTTTACCGTTTTGCGAGCATCACGTAAAAACTAGTGGATAGGCTTTGATATTTTTTTTGTTTGTTTTACTCCTTAGATAACAGGTCCTTATATAAAAAATTATCTTCTTATTAAATATAATAAGTTCTTAAAGTTTTGCGATATTACGATTTCTTCTGTCGACCACGCGAGCGGAATCTCGTGCACAGCTAGTCTTCAATAAATTTTAAATTAGAAATTTTTCGTAGTAAAACACTGAAAATAAAACATGTTTTTTTTTCAAATTAAAATTGTCAGGGAATTTTAATATAGGAAACGAAATAATTCTCATAATGTCTTATACGAAATACGAAACCATCTTAAATGTACAATAAGAACGTTTTAGCATTCGAATTACGAAATTAAATTCCGAATTTAATTTTACAGCCAGCTTTTGATGGGTCATTCGCGCATACCGCGACAACTGCGTAATACGGAGCCTATTGTTATTAAAAATTATTAGGATGGAAATTTGTCTGCGGAGTTGGTTGAATTCCTAGCGTTCGAAGAATCCGGGTACAATCCCCGATGAACATAGTTATTGTTATGTATTAGAATAAGTTTCATTTTTGTTTATAAGAGCTAGCTTAGTTTACCGATTTGGCGAATAACAAATTCAAGAATCTATACTAATATAATAAAGCGAAAGAGTTTTTGTTTGTTTGTTTAAACACCCTAATCTCCCGATTCACCAGTCGGATTCAAAAAATTGTTTTTATATATGATTTCTAGGTTCACGTGGAATAGTATAGGCTATCTATTATTAGGCTAGACCTCTCAGCTAGCTTTAAATATTGATTTTTGTTAAGTAAGTCAGACGAAACCGCGCACCCGAACTGCTTTAACCGCGTGCGCTGGCATAATGGTTAGTGATATGTAAATACAGTGTTCTACAAAAATATTGCTCCTTAGTATTTGTAAAAAAGTCAGCGTTACCGTATGTCTATCTCTTATACATAAGCCACAATAAGGTATTTTGTGACTTTCTTTATTGAAAATTGATATGTTATTTATGAGCATTATTATTAGGCATGCAATCCTTACAAACGAAAGTTACTTTATCATTAAGACAATTCTATGTAGATATAATCTTTGCCCTTTATAGCATGTTATTTGGACAAATAGTTTGTGAACAAATGTAAAATTAAAATAATTCAACACTCGACTCGGGTCTGTCTATAGGTGTAGTGGTGCGAACGAGCCGTGTGAGTTGTGACACATAACCCTGGTTGTCCGATAAAAATATTGTCTATACTGTTGTATTATAAATCATCAATCAGCAATTTCTTTTCAATTATACGCGGGCACAGTGTTATTTTATATTGTGATGATATTTACAATGATTATTTAATTATGTAAGAAATATTTAACTTTGACTTCCTTTTTTTCCTTTGAACGACAATAAACTAATTAGTAATCGTATTTTAATTTAAATCCGTTTCCAATAACAATTACAAATCCATCATGGAACTTTGTAACAAAATAATAATTTTTGTAAAACATTTTCCTTTTACGGGGATTAAATGCCCTCGAAAATAAATCTAATTGGACTTAATAAACTCCTGATTAGTCCATGTAAATTGAGTTAGCACATACTTGTTGATTTTCAGTGGTACGAATTAAGAATTAGAACTCGACATTATCACTTAGTTTGGAGAACTATTTTTAATTAGGTATGTATAGCGTTTGACCTCAATCTCACCTGATCTTACGTACTTCCACTTAAGGGTGCCAGCCCTATGAGTCCTATCATTATATTTACTTACATTTATTTCCCGTTCTCTTAAGTTTTAGTACTTAATTATTTATTATACATTAGTTACAATTGGAGGACTTAATGCTATAAAACATTCTCTAACATGCAAGAGACCGGTATATTAAAGGTGTGCATAATGTTTAGTTAACAAAATCTAGTAGATATTCAACTGCTCCAAGTAAAACTTACGAAGCGCATGCTTGAAGGAACACCGAGAGTTAGCTAATTGGATGTTGAAAGGAAATGAATTTCACAGCTGTTACGGCGAAAGATCGGTCGCGAAAATTAGTATGGTGAGTACACTAAGAATTAAAGAATCCGAACATCTAATTGGTTAAAAAAAGATATTTTTATGTATTTTAAAGCTTATCATAATTATATTAATAGTAAATTGGAAAATTTCTTAAATATGTTTTTATTAATCATAAACAATTGAAATTATATTTCAAAAATAATCATATGACTACGAACGCGCCACTATTAGTCGCCAGGTTTGTGACGTCATAATGTTAAAGGAATTTCATGTATTAAGAGTGCAAACACTGTATCAGCTGTGTGCTACAATGAGTAGAAATTAACATTATGACGTCTCAAGCGCTCGGGTTTGTTCGGGAACGATCGGCGCGTTTTCGGTACTGGATAGAAAAAATATTTTAAATTTGATATAACTAATTATATCGAAAAAAAAACTAAAAATAGTTTTGTTATAAAATTTATAATTATAATCTTTCATTTATTAGAAAAGAAATTTGTCCACTTGTCCACGAGGGATTAAAATAGTATTTAGTGTTTAAATATTTAGGATTTTTGAGATTATTAAGTATGGGGAAGACAAAGTATTCTTACACTCCCACGTTGCCGAATAGATAGCCATTTCAACCTGGCTCGTTATTCAGATAACGTGATCGATCGTACTTCCGAAGACGGAAGATAAACCGGATACACTTATTGTGTACACGATGAAGTTTATTTAAGATATCTTCTGAGAGGTCCAAGTAAGTAACGTCTGCATAATCCAGAAGAGAGAGAAGAATGTTCTAGAGAAATCATTGTATCAATAGGAAGAAAGTCTTCCACTTAAGTTTGAAGTTAAGACTCTACAGCACAGTGCATCGTCTGCAACTGACCGCAGCGTTCAGCCAATTCCGCTACACCAGTCTGAGTCTCCCTCGCTTCCCTTCCACTTTCCTGCATACTGCTTCTAACAACCATGGTATCAAATGCCATGGATAATATCAAATGGGTATTATCACAATGTTATCTTTCACCGAAAGCTGATGTTCATTATAGGATTCAAACTCATTCAGAATGGCCCATATCGGAACTATAAACGCTTCAAAAAATACCAATTACATCGAAATAATAGTTGCACTGTCGATAGATGAAGTAGTTTTCTTTGGAGTATCGTTTATTGGGATCATTAAATATGCTATATATATCTTTATATCCAGACATTCAGACGTTTTACACATGAATACACATTGTAACGAGCACTGTCGGTAGAGAAATCATCTATCAATCTATAAAGATGACTTCCAGCATAAATAAGAAAAGTTTTTCCCATTGTAAACAATAGGTAGACAGTTTTACACTGAAGTTAATAAATTCATCCGTTAATATAGTGACGGCGTATACTGAGTGCTTTCTTGTGTCCTAAACGGTACAACGAGCATTTTTCTTCTGCATGAAGTCTCACGTATGGTCTAAGTTAGAAGCGATTGATATAACACATCTATTATCAATCAATACCAATATTAAAATATCATTTTGCGTTAGATAGCCTGTTTATTGGGGAATGTTCTAGATTATACAAATTCACGCTACAAACCTAAGGAGATGAGCAGAAAGTAACCTGAATGTTTGTATTATCTAAATTAAACGAGGTTGAAACCGCAGGGCAGAGCTAATAGTAATGCAATGTTCTTATTAAGTGCTATTTGTTATTCACTTGTAATTTAATATTAAATTGTACATTACAGCGTCATCCTGACTGTAATAAAAACAATAAATTAAAATGCAAGATGGCATAACATATCCAATTTTTAGGAGTAACTTTTTATTGCTCCTCTGTTAAACTATTCAGACACTACATCAATCGACATAGGTTTTATTCCAACAATAAGCCTGACCTTTCAATAAAGGATAAAATATCGCTATTAAACCATAGCAGGGTGTAGGGTATTTCCTAATGCCTGTCTGGCTAACTAACTTGTATTTTATTAAATCATAAGTAGCTACACAAAAATGGCTACACCTAGACTATCAGTAATCTGTGCAGCCCAAACTTTGATATTTTGACCATATAGCCAGGATCATAAGGTCAGATAATCAGCTCGATCTTCGATTTGATGGAGCCAACTCTCCAAAAACGATGAACCTAGTCACGGTCATCAACCTTTAAGTTACCGAACTTGATAGAGAGATTTAAAGTAGAAGATATATGAAAAACGATAAAAAACTATTGTTGTACTATTGTTGTTGTTGTATTGTGTACTATTGTTGTATGTACTTTTTATATTTCTTTTGTTTTTCTGATAGAAATTACCTTTATTTCATGTAAATATTATTATACGTTTGTGTGTCTGTGTTATGTTCGTTCGCGCATTGTTCATCCAATTCAATTGAACACTTTCATGAAAGTTTTGTATGTAGTACCATTAACGTACAATAGGTGGTGTGCGAGTCGATTCAACAAATAAGTATATTTCATATATTTTTAGCTATTTTGAATACCGTTTTCTGAACTGAACCACGATTTTACACCAGATAGATTGAACGTTTTGCTACTTCATACCATAAAAAAACTTGAAAAGTCGCGGACATCGATTATTAATATCATTAATTATGTATTCGCTTATAACTTAGTCCATTGAAAATATAGGGGAAGAGGATGACGTGAATCAATTAGTTTTTGTTAGAACTTTTTGTTCGACGCTTCATTATCATGATACTCGATGTAGATGGAATGAAAACGTCATGAATATTTTATCAAACAGAGGAAAATACCATTTTAATCTCACGGGAAATTTAAAAATGAATAGATATTTTAAAAGGAAATAACTATTTGCGCAGATGAATTTAAATTGTATTTTTATACGTGAGTTCTAATATAATTACTTGGTTGTATGGCTAACGTTACTAGTGTGGGGTTTAATACTACCACGTTGAACTTCTTAAATGTTGACTGTATTTCAAGTTATAGAAGCCGTTACAATCAGACCGTAGTCCTAGGCTGAACTGATAATTTTTAGCGTTTTTTTTTAATATTAGTTCGGCACATTGCCTGTACTGTCCCTGATGGGAAGCACAGTACAATTCAAATACAACGGCGACCACCGAGAGATTTAAATCCATCGGTGGTCGTCGCTGTCATGCAGGCCTGCATAAATATCTCTTCACGTAACGCTTGAAGGACCCCATGTCATAAGAAGGAGGGAACACATTGGCCAGGAGACAATTTCCGTGAAATTTTTAGTTAGACTTTTAGTTAGATATGACTTTTTTAAAACACGTAAAGACACATAAATTACATACTGACACGGAGATACACAAACCTCAATCATAAATTGTTATATAAGTTCCTTGTTCTAACATTAAACTATATAGACACGAAATATAGAGCATATAAGCGACAATAAACATTTCTAACAAATATGGTTGTGATATATCGAACCATGTACACTATAGCGTCGTATATAAGACTTGTATAAGAGTTGTAACAAAAATACATTGAAATAGATAGATAAAACTCTTAGGGATTACAACTATGCCTCACAACTTGTAAACACTATATGTAATTTTACTGTGAGGCGACCTAAGGTCAACGACTAGTATATAAAAATCGTATTATAATACGATATTATGTATTGTATAGTAAAAAGCAAGCGTTCGCTAGCAACGCTGTACAATCTGTGAAGCTACGAGTGGAAAGAGATATAAAGAATAGTATCAACTTAGAGAAAAAAAAACAAAGCAACTCTATTCGAGGGAAAATAAATGTACTTAAGAAAATACGAAATACAGGGACAATAAGCTTAGAAAACAATAAAGACAATTAGGGAATTAATCCTCCTAGAACTAAATCCGATTGGAGACCGCTCATACCGCCTCCTATCCCTCTCCCAGCTTTTGTGACGTCACTATGCATTATCGACGAACAAAAGAAGATCGCGAGCGACGTCAAACGTCACTGGCATGCACATATCGGGAAAGACTTTTCCTTATTTTCTTATATCCATGCCAAACGAAATGAAGACTTCTCTCAAAGGTTTCAAGGTTAACTTTCACGTTGCTCCCTACCGAAGGTGGTTTTCGGAATTAGTGAAGCGTAGAAGAGGGATAATCGATTGTATTGCGGTTGTTGTCAAGTGAAGTGAGGCTGAGTTTGGATAATCGTATAATTCAATTTTTTTCCAACATGCCTTGTTCATGGACACTTCACGAAGGTTGATTTTCGATTTTTATTAATTTAGCGTTCAGTGTACCATATCCAGCTTCTTTTATGGTCCTAAGTTAATTTTTTTTCCAGATTATAGAAAAGGCGTATATAGAGTAAATAATAACAGAATGTCTACAAAAAGTCAATAGAAAAACATGTCAAGTCCAAAAAAAAACGTCACGTAATGTTTATTTATTTACTAGCCGTGCCCGTGACTACGCTCGCGCGCAATACAGAATGCCGTTGATCGAGCCCACGCATGCAAAAGACTGAAGACAAAATTGCTTATTGTAGGTGATCTTTCGAAGATAGATATATGATATCCCTGACTTTTTTGTTGGTCTTTTTAAGATCTACAATTATGTAGAACATTAATTTGATATATCTCGTATGGTTTATTCAGCCTAAGGCATTGAAGCGCCTCAAATGCGTCTTTTTCCGAATTGATTCACCATTATCGTCGCTGCTTATTTCGTATGTTACTTTATCTTACAAAATATATCCTATAACCTGTCCAGACATCATAGCTATATAACCACGTAAATCGGATAAGTGGTTTTTGCGTGATAAGAACATAAACGGACAGACAGTCAGAGAGGCGTTGAGTTTTATAATATGTATATATGATCACAATACTTCAACAATGTTGCTAGATTACAATGATATATTTACCTAGAAATAATTATAAAACGTATTTGTGGGGAGTTACAATATCACTTTATGTACAACCCGACTACCGCAAACCAAAAGAAGAAGAATTTTTGTTACGTAAAAGTATGTTTGTATGACAGTTATCTGCATATACTGAAAGAGGTAGCAAGTAACAGGCTAGACTCAAAAAGGAGCTTGACTATTAAGTGTCGCTGTCAAAACACACGGATAGGTGCTTAGCGACATATGTACTTAATAGCCAGACTAATAAAATAATATGGCCTACCACCGTGATATTCCCGGTGTCTACTTAAAGCTCAGTACACGATTTGACCCCACATTCTTCGTAGCTGCACTGGAGGCCGCCACTCTGTATTTACCCCGCATTTTTTACTGCCCTCATAAAACCAGATTTTCTATGAAATCATCACACGTAAGTCATTGTCATCTGCCTACCTTGTAAATACACCATATACAATGTTAAAGGATGTGTTGGATATGAAATTAAGTTATAAGTAGAGTTATTTATCCATATATCCAATTTTTTTATATAAAAATCGACATCTGTATGTAATGCCTAATGTAAAATAACTGTATAAATAAGTTTTTCTTACAACGTTCCGTACTAATTTTTAGCTACTCCTACAGCTTGGAAGCAAGGCAGAGACTACGTTTCACATTATTGTCCTACAGTCGCAAACACGCTGTATAAGAAATAACATCAAACTTCTTAGTGACTCAACCGAATTATACACACTCATATATTAATATATTCACACTCAAAATTCATATTTAATCTAAACATCGAGAGGATTTGACGTCGGCGCCGCGACAAGCAATTTACCGAGTCAGCGCGCTCCAATAATTCATTCTACGCCGTAGTCGGTAGTGTCACGCAGGTGTGATACCCGACGTACCACAAGGACGCCCACAAGACGGGGTACAAGTTGATTTGAAAACGGTGACATAAAATGTGATGGGACGTGAAGGGAAGTCATTAGTCCTCCAAAATATCAGTCTTATTTTCCAGTACTGTAAATTTACGGCTCGTGCAGTTATCACGATGTTAACATCTTACATACCGTTTTTATTATATTTTTGAAGAACCTCATTATAGATAATCCTTGTGCGACACCTTGACTTGACCTAACTTGTGAAATCAGACAAACACGAGGTAGCTTAAGTAATAAATAGATTCTGAAACCCACAAAGTAACAGATACCAAACAACTTTTCCCATCAAATTCCCGTTCCTTTTTGTTCTCTATCAATTTTGGTTTCACTTTTGAAAGCACCGACATTCCTTATTCACAAGAAACTTCTGAATTTCATAAAACATTTATACTTCCAAAAGTGAACCGTAAGCATTTTAAGTGTAAAGTTGCCCCCAGTTGCTCCTACTTAGCGAAACTTTGTCGAAAATCCGATGATTCGAAATCGCTTAAGTACTCGCAACACTTCTTAAGTATGCTATTTCGTAAACCTATTAGCATATTAAAGAGGCAAGTGTTTTGAAACCGGAGTTAACATCGACGTGACATGAACAGTCATTTATTGGATGAGATGCATAAATACGGGCAGTTTTGTAGCATATATTTCGATGGTTCGCTGTCGTGATGGTTAATTAGACTTTTCATCGACACAGACATGTTCAAATCCTACTAATCAACCTTTGTTGTTATCATCACCAGCCTGTCTTAGTCTATTGCCATCGTTCCATTTCCAGCTGAGTAATAACAGGGGCCTACACCTGCGTCACTCTGTCCGATTTTTAGCCTTCTGTAACCAATCAAGAGATAAAGTCGCACAATCTCTATCCAGTATCCACATCTTAGTACCGTATGTCATGGCTGGAAGAACAAACTGGTTGTCCTTTAAAGTCTTCAAAGAATTAGCTTTCAGTAAAGAAGAATATGAAGCAATGATGGCTCAGTGATAGCGTGTACGACTTCTCGTCGATTGACGTGAGTTCGAATCCCTGCAATGAGCCTGACCTTTCGGTGAAGGAAAACATCGTGATGAAACCATAGCATGGTGGTAGGGCTTTTTCTGATGCCCGCCTGGCTATCTACCACTCTCAAGTTGAAAATCTGTCGCCAAGCACCAATAGTTGTGTGCCGGCAGCTGCACTTGAGAGCCAGTCTTCCACTAGGTTTAGCGTTTACCATCTAGGGCCACATCATCACTTAACAGCAGGTGAGATCGTGGTCACTAAGCCAAAACCTATAAAAATTAAAAAAAAGAATATTATTATGTAACCGTAGCATGTTCAGAGACTATTTTCTTGTGATCGTTGTTAAGCACCTATCATTTTGTTTTGGCAGCTTTACTTGCGATCCAGCTACCTTACATTGTATTCACTAGCTATCAACACACACACACATGACACTGCACTTCACTCATGTACACCACTCAGGTACATAGGTTCTATAAGGGACCTTTTTTTCGTTTTTTGGCTAGTTAGTTTAGCCAAAAATTGCCAAATCACTAAATTCATATACACATGTTCCTTCCTTCCTCCCAGAAGGCAGGAACATGTATATATGTATAGTTAGTTAGTTCGAATTTCTATGGATAGGGTTCAGTCAGTTCGCGACTT
The DNA here is from genome assembly GCA_947532125.1 of Saturnia pavonia. NCBI lineage: Eukaryota > Metazoa > Arthropoda > Insecta > Lepidoptera > Saturniidae > Saturnia > Saturnia pavonia. The sequence continues at coordinate 1,992,454 of OX383901.1, forward strand.
TTCCGTGCATGATCGGCAACAGCCCAAGCCGAGGTTCGACCACTTTGGCACCCTTAGAACTTGTTGCCTTGCTTTCGCGGCTGAGTGACTTCAACGCTCGCCCCCAAGCCCGGTGAAACTGTAAAAGCCGTCCAACGCTCAGGGCTCTTATAGCTAACAAAATAATCAGTTCGAAAAAAAAAACGCCAAGAGGCATTCTCACTCGATCTGTCGGATAGTGAAGACCTCAGTTATTATGGGATCCCGAGATTGCTCGAGGCTGGAAAAATAACCAGCTTATTCTATCGACGCTCAGAAGAATAATTAATATGAAGCCGCCCTAGTCCCTATGCCGCCCAAATTCAGGTGTCGCCCAAATCCAGGCGCCGTCCGGGTCCATGTGCCGCCCATGTCCATGTGCCGCCCTGGTCCATGTGCGGTCATTGCCTTGCCCAAGTTCATCGGCCGCCATAGTTCACAACCGCCCTAAATAGCGTTACTAGGAAACACAATACGCCCCATCATTGTGCGTACTCCGTCATATGTATAAATATATATATATATATATATATATATATATATATTCATTATTTTGATTGACAAAGCTATATGGTACACAAAGTGCTTTCTAGTTCCAAAATAAACTACTAAATATAACAAACGTAACAACAATCAGAATTAATATACATTTTTAACTTATATCCAACGTTTTTTTTTTTTTGACGCATCGATGTAAATAAGCGCCCAGACTCGATAATTATTTCCGACTACCGATATCTTTCTTTCGGTTTAATCAGCGTTTTTACCTTTTGAAGAGATCTCCGTTTCTAATTGCTTCGTCTAAAAAAAAGAAATATTAATTTATATTCAGACATAAAGGTTGGGTCTCTTTATAATCATGGAGCGATAAAGTTTAGTACAATTTATTATATCATGTAACTGAAGAACACAGTTTTTAACACGCTTATATTAGCTTCACTTGTAACTAACTAACTAACAAATAGTGTAATAAAATCTTGGAAGTCAATTTTAACCTGCTTCTAATTGTCGTATCGAAATGAAACTTTTTATGTATATGTAGTTCGGAGATTGGAGCTGATCTGATGATGGAGCCAGGAGTCGGATAGTGGAGCGGTTTAGTGGTTACTAGAGAGGTCTGCCTCTCGAGTTTAGGCTCATGTGATTCGTTTTGAAAAGTCAAATATATTGAGCTTGGTAACGAGATGTTATATTATAAGACTATAAATTTTATAATTTTAGTGCGTAATTAAAGCGTGTTTTTAGTTTTTTAAACTTATTATTTACAATTGAGAGCTAGAACTTTAATGGATTTAGTATTAAAAATATTAACTTATATAATTAAACATGAATATTAAAATTGCGCGCGTTGATACTGGCTTGCAATTTTTCACCTTGTGTACTCAAGATGACGTTAAAACCTTTTATAAAAATCCTAGCCGTTCCCTACGGTTTCGCCCGTGTTAAATTTGTTTGATCAACAATCTACCGCGCCGCGGCCATCGCTCCTGTTAGCCTATCGTTGTCCTCACTTCCCTTACTGGCATACAGCTTGAAATAAACTATAAAAACGGTTATAAAACGCTGAAGAACTTTTGAAGTCTAGCTATAGATCCAGATATTAACGTGTACAAAAAATCAATCTATCGAGTTATATATATTATTATCTATACACCGCGGTTTCACCCGCGTATAATTTAAAAGAAATCGCTGATTAATGATTTATAATACTTCAGTTTAGACAGTATTTTTATCGGGCGGCCAGGGTTATGCGTCACAACACACCTCACACGGCCATAGACCCGAGCCGAGAGTTGTATTATTTTAATTTTACATTATCTCCCAAATTATTCGTCCAAATAACATGTTATACGGGGAAAAATTTATCTACATAAAATTCTCTCAATGATGAAGTACCTTTCGTTCGTAAGGATTAATATGCCGTTCCTAATACAAATGACCATAAATCAATTGTCAATTTAAAAAAAATAACATAAAATACCTTATTGTGGCTTATGTATAAGAGATAGACATATGATATCGCGGACTTTTTTAATGTACTAAGGAGTAGTATTTTTGTAGAACATTATATTTACGTGTCACTAACTATTACGCCAGCGCACGCGGATAAAGTAGTTCGGGTGCGATTTTTTCCGACTTACTTAACAAAAATCAATATTTAAAGCTATCTGAGAGGTTTAGCCTAATGCTAGATAACCTATACTATTCCACGTGAATCTGCCTATCATATACAAAAACAATTTTTCGAATCCGACTGATAGTTCCAGAGATTAGCGTGTTTAAACAAACAAAAAACTCTTCCGCTTTATTAAATTATATATAGTATAGATTCGTAGATTAATACATATTATGAATATTAGTTAAGTATTATTATAGTTAATATGATAATTTCATAATTGACATTAGACAACTCGCTCGCAGTGCGACCCCACGATCCTTAGGAGATAATGACTCTTCGGTTGCACTCACCCCTAACGACCTTTATATTATTATTTAGGAAGTACTTACCCTTTCCTTGTTTAATTAATTGACGAAAAACGAGTTTTTGATTTTAAATTTTATTCCGGTTCCATTACAAACAACCGTTGAGTGGCCAATCAAGAGCAGAGCATGAATTTACTAAAATACTTGAAAAAGTTGATAAAATCATTAATCTTAATTTAATTACAAATAAACAGCTTTACAAGGTAATAGTGGATTTACATTTTAAATATATTATAAAGTGAGTTAGAAATAATCAAAATTATATTACAAAATACATAAAAAAATAATGATGAATGATGATAAAAGAAAAAATGATACAAATAAAAAGTTTTACAATTTTAGTGCCATATTTTTTCGATTTTAGGCGGTAAATTTTACAAAAATTTACAGGGACGGAGTTTGCGTGTTTTTCGGGACCCAAAATTACATAATATTTTCCTTACGTATAAAAGCAATCTGACACTGTAATAAATATTTATTTATGCAAAAGATTAATCTTCACTTGATGTTAAGTAAGGAATAAACGGGCGGAATAAAGGAATAAAGGAATGGCGGGCTTTTTGTAAAATTAATAATAAAAAAACACTAAAAACAATTAGGCCCTAAGAAGGATCTTATGAACGTCAAACTACTACTACTACTACCTACCTACTAGCTAAACCCGGCCACGCTTCGTTGTGGCGTAGTTTGTCATTAATTATTAGGGAAATAAATAAAAGTATTCTAGTGAACATAAATTCACAGAGAAAACATATTATTCAATTTAATACCCTAACTACCTAGCCTACCCTAAGTATGTAAATACTCCTCTATAGAATAGCAACGTTGTGTAAAAATTTCAAGTCAATCCATCGACTATGTGCTTTACTAGTTTTGTGAACACAAACACACGGAAGCTGAATTGTTATATACGTAATGTAGATAACTATATTTTCCTTTGTTTAGAATATTATGTAATTTTAACATATTAACTTATTACATATTATATTTATACATTAACACTCTAAGTGAAAATGTTGATACGATAAAAACGGATTTTCCAGAAAGTATGAGCTTTAACTTCATACGTGAAATCTAGTTTTAAAATAATAATATTTCACAAAAATAAATTTATTTCTTACGGTGCCAAATTCTCATAATATAAGGTCATCGTCTAAAACATGTTTTGTACTGTTGTTGAAATTCTTTTATATATATCACTTGTATAATAATAAAAATAATTAAAGATAACGACAAACAAAGAAATACTATTTTCACGTTTTCATAAAACGTTCTATCAAACTGTTCTACGGTGTAATAGTCATTTAATGTAAATTCAATCCCGTGCAAATCCTTAAAATATACCTACTTGTGGCGTTCAAAGTGGATCCTTCTAAATACGTCGCAGGATATAATATTTAAAGGTATGGACGGACCCTCGCCGGGAATCTCGAGTATTCTCGTTGGGATCTCAAGGACGCAACATATCCCGACGGGTGTACCTTGGAAATATTTCTGGCAGACCGATAAGTGTGACACTGATATCCCAAGTGATAATTTGATAAACTGTGAGTAGATTGCAATATAAAGATATTAATAAAATAAAAAATAAACGGGTAGTTGTGAACAACGATTATTTTCAACTCGAGCAATATACAACATCAGACCTCGCGAATCACTGTAGAGCAAGTTCCAGGAATTTAATTTTACATTCCATACTTTAACATTCTGGATAACTTAATGTATATTAGTAAAAACTTTGACTAGCTAGATTTTGTCAACGACAGGCATAGTTTCAATACTAGAAATAGACATAAATTAGTTGTACCTTGTTTTAGACTTAGCAAGTCTAATATAAGTTTTTTAGGTAATAGTTATAGGTTCTATAATTAGATCCCGAAGCACATTACTGTACAACAAAATCACGAAAATTTTAATAAAACAGAAGATAAAGATAAATATACAGGTAAAATAGATCCATTAAATTTATGTAATTCTATTCGTTCGTCGAAACCAATATTCAAAATTGGCTGAAGCCAGATTCCCTCACAGATATGTCTCAGCTATATTGGCCGGTCAGTCGGAGCTATTTCATATCTCAGTGCAATTTTCGATGCATCGTGCACACTACACCGAACTCCCTACGGATATCCTGATGTTCAGGTACGTAATCCAGTTTATTTGGGAGGACCCCATACCCAAAGGTATTATTTTTTATCATTAGTAGTATTTTTAGTGTTATGGTAACTAACTAATTTGAAGTTCAATTAGAGCTATACGTTATGCCACAATGGAGAACGATATGATTCTAAATTGAGGGTAGTTATTAGCCAAGGTAACATTAGAAAATGCCCTAACACATGACTATGATAGAATCATGACATTAAAATCACATAATGTACTCTGGTTGCTGATAGTAATGTCATAAATACCCACTATGCTTATAGGCCGACCGCTATAAGCGCGACCTTCCTTATGGTTTGCGGAACGCGAGAGGGGAACAAGACCGACCATTAAGCTAATCTATTACCGGCCGCCGGCAGCAATAGACTTTTGAGGTATAGGCCTACGCGGTTTTATGGTTTTGACTGCTACAAATGGGATTTTTCACTAAGATAGATATACAGACGCTAAGGATTAAAAAAAATCCAATCAAAAATAATGCTTTAACGCGTTTTTATTCATAAAAGTTTCACTTCAACTGCGTGTAAAGGTTAGACGTACAATTTTCTTTCTATATAATTATTACCATTTTAATAAAGGCAACAATATTATATATATCAAATGTATTATTTATCATAAAATATCTGTCCCAGTTGCAACAACATGCATAAACTATTGATCTTAAGATACAGGGTATCATCTCAATACCGTATTTATCTGTGCAAACCCGCCGTCCCGCGTCCCGCAAACCATCAGGAAAGTCGCGCTTATAACGGTCGCCTATAGTATCAATTACCATTCTGTATTTACAATAAATTTACGTCGTGGCATATTGTAATACATGAAGTTTATCTCCGCAATGAATACAGCCATACAATTAAATTTAATTTGTGCTATAATTATTAAGTTTATTTACTCAAGGGTTTTGTAATAATTTTCAATTGAACCGCGACCACCACATACATGGTAAAAAACTTCTGCACATGTTAGTTTGTAATCACCTATTTCTATACACGTCCAGATTCCGACACGCATTCACCATAGGATATCTAAGCAAGTATGACGATAACAACTGTCAATAAATTCTAATCTCTCGACGGGAGGAACCGTCCTTAGCTTATTCCTTACTTAACATCAAGTGATTTTTGTATAAATAAATATTTATTACAGTGTCAGATTGCTTTTATACGTATGGAAAACATTATCTAATTTTGGGTCACGAAAAACACGCAAACTCCGTCCCTGTAAATTTCAAACATACTCGGTACGTATTGATAGATAGACAAGGAGTTATATCTCTTTACGACTCACGACACAATTATGTACGGAGGCTGGACCATAATCCGGTAATGGAACCGCCAGCCGCGCTATATAAACCGAGCTTTATTGTTTCCACAGAGAAACAATAATTACTGAATATTGCGTTAAACTGAATTATACCTATAATTCGGTGAGGAAGTTTATATATTTATTATCACACTGTTCCTTCTAGGGTAAGTAGAGGTTAGGAAGAAAGAACATTTATTAGACATTTAAATTATTCTCGCATTTCGCGTTCTCGCAAAATCCATCCGCTTATAAAGATGAATAAAACTCTTCATACATCCAATCCGATATCAAGTGCTTTCCACTTTTTCTCCAGTCAGTACTTTCTCTATTTCTTCCACATAATTCAGTAGCAGCCTTAGCTTGTACTGACATCAGACTGTATATATTTTTTGTTATTTTTTTTCTTACTCATAAGTTTCACGAAACAAAACATTAAACGTAATATTAGTGAGCTCTCTTCCAGATTGTCATTTTGCTTATGTTTCCATTTCTAAAGCGATCTGCAAAAGAACTTCAAGAGTTGATTGAAGAGATCGCATTTTTTTTGTACGAGGAATTCATTTTACTTTCATACTTCTTCTGCCACATCCAGACTTCACTATAATATAATAAGGTTATTTGGACAAATTCCTATAACACTTTTAACAAGTCGAAATTAAAATGTCTTCGGTACTTATAGAAGCTAACAGATAAATAACAATCGAAAAGGTTGCAATATAATGCTAACACCAATAAATCCTAGCAACGCCACTTAATATTGATAAGGAACACAATATTTTTAATAGGATAAAATCTACGTACATAGAAAACTAAAATCTTATCGGTCAAGATACAGCAGTGTCAAAAACGAAATCTTTGGCCAGTGTGGTACCGATGAAGACATATATATAGATCTGAAGGATGGTCGCCTACTATGTACCCGGTAAGAAGATCAAGATTATTCAAAGGCCTATTCTCAGACGTTTTCTACGTGATCGAATCGAAAATTAGGATATTCGTATATGATCTTAAGTAGCCCTAAAAATTGTTAGACCTAATGGGCAATGCATAAAATACTATAAGAGCTAATACCACGGTTCAGAAAACACATGCTTGTAATAATGTATGTTTTTAGTTATAACGTTAATAACATAAAAACAAACTTAACCTTAACTCACCATCGCTTATTGAACAATGTCATCTCCTAAACAACATACGTAGTTGGTTAGGACATCTTGACGTATTTTTACATAATAGAAAACCTTAAACACTATTTAATATACATCATAAACTGTCGAAAAAACGTCGTGTTCCCCATCTGAACAAAAAGTAAAGAATTGCCTAAAACAGGGAAATAGACATTGTGAAAAAGCTGTTCTAGTGATTCGCTTTAGTCCGTCGCGATTTGGTATAAATGTCAAGTTGTCTAACAGCTTTGTTCGTCATTTCTACGTGCTGTTAGATTTATTTATTTGGACCGCCAGAGTGGTCAGTGCATTAAATGCAAATACAAAAGAAACACTGAATTTGTAGATGGAAATGTACTAGACTTTTTAAGGCAATTATCGGACATCAGGCAGGCTACATGCACTTTGTAACCAAATATATAAGAAAACAATAAACTTATATTTATAAAGATTTAAAAAGAAAAAATAACTAATTTCAACTGTGTATTAAATTCTTAAAGAAAGAAATTAAGATCTGGTGATCATTTCTCATTTCCCTCAAAATACACTACGATCAGTTAAGGATCGCGTTCATAACATCGTCGATTTATCATGTTTTCCGTATTTATAATTTGTGACAATGTAATTGATAACAAAGACTGGTTTATAAACAACCATTTCAAACATGTAATAAACAACAGAAAACTCCACACCGTTTACATAATTTTCTTCATTCCGACAATGTCACCGCTCCGCATAAAACGAATGCAGTAATATGATAAACAAAGTGTTTCCGAGTGAAAAAAAATAGAGCCTACTACGAGCAATTCCATTTTTTTTTCTCTCTCTCTGAAATAAAAAATCTGGGTCAGGTGGGAAGGGGTTGAATTGGGGTAGGTAAATACGTATGCAATAATTTAATAGATGTGGCATTAACTATAATATTATGTATCTATACATGAAAGAATGAATCCTGTGAATGATCATGATCCTGAAAGATTTTTTTGAAGTGAAACTTTTTATGCAACTTCCAACGCGTGAAACGTTAAACGTTTAACGCACATTATCGGTCTTTCCTCTTTGTGTGAGCCAGAGCGAGAGAGCAATATATTATCGGTCTCTCCTCTTTGTGTGAGCCAGAGCGACAGAGCAAATGTCGGTGTATATGTATATTGCACACTGTTTAAATAAAATACAAAATATCTTTTAAAATGAAGTTTCACTTCTATCGTGTGTGAATCGCACACACAACTTTTTTGAAGTTAAACTTCTTATGCGACTTCCAACGTGTTAAACGTTAAACGTTTAACACACATTACCGGTCTCTCCTCTTTGTGTGAGCCAGAGCGAGAGAGCAAATGTCGGTGTGTATGTATATTGCACACTGTTTAAATAAAATATATTTTAAAATGAAGTTTCACTTCTATCGTGTGTGAATCGCACACACACCTTTTTTCTGTATATTTTGTTCCAGAAATCTAGACGTTCACTTGACATAATATGAAGAATTGCAATGGCTAAGCAAGCTTTTAACCGAAAGATACACCTGTTTAAATCTAAAATTAAAACCAATATGAGAAAAAGGCTCATTAAGACCTACATCTGGAGCTTAACATTGTATGACTGTGAAACATGGACGATGAACCATAGGGACAGAGAAAAGTTGGCTGTGTTTCAGATGGTTTGTTGGAGGAGGATGGACAATATCAGTTAGACAGATAGGATTACAAATGAGCAACTGTTAAGAACTGTTGACCAGGAAAGACAGTTGTTGAGAAACATAGAAAACAAAATAGGAAATATGACTGAACACTTGATACAGCACGACAAGCTCTTTAAAACAATTTTGGAAGGAAAAATTGAAGGAAAGCGAGGAAGAGGAAGACGCAGACGAATCTTTTTCCAACAATTGAAGGACAAAGCGGAAGTCGTGTCATATCATGAGGTCAAAAGAAATGCAGAGGATAGGGAACAGTGGCAACTGCTCCAACGACAAGAGCTAAGCTCTTAAATTAAAGGAGTGAAGAAGAAATTCAATTTACCTACGTTTTCAATTGTATGAAAATTATTTAACAGTGTGTAATAAAACATTATGTCAATCAAATCTAATTAAAATAATTTAGCCGTGTATAAATACTGTTTATGATATTTAAAAAAAACTCTACAAAAGTATATCTGGTAATCATATTTGAGATCCAATTATCTTTCAAGACTTACCCAATTATTTTGCAAGGCTGTTTTATCCGCCATTTTTACTTTCACTTGGAAGTACATTTATTATCAGCGAGTATGAGGACAAACCTAAAAAAAGTAGTAGTATAAAAAACATTTAATAATGAAAGTGATTAATCGATTAATTAATATTTCCCAAAACGAATATACAAATAACCAGGCAGCTTATTTATAATATACTACTACACTTATTTCTTCTACTCTAGCTAGTTACTTATATGTAAAGACTGAAAAATCGATGTATTTAAAATGTGTTGTTGACACTTCTAGACATTAGGATATCTTTGTAAAAATGCTATGAACGTGGCTGCAATTTAATGCCGCATCACGACTGCGCTCCAGACTGCGGGCATCTAGTTATAATGCTTCAATGTTTACCCACTTCTCTCTACTTACAATGCAGTGGAGACTCTGAAGAGATACCTTCAGTTCTGTACTGTGAACTTGTGAATTCATAGACAATTAGGATCCTCCTTTACCATACCGGGCTGTTTGATCTTTTATGTCTTATATTGAATTTTTTAAATGAAATTTTAAATAGAGATTTTATTTAAAATAAATAAATTTAAAAGTGATTACCAACTAACGGACAAGTACGGACGAAGTAGACACAAGAGGGTAAACGACAAAAAACGTTAAATTTAAAGTATATTTAGTTTAATAATTAAAATCAGAAATCCGAATTTTTTTTTGCTATTTCAACAGTTGTTACACTTAAAAATAATAATTAAAAATAACGCCTAATAATTAATAAAAGTAACGTCTTCGTCAATCAAAATAATTCAAGTTAATCTTAGGCGTGACCTAAGAGTTAATCAGATCATTTTTCGAACGGAAGTAACATTAAGTAAAATCTATAGTCTAATTTGTTACTATTTATTTTTATATAAACCATTAAAATTATAATCATATTATTAATGACTTAATTATCAAAAAGAAACAAAATAAATAAAAAATAATAATGAAAAGCTAGCAATCCGAAATCCACAGCCCGATGGATGGCGAGTGTCCATGTTGGATATCGTTGGATAGCCCAATATGAGAATTGTGTTATATAGCCCTAATCAAACCCGCAATAGAATCAGTGTTCTCTCTGACTCAAGTTAGAACAACCAAACAAACAAACAACTAACAAAAGAACTAAACAGAGTTTTAAAAAATATTTAATTTTAATCATTAATTATCCACGTAACAACAACGTACTTGACAAATTCTTTCTCGACTTCTCCCAGAATAAAATATGATCTATCTCTATCTGGACCGCAGTTCTTTTCTTATAAGTTTTTCATTCGAGATTTAGGGTGAACATTGAAACGCCCATATTAAATTCTGATAAGATTTATTCGCTGGCGCATCACCGGCCTTTTTATTCCATTACAAATACTTAGTATCCCACATCCTATTATACATATTTTATCGTTTGTATCATGGTGAGTGTCCTAAAGAGTTGTTTGACCACATCCCATCATCTCCCTTTTAACTACAGAAACACGCGGCTTGTATTCGATGAGAGGTAAATTTCTAAGAGAGGCAGGTCACTGAGACATGACTTTAGAGATTTCTCTCTACTTAGGGCAATTCTACTGGTGGAATAAATCCGCTACACAGAAAATCGCAGCCAAATAACCTAATTTTATGTTTCTACGCCGAATAGGGTTTCCAGAGCTCCTTGGGGTAGGAGCGTTCAAGGTCGGCAACGCGTAGTGATACCTATGGTAAAGCGTCCATAGGTTATGGCAGCCGCTTACCATAAGGTGGACTGCACGCTTGTTTGCAACCTTACTTGTATAAAAAAAGCCGCAGTTACACAGTAGCATTCTCAGCAAGAACAAAGAACATTGATTTTTTTTGTTTGCCTTACGGTGGCATCGCTTACCGGCTACCGTGTTCTCTCCCTTCTACGATATCGGGTTCTATAAACGAGGCGTGAAGAGGCATTTCCGCAAATCGGTATGACAGTGTCGACTGTCGATGGAATTTATCACCGGCAGTTGCCATTGTTTCTAGACTGCATCGTACTTTCTATCAGGTACATTTTGCCAAACTACTATAAAAAAAACACCGATCATGATTACTTAATAACAAGCTGTGCTCCACGGTGTCACCCGTGTTAAATTAACTCAATCAACTCTTCACAGCGCTGCCTTCAGCGTAACGATGTAGCCTATCGTTGTTTCCACTTCACGTACTTGCCTGGTAGCTTTTATAGCTTTTAGCGTTACAGATTGCTTGACGTTCATAGTTACTACTCCGCTCCTTTGGGCTGTAGCATGAAGTTATAAAACCTTATTTACCTAAATAGATACATGCCTAGGTAAGATGATGCAAGTGAAACTTTTTTCGCCTCTTTCACTTTATCCCTACTCCACGGCCAGCTGTAATGCAACATGCGATAGATGAACAATAAATTTTGAGGCGATAGAATTAACGTTTCACTTTAAAATGTTTACTACCTGAGTGCTAGTTGTAGAGATTAGCGTATTCAAACAAACAAAAACAATATTGCAAAAGAAAATATTTTAGTTTCCCTAAAATGTAACCCACGAGTGTATTCATGGACCATTACGCGACGCGTGGCCACAGTTTCAATATAAACCCCGGAACCGATGACAGGCCACGATCACCCGACAGTGAGAGTGACTGCTGGTCATTAGATGCACTCACTTATACAAAGCGGGGAGTTTGTTGCAGTGAAGTGTGCAGTTTAAGAGTCAGTAGATTTTCAATTTACATATTCACCCAATATTCATTAATTATTTGATAGTAATAACGCCTGGCAGTTGTGTGTTCTCGTTTGGATCAAAAACCAGACAGATAACCTTGCAGAATACACCATATATTTAGAACCATAAAAAAACTAACACGGATTGCACAATAATAAACGGACCTATGGATTATAAACATTTATTTGATTATTGAATTTTATACGAGTAATAATTTAGACGATCTGACATATAATATATGGAAATTGTGACAAAATTAAAAAAAAATTTCCTTAAGTAAAGTTATGTGATGATTGAAAAAACGGCCCTTATACATTTACTATCTAATCTTTGTATATACAATCTAACAGCTGTCCTGTTAATTAGACAGATTGTAATTAATAAATGGCATCTTCAATAATTTTTTAATTAGTATCAACAGATGGAATTCCTAATATAAAAAAAATATTTTGAACTATTTGTTTATAAGTTTATTTGTCTAATAGCAAAGACATACGCTTTGAAGTCATATTTGAATTATTAATGTTCATGAAGGATTAAACAATTTTAAGAAGTAATATACGTATATGATTCTTAACTTTTCTTGAATCATTCGAGTTATTTGTCAATTTGTGGAATAATTTGAACAATTTGATTCCAGTGTCAAATAATTAATGAGTTCTTCCATTTTTGTAAATTAAGACATTTACTTTAAAAAAAATTCAACACTACCTCCAGGTCTATACTTTTAGAACCCTACAGTTAAATACCGACCCTCGAATGATTTCAGTTTAATATCCTGGCTGAGTGGCCAGTGCTGGGGGAATGGCGCGGTGAACGGAAAGACCGGTCAACGATGACGAGAGAGGATTTCTTTGTTTAAACTTAATATTTAAAAACAGAAGACATAAAATACCTATACTCTATATGAATTGAATTGGGAAAAAAAGGGGCACATAAACACAGAAATAATAAATATTTTTATTTAATTTATATATGAAATAAAAAAATGACCAAGTGCGTATCGGACTACGCACAGTGTAGGGTTTCGTAGTTGCCTGACACAATATGCAAACTTATAATGAGCCTTTAAGTGATTTTCAATGGAATTTGTACGAAATTTTCTTTACCTCTCCAAGTACATTTTATAAGTTAGTCGACTAGTCGTTTATATATATATTTAACTTCGATATATATACTACCAATTATTTGGCTGTGGGGAACGCTTGACTTAACAAAAATTTGCACTTAATACTTCGCAAATGGATACATGAATCGGAAAAAAATATTTTCACACATGCGCAATATTTTTGAACGAACAATCCAATGACACCCCACAGCATAGGATAGACGAGAAGGAAAAAATCAAATTCAAAAAATCATCTCCAATATTTTTTCCATGCTTTTATTTCTCCACTTTATCGTCTTTATTAATATGTATACCATACCATATTGCAGGTATCTAGTACTAAGAATTTAGCGACATGGCATGGCATGGCGAAACTATAAGATTTCTTTGTTGACTACGGAACCCTAATATTGAAACGCTGTTCGTTGGTAAGCGCATCACTTGAAAAAGATGGACCGATTTTTTTTTAAATGTTCGTAATAGTAATATTCCTAATAGTAATGTTCGTAATAGTAATAAATTAGGTTTTATAAAAATAAATAAAATAATATTTACTTCAGATGAGCAACATCCATATTTGGTTAGTAACACAAAATAAAAAATCTTAGACCTATGTTAGCAGACGCTAATATTTAGTAACAAGTTCGCTTCCTGTGATAAAATTCCTAATAAGATGATAAATAATAGAGGAATCGTACCTCCCTGCTATGGATTTCATGATGGAGTTGGAGCTGGCCCGCACTCTGCAGAGCAGCGAGGCAGATTTTTGTCTGATGATGGCATGAAAGCCATCAACGTGTGCCTGTGCGAACATGCCAGATGTACTGCAGAAACGGGACAGCCCCATCAACATCCTGAATCCGTTATTATATTGGACCCGCAAGTCCCGCATTTATAAAAAGAAAAGTTTCCCGGTAATTTTTCATATTCAGAAAAACCGAAATTCCTTTTTTCTATAGGATTTTTCTATGAACAGAAGATCATAACTGATTCAAAGGATAGATAATTAGATATGTGTAATTCTTTTTTAGTTGTGTTTATGATTATGGCAAAGTTATCAGGAAGGAGACGGGTTAGGTGGTCGAATTATTTACTACTGGGAAAGACAGAACAATAAGTCATGACTACCTGTAAATGGCTGTACTTTTTTTATTATGTCTATAATGTAACAATTCTATATGTAATTGCTACTGGAGGCTGGATGAAAAATGCGGCTCGTTTTCGACACTACACCTATAGTCATAGACCTGAGCCGAGAGTTGAATAATTTTATGTGATTGTAGTCAGACGATAGCCTGTAATAAAATAAAAAAAAGCATTTTTTTTATCGTAGCAAGGCTAAATAACGGTACTACAACCTGATGGTATGCATAGTGCAATTCAAGAATATCGGCGACCATCGAGGGATTTACAATATATCGCCAGTCATTCCTGTCATACCGGACTGCTCAAATGTATCTTTTTGCTATGTTTGAAGGACTCCATGTTGTAGGAAGGAGGAAATACACTGACAGGGAGACAGTTCCACAGCTTCACAGTACGATAAAGATAGTTCACGTTCAATAGCATTAATTGTAGATAGATACTAATACGCTCCAATGCATCTTTCCTTATCATAAATAAACCAAACCACAGTTGCAGACATAGAATACATATATTTTATTAATGTAATGTATAAAAGATATATACCTAACGGTGATAATTTCTCAAGAAATATACAACTGCGACTTGTGCTGGGGCGAGCGCTTGACTGCACTAATAGTGCGTGACGTCATAACTTTTGAGGGATGCCTCGATGACGTCATAAGGGAGACACGAATAAATAACACGAGGAAAGTACAAGGCAGTGATTTACGATGGATTCATTGAGGGTGTAGATATTCAAGTTTTATTTTACTTTTCATTCTCTCAACTGTAATTTTCTGTATATGCACGATGTAGTGGCACTTCTCTGAGATGGAAGGCCACTCCACACCAGTCTATGACACATTAGCGGTTTCAAGCACCGAAGTCATGGTACTTTTATTAACTTTTCTCGTTAGATGTGAGTAGGAATATAAATTCATACCAGCGGCGTTCTATCAATCTATATCTATACTCTATATACATATAATAAAATTGAAGTGTCTGTTTGTAATATTAAAATAACAGGTTTTTACTAAATGTATATGAAAGTATAAACGATACATATAAGTGCCTTATGAATATAATAAATGCCGAGGCACGAAAGTGTGAACATACAATTGACATCGCATTGGCCTTATTGTTCTATTTTAAGTAGTGAACCTGGTGATAATTAATCACGACAGCCTATATCTGTTGATAACTATTACCTTAAAAGCGACCGTAGACCTGGGGCCGGTCAGTAATTGGTTATCACTTGTGAGGATTGAGTTGAAACGTCTCAACTGCCGGTATCTATTTTCAACCACACATACATTTCGATATATTCGAATTTCTTTTATATACTCTTATAGCCTCAAACCATAAGTCATAAATCAAAGAAAAGATTTGATAACCTATCTTATCTTTTATCTAAAATAAGTAACGGACTAACCTAATTCATACTGAACTACAGTTGTCAATCACTGATAGTTTTAGTATCCTTTATAACTGAGGTAGAACAGCTCTCGACTGTTACCAAGATAGACCAGTGTAACAAACTAAATCATAAATAACAATCAATCATAATTAATATCAAAGGATCAATCTTAAGTTTGTTACAATTAAACGCGATTAATTAGCGTCAAAATATTGGCAAGCCAATTAAACATCTAATGTGAGCACGTGTGAACTTAAATTAACGAGACCCACTTTCCACTCCTTTAATGAGTTTGTTAACATTAATTAAGACGTACCTATAACAATGTAAATATCGGAACAGTAAGTGAATAACAACAAATATGATATAAGAATCTAAAAATGGATACTTTATTGGATTAACCATAACATTTTTTTAAATATAATTTAAATATTATAGGTTAATAGCGATTTGTACTAAAATTATTCACATATTGGCGAACGATGGCAAATATTGCGAATTCAAAATTAAGTTTATTATTTAACTTAAAAGTCACCTATGGTTTATGACATAGTTTCGAAATTACATAGAAGTAGCTATATAGATATAATACAGTATAATTATTTATTAATCTTTTCTATAATTATCTTTAGCAAAAACTTCTTCCTATTCTAACT
This sequence comes from Saturnia pavonia, assembly GCA_947532125.1. Classification (NCBI taxonomy): domain Eukaryota; kingdom Metazoa; phylum Arthropoda; class Insecta; order Lepidoptera; family Saturniidae; genus Saturnia; species Saturnia pavonia. The sequence continues at coordinate 2,008,833 of OX383901.1, forward strand.
ATCTAACTATACTTTAATTGTCCTGATTATCTGACCTTCCCCTTGTGATATGGTCAAAATATCTAATCGGTCAGAATTCGGTCTAAGCAAATTGCTGACAGAAAAAGTTATTTTTACAAAATTTATAGCTTCATATTAGTTCCCCAGTAATGGGCTCGTAGTAAGAGTCCTTACTATTTTAGTATGACACAGCTAAAGCTTGGTAAATATTACGCCTGAAAACAGTAATATGTACTTTGAAAGCGTTAGCAATTAGGTAAAAACAACCTTTCAAACTTATTGGACTGAGAAGTAACGTACTACCCATCTCATTACTGTGTCTCATTGTACTAATTAACCATGTATGAACAGACGTAGGGAAATGAAGCATTATTTGCAGTTAAATTGGAGCAGTCGTTTAAGTTCACTCAAAATGAGGGCACGTAGGGCAGTTTTAGTTATCGTACAAAATGGAGAAATAGTTATGTTAGACATTACGATACAAAATTTTCCCCATTCATTTTTCACGTTTTCCTCCCTTCTTTCTCTTCAGAACGTCTCACTCGGAATACGTGATAGCCTCAATATACTATGTGTAGATATTCGTTGCGACCTCATCTCCAGGGTTTGTTTACATTGGGAGTGTCATGTCCGCTGCATCTCGGAGACTTAAAATTTGAAACATGCAGCAACGGTTTTTCACGCCTAAACAGCTGTATCTGCTTTGCAAATAACAAGATCGGCCTTATATGGAATACTATTCACACTTTTGGGTCGGATCCGCAAAATACCTCCTCGAAGCACTGGACGGTTATAGGGACGGACAGTCCGCATTGATGCAGGACGTTACTAAGTTCGAACCGCTTCAGCTGCACAGGGACATTGCCTCGCTAAGCGTGTTCTACCATCTGTGTCATGGCGAGTATTCTGAAGGACTGTTCAGCCTAATTCCCTTTTCTCCATTTCATAACAGAACCACACGCACCAGGTTCCGGAGGCACAGTTTTACTGTAATCTCTATCCCGGCACGAACAAAGAATTTTGCTACGTCTTGTCTCAGCCGTACTGTGAGGCTATCTTCTTCCTACAACATGTACTCCTTCAAACGTAACGTGAAAAGACGTTTGAGAAAGCCGGCATGACAGCGACGATTGACGATAGATTGTATATCCCACGATGACCGCCGCTGTTATTGAATTGCAGTTTTCTTACCATCAGGTATAGCACCGTTACTTAGTAGTGCTACGATAAAAAAAAACAACATTTATAAACGTTAAACTACCCATCTGTTTTGTGGTTAGTTAGTTTATACCAATAGGCCTCAGTATACCTGCTGTATTCCATAATATTAGTTACATGGCACCTGTAAGCTAAGTTCGTTTGCTAACCACTGCTGTCGAGTCCCAACTAATTATAAAGTTTGTTACCCTCCAAGTATATATTCTGTGATCCAAATCATTGTTCTTGGTTCTTGCAAATTTCGCTATTTACTCATTTCTTATTAAATTGAATCAGAGAAGATTGTCGACATATCACCAAAGTTGAACGTGAGAATTACGAATTGGTTCTATTTTTAACCTACTAAAAAAGGACGAGGTTCTCGATTCAAATATATATATATATACACTAGAGACTCGCCCCGGCTACGCACGGGTAGCAAAGTAATACATGTAACTCCATTGGTTTACGCGGCGCACGCCAAAAAAGCTCCCAGTCGATATGATTTTTTTCTATATTTTCAACAATCATAGTCATATTTCAGCCAATTTACATAAAACCGTAATGAATTATACACCTAAACCTTCCTCATGAATCAGTCCGTTTATTGATAAAAACCGTATGAAAATCGGTTCGGTAGATTTTGAGTTTATCGCGTTCAGGCAGACAGACAGCCGCGGCGGGGACTTTATAGTAATGTATATATATACACGTATACCATACGTATACGATATATTGATGCATAAACTTCTTTATTTACGAACCGATTTAGGTGAAATACCTCAATTCGGTCCCATTTTCATTTCTTTGTCATTGGACTTTCGACCAGGCAACTCCTTAAAATATGACGTCCTGGGTAGATTTAAAATATGATACAATGCAAAGATTTAACAACGATTATCAAATTACATTACATTACGTCCCTTACATTACGTCCAATATTATATATATTACCGTTAAGAATGGACACTTCGTCTCGTCTCGTCTCTTACGTATTATTAAGCGTTTTATTTCAGATAATTTTAAAATAGACATTTATTAAATATTTTCCTTCGTTTATTTTAATGAATTATTTAAATTGCCCTAACATAAAGTATGTCAAAGACCAGCATAGTTTCAATACTAGAAATAGACTTAAAATAGTTCTACCGTGTTTTAGACTTAGTAAGACTAATAAAAGTTTTTTAGATAATAGTGATAGGTTCTATAATAAGATCCCGACGCACATTACTGATTTTACAGACATTGAGTTCAAGGACAATGTCAAGCAGGTTTTAATGTCAAAAGGTTATTATAGGGTGGATCATTGTGTAAATAATAATGATGCCTGGAGTGACTAACCATTAAATAATTGTTATGATTATTGACCGTAAATATTGTTTATACAGTTGAAAAAATAATAATTAAAAAAAGGCAATCCCGATCGAGTTTCTTGCCGGTAGTAGAGTCAGGCCCTAAATTAAATAAAGTATTATTTTATTTTGTTTTATGATTTCTTTAAGGAACTCATGTTATTTTATACGTAGAAAACTACAACGTCACTCCAAGTCTTATACATTTATGAAACCATCGCAATCATTCTACTCTATTTAATTCTTCCAACGTAAATTTTCCTATCGACACGTCCCATCGCCTCTAAGCAGTGTTTAAATCAGACAGTACAAATAAATCCTCTAAATGTAGTTACCTGTTCCAACTGCGTCTACTACTTACTTCAATCAAGTCACAACTTGTTTTCAACTCCTTGTACTCTTGTTGCACAACTTCTGACTGCTGCAACCGCACATGCTTCTTGCACTTAGTACATTATTAACTCCCATTAACTTAATCGTGAAGTACATGTTCATGTAAGTAACAATATTGTTTTTAAGTCAAGTTTTTTTGTGGTAACAAGTAGTTAACGCATGGTGTACACAAGGCACATATTATTCTCGTTGAGGTTATGTGATCGCTGCAGGAGATAGCTATATATAAAGAACCTCAAAAAGTTCCACAGTCTTTACTGAGACCTGTGGATAAGACGTTGTCACTCCTGAGTCTGTTCGGAGCAGAACACGGTAAAACGAACACCGTTGCTTTGCGGCAGAAATTGATATGGCGGTGGTGCACATATTCCGTGCAGTTTCTACCACTCTTAAGTTGGTATAAACTATAATGGTAAAACTGGTAATTTGAAATGGGTTAAAATGTTACAAAAGCAAATATGATAAATAAAAATTTATTTAACTTATAACCTACAATCTGTCTCAGCCACATTTACCTAACAGTCTCTGTCAAATTCGTATAACTGTTCAAATATATTTTTGGAAATTCCTTTTATGTGTTCGTTTCATCGGGTAAACTACTATTCGAGCCTTGTAAAAACGAAATATAGAAAAGTAAATTTCCCCAAACAGAGCTTACAGTCTTACAAAATATTAAGATAAAAAAGTCCTCACAATAAAATGCTTTGAACAGGCTCTTACAGTATATTTGCGGAGCCCGCAAGGGTAAACACGAAACAAGATGAAGATAGGTCCTCGTTCCTTGGAAAGGGTTTGTCCTAAATACGTTTCGTCAAAGGGCCGGTGACAAACGGATTCCAGCCGCGGGCGGGTCCTTGAGAATTCCAGGACACACGGTTAGTAATTGTGAACGTTTTATACGAAAAAGCTTATATGATGTGATGTATAGAAAATTAAATAAACTCTCGATGCCCAGGTACATTTAAACCCTTGTATCTCAGGGTCAATTGAGTCGTAAAATACGTCTTATCAAACCACCGGGACGAACAAGGATTGTATAAAGAAATATTATCTTCTCTATATAATATACAGGTTCTGTAGTTTTTGATTTTGCCCTATCTTATATAAGGCTTTATAGTAATAACATAGAGAGGTGATTATAAGAAGTAATCTGAACAACTGATCAAATTTTGAAAATTCTTTGTTTTATTTCATACCTTTTCTTTAAATAAGCATTACATGCGCGTTGCTGACCCTTTGAAAACTTGTTCACTCCTCCTTTAAGTAACCCCATATCATCGTCAAATGGAAAATCTTCAACAGCGAGCTTATTTCACATCCGGAGAGTTTGCGGAAGGAAACTCTTCTGAAACAGGTCTATTCGCGATTATTTAGAGTCCATGGTGTGAGGATGAACTCCCTGTCGATGGTAAGCGATAGTGGAAAGTAGCTGCTAGAATCATACCTAAAAATTGGGATCGTCATCAGTTCTCACAGCGCGTTTTGAAGCCGCGTCAAATTGGTTAACTCAAATGGAGTATTCAGGTGTTCCCATCCAGAGGCGGGAGCAGTACTCCGTATGGTCTGGACTTTTGATTTATACAACAGCAGTCTTTGCCCCGGAGTGAAGTACCTCTACGTTCTGTTTTTATTTTTTTATGTTTATGGGTTTGGCGTAGTTGTCACAATCTCACCTGATGTTAAGTGACGATGTGGCTCAAAATGATAATACTCTAAACCCAGACTGGCTAGCAAGTGCAGCTGCCAGAACACACCTACTGGTGCTTGTGCTATTATTGGACACGAAATCGTACACGCTACCAATGAGCCATCATTGTTCAGTACACTGAGCTTTTTGGAAGCCAGCTTTACCTTGTTTTCTAAGTGACCAGGGTACTAAACTTGAATGGAGATGTCGACACTCAGAATCTCAATACTCTTCGAGATGTTAAGAGGTGTGTCCTAGAATTGTGAATTTTCCTTTCGCTAATAGAAAGCTATATTCGTTATTCCACAGTGCTAAAGGGTTTTTTTACCTAATAATTAACGCAGAAATATTCGCCGCTAGTTGCTAGTATCTCATATAATAACAATAACATAAATTAATATAATTTAATTTAAAAAAATGTTTCAATAAAAAAAGCTACAATATGAGTAAATACTTCCTTATTATTTCCTTATTCCTGTCTCGATTTGATATGCCACTTGCTTTATGTAGAAATCGATGATTATAACTAAATAGCTGCTTATAAATTAAACGTGTGATGCACGACAAACTAAAGGAACGTGTGTTTTCAGTAAAAAGATCTTCAGTTATTCCCGGCGTTTTCGGTCCAGAATGGAATTTTAGCACTTTTCTTTAGACACTATTGCGGACACCGCGAATTTTTATTTACAAAGAATTTAATTTAGTTGTTTATTAAGCCTATCTTTTGAATTAAAAAATTACAAACCTTTATAAATATTAGTCTGGCCACCATGCTAAGATAAATCTTGGATAACTGTACAATATTGAAATATTTTCTCACCGGGCGAAAGCTTTCGTTAATAAAATGTGTTGTGACAGATTATTCATACTAACATATAATTCAGTACATCTCTAGCTGATGTTTATCAATAGAATCGAATTTATAAGCATATATTGTACACGGAGCTTATTAAATATGAAAATAAAGACCGAGTACACCAACTTTCAACTTAACTATAAAAAAAAAATGGACCTGAGCTTCCGGTAAAGAAAAGCATCGTGATTGGCTGTCACACGCAAGGTTTACCTTGAGGTGCTACCTTTAGGTGTAGGGTTTTAATCCTACGCTACACTGAATAACTAGTTCTCTTTGCACGATTAATGTCTCACTATCTTCAGCTACTTCATTACTTATCCTCATGTAAGATTGTTATTAGACGCAAGCTCAAATTGTTAACAGAAAAAAAACAACCACCATACGCTGTAAAGAATTTAGAAACTGTAATTTATTTGTTTATTTATGGGTCATTTTTATCGAAAATTATTTATACAATAAAATTAAAATGCCGTTATATTTAAAGGTGATTATCATAAGCCATACTATAATAATATAATGAAGCGGAAGTTTTTTTGCTTGTTTGTTTGTTTAAACACGCTAATCTCTGGAACTACCAGTCGGATTCCTAGAATTGTCTTGATGATGAAGTAACTTTTATTCGTAAGCATTAATATGCCATGCCTAATAATAATACTCATAAATCACCTTTCACTTTTCAATAAAACTTTTTCTCAAAATACCTTATTGTAGCTTATGTATAAGAGATAGGTGTATGGTATCGCAGACTTTTTTAGATGTACTAAGTAGCCCAATATTATGTAGAACATTGTATTTACGTATCACTAACTAATTACCCCAGCGCATGCGGATAAAGCTGTTCGAGAACAATGTTGCTTCCGACTTACTTAACAAAAATCAATATATGAGGCTAGCCGAGAGGTGTAGCCTATACTATTGTACGGAAATCTGGCTATCAATAACAAAAATTGTTTTTCGAATCCCACCGGTAGTTCCAGAGATTAGCGTATTTAAACGAACAAAGAAACAAAAAACTCTTCCACTTTATTATATTAATATAGGACAGATTATAAATGATATTTTTTTTTTAAATTGTATTTCAATTTTTTAACTCAGAAATAAGGCCGCTCTTTAATGATAAACTTTTTGATAATTCGGAAAGTTCTACTGGATTTGTATTTAGCGTTGTACAAAAAAGTGTAAGTAAATAAAAAATTTACGAACGCATATTTTTTATTCATAAAAATTCTCATAAAAACACATGAATGACTCAAACGGGGACCTCCCAATGTATTAAAATTAAAATGTAATTAAAAAGTGTTTTTATTATGGAAGATTCAGAGATACGGGCGCGGGGAATGCTCGTGTTATATTCACGATGTTTATATGGAAAAGGGTCGCATACGTGACTAAGTGCTGCGTTATTTTTAACAATCATTTTGAGTATGTATTCAGTCATATTTCATACAAATGATTTAGTGATTCATTTAATGCAAATTCTATTTTATTAAATAAAACAACTGCTTTCGTGACAAAGCGTTACATCTGATTCTGAAACGTTATTGTACTGAGAAATATTTGCAAGAAGCTTAGTGGTACCTAATTACAATCTATATATACAAAAGGGTTTATTCGGTACCTACAATTTAGATCTAAAACAATCTTACCCGATTAAACATCGCGCTGTAAAAAATGTCACTTGCTTCCACTGTATAAACGGAAAGAAATAGCTGATATATCATATCTTTTATGCAAAATCAATAGCCTAATTGAATGTTCGGAGATACTGTGTAAAATTAAGCTTCGTGTACCAGCCGTAGCTTGTAAAAAACCTAACGTACTTTATAATCCAGTTGTTAAAGCTACGTACAGACAAAATTACTACTTAATTCGAGTTCGCAATAGTACAAACAAATTGATTAGTGATCTAAATATTGATTTATTCGATACAAGTGTGCACAAATGAAAACTTATTTGAAATTCCTGTTACTTTGAATGAGGGTTTGTGTTGTTCCATCTACTCTATCTTTTTATCATCTATATGTGGAAACTTGTAAATGGCCTTCTTTCTATTTACACATGTAATATAATTTTGTACTTAGCTGTAAGTTTTCCTAAAATATTTAAGTAAAATAAATCAAAATAATATATCTATACATATTATAAAACTCAACGTCTCTCTCTCTGTCTGTCAATTTATATTCTTTTCACGAAACGAACGAAAACCACTTATCCGATTTACATATTTTTTTATTTTAATTCATACCTATGTTACATGGCCAGGTTATATATGATATGTTTTGGAAGATAAAGTAACATACGAAATAAGCAGTGACGATAACGGTGAATCACTTCGGGAAAAGGACGCATTTGGGGCGCTTAAATGGCTTATGCTGATTAAACCATACGATATAGGTATATCAAATTAATATACTATATTATTATTACTATATATATACTATATATACTATATTATTATTACTATATATATTAATAATTGTAGATCTTAAAAGACCTATAAAAATGTCTGTGATATCAAATATATCTATCTTATAAGGATCGCCCACGATAAGCATTTTTGCCTTCCGTCTTTTGAGCGGGGGCACCACGAATCGCACGTTCGCTAGACCGACGGCTTTCTGTAGTCCACACAGCTAGTAGAGTATAATTATATGTGTAATTATATATTCATTTATGATTAGTTATTAAAAATTAGATAACCGAAATCAAAAACTTATAGTGTCTGATCAGCTGGCTGACTGTCCCCCGAGGAAAATTCGCTAGCTCCGCCAATGATGTCAGCCAGTGTATATCAACCAACGATAGTTTGCCGTACTCTCAATTATCGCTGTTGTTTTTGTATTGATTGTACAGTACTTACCATGGGTAGGTATAGTGTCTTCACTTTCTCGTGCTACTATTAAAAAAACTATTAACTTGGTGCTCGTAACTTCGTACTATTGTCTGGACGATCTTAAAAAGCACGCGATAGCGCTGGAACTAGAGGATTCTTAGTCCGGTAATAAGATCGTTCACTTCGCTACAAATATTCCTCGTGCTTCATCCAGGTTAAGAATAATAAAAATGAAGCATGTTCACGCTGTTCTATATTGTCGTATGATTGATCACATATTTCTGACTACTTAGATATGTAATACACACCAATCTATATATAATATAAAAACAAAATACCACTCATCACGAGATCTCCGAAGCTATAGGTCCGAATAACTTGAAATTTAGCATAGTTAGTCCTTTCGCGATGTAGACGCTCAGTAAGAACGACTTCTAGAAAATTCAACCTCTAAGGGTGAAAAAAAGAGAGTTGAAAGTTTGCAAATATTGTCTTTTGACTTGAAAATGTGTACTTTTAGACCTTTTAATAAAAAAATGAAACACGTGTATAAGCATATATCAAAATTCATCAGTAATGGGTGTATAAATAAGGAAAAATAATTTTTGTATAACTATTTTCTTATAAGTATGCACACATAATATGTGTAGTGACCTGAAATTTATCACGCATACTCTTCAATTTATAAAAATTCACATTCAAGGGTGTAAAATAAGGGTTGAAACTGATTATGGTGATACTTTTTTTATATTTTTTGATAATTATTAACGACACATCTCACTTATACATAATCTCCAATTGAAAAATTTGTGTTGTATGATTGTATAGGCAGTCTAAGAAACCTTGTTTTTTTACTATTTTTTTTTATCTGTATATATTATTATTATTACGCTATCTATTTGGAAACTGTTCTTGTTAACCTTTGATATGTTAAGCGTTGCTATAGTAACCGTTGCCATTTTATTATACTAAAGTCCGTCTTTTTAATTCTATGTGGTTTTTATGTCCGGATTTAACTCAAAAAACGGCTTGACCAATTCTTATGAAATTTTGAACACGGGAAACTTATGTTATTGGTCAATTGATAGGCTATATGAATTTTCAATGATACTTTTAGAAATTGTAAAAAATGTTTTGTATTAATTCATAACCGATTTTGTTGAACTTTTGTACACGGGAAGTATATGTAATTGTTAATTGATAGCCTATATGAATTGTCAATAATATGAGTAAAATAAAAATTACTGGATAAAAATAACTACTGCGTAACAAACGAGTGCGGATCCGCGGGCACCCGCTAGTTAAAATATATAATTGGCCTAAGGATTTCTTAAATTTATTTAAGTTATGATTGTATGCTTTGGTGAATACAAAATTCATTATAATGCCCAATAATAAAATATATTATGGTGGTTTTATGAAACCACGATGCAAGTTAATCTTTTTTCGCGCCTTTCACTTTATCCCTACTCCATGGCAAGTTGTAATGCGACATGCGATAGATTAACGAGCAATTTTGGGGCGATAGAATAAAATTTTCACTATAAAAAACAATGTATTGTTGATATCTGGTATAATACCTCTGACATCAGAGCTAGTCAAGTCTTCACGCTAAACACATTACCTACCTACCTACACAAAAAATGTGGGAATTGTGAGAATGGAGTAAGATGCATATACCCGGCAAAATCAGGACTCCCACATACGACGTAAAAAAATCTGTAGCGTAATTCTCTTTTGAGATCGGTCATTATATATCCATTATACGTGGTGACTTTAAAACATGGTATTTTTGTAGGCCGAAATGGCGATGGGGAACGTATACTGTCACTGACGCCACTATCATTGGAAAACGTGTCCTCGTGCTTGAATTAAAAATAAAAGTTAAAGTTAGTTTCCTTTTTGAATCACTACGAGTGAGTCAAGTTTAAAAAACAAAACAGTCGTTATTTCAATTGGTACAATCGCACTGCTTGTCGTGAGGGTACACTTTATAACAATGTTTTATTTAATGTTTACGACAACTTTGGATACAATAGCTCGCGACTTTATGCCGGGCGCGTGTCGACGCGCCCTGATCACATCTAAAGGTTTCTACACTATTTTAATTTGTCATTCAACACTAGCGTCTTGATACGATGCTTTTTGACTAATACAATGTTGTGATTAAATTGTAAGAGAACGGCGGTTAAATAAGTTTGCGATTGAAGCGAAGAATACCCTACGTATTTCAGAATATAAGTCGAATAAAAGAGTTATAAGCCGTGTCCATATTGGACGAATAGCCTCAGAAATCGACTACTCAGAAGCAATAACTTGGATTTCGCGAAATCGGATAAGCCAAATTTTATTTATTTGTTATTGCTAAATAAAATTGGTAAAAATATATGCTGTGCAAGTTTCAGCTGCAATATTCACACTACTGTGTCCCGTTCCGAAGAAGGAAGTTTGGCAACGCATACTGGCGCACGAGGCGTTCCAACTCAATCCTCAGAAGTAGCAACCTATTTGACTGACCTCTTGAATGTGATCCTATTAATATTGATTATAAGCGTATATTTACAGATTGCACTGACAATTTACTTGCTGTTTGCTTTTTAGTAAGCAGTAAGAATGCTAAATAAATAATTTCTAGATCATATTATCACTTCAGGCAATACAAATCGAGTAGATTATTCATCGATTGAGACAATGTATACCTAGTAATAAAGCAAGATCACACTGAGTAAGCATTTTGCTTACAGATCTACAAATCCATCCGGCAACATTTTATAGCAATAGCTATGTGAAATACTCGCACTGTTGTGGGTGCAATGATGTCTGTGATGGCGTGTGTGGACACCACATTGATGGACGTGAGTTCGAATCACTGTAATGAATCCGAACTTTCGGTAAGGAAAACATCGTGATAAAGCCATTGCATAGTGCTAGGGCATACTTTATGGCCACCTGGCTAGCTATCAAGTTTAAAATCTGTTATCAAGCACCTAACCTATAGGCATATTATGACAGCTGACTTGAGAGCCAGTTCCCTACTATGCTTAGCGTGTTACCCCTAAGGTCACATCGTTACTCAACATCAGTTTGTTGTGGAACCTAGAAAGAATTTAAAAAAAGTAGTTTGTAACACGCTCCAACTCTGTACTCAACGAATAATAATCTACAGTGAATAACTCTAGATACAACCGCAATCCTGTTAAAGAATTGTTATAGCGTTTCTAAACATAAAGTAATATGAACAACTCCTTAACACCGATATTACAAACGCTCAAATCTCGTAACTTATACCGATGAACAATACGAAAACCCATAAACCGACGTCACATAAAAACCCGGCGTGAATAACCTTACAGTTCGTAAATTTTATGAAATTTTATAGCACATATTTATGTGTCTGTCTGTATGGATGTTAAATACATGTCAAGATGTCATTCTTCGGTAGTCAGTGACGTGGTTTATTGCGCGCGGTGGCGTTAACGCCCCGAGATATTATGACGGATGGTTTTTATTTTTATTATTTGATAAGTTCATACACGTATTGCATCTTCAGTCTATATGTGCATTATCTTTATAAATAACATGATTGACGTTCGCCGTTGTGTGCTCATCACGCAAAAACTACTGGATAGATTTTGTCTTACTAGAGTCTTAAAGCCTTGGTCCTTATAAAATAGATAAATATATACTATATGTGTCCCCAGAATCCATCCGCGTGGAATTTCATAGTATATGAAAAAGAGACATTTAAAAAAAGTTTAGTGAAATTCAACATCAGCAATTTAATCATGCCTCATGCTTAGTAACTGTCTTTAACTCCCGAGACGCAGCGCACGACCAATATATTTCTATTTCAGCATCTTCGTCAATGACTTTTTTACAGTTTTATTGTAAGAATACATTAATATTATGTGGAAATATAATAACGAATTAATTTAATTTACCTATATATTTTATATATAAACGAAGTTCATTCGCGTAAAAATTGTACCAAATTTCGGCAAATTCGATCCAGTAATTTTTGCGTGATGGGCGTACAAATTAACCGACATAGAGACAAGAATTTCAAAAACTGTTCAAATGTTTTCTGTTCTTGATTCTTAAAGTACGCTTACACGGGCTATGAAAATTACTTAATTATGAGCAATACTGGTCAACTGTGACGTAACAAAATATCAAGCAATTTACAGTAAAGGCAACAAGAGTCAATTTGACAAAATGTTTTGTAACGACAATATTGAGCGATATGGAAAAACTCCAAAAAATTGGGCAATACTCGTACACACATTCATATACGAACGATTAGTTAAAGAATTATCGCTGGTTAGGTACGACGTTATTATTGCAGCGGCTGCTACACATTTGCCTGCCCTTTCGCTCTACCCGCGGAAGCGGGACGTAGTTAAACCGCAGAATAAATAAGTGCAAGCGAGATAGGATTTTTTTTATTTCAAGTTCCATAACCATTGGATATTCGGCAATTCGCAGCTGAGTGCCTTCAACACTCGCTCCCAAGCTCGGTGAAACTGTAAAAGCCTTCTGAGGCTTCATGGCCCTTACTGTTAACAATGTAGTCAGTTCGAAGAAAAAAAATATTCGACAATTCGTGTCTGCTACATTGAGCAATATAGAATATATGGAGCAATTAGAAAATTGCTAATTGCAATATTGCCAAAACAATTATCGCATTTTATTGTAATTCAATCAATTCGATTAATTTTCGATTCGTTCGATTAATACGAATAATTTTCCATTCGTAGATTTAATTATTTTAATCCACTCCAGTTTTACGTAACTAGAAAGTAACGATGCATACAGTAACAAAAAAAAATCGAAAATTCACAAAAAATCAATGTATAGAGGATGCTATTTAGGATTTTATAATGCAAAATGTTTTTATAACTTTTATCAGTATCATTTTTTTTAAATGTTGAAATGCATGTTTTTATGTTATGTCATAATTTGCACGACGTAACAATTTACGTTCTGTGGATGTGTCATGCAAGTCTTCGTATGATGAATAAGATATACCAGACGACTGTATTACTATCTACTTAAGTGCTCAGTTTTTCTTCATCCTTAGCTGACAATGTTTATAATTAACCTAGATGTGCCCCACGGTCTCACTCGTGTTAAATTTTTTAATCAACCTACTTAACCGTGTCTATCGTTGTTCACACTTCTCATACTTGTCTACAGCTTCCCAGGTTGCTTGCCATTCATGGTTTCTGCTCCAGTCCTTAACGTCGTAGCGTAAAGTTAAATAGCCATCAACTTTCCTCAATAAATATAGTTTAAATGCAAAAATATTTTTCAAAACTGACTAGTAGCGTGTACACACAATCTCTTTAACTTCATAATATTAGTAAAGTTTCTTAATTAATATTATTATTACAAAGCAAGACGAAAACCATTCAGGCACCACGATTTTAAACTCGAGTCTATTAAAAAGAAAACCTACTATGGTTTACATAAAGTCTAAATACATAGGAACGAAGTAGACAAGGGCACGAGCGCAACACTAAATCCCCTTCAATAAAACACAGAACGTTAAGCGACAAACGAGCGAAATAAAAACGGTCGCTTTTCACCGAATAAGCGTTACCATAAAAAAGGTTTTCAGTAAGCGAGTGAATCATAATTTATGAATTCCGGTGTCCGCCGGGCGAGGGTTCCGCGAGATTTACGCGGGGTCATTGTGTCGACAGGCCTGGCCTACGCAGCCATAGACCTAGGAACCGATGGAACAACAGTAGAAATCAATATAACAAAAATCCCATTCAAGTCCAGTGAAGTTATTCCTAAACCTTAAAACTATGGACATTTCTCTGTTATCTTATTATTAGTAGTGAGGATCTTGGTAGAACTGTTAGAAACTGCGTTAAAAAATATAAACCTTAACCTACATGAGTCTTAAGACATCGATGAAGAAGAACATCCTGCCACCGAATTTGGAAATATATCGCTAAACACACTGGTTCGCGGTTCTGAAGGCTGCATTTGAGAGCCGCATCATTTGTTGTTGCAGTTAAAAACCAACCTATATTACAGTAACATCTAAACATATTATAAAACTCAAATTCTCTATGTCTGTCGGATCGTTTATGTTCCTTTCACACGAAAACCACTTATCCCATTTACATGTTTTTATTTAATTTCATAGCTATGTTATCTAGCCTGGTTATAGGATATATTTTACTAAGTAAAGCAACAACATATGTAATAAGGAGTGACGATAACGGTGAAACAAATCGGAAAAGCTGTGAAAACATAAATAGTTGAGTTTCTTAACTCTCTCTATATCTACGGGCGGTAGTTGTTAATGAAACATAAGGGGTGTGCCACACCCCCGGCACTTCCCTCTGTATCACTGCTCATCTCGGCTCAGGGGTACGCGGGTATATACCATACAACTTCCCCGATCACAAGTAAACCTTACTTTACAAAATGTTTTTATTACGAGATATAGTATTTATGAATTAAGTATGTATACATTTGTCATCATGTTATCTATACTAGGGGGGATAGGCAGAAAGGATGCAGCATCACTTTCCTACATACTTGCAACGGAATGAAAAATTAGGATTTCAATTTATCGACGAAAATGTACATGGAATGGTTTGACTGGAAGGGAGTGTCACTAACATAATGTTTAAAGGCATGCTTTGTTCGTTACTTAGAAGAACGTCCATACGTCCAGACGTGTAAAAATATATCCTAAATGTTATTACAGCCTATAAACTACAACCATTACAAATTTCATCAAATTCGGTCTAGTAGTTTCTGCGTAACGCACAAATTACTCATCACACAGGCAAAAAAAGTAAAAAGGTATTTTTTCTCCAATATCTTTAACTTACAGCATTCGGGTCTATACTGTTCAATATAATTCAATGTATAAAATGAACCAGAAATTATATAAATCGTACTAAATTATTCAATTCTTGGGATTGGGACTCCATGACATAGGATCCAGATTTAAAAGCTACAAACAAGCATAATTTGAATAGAAGAAAACATGACGACACGACGTGGTAAAACATTTTTCAGTGTTCTTTCCATTAACTATAATACGTACCTACCTACGTACTAGTACGGTAAATGAAACGTTTGGTCGTATTTAAAAATAATTGTGTTTAAATACTGTGATATGATGTATATACTTTTGTATAGTAAGTACATCAGCTTATGTCGGCCCGGTTCGGAAGCAGCGAGTGGTGGGTTTCTTTTGTCCGACGCAACCCCCCACACATCGTCGCGCTACAAGTGCTTTTAAATCGCGACGGCCGCGTTCATACAATGTTTCTAATATCATTTTAAAAATTATGATATAAGTTATATAATTCTATATAATTACTACCTTTTTCTGGACACTATTGAGCGCAAGCTTCTTACAGAGCGTGGATCGTTTCATCTAGCCAAAGAATATTTCACTTTTATATTTGCAATAATGCAGATTCCATTTTCAAATTCATCTTCCCCAACGATTGTCGGTTCTGTAACAGATGTGACCAGTCCACTTATATAATTCTCTGCGAATTACTTTATTGAAAAATCATGAGCAACTTAAGAATAGTATTTCGTATCTTTTCTTTCACGCCTTCTAGCACGTCTTACGTGATCTCGTGAAAACATTGGTGTTAAGAAAATAATGTTTTTTTATAATCTTAAATTATTGTAATTTAATTTTTTGTAAGTCAACTAACGTCTCTTGTTAGTTACCAAAAAAGTTTTATTAAGGTCCCTGATTCAATACTTTTTATTTAATTTTCTACATTTAAATTTGATATTGGGAGACTTTTGAATGGTACAGAGTGATTTTTCCTAACGGTTCGGCTTAATCGTCTCCTAATGTAGTTGTGGCTTGTAATGTTTGTTTGGCTGTCTCCAAAAACTGCCTAGTGTATTCCGACAACAGCATATGAGAACCAGTGCTCATGCTACGCCTAGCGTGCTACCGACTGCAACCATAGCATCACATAAAATGCAAGTACGACAAACTCCCGGCCGCCAATATATTTCAAAATCATCTTCATCTTACTCGTAACCCACCTAAGTAAAATCGGCATTACATGTTTTTCTCTTCCATTCTCTTCCGTCAGCTGCCATCTCAATATTCCCACCTTTAATACACGTACAACTCCTTACACAATCGGAGACCGATCACGACCGCCGGCGGGAACGGACGTGTTTACAACCGCTCTCTGCCGCCTTTGTGAAGTTTTACGACCGACCGGCTTTGCTGCACACCTGCATCGCACCTGCGCCGCACCTGCGTATCGCCGTCTCGCTCGCACCCATTGTGTAGCGCTACACAAACAAAAACTGCACTTTTAAGTGCAACTGTTTCTATTCGTCGAAATCCACACTTTAGTGGTCGCTTGCCGGAAACCTCTCGGTGTCAACAGAAGGCAAGTGGGTGCGTGACCCAAGCGCCCCTCGGTTGCCTCCTTCAGAGGCAAACGATAGTACTTGGTCGGGCTCAGGAACCTTGGCCCTTGATAGAGTCATAGTCAAGCCCTGAGTGTCTCCTTCCCACCCTTCCGATCCTGCTACACATCCATCCCCGAGTGTCTGTTTGGGCGTAGCTAGGTATTTATACCGGCTGCGTTCTCTGCCTCGGGCTTGATAGGGACCTCCACGTAGGGCCCGGTAGGTTCTTTTCCTGCGAGTCATTACACCGTGACCCGCAGGTCCCTTTGCACGGCTCGGGATAGCCGTTTAAATTCACTCGGCGCACCCCCCTGCCTCTCCGGCAGGGAGGTTTAACTTCACCCCCGCCCGCCCAACCGCCACCGCCGGAATGGCAAACCCTGAATTAGAACGCTTCAAAGCGTTCGCAACGACCCTGCATCCGTCGCTCTGGACGGAATATAATAGGGCCATCGCGGCCGAGCAACCCGCCGTTGCCATTGCCATCGCTCAGGGCACCGAGCCCACAAGCGACCCCGCCGCGCCACACGCGACGAACAAGAAGTCCGTCCCGCGCTCCCGCTCAACGGCACCCCGCGCTCACCGTCAAACGCCGTACAAACGGCCATCGTCGCGCTCGCGTTCCCCGGGAACTCAAGCCACAACCCCAGCGCCCTCTGCGCTACCGATTAAAAATCAATTTTCTTCTCTAGTCCCCGAAGCGGAGACACCGTCGCTTGTAGCAACAAACGACAGCTACTCTCCCGCTAGCTCGGACCCCGAACCCGAGTCCATCGAAATGGACACGGCAATACGCACAGACAACGAGGGCTTCACCCTCGTTCAAAAAAACAAGCCCGCCAAACGGGCACCGCGTTCGCGTCCCGAGTCTCCGGAGACTCAGTCCCGCCCACAAAAGGCGCAAAAAACCGGGCTCAATAGCCACGCCCCCCGCTCCGCAGCGCCCTCAGCGCCTGCCGGTACCTTTGCCGGCAGAAAGGCGCGTCGCCCGCCCCCCGTCACGGTCCAGAACAAATCGGTCTGGACAAAACTCTCAGAGAAACTGAGAGAACTCCGCATCCACTACACCCAGGCCAGTAACACGGCCAACGGTATCCGCGTCCAAGTTTCCACCTCGGACGAACACCGTCAATTTACCAGGTTGCTCCGAGACAGCAACCTAGAATATTTCACGTACTCCCTGGAGGAAGAACGTCAACTCCGGGTTGTAATCCGCCGCATCCCGGTGGAAATCACACCCGAGGAGGTCAAAACTGACCTCTTAGCCAAGGCCTTCCCTGTCCGCGAAGTGCACAGAATGCACGGCGGACAATCAAAAAACAGACCTCTCGACATGGTCTTAGTCATCTTGGAACTGACCCCCGAGGGCAGAGCCATTTTTAACGTTAGGAAAGTGTGTGAGCTCTCCGGAATAGCCGTAGAGCCCCCACACAAGAATCGCAGTCCTCCGCAGTGTCACAACTGCCAGCTGTACGGTCATTCGGCACGCAACTGCCATCTCCGTCCCAGGTGCGTTAAGTGCCTCGGGGACCACGCGACGAGCGAGTGCTCGCGCACTCGTGAGTCGGCTACCCCTCCGAGCTGCGTGCTATGCGGCAACGAAGGTCACCCCGCGAACTATCGCGGCTGTCCCCGTGCCCCGCGCCCCACGCGCCCTACGCGACCCATGCGCCCTACGCGACACACCCCTCCTCAGAGGACACGTCCCGCCGTAGGAATGCCAAAGCCCCTGCTCACGCCAGAGGCTTTCCCCAGCCTCCCGGGCGCCTCCAGCGCCCCAGTGGCAGCCGCCCCCGCGCCCCACGCACCCCCTCCGGCCATGCGAGCCCCTCAAGCAGCATGGGTCTCCACTCCCCGCCCTCAGCCTCCTAAGGCTCAGGCCCCCCCGCCCGTCAACACGCGCCGCGGCGTTGACTACATGGTCATGCTCTTCCGCGAGCATGACCCTCAGGAAGTACTGGCGTACGAACAGTGCGTCGCTGAGTACGGCCCCGGCGAATCCATCAGGCGTTTCCCCCTAATGACAGCGACGCTAATGCGCCTGGCCCGTGCCGGGAAATAGATATCGGTTATCAATGGCACGCATTAAGCCTAGAAGCCTCAACATATCTTTTTTTAACGCGCGAAACCTCTTTCCACAACGGGACTTAGTATCCACCTTTCTTAGGGAACGGGAGATAGACGTGTTTCTAGTACAAGAAACACTTCTAAAACCCAGTAGGCGCGACCCTAAGATAGCGAATTATAACATAGTTAGAAATGACCGTGCCACCCGAGGCGGCGGCACGCTCATCTACTACAAGCGTTCCCTCTATTGCATGCCAATAGACCCTCCCGCACTTACCAATATGGAAGTGTCCGTCTGTAGAATAGGCATGACTGGCCATCCGTCAATCACGCTTGTCTCTGCATATCTCTCCCCGAATAAAAGACTCCTTCAGTCCGATCTGGAGGCGCTTTTTTCACTCGATCAATCAGTCATAATAGCAGGCGACCTCAATAGCGGTCACACCCTTTTCAACAACCCGCGCAACACCCGTAACGGGGTTATACTAGAACTACTATGCGACGTGCTCGGCTTTGACGTCATAGCACCGCTAGAGCCCACGCACTTTCAAGACAACTGTCAACCGACAGTACTTGACATAGCCCTCCTCAAAGGTGTCTCACTTCGGTTACGACTTATAGAAGTCGTACACGAACTAGACTCCGACCACCGCCCGGTTATCTTACAACTCGGGCAACCGTTCGACCCCAGTCCGCCAAAAGTCAAAATAGTTGACTACGCGATCTTAAATCGCTACTTATCCGACAACGCGACCCCGTCCAGCCTAGCTAGGATCCCCGACGTATTGGAGTCAACTGCAGACGCCGATTTAGCCATCGATTCCCTGGTCGACTACCTCCAAACCGGTGTAAGGGAGGCCTCGAGAGACGTGCAAGCGGCGAACGAACGCCGTTTTATACTCCCCCCCGGCTTACGAGCGTTAATCACGGAAAAGAACGCCGCGACACGTGCACATGACTCTTATCCGACGAGGGATAACACCCGTAGATTACGACAACTTCAGAGAGAGGTTAGAACTCGCATCGGAGAGTACAGAGGTCACCGGTGGGATAACCTCTTAGAGGGTCTCAAGCCGTCCCATCTGGCTTACTGGAACCTCGCCCGCTCTCTGAAGTTAGAAGCTTCCGCCCAGATGCCGCCCCTCGAAAGGGGCCCCGATCTCCCACTCGCGTTCGACAGCGACGATAAGGCAGAATGCCTTGCCGCAAGCTTGGAGAGCCAGTGCTCCCCAAACTGCGACAACGTTGACACTGCCCACATCGAAACTATCGAGACCGCCGTTCAGGAACTCACGCTGATTCCCCCCGCGGAAACGTTAACCCCGGTCACGCCAGATGAGGTCTGTTCTATCATTAAAGGCCTTAAGCCTAGGAAATCTCCCGGTCCTGATGGTATCAGGAATGAAGTACTCAAACTTCTTCCTGATCACCTCATAGCTCTTTTGGTCTGCATCTTCAATGCAGCCATAGCCCACTGCTATTTTCCAGCCGTCTGGAAAAAAGCTATAGTTATAGGTATTCGCAAGCCCGGCAAAAAAGCTTCGCTTCCCGATAGCTATCGCCCGATCAGTCTCCTAAACACTCTAGGGAAACTCTATGAGCGGATCCTTCTGAACCGTCTCAATGTCGTTATAGACGACAAGAATTTATACCCGCCCGAACAATTCGGTTTTCGCGCCCGTCACTCGTGTACACATCAAGTGCACCGCCTCACGGAGCACATCACGAGTAACTTCGCCAAGAGCAATATCGCTCCCGCCCGCACGCTTGCGGTCTTTTTCGACGTAGCCAAGGCCTTCGATAAGGTCTGGCACGCCGGACTGGTCCACAAGCTTCACCATTTAGAAGTCCCGGATAGGTTAGTTCACCTAGTTCATGATTTTCTACGCGACCGCACCTTTCACTACCGAGTGGAAGGAGTACTATCTATCGCCCACCCTATACGCTCAGGCGTCCCGCAAGGTTCCATACTGGCGCCTTGCCTTTTCAATCTGTACGTCAGCGACCTCCCGAAGCCCCCCGGGGTCGAGGTAGGGCTCTACGCTGACGACACAGTCATATACGCGTCAAACAGACACAGAAAAAATCTCGCCTGCGCAGTCCAACGTGCCGTAACCACTCTCGGGGAGTGGTTTCGAACGTGGCGAATAGCTATTAATCCGGTAAAGAGCGCCGCGATTATGTTCGAACCGCATACATGTAAACTACCACGCACGGTAGGACCCCTCTCATTATTCGGTAGGAATATCCCTTGGGCCACCAAGACTAAATATCTGGGTGTCACCCTCGACTCGAAGCTTAACTTCAACGCACACGTTACTATAGTCCGGAATAGGGCCGTCTGGATCCTTTCCCGCTTGCGACCCCTGCTCAGTTCGGTAAGCAAAATGTCCTTAAGACATAAGCTTACACTATACAAGATGTGCGTCCGTCCGATCTTGACATATAGCTGCGCAGCGTTCGCACATATGTCCAAACATAACTTTGTCCGCATGCAAAGAGTCCAAAATCGGTTTCTCCGTCGCCTGCTTGACCCTCCAGCCTTCGTT
This sequence comes from Saturnia pavonia, assembly GCA_947532125.1. Classification (NCBI taxonomy): domain Eukaryota; kingdom Metazoa; phylum Arthropoda; class Insecta; order Lepidoptera; family Saturniidae; genus Saturnia; species Saturnia pavonia. The sequence continues at coordinate 2,030,197 of OX383901.1, forward strand.
AGGAACATGGACCTCCACAGGGACATGAGGCTTCCCTCGATAGAAGCCTATGTGAAATATCTCACCAGGAGATACTTCGATAGCGCTTCGAATCACCCCAACCCGCTCGTAAAATCCACCGTGAACTACGTCCCAGACAACTCGATCCCCGTTGCCAAACGTTATAAACGCCGTCCGCGAAATCTCTTTGTCGATCCCGACGACGACATCGAGAAAGCTAATAATTACTACGCGTCCGCTCCCGCAACATATGCGTGCTCGCGCCCACGCCCGCGAAACCACCGTTCCCTCCGCAGGGGACGTACGGTTAACTTCGCTCCCGCACACCCGCCACGACCGCCCTCCTCTGCGGCAACTCAAGCCTAGGTCCGATCCATCGGCATGGAGCCCTTGAGCCAAGCAGCCGCTCGCGCGATACAAGTGACTGCACAATCACTAGCTTTCACAGCCATACATGACACTGCATTATACACACATGCACAACACACATAGGTACATAGGTTCTGTAAGGGACCTTTTTTTTTTTCTTTTTTTGCCTAGTTAGAATAGACAAAAATTTTCAGACCACTAAATACACATACACATGTTCCTTCCCTCCTCCCAGGGGGCAGAAACATGTATATATGTATAGTTAGTTTAGATCGAATTACGGATAGGGAATTAGTCAGATCGCGACTTAATTGCATACGCGCAACAGTCCGAGCCGAGGTCCGGCCACTTTGGCACCCTCGGATGTTGTTGCTTAGCTTTCGTGGCTGAGTGCCCTAAGCGCTCGCCCCCAAGCCCGGTAAAGCTGTAAAAGCCGTAAAGGCTCCAGGGCCCCTCAGGCTAACAGTGTAGTCAGTTCGAAAAAAAAAAAAAAAAAAAAAAAAAAAAAACCTTACACAATCCATCCATACCTTCTTCAGTCTACCTCTTCTCTTTTATCCGTCCATCTTCATACTTAACACTTTTCTAATCATATGATTTTAGTTGTATGATCACCTGTTACTCCTTAACTTCTCTATTAAAATATTTTAAGATCTCTTTTCTAATTTAAATTATTTCACATTTACAAATATGTACGTGCACATAAAGGAAACCGTCTAGGGCTTGTCATACAGCGAAATGGCCTGTCATACCAGACGAGTACAATGGTACTCAAGCATTGTACGCTAAAAATATACTTATGCGATACTTAGATACAAATATACTTCGTATTGTATCCATAACACAAAAGACGCCAGTTTGTAACGTCATTTCATGTCTATATAAATACCACATAACATCAGTCCTGAAAACTGTTACTTTTAGAAGCTCTTAATAAGAAATTGATTGCTTATTCAAAGTTTTTATTTGGAATAAAAAACTTATTTTTTGTGAATTTTGTTGGTTTATTTTATTTCATGATATAATTTGGTTTCTGTGCACAAATGAAGTGAATTCGAAACAATAGCAAGGTAGGCGAATTGAGTCCTCAAAATTTATTTAAATTATTTTAATATTTGGCCATTACTTTAGTATTATAAAACTAGAAAAAAACATCTACATATAGCATTTATAGGAATAATAAATATATATTGAATGAAGTGCAAATCGCGTCTTTAAAAGATAAGATGAAACAATTGAAAGACAAGATAAATGTTATTGTTTTTGTTAAATGAAATTTAACAGGTTACGGATATATCAGTGTGGGAATTTCTCAGTTTATTTGTATCTGTAGTTGTAATATGAGAAATTATAACATGGTAAATACACAAATAACTTGCCAGATCAATCTGTATTTCACAAGGCAAAGGTCTAGCAGCATTGTTATAGTATTATATTTACAAAACGATTTTTTTATTAAGATCATAAGAGTCATGGCCTTTAACATATTTATTTTATTGAAAAAAAAAACAATAACAATACCTTGTCAAAAGACCACATTTTGACATTTTCATTTTAATCTGTACATAAATAATGAAAACGCTACCTAATATCAAAGACTCTTGAAATTATATTTTAAATAGATCTTCCTCAGCTAAATAATTCAAAGGAGATATTATTTGGTAACGTCATAACGAACGGCAAGGTTGTCCCACAAGTTGTGAAGTGTAGCTACTTCACTTCGTATTAAAATGTGGCTATAACCACTATAACCAATATTCACACACAGAGATAACGACGTCCTTGTAAAATTACCTAATTACCTTTTTAAAATACAACTACTACTCAGTTTTTCTTATTGGTGGGATTCTTCGTATACTAAGAACTACAAAATTATTCACATAAATGTATTTATTACAAAATACTTTTAAAAGTAGGTCTTTAAAAGCATTTTTGGACTTTCAGAATTACGGACTACCGGTTTCAAAGTTAACCTGTACTAATAAGAATCTAGAAATAATAATGATAAAACTATTTTCAAGTACATTTGGTACGTTCATGTTCTTTACTTTGAAACAGAAATTAATAGACACTTCTTCAACCATCGATAACTAAACCTTTGATAGTATCTAAAAGTAGAGAATTTGAACTAGACACAACTAAATCCGAAAAAAGTCGAACGAATAATTCAGCAAGAAAATTATTCACTATTAAAAATATGCACTAACATACATTTTAGAGTAAAATGTACTTAAAACACACTGTGAGAATATGCCAACTTTAAAGACCTAGTGAAAGAGCTTCACTATAAGCTTCACTTATCTGTGTTACTGCTGAAATTTTTGAATAGCAATATTTCAAAATAACTCTCCTTCACTCGCTGTTTTGGCAATTCCGTCAAGAATTTATTAAGGAAACGGGTTGAAAATACCGTGAGAGATTTGCGGGATTAAATTAAAGCCGAAAGTACAGACTCCCTTTTTCGTCAATTAAAACGAGATCAGAGTGTATAGTTTTATATTTTTATTTTTCTGCTCGCGGGCGGTAATAAGAATAAATTATCGTTTTTAATTTCGTTTCCCGGGGCCTAATGACGCTACGCTTAATGGCTGAGCCCTGGAGGACAATGGGTTTATTAGTCCTTTATTGGAGCGAAGATTCTTTTTTACAAAAAATATCTAGTAAAGTAAATACACAAGGAATTTTACTTTGCTTATATATTAAGTTCTTGTTCTTTTCAAGCTCTGCATAATGACTAGACCTCACTTGATGATAAGTAAACAGTCCAAGAATAGTAAATATTGACTAAATTGATGATCTACTATCTGTGCAGATGTGGAATCGCCTCCCAGCTAGCGTATCCCGACGATGTCTGGTCCTTGAAACGAGGCATGAATAGGCATTTCTGTAGGCCAGCATGACAATGACGAGTGCCGATGGAATTTGACACCTGCGGTCACTGTTATTTCTGGACTGTACAGTACTTTCCATCAGATACGGTGTAGTCATATTACCAAGCTGTTATAAAAAAAACCTACCTAATCTCCCTCCCATCGCGCTCTTGTATTTTTTTATACCTGTTCAACATGGTACAACGTTCAAGAGATACTAGCTTGCCGTTTCGAGGTGCCAATAAATGTCTCTTTCATCCCAACATTCGTATAATGTATTCTAGTAATTTTAAATTAATTATTAAAAAATCGTAAACTTTATAGCCGACTGTGAAGGACATCGTATGAAATCCATGACGCATCACATTTAATATCTTATCTATACCATGTATCCGTTACGCTCCAATGTCTCTCGACAGGTTCATGAATGGTATTTCGAATATCCAGTTGGCGTAATTCGACGGAAAGGCGTTTACGAAATTCATACGAATACCTCGAAAGCAAGTCCCGAGAAGGTTACATTCACAAAACAGGGTTTTCGCTACGCAGAAGATTAAATTCAGAATATGTAAGTACGCTATTTAAGAGGAAGGATGAGAAGTATTTATATATTTTCAATCGTCACTCGGAATAGTCTCGGTGTCTACTACAATGGAATGCAAGTTATGGCGACTCGCTTTCGTGAGCGACATCTCGGGATCACCTGATGGTGAGTTCTACCATAGTAGACTAACCGTCAGCATGATAACAGCGACTGCAAATAAATCGTTATCTCTTGCTAGTCATCATCGTTCATAAACGATAACTCATTTAAATATATTGTAATAAACTGTGTTTAGTAAGATAAATATTTATTGAAAGTAATTGTGTTAGATCCACCGATAAACTTCCTGAGCATATTACTGATTTGTCAGACAATAAGTTTAAGAATATTGTAAAGCAATTCATATTGTCGAAGAGGTCTAATAGGGTGGAGCATCACATGAATGTTAGTGATGTTTGGAGGTGATTCAATCTCTATATATTCCACAAAAAATTAGCATAACTCTAAACAATATTTATATATTTTTTTTAAATATATTATTATGCCCCATCAAGTTTCTTACCGGTTCTTCTCGGTTATTGAGATGTTTTCCGAACCGGTGATAGTGTTTTGACATTCATAAGAGCCTTCTGAGGGTCTAAAATGAACAAAGTATTTTTGATTGGATTTTAATATTTTTTTCACTTTTAACTAAAGAAAAGTCATACTCATAGTGTTAGCGTGCACAAATAAGTAATAAGTGCTTAAACAAATAAAGTCATAGAACTACTTAAACAACCAGACCCTCTCAACTCTATTTCAACCAATTCTTTTTTTTATTGCAAGTGTTACCTACCAAACGTTCTTCTTTAGGATGCATCATTTCGTTTAATAGTATATCTTCATATTAAAATACATAATTAGAGCCTAATATATACATACATATTTACATGTTATTTTTATTCATAGCTATGTTTTCTGGCAAGGTTATTGGATATGTTTTATAAGATAAAGTAACGTACAAAATAAGCAGTGACAATTATGGTAAATCAATTCGGAAAAAAAGATGCCTTTGGGGCGTCTAAACAGCTCACGCTGAGTAAACCATACGACATCTATCAAATTAATGTTCTATATAATTGTGAATCTTACAAAAACCAATAAAAAAGTCAAGTATAGTTTACATATATCTTGTAAGGATCACCCACAATAAGCATTTTTAGGGTAGCTCAATTCACACGTGCGCTCGACCGATAGCGTTCTGTAATCCACGCAAGTGAAGCCGCGGACACAGCTAGTTTTAATATAAACATTGAATCAATTTACCAAGTATGAGATTGTATGTTATAACTATTTATTTCTAAATTCACTTGCTACGTAATACTTAGTTATCTTAATACAAAAAGGTAAATTTATGGATTATTTTTAAAGCAGTAATTTCCAACCTTGTCATCAAAAAAAGCAAATCACTATGATAATGCAGTTCGATTCATAACATCGTCATGTTCATTATAAGTCACAGCGCTACGTGACGTTTCTATCTAGCGGATCCACCCCATTAATCCCGCCATCGCGACACTCGACTATTCATCAGGTCTCCATCAATCTTTTCAAGAAATGCAATAATTAGGGCATCTCGCTGCGCTTGTGAAAATACTCTTAGTGATTTAGTTGCTTTCTAAAAAAGAAAATGAGCATCCAAAACTAAAAGCAATGTAGCAATGATAGCTCAGTGGTAGCATTTACGACTTCGCGTCGTCTGACGTGAGTTCGAATCCCTGCAATGAGCCTAAGCTTTCGGTGAAGGAAAACTTCGAAAGGAACCACAGCATTGTGGTAGAGCTTTTTCTAATGCCCACCTGGCTAGCTAACCATCCACAAGTTGCAAATCTGTCGCCAAGCCAGTCTTCTACTAGGTTTAGTGTGTTATCATCTTGGGCCACATCGTCACTTAACATCAGGTGATATTGTGGCAACGTTAAACCTACAACAAATTAAAAAGCCAGATTCGGGAAAGATGAGAAATATGTAGGCTAATAACTAAATTTTTCCTATTGTTAAATTTATTTCTAACAATATGCATAAAACGACTAATATAGTTAATACAAAAATAAATCACATATCCACACCACAAGCGGTCATAAGTCACAATAAGCTGTTTACAGATAAATTAATTGATGTAAACTAGAGATTACTCGTGAACTATTTGCATAAATGTGATTTATATACGCGTTATACGCGCTCTCTGTACTCTGTTATTTACACAATGTATATTTGACTTTACGAAATCATATTTTACACGTTTCTTCAAGGTTACGAATTAGACTTCGCAATCATTTAAAAAAGTAGATGCGTGTACTTATGTAAGCGTTTTAAAAGTTATATTACTTTGAATAATCACACTCGATGTTATTTAACGCATAACGAAGTATTTTGTTTTTTCATACTTAGTAGATGGACCTCCGGACAATAATCGTCGTTGTGTCATCCATAAACGTGCTGAAAGTATCTATTTAAATGCATACACCGATTTCACTTTGATCTCGAAAAACATAATAGCCTGCTTCATTCACATAGGTGTTGTAATCAAGCCCTATAAAGTAAACCTCTGTAGCTCCTACTTGACACATATCACCATATATATACCCACACGTCACCAAAAATAGTGTCTCATGCGATAAAAGATCTCTCCATCGTCCAAGTTAGATCAGTTTTAGTTTCAAATTGACAGACCAAGATGTCAGCACCGCGAAACCAGGTGTCACCCATCCTCATGAATGATAAAAACACGCAAACAGACAAGTTTTTCGTTATTTCAACATGTAGAATGTTTTCACAAATAATATTACAATATAATGTTTAATCTATATTGAATTAAAAATATAATATATACATATAAAAAATATAAAACAATTTATTAATTAAAAAAGCAATCTACGTGGGCCGTAGTTTATGAAGAATGTCAGACCGCGGTCCGCTCGCGGAACAACCGAATAGAACAAAATATGCGTAGAAGGTTCCACGGCGCCTTATAACGTCGGTGGAATTTTAACGAGATACTAACTATAAATTGAATTCTCGAACGCCAACAGCTTGTTGCTTTATAGATTGAGTTTGAAAAAGTTCAATGAGTAAACAGAGGCAGGGATGTTTAGCATTCTATATTAAATTTTGCAGATTAGAGAAGTGTTTTGATTTATTTTCTTTTATAATATTAACGCAAAAAATCAGTCAATTTAAACAAACATATTTCTGTTGAGGAGTGCAGCCGCTATAGTCGCACGTTTTATACTTGTCCAAGCCCGGTAAAGCTGTAATAGCCGTAAAGGCTCCAGTGCCCGTAAGGCTAAAAATAACAGTATAGTCAGTTCGAAAAAAAAAAACAGGCGTGCCGCGCTCCGGGTACAGTTGTTATTTATCCAGTAACCGATCGCCGTCACAGGTCACTTGTACCTGACTAGGTCATGACTATCGTGTACATGGTGCTAAAACTGGTTACAGTAATTCTATCTTAGTTTTTCGAGTTTCAGCATCAGCCAGTTTATATCCAGCGGCCGAAAGGCTTGCAAAGCGGAAAAGGCCGAGTTAAAAATCTAACCATGATGATTATGATGTATATAAAACAAAAGAAATTGAGCATTCTGTTTCCTAGCTCTGGATAAATATATAATTAATGTTTCTTTTTTTTCAACTAACAACACGTTACCACATATTACATTCCCGCATTATAAGGTACAAGATTATAATGCACAGTAAGCAATCAACAAGCATTGATAATTCCTCTTACCGGACCTATTATGGTCCTAATTATGCCGTGAAAGCGGGATTGCCATACAAGGAACGGACTTTCTCCTGTGTTGTAGTGTATGGTGTAAACAAGGCGTTATCCTTCTTGCCCGATTTGTGTTTTTCTTTATTAAACCAAGCCTTATGTAATTGGTATTGCAAAAGATATATGGAAAATCAATTTTCAAAATTCTAAGTAAACCTGAAACACGTATAAACAAAACAAAATGAAGATAAATAAAAATAAGCATTAGTGCATAACGATTATTTATGTTTACAACAAAAAAAGACAAAGGATCCTAGAAAATATTTTTAATAACAAAAAATACATTTAACTGAGATAAGATTGAAAGAATGATATTTTCTGGTAGTCAATGCACAACTTACATCTTTAACTGTAAAGGTCTTAATTTAAACATTAAAGTAAATATAAATAAATAAAAAGCATATATTTGGAGTTCTTACTGCTTGTATTAATAAAATATAAATTATCATTACAAAATTTCACTAATGTTACAAGGAGCGGCTTCATTTACCAACACGTCATATTAAATAACATACTATTTAATATTAATTTATCGAAGAATCGTCGATGTGATTATGAAATACGTACTAATGACTTATAGTATCCGGACTATTGATCCGCACCTTATCGGCTGGGCACGTTAGCAACAGGTGTGCTATATGACCGCACGCACTTTATGAGCAGGAAACGACTAGCATGGAGGACTTAGTCAGATCGCGACTTATTAGCAACTGCGGCAACAGTACAAACTAAGGCTCGGCCACTTTGATACCCTTGGAGCTTGTTGTTATACCTCGCGGCTGAGTGTTTTAAGCGCTCGCTCCTAAGCTCGGTGAAGCTGTAAAAACCGTCTGAGGCTTCAGAGCCCTTATGGTTAACAATATAGTCAGATCGAAGAAAACATACTGCCCATCCCAGCCACGTACACTACTCTACACACTTACACTAATTTTATAAATAATCTAACTATATCATATTTGGTATCGAAGGTTTCTTTCTAAAAATAATTTTAGTTATCATTTTAAAATAGGTATAACAATGTTACTGGCTACGGTAACCGCTTACCATCAGGCGGACCACATGCTTATATGTCAACTTCGTGCTATAAAAAAAAAAGAAAAACTATTTTGGTAACTTACAAATATATTTCGTTAATTGTGCTTATCCAGATTCCTGCATTTATTTCGAAGGACCAAATTACTAGGCATTTCATTCGATGCCTTATTAATCTCTTAAGCTGTAACACAGCGATCGATAATCCTAATTTGGTGTGTCCAATTTAACCATTGATTCATGGTCACTTAATGTATGTTATTGAAAGCTCTTAACGAATACTTATGACCACAAATTCGACACTTGACTTGAAAATATTTTTCTCATACAACTTTCTCTTCAAATACCACGATGTTAAGCATCGTTCATTTAGAAGGGGTGGAACTTGTCCAAGGTTCGACATTCAACTTCGCAAATATCGCCACCACATCAATTTCTAAAGCAAAAGAACAATAGTAATAGTAAAAGAAAAATAGATATAACAAGCGCGTTGCCGACTTTGAACCCCCCTATCTCAAGGAGTTCTCGAAACCTTACCGCAGGAACACACACAAGATTATTAGGCAGCAATTTGAAGAGTGGAGGTATTCCACTAGTTTGACTACTCCAAGTAGAGAGAAATTTCTCTGTGCCCTACCTCTCTTGTGCACTGACATACGAGGAGTTTCAACTCAGTTTTGTAGATTAACAACCTATTACCACCGCCCTTAGAATTATGGTCCATTTCACGTAGATTATATATTACTATACACTGTAGGTATAACTTAACATCTGGTTGACTGTGCGCTTGCTTGCTACTTCACATCATCAAACCACGCAGACTGTGACGGTGGCATGAATTACGATGCACTCTGTCAATAAACGTCACCGTTGTTTATGAACTGTTTTTTTTTTTTATAATTTCCCCGAGCTAATATAAGAATAGGTTTTTCATTGGGTTTTTACAGAAACTTAGGTACCTACACTATTATACTTACAATTTCGGTATTCTAAGTATCGGTATGCTTACATATCATTCCTTGTGAATTAAAAGAAGTTCAAAATTTCCCTACAAGATTTCACACCATAACGATGACAGCTTTCAATACTTCGCATTGAAAAATATATAAATTATAGACTGTACTTATAATTACAACATTATCATGAAAGTAAAACATTGACAGGCTACTGCAACACAAATGAAAAAAAACATGGCTTCATTTTATATTACAGTATGGACGATAAAAGCTACTACGCGTGGCTTCCTTCGCGTTAATTACAACACATACATACGCGCTAATTACAAAATGTAATCTAAAATATAGCCTTAGATGTCACTCAGTTAATGAAGCTTACTTTCAGTTTAAGAATTTTTAGAAACAGATCAGTAGTTTCAGATTTACCTACAAACATATTTACAAAATTTACCCTTTTCTATAATTAAGTATAGATATTGTATATAGCATATATATGTATGTATAATAGGATATTATCAAAAAAAGGAAACGTCGATTATACCCAAAGAAACACAAAAAGGGGTAATATTATCAATAAACACGAACACAACATAAGTAATACGAGCTAATGGGAACGCTTACGGTAATAACAGACGCTGTTACGGCGTAATTTGACGTTAATCGGCGTATAAATATAGAGAATAATCGTAACGTTGTTGTCTGATATAACTAAGCAAGGACATTTATACACTTTACGGTCTAATTTTGTTCAGGCTGTATAAATAAGCCGTTACAATACAGTTGCAAGGAACTTAATTTTCTCGTATTATCAAAAATCGAAACGTATCAAATTGCGCATTTGAAACAATCGGACTATTACACTGACATGTAATTCGTAAAATAAAACTAAAGAAAATAATTTTAATGAACTACAATCTATCAACAAGCAACAATCAGTAATTTTGTGGGTGACTCTGTGCCGTCTCCATTTCGTAACACGAAATCATCAAATATTTTAGTAAAACTTTGGCATATAACAATCGAAGGAGCTTTCTTGCTAGGATGAGAACACTGAAGTAATAAGAATTTGAAATTTGCAACTAATACAGAAACATTTTTTTTACCTTTTCTCAAAGACAACCGAATGGTTTCTGAATTTTCGCTAGTATATTTAACATACAATAAATATGTAAGTAGGTACCTAAAAATAAATTAAAATAAACTTGTGGGTGGATATTGTGGGGAATGATACATTTATAAGACTAATGAAATGACAGCTAATAGAGGAGAATGGAAGAGAAAATAATGTTTTGCCGCTCCTACTTAGCGTGGGATAAGGGTATAAGGAAGAAGAAACTGATTATCGAAATATTAACACTACTGTAGGAATTCGATTCACCCTCATTTTAAAAATCTTTTCGCTCACTATCGTAGCACATCCCCGTGATAATGAGCACACGAGTGGCGGAGTGCAGCGTAGTGTCGACCGCAGCTAGTGAGGGCTCTCGTCACGAGCCCTCTCGAACATCTGTCGCTATACCGCTTCGAGGGGCTTAGTTTAAACGGCCCCACTTCTGTGCACTCACGTGTATTGAAGACGTTTCAACATTAACGCTAGTCTAACAGCACGAGTACAACAACTTCTTATAGTTACGTTGACTAATAATGTTCTTATATTAAAAAATCCAATATAATAATTTTAATAAAGCGACTAATAAATGTATAAGGTCAGACATAGAGCTCGCCCGCCGACACGTCTCGATGCATAATTGCAGCTGCTCGCCATTGCATATATATTTATAGTAAATCCCCGCCAATAAACCCCAACGTATCACTCTCCTAATTACATAATATTGATAAAAGACTTGATAGTTATAACAAATATAATTAAAAAATAATAATATTCTAAACATCTATATCGTGTCTGTACTATTGACCTAATACTATTTGATTAGGCGTGATAACAACAGATGTGCAACAGACGGAAGTCGCGTGTGAGCAACGCTCTGTGTTCGCACGTATACATAAGTAAGCAACGGCCGGCTTCAGTCTCGCTCGAGCCGTCGGATCGTGAAATATATTCTATCCAGGTATTGTACGTGGTAACCTACTACGTAAAAAAAACCTAAAGAAGGACAGTCTTGCTCGTGACCTCTGTATGCTGGGAATCGCTTGAGGCTGACTACTGTGTCGGGACCACGATAGGGTCATTTGTCTCCAGCTACCGGACTAAAGAGGGCGTCTGGTTCAGTTACCAGTTTCATGTTTTGATCAGACATGCGAGGCTCTGGTGGCTATAGAGGAGGCTGGAGTCCACTGGGATTAACCCCAAATAAACAAGAACAACTTGCTGGTTGCACTAACCCGGATGACGTCCATAAGATCTATCTATGTTTCCGTTACGACGATGTCGATGGAAATCTTGATATCCTACTGATGGTCGCTCCGAAATATATACATATATATATAAGCACTGTAAATTTACGGGATGATGGTAAGCACAGTACAATCCAAATATAACGGCGACCATCCAGAGATCGAAATCCATCGGCGGACGCCGCTGTCATGCCGACCTCAAATATATTTTCACGTTACTGTTAAAGGACCCGATGTCATAAGAAGAAGGGAACACAGTGGCCGGCAGAAGGTTCCACAGCTTCAGGGTACGACAAAGATTAGACATAGAGAACTTTTTAGTTCGTGCCGAGATGGAGGTTACCGTAAAACTGTGACTCTGAAGCCCAGCGCGTACGCGTCTTTTGTGGAAAGGAGAGGAAGGAATTAGATTGAACAGCTCTTCAGAACCCTCACCATGATACGGACTTGTTATATGTATCACAATTATTGTATGTTGCATTAGTTACATTAATTATTTGGGTACTTCCCGGATGTGACGTAAACAGGATATCCGCTGCACTAGTATGAGAATAAAACCCGATTCCCGATAAGTGTCCCGTATATAGACATCAAATAAATTATTGTTACTTTATTATTCTATTTTATTCTATATCGCCTTCCGTTTTTAAGTCTTAGATTATTCCTGGAAACATGTACAATAGTGAGAGATCAAATAAAAACTTATTCTATTCTATGGAAATTTCAAAAATTCCGGGAAGATGTAGGAGCCTATTATTATGCTATCAGTTGGGGCTGTGGACTTTTTTGAGTTTTATTAAAAATGACTATATACTCTAGTAACATCAGGTAGACTATGCCTGTATGTCACAACTGCATGACCACATTATAAATTACATTATAAAAACATATACATATACATTACATATTTTTTAAATTCTATATTTGATTAGCGTTTGATGCGTTTTAGCGTTGACGACAAATTTTCAACTTGAGGATGATAGGTAGCCAGATGGGCATTAGAAAATACCCTACCACCATGCTATGGATTTATCACATTCTTTTCCTTCCGAAAGCTTGAAGCTTATTGCACGGATTAGAACTCAGGTCTACCGACGCGATCTACGCACGTACACGCTACCACTGAGCCATCATTGCTTCGTATTTTAAAGGATTACTGTGGTATATACCGGTGGTATAATGCAATACTATAGGATTACGATGTAGTTCAACATTTTTATTATAACATTCGTAAAACTAAAGACAAGCCCTATTACATTGTAAAAAATGTATTGTAGGTTTTTAAATTTTTACCTTATCCAAATTTTCAAGTATCCCAGGGCGTAAATGCTTAGTTAGCGTGTGAATTAGTGAGCTCTATGGTACAGTTCCGAACAAGGCAAGTTGAAAGCGCGTTCGCCTTATTAAACGGACCACAATAGACCACTAATGTACAAACATTATTCACAAAAGGGCACTGTGAGAAGAACTAATTTGACGAGACGGACACATGTCTTTTGGCGATCCAAAATTTATCGAATAAAGCCACATTGTTACTCAGTGGAATACATTATGAAATAGCCAAAGACATAAAACTACTATACACATTATATATATATATATATAGATGCATAGAAGATATTGTATATGGTTCGTTTTTAGCAACTTACTACAATAAACAAATTCATGTGGAATATTTTAGATTCACTTGCTATGAAAAATATTGTAGAAAACGTAAGGGACTATCCCTTTGAAAGTATTTTTGAAATAAATATTTTTCTAGCCTAGCATCTGACCATAATCAAGCCTGGTACAAAATATTTAATAATTTATCACTTGATCAATATACCTACGAAAATACGAATATAAAATGATTTAAAATAGGCACACGTTTTAATGACATGAAGGAATATAAATAACTACTTATATATACATAGTTAATATAAGTAATAAAAAAAGCGATTCGGGCAATAACATTGACACGCTAATCCTAATTCTCAAAATCAGATGCAGAGACACACCGACACATACCTGGCGGTATATTTTCCCCCAGCACTATTTTCAGATATTTTCAGATAATCGCAATGCCCATTCTTCTAGGTTCGAATAAACGTCTTCAACATGACGTACAACAAGTCTAGTACATCATCGGTAGCATCCACTTGTGTACCAATAAATGCTGTTTACCAACAATGATTGTTGTATGATTGAAAATCTATATTATAGAGAGATTATTATTATGCAAATCACAAATCTGTTATTCAAGATCTGCTATAAAAAGATTATTAATATCTTTAATCATATCACGCGATCTCCAAAGCATATTCAAAATGCGGTCACTACTGGCGCGAGATAGAGCTCCAATAGTAGTCCGAGGTTGTACAAGATGCCATTTGAGGAAGCTTATAATGAGACATTTACACTTCATATAATATTGTTATTTTTGTCGCCTTCCTTCTACATAAGCCAAGTAGGGTCAACACACCATATTTTCCTTTTCCACTCTCCTCTATCAGATGTCATCTTAGTATTCACACCTTTCCTTACACAATCCATTCATACCTTCTTCGTTCTTCTACTCTCCCTCCTCATAACATACCCATACCACGCCTACCACCATCATTCATGGTCATAGTAATCAGCACTAACGGAATGCGTTTGAAGAGAACCAATATCTAGCAAATTGCAGAAATGGCTTTAAGAAAAACGAATCCATCTTCAGCGTTCTTAACAGAGCCGTTACAATCACCCTAACGGTATCCCCTGAACACTATTAATCTTAATTTTCTTAACACCCCTAAGCGTAACGATTGCAAATCGGGATGCATTAGAATTATTCTCCTATCACGACGTAACTTGGTAAATGAGACGTAATGAAATTTAGTTCGGACCCTTTACGAACTGTTCGTAAACAGAAAAATATTTAACTTATCTTATTTAATCTACTCGTATATACATATTTTGCAGGCTGGTATGACATACGTGTGCAAATGCACTGTGACCATTATATTTATTATGAAAAACAAGTCATAGTGTCTAGTTTTGATGCCTCGCCTTTCTATCGGTTAGTGTATATACAGATAAATAGTATATCTTATAAGTTAACAGGCTCGCATGACGATGGCTACTGCTGATATTCTAATCTCTTGGCAGTCGCCGTTTTTTTTTGAACCTTAAGATTTTTTTTTTCTTGTTTTAAGGCCTTGAACCCTTGGGGTTATGTCGGTCTAGTGAATAAACTAGCTTTAATTAAAATAACAAACAATGAAGTTGTATACCGAAAAGGCATCAGAACTACCAGGTTTAGATAATATAGCATGAAAGGCACCCTGATCCCACATATTGAGACCAAGGAGCCCTACCAGACTTTCTCTCTCTGTTTTGTTCCGGACACATTCCATCAAAACGTGATGCATATCTTGAACTTTATCACAGCTTTCACAATTAGGCGAAGAACGTTTATTCATCAGATAAAAGAATTTATTCAGGGCCATGTGCCCGGAACGCAATCTATGGGCGATAACAATATGGTTCCTGGACATTCTCACGTTAGTGGACCACGGTATATGAGGAGGCTCACTTTGCAGAGTTCGGTACCAAATTCCTTTTTCCTTCGATCTAAGGTCAAAATGCTCTTTCCAGATGTTAAACGATAAATGTTTATATTTGGCTAAAACTTCGGTATAATCAGGAGTAGTACTAAATATAGTTCCATTTATTAGTGCTAACTTAGCTAAACGATCAGCTTCCTCATTACCGTTTATACCAACGCGTGAAGGGATCCATTGCAACTTCATAATGTGAAGTAATGTGAACCTTAAGATAATGTGAAGTTTGTATACTTGTTAACCTATAATAACAAAAAAGTTTTAAGAGATATGACGTAAGCATGTTACTACTTAAGCTACAAAGATAAAATATGAACACTATACGTAGCTATTGTGAAACAAGGTGTATTAAGGAAGTATTTACTGAAAATCAATTTTTAAGGGTTTAAAATAATAAATTAAAGTAACCATGCGAAGGCGAAAATTCTGATACAAATGGGTCTATGTTTATTTTTTATCGTTTTATAGACTAGCGTTTAATCACCTCTACTCACATTCATGTGACTAAGGGACAAGTCGAAGATGATAAGAGAACACATCGACCAGGTTATTTACTCAGAGGGACGCTAAAAATACTAGAATGCTATGGTTTTATCATGATGTAAAAATAATAATCCTTCATCGAAAGCTCAGTTTCATAGTAAGAATCGAATCAACTTCGATCGACCCATGTCGGAGTGCGGTATCACCAAGCTATGAGTATTATCGTTAGACGAGAAAATAAGGTTTGATATAATTTGAACACACTTTGATATATAGAAATGAAATTGATATATATCTACTTATAAAAATATTACTTTTGAAGTTGTAATTCGTTAGGCAATTTATGAAAAAATGATGAGAGTGAAGTTTACGATCCGCGCACACATTGTAACAAAACATTGACATGAAGATTACATTACACAATGAAGATGCTTAATAAACCGCTTCTTTACACACTTTTTTATTAATTACTTTAAAATTTATACTCTTTGTCAAACATTACCAATCTATACATATTATAAAACTCAACATCTCTCTGACTGTCTGTCCGTTTACGTTATTTTCAGGCGCAAAACAACTAATCCGTTTTACATGGGTTTCCTATGATTCATAGATATGTTACCTGGCCAGGGTATAGGATATATTTTGTTACATAAAGTAACTTACGAAATAAGCAGTGACGATAATGGTGAATCAATTCGGAAAAAGACCTTTTGGGGCGCTTAAATGGTTTACGCTGAGTAAACCATAAGAGATATATCAAATTAAATTACTACATAATTGTAGTTTTTTTTATCCTTGTAGCTTTGGCGTAATGGCCACAATCTCACCTGATGTTAAGTGACGATGTGGCTCAAGATGGTAACACGCTAAACCTAGTGGAAGACTGGCTCTCAAGTGCAGCTGCCGGAACACACCTATTGGTGCTTAGCGGCAGATTTTCAACTTGAGGGTGGTAGCTAGCCAGGCGGGCATTAGAAAAAGCTGCTATGGTTTACTCACGATGTTTTCCTTCACCGAAAGCTCAGGCTCATTGTAGATCTTAAAAAGACAAAAAAGTCAGCAAAAGCATATGTCTATCTTCTAAGTATCACACACAATAAGCATTTTTGGGGCGGCACAATTCACGCGTGCGCTTTACCGACAGCATTCTGTAGTGCACACGAGGGGAGCCGCGGGCACAGTTAGTCGGAAATAAATTTTAATAGAAATTTTCGTATTTGAAAACGATGAAGAAAAACCCAGCAACCGCGTAAAGCCTGTTCGAATGAGCAACAAATGACAAAAGGCCGTACACTTCGTCACTTTTGCAGGCATTCGCACACACAGGCTAGGCGTCGTAAAGTGCGAGTCGAGTCGCTCGGCGCGTTCGCCTGCCTGTGACAAAATAATGTGCGCGCGGCTAGATTTATTACAGGGCTGTCGAGCGCACTCGAATATGAATTTCTGTGGAGCATTCGCTAATGTGAATTTATGCGCATATTTTAAATTAAAATCCGAATGAGATTTTTTTTTATTTCTCGTAATTTTATTATTACATAGTAAATGTTACTTCCGTTGTCACAAGAATACTATTTTGTGAAATAGAAAGCTTTAAAAAATTACGGGTAAATAAATATGTCTATATAACATTTATATCAAAGGAAAAAGAAAATATATATAGCGGGCATACCATCCGCCTTCAACCCACTTCATATGAATATCCCAATCGTATTAGTAATCACTGCTACTCACAGCTCACTATTGCATGTTTAAGGATGATTCATTTACACCCGGCTAGACCCCGGCTCAATGTAACATGAATCATCCTTTCTTCATGCTGTTCATTGTAACCTATTAATTTATGAACATTTAACTACAAGAAATATTTTGCAATTGGACAATTATGAAACATTTATATCACAATTTATTATCCTACTATTTAAATTATTTATATCATAATTTAGTTTTAATTTATAAAACATATTTTTGATACTATTTGTATATGACGTATGTTAATAAGGATGGACGTCCGTTAGCGATAGTTATGAATTCGAACTGAGAAGTAATTTATTTGCATGTGTAAGTTGGCAGCCCTGTCCGACTGCTCCGATGCGTATTCTCCTCCCATGCCTCGGTTATGATATACGGGGTTACTCGGAAATAGTTTTAGTGCATGCTTTATTTATTTTACGAGTTGCACTAACTTTTATGATTTAGAGGACAATGCTGTCCGCTTGATTGATTTTACAGGCAAGTGTCTTTTAGTTACAGTTTCATCTTTAATGGGATGAAATTTTAACCGGCGCGACGCAGCGCAGCGGCTATATGGAATTTAAAAATTTTCTTACTATGAGTTCGCGTTTAAAGAAGAGTTTCCATTCGTTAAACAGATATACTTTAATAAAACATAACTTATAAGTATTTTTGCAAACTTATTTGTTTTTATTATCTATGAAATATATTCAGCTAGTTTTTTTTTTAATTAGTTGGATTAAAAAAGTACTAACATTAAATTTAAAACGTGATTAACTCGAAATAATGTTTCATTTCAATAGGAAAATGGAAGCGATGATAGCGCAGTGGTAGCGTGTTTAGATCGACGTGGGTTGGAATCCTACAATGATCCTGAGCTTTCTGTGAAGGACGTAACCATAGCATGGTGATAAGGCATTTACTAATGCCCAACTGACAGCTACCACTTTCAAGTTGAAAATCTGTCGCCAAGCACATATAGATGTGTCCCGGCAGCCGCACTTGAAAGCAAGTCTCCATCTAGACTTGGGTCACATCGTCACTTAAAATCAGTGAGATCGTGTTGAAGCACTAAAAATCTTTAAATAATAAAAAAGGACTTATCCTGTGAAAATGCTTATCTAACATTCTACACATAACGGATATACATATATACAAAAGTAACCCACGATAAATTAATTCCTTTTACAAATATTATATTTATTAATCCGTACATATTTTTCACAACAAACGGTATTATATTTCGTTATCAATCGTGTCAAACGCAAACTCTGTTATCATCATTGTGGGGTACCCATTTGTCATTTGTCGTGTCGCTTACATAGAACAGTCAAAGCAAAAAATGGTGCACTCCGAGTGAGTTAAACGATATATATTTCCTCGAGCATTTAGTTTTAGTATTTTATCAACATAAAAAAGAAAAATAATATTATTATTTGACTCATATCATTTTGACCTTTACACAGGCCTATACATTCCAAAAGGCACGTTACTTTACTTAAAAAATCGACAACTCTGTTCATTTCCAAGTTAATGTTTATATCGTATTTTGTATAGTAAAAATAGTAAAAAAAATCGTAATCTACGTGCAATTGCCAATTCTCAGTTGATCGTGCAGTCTATTAATTGGATATTGTAAATAGCAGTTAGTCAAAGTCGTTAGACAAATGAAACGATCGATATTGGGCATGTTCTTTTACGTTCGTTTTTTTTTTTAAATTGCAAGCTTCTAAAATAAATTCGAGTAATACGTTCTAGGTTTAAGTGACGTGACAATTTTTGTATGAATATCTTCTTACTATATGTACTTTTTAGACGAATAATAAATTATTGATTGCCGCCAGTTTTGTTAGGTTCGGTCTGAGAAAAACTGACATAAAGTTTAACAACTCTGTGGCTCATCTTTAACCCGGTTCAACTGTTCTCTATATTCATTTACAGTGAGGTTGCTGTTTCTCTTTCTATGTGTTGCGCACAATTCGCTATTGCTATATAGTAAAATCATTAAATAGTCTAACTAGTGGAAAGAAAGGAAAAATTTAACAGTATTTTTTTTTTGGAATTCAATTACATCTCTGTTATTCGCTTAAGGTGTTCTACAAGTCCTAGTAATTTAAAAAAATTACATGCTTTTAACTTTTTTCTAATCGTTTTTCCTTAGTAGGACAATATTTAAAGCAGTGTTAAGAGTTTAGTGAATACTTTATTAAAACTTACTTTAATGAAAACGAGTATATTTTTATGATTAAGTATTACATAATATTAAAAACCAATTTTTTAAATACTTTTTTACATGATTAGATGACCATATTTAATTTATTTCTCCAATTATTTAAGCGATGAAATGCAAAAAAAAAAATTTGTTACATATTTTTGCTAAGTCAGAGCCACTGAGCAATGTTCTCAAAATACTTGCAAGAATCCTATGTTATATGGCAAAGAAAGTTAGTCACTCGAAATCGAAAAAAATGCCTTATAATGATTTCATACTAGAAAACCACCGCGACTTCATACGCTTTTATTGCAATACAAAACGTAATATCAATAAAATATCTACCTATAATATATTATGAATGGAATATTGTACCTTACTATCTACATATTAATAAAAGAATTTTCAGAATCGGATCTGTAGTTTAGGAGATTACCTCTTACATTCAAACTTCATCAGCATTCATCATTTCAGCCGAAAGACGTCCACTGCTGGACATAGGCCTCCTCAAAGATCGCCACAACGACCGGTCCTGTGTTGTCCGCATAAAATGTGTATTAATTATTGGTGATATTCGTATACTAGCAGTTGTATAAGCTTCTACCTTTAACTACCATTAAATCAAAACTCACTAATATTACATGTTAAGTCACCGTGAAATATATATCCTATGTACTACAATGGTACAACCATAAATCAATGTTCGAGCAAAAACAATAGACTAAGGGAGACAATGAGAACGACTGGAAGAGACGTTTTGTTACGGTGAATCTATAGTATCGTCCATTGAATGCTGGAAAATAAATTTATATTACCGTAATTTAAGGAGTTAAAAGTGGTAGAACCTATGTATCTTATCCAACTTCGGTAAAACACTACCATACGTAGGTATACATAGCAATACGCGCTGGCACATTAGCCGTTCCAATTGAGAAGAAGCAATATATCAATGACGACCACAGTTAGAGCGGAGGTTCCATTTGAATATGGGCATATATAGCTTTAGGTTGCAGCTTTTAACAAATAAATTGCATCCCTGTTTGGATTTTAGAAATGTGCTCAGTCTGAAAATAACTTATTTTAATGTCCGAGATGGTTATGGTCGAGATAACATCAATTTAATATTTCAAATTAAAAAAACATATGCTATTAATGTCTATAAAACCACAAAATAGATACAATCTCTCCAAATAGATAAAGTCCACTCTTCAACAATGTAACCATTGCAGTAAATTTCGTTCTATAGGCATCATCGGACTTTTTGTGGCGATTTCGATGATTATTTGGATTTGGCAACACGTATTTATTCTTATAATACCATTCACTAAAAGCTTAGTAGCTGTAGCTGTAGTAGCTGAAGCGTAGTATTAGCGCCATAGATAATTAAAACATGATTAGCGCATTAGGTTTAAAAAATTGGCTTTGCATCTCCTTCTGTTATTAAAAATAATGTGATGATTAGAGAATTAGGAATACAAGATTTAAATATATTACTGTTAGAACATTTCTATTCCTAAATATAATTCCTAAAACAGTGCCTAAACTGCTAGATTATACCCCGTATGAATATTAGCTCGAACGTTGCTCCTCTTGCACAAGAAAGTTTAGGCGATCCTAACATTCAAAAGTAAAAATTAAATGAATAAAGGATTGTAATGAACTTAAATGAACTCAGCCGCTACTGTGAACGAATCTTCTGATCTTATCTATTAAAACAAATATCTAATAGATAATACACGGTAATATAAAAGAAATAATCGAAAAATCCCCACAGTTTTTCGTCAAAGTTATGGTTAAAACGTACTTTTAAAAAATCATCCTAAAATATACACCAAAAGGTTATGATTAACGATCTCTCATCAATTGAGACGTTTGGTATCTTCGAAAAATTGGAAATCAGATATTCTTGATACTTCGTAAACTCACTGTAGAAGGTTTAATTGATGATATTTTACTATAAGAGCCAGTATATCGCAAAGAAGATTTTTTATGGGAATTGTATTTGTTTGTTAAACTGTAACTCTCTGTGTCACCGGGATAATTATTGTACGAACCGTTAAGTTCATAAACAAACTAGCAAAATTGTAAGCTCTCGGTAGATTGTGAACGGACACTAAAATTTGCAAAGTAACGATTACATTTTCATAGTTTTTTAAACTGACAGGATTGGTTAGACTAGGTTGAAACTGTAATTACAACTTTGCAACAAATTACAGAATCAGAATTGCAGATTACAACAAAATTCACATTTTGCAAATCCTAGTTAGTAGTCCTAGTGATTTTCTTATTTAATAGACATAACCTCAAAAACTCCAAATTATTAGTGTCCGTTCTCAGTCTACTGACAGTTTACTATCTTACTAGATTATTTATCGTACAATTATCCGGTGATATATACATCTAGCGTGATACCAATCTATTTTTACAATTATTACAATTTTTTTCTATAGATTAGTGTTTAGCAACAGTCTAAACTGATGTTGAAGATGATGCGACTAGAAACACTTACAAAACAAACCCAGGAAATGGCTAGTTAACACATTCAAGTTCGGCTGTCCGGATACACCGATAGATGCTTGACGATAGCATTTCAACTTATAGGGGAGAGCAGGTCATGAAAATATTACAAAAAACAGACTGTAGAACTACAACTTAGTCATCTTTGCTACCTTTTATTATTGTCATAACGTAATCTTAATAGAAAAGCGTAACTCCGACGATAGTTTCAATTAATTATTATAATATTTACTATAAATGTGTATACACAGATTGTAATGGAAACAATTTCTACATTTACTGTCTTTATTAATTTCATACCAAATAATTTTTATACATAAATATATTTCTTTATACCATAGCTTTTTATGTGCACAGTTTTAAAACTTTATATATTTTACTTTTCATAAGGATATCTATCATTCTTCAACAACAGATTCTTCGACCTGCACACGCCCCCTTTTTGAGTCATACATTGGATTTCTGAACGCTGTACGAGTAGTGCCAATTACCGTTGAATCTCTCCTCGTCAGCGATACAACGCTATCACTCCTACTCTGGAATCGACTGAACATTCCTCTCGTACTTCTATTCAATACTGGAAATTCAATCCTCGGTACTCCATAGTAATATACATAGATCGCTCCCATTACTAAAACTACTGCAAAAAACATAGATATGAAGATTTTACCACCCAAACCGGCTTTAGACAGTGGACTTCCACTAATCCTTGCTTCCTTCAAACCTTTGAACCAATGTCGTTGTATGGCGTAGTCAACATAGCTGACTACTGCAGCACTGGCTCCGGTATATTCGTCTTTATCAACCACAACCAGCTGAATAGTACGCGAATCGTGAACTGGTGTAAAACCTATATTATAAACCACAGACTTACCATAACTAGATACAGTTTTCTTGACAAGTTCTTCAAACAACACTCTATCGAAGCCGTGGTCGATGTCAAAAGTGATATAACCGCCACAGAAACTGCAACAAAACCCCAGAGGTTTTACTGGAGCCACGCATAATGGTTTGGGGCAGTACTTTCCAGAGCAATCAATTTTCAAAAGGTTCTTTTGGCATGGACATCCGTACTTATCATTACACTTTGGTTCTTTGATAACTATTCCTGTAGTAAGAAATTTATTCAAAACAAATGCCTGTTGACTTTCA
Source organism: Saturnia pavonia (assembly GCA_947532125.1). Taxonomy (NCBI): domain Eukaryota; kingdom Metazoa; phylum Arthropoda; class Insecta; order Lepidoptera; family Saturniidae; genus Saturnia; species Saturnia pavonia. The sequence continues at coordinate 2,053,819 of OX383901.1, forward strand.
GTGTCCGCCTTAGCGAAAGTCTTGAATTCCTCATCAGAATATGTTGTATTACCAATCTTCAAGCCGCTTATATACTGATCAGCATCTGGAAGGATTACAGTGTATCGAGCATCAGGAAATTCAACTATGTCATAATAGCAAGGCACTCTCTCGATGTCGGGTGTTGCTTCGTTAAACTTTGAGGAACTCCATGCTCCAGCTCGCTGCCATGACAGAGGATTCTTGTCCATGTAGAAAGCATTCCCATCGGTGCAATTTATTTCGTCTGCATTCGCTCCGAGCGCAATCAGCCCATCCAAAATTATTTCTCCCTCAACTGGCAGAATAAAAGCGGCAGCTTCTACTTCAGATTCGAGTTTCACAGCGCTAGTCATTACATCAGGGAATATAACAGTCTTCTTTGAACACGGGAGTTTACCGTCATTGAAATTGCTCGGCAAATTGAAGCTACCATTCGGAAGCCATTTAACAAGGCTCGTAGAGGTCAGAGTGAACAAAATTGTGAAAAATATGATACGATAAATAAACATTATGTACAACTCGAGTGGGAGCCCGTTGACAAATGGTACTTCAGTGGAAACAGAGCGTAATCCGATACTGAATGATGTCTGGCTTTCAGTTATCGGTACACATGACAAGCGCTATCGAAATTCAGATCGCGCAGTCTGGGTGTAGCCGGGTACACTTTAAATCGCGTAAACACGTTGGTATTTGCTATTTGAACAATACCCACCGTTAGACTTTGACTAATACGAAATTGGCATGGATTAAACATTTGTTATTGATCAAAATCTTTTTCATGTTTGTGTTACGTGTAATCAGAATTAAAATATTATAGTAGATTTTTTAATTGATAAAATAATAGGATTTTTTGCTAGAGTAGTAGTATTCAATCCCATTGATGCAGACATATACAACGTTAATATACACTTCGGAACCGCAATGAGAAAGATTCGAGATAAAAGAGAATTAAAAATTTTCAACTAGCACACAATGACACTGCTGTCAATAAAAATATGTTTGACTATTTTATTTCATCTACTTAGAGTTATTAACCAACATACTCATGTATAGTCAAAGGAGTAGAAAATATTTAATTAATAGAACAATAATTATCCCAAATAAATGTTGTAGTATATTTACAGGCGGGAGGTAAACGGGGAGAATTTCAGTTTACAATCACAAAGATACATCACTGATGCCAAAAATTACTTTTTCATCTTTTTATTGTGATCTTTTTATATAAGTACATGCGAAAACACCTGAAAAATGAAAACTTTACTAATATTTAGAAGATTATCTGTAATCCCACACGCAGACGCACGTCGAGAGGCAAGGATTACAGCCTCCTTGAGACGGCAATAAAAGTCACAACAGCCGTACGTATTACGTGATACCTTATGATTTATCGAGATATAACAGTAGGTGGTTGAGTACAAACCATTAATGATTGTTGGAGGGTGGAAATTTAATAAGACGGCAGCCCCGCGCCGCGGAGCGTAGTTATGCAAATTTTATGGCAGGAAAAGCCTCCGTTCGGAATACACGATATTATATTATTTCCTTTCTATAACGCTGAAATATAAATGTTAGCATAGAAAAATAGAAACACTAAAAAATATAGACACTTAGGGCAATATAGGCTCGAAAAATGATAAAAATAGATAAAACCATCACGCCTACATCTGGCACAAATCAAGCATGCTCGTGCTTTTGTGTACAGCGCCGCCACTCTGAAGGGTATGGTTGCTAACACCAGCCATTCGAAGGAGGTCTCCATAGTTAGCAACATATGTGACTGGCCTCAAATAGGGAAGCAAGTCTATTTGAAGTTGGTTGCAAATGGCAATACGCATTAAAATCAGTTTAGTTATTAAAAGATACAATTTATTCATTAAGCCTCTTACGTGAGTTGGCACACTCAAAAAAATAAGCAGCAAAAGCTCTTTGTTCAGTTCACGTCACTAAAAGAAATTTGACTGAACTTTGCTCAAAAGCCCGTTCGACTTTAGTGTCCGTCCAAAATAATAATAAATCTATTTCATTTTTAATATTATGTGAAATCTTTTTGTGTAAAGTTATCAAAATCTATGTCAAAATGATTTAAACCCTGATAAATCTATAGTTCTGTTTCTCACGATATGTTTCTGTATACCGTCAAATTTTTAATAAACTTAATATTATTAAAGTGATCTGGGCATTTCGTCACGCTGCAATGATGAAACTACATCGATATTCCACCTACGTCCTATTACCATAACTATTCCTGCACCACGATTTCAGAATAAAAAATATTAAGTAATTTTAAAATAACGTGCAAGTTTAAATTAGCGGCCCGTGTGTATTCAACAGTAAACGTATTTCGGTGATCGTAACAAGGCCGACGAAAACGCACAATATGGTAGATGGGTAGATAACGGTGCTCTCTAAGTGTTTGGATTTTACTTTCCTCTAACTATGAAATAGCTGAGGGTACTTTCGAATTTATGAAGAACAACACAGAAGGTTCACTTGTACAAAGTTATTTAGATAATATACCAAAGCACATTATCGATTTACCGGAAAATACCGGTTTTGCTATCAAAAGGTTGTTGTAGGGTACGATTGCATCTCTATCGCATTGTGCGAATTTATAGTAAATATATGGATATATATCGTTATCTTTGCGTGTACTATAATTCATTACTATATTCTATACAACTAGGTGGCAAACAAGCGGACGGCCCACGTGATCGTAAGCGGTTATCGACCTATAAGCGCATGTAGCAGCAGAGATATCACTAGCGTGTTGTCGACCTTGAACTCCACGTCCCTGAGCTCTGGAAACCCTACTCACCGCAGGGACAAAACACAATATTATTTGGCTGCGATCTTCTGTAAGGTCTTCTGTAAGTATTCCACCAATCGGGCTGCCCCAGTTAGAAAGAAATCTCTAAAGAGATTTCTCTGTACCCTACCAACAAACAAAAAGGTCCCAAAGAGAGTTGACATCAGGCAGGCGGCAGGATGTAAGGCACTTAACCGATTCTAAATACACAGCATGAAGGAAGAAAACGTGTTGAAACGATCCGACTTAGGTGGGACAACAGCCAGAAGAAGAAGAAGTAAGGTAAAAACATGATATTAATCTCAATCATTTTGTTTTCTGCATACACAATTTCCGTTACTCAACGTTTCCACTACGAGTAGTACCTACTATACTATGTTCTTCTTCTACTTGTTTTGGCGCCGCAGAAGCACTTGCCAGTGTCAATCTTTTTAAGACTACGTAGTATTTTCTAACCTTCAAAGTGGGGTCTAATAAGACGGTGGCCCCATTGTTCTTTGTTTGGCATTTTTGTGGCAACTAAAAATGCACGATTCCAGTTTCTATTTATAATCCACTATATCACGCAAAATTCTAAATAATGTAGGGTCAAATAAACTAAGTTAATGAATTAAAATGAAAACTATTAATATAGTTTCATGAAAGATAAGACTGTACTCATGCAAATAGGGTTACATCGAGATGTTCCATCGAAATAATTACATAGCAGAAGAAATTGCATCCGCTTGTAACAAACATTTCCAAATAAGCTTTTGAAATAATACTTCTCATTCTTATATTGTGGTAGCAGAGCAGCATAATATAAAGGCGTATTGTCAGAGTTATGGTGATATTCGGGACACTTGAAATTTATGAGTGTTTTTTTTATTATCTACAAAAAAGTGGGTAGTAAACCGACATCTCTGTCTTTCCTTTTATAAATGTATACACACAAACAAGCCTTCGAATTACACCAATAACAGTTTTTTCCGAGACAGGAAAATAATTATTAGTTTTTTTTTTCTTTCGCACTGACTATACTGTTAGCCTTAGGGGCCCTGTAGCCTTTGCGGCTTTTATAGCTTCACCGGGCTTGGGAACTTCACCGGGCTTGGTGATTATTAGACTCTATGTCTAAATCTGACAGTAACTATCGTTCACCAATTTGACGAGGAATCGCATTTTGAAAACTGTCCATATAACTTAGAACCACAGTATTAACTTACATACTTAACACTATTAACTTAGAATAACATTATATCTTTTTTGTCAAAAATAGCTTATTTAAGCGATAGAATAGAATGACAAAAATTAAAGATTATTATGGTTTTTAGATTTTTAACAAATGAATATAGTATAATATATTTAAAACGATTCGATTGTCATTATTCACTATTTAGTTATACTCGTGGGATATAATTCATTTTATTCTAAATCTATCAGCAATATATATATAAAACTGTATTACTTCAGGTTGTCAGTAAATGAAATTAAAATAATAGAAAAGCTATTTTATCACCTGTACATATCCAAGATAGAACGCTTCAATATATAAAACTGTCTGATCTCGAATCAAGGGGCAAATTACCATTATGGGTCTCGCCTCACTCATTTCACCACTCGGTTTTGTTTAGTAAATTTGTAACCGAGGCCATATTAACTCACCCATTTTAACAAAACACTAATAAACAATAGTGCCCGCGGGTACTCTCATCCCATTTACAATGAAGACCGAGTAAACCGCAACATATCTCCCTTCCATCACATTACCCGTTTAAACACGGAGAAGTCCGCAACACCGCACATTTTCAATTAACCTCAATACAAGATGTAACTCGTAATGTCCTCAAAATAAAATTTAAATTGGTTTTTCTCGTTGACATAAACGTCAAAGAATAAATCGAATCATACCGTTTCAAACAGTGCCTGTAAATCCTAATCCTGTTCAAGCTAATAAATCATATATTTTTCTTCTCAATATTATGAGGAATTGGGTATTTGAAAAAAAAAAATCGATTTTTTATGTATTTTAAAGCTTCATCATAATTATGATAATAGTCAATTGGAAAAACTCTTAAAACATTTTTTATTAATAATGAATAATTAAAAATTGTAATATTTTAAAAAGAATCACATGACTAAGAACGCGCCACGATCGATCGTCTGGTTTGTGACGTCATAATGTTAAAGGAATTTCATCGATTAAGAGTCATAGCACTGTATCAGTTGTGCGCTACAATGAGTAGAAATTAACATTGTGACGTCACATGCGCTTGGATTTATTCGGGAACGATCGGCGCGTTTTCGGTACTGAATTGAAAAATTCCTTTTTATCTTGAAATAAATAAAATAAAAATAGTTTGTTATAAAACATATATGATCTTTCCAATTATAACAAAAAAAAAACAAACTAAACCCAATTGCGAACAGCGTTTATTTAATATAAAAGTATTTCTCGTTTTATCCCTAAATAATATCACTGGAGCAAATATTTTTACACTATACAATATACAACTATGTTATGTTGTACTATGTTCAATTTTTTCATAAATTGCTTTAAATGTGTTGTTATTGAAATAAATCAACACTTTTATATGCAGAATTTAAAAAAAAATAAAAATTTAATTCATTGTTTAAGAAACAAGTCGATACAAAATTAAATACGTACGAGTTCAATATGTGATATAGAAAATATATAAAGTTCGAGAAGAATACATTTTTTTAACATTAAACATATAAACGGACGCTGCCGCGCTGCACGAAACATTCGGACCGCTTCGAGTTTGAATAATAATGAATGCTGAACCGAATAGTTTTCGTGAAAATGGAAAAGAGGCGCGAATGAGGTTTGATTATTCAACGAAAACCTAATAACGGTTTTGAATACATTAAATTAATTAAGTTTATATAGCGCAAAGTAGTTGTGCTGGCACTGTTGTTTTCCAATTCGAAAAGTCTAGTTAGAGACCCGCACTAGCACAAGAGACGTTCCAAGTCAGTTCTCAGAAACACCGACCTTTTACGACTGATCTCTACGATTACATTTCTATTTATATTATATAAAATAATTAAAACTTCTTTCGCTCTGTATAGGCCTGATTACAGAAGTTATTGTGAAAAGGAAAAATATACAGGTACTTATGACTAATCTCTAATATACCTCGGAGATACATCATTTTTCTCGATATCGTCATTAGCGATCACAGGTCTAGTGGGCGTTATCAGGGTTAAATGTAAATACAAAGCATAGTATTCTCTTACAGTCATGGAGTATCTATATAATGAACGATCCGAGTGAGAGAATGTTTTTTAGGGTTAACTTAAGTAACTTGGTTAAATTCAATGCAAAAAGAACTCAGGAGTTTTCCTCAAAAAAGTCTCCATTTTCTCTCCTCCCCATTTTTCAGAACGTCTCACTGGCAATGCGTGACAGTCTGAATATCCTAGGTATAGATGTATCCTAGATGTGTTCTACCGTCTGTATCATGGTGAGTGTTCTGATAGCCAGATTCATGAGGAATAGTATATGTTATCTATCATTAAGGCTATACTTCTCAGCTAGCCTTAAATATAAAATGTGGTTAAATAATCCATAAGAAACAGCGTACCTATCTCTTATGCATAAGCTACAAGCCACCATGAATACAATGTTATGAAGATACTCTTTGCCCTTTATAGCATGGTATTTGGACGCATAGTTTGGGAGATAATTGAAAATGAAAATAATTCAAAGCTCGGCTCGGGTCTATGACTATAGCTGTAGTGGCGCGAACGAGCCGTGTGAGTTGTGACGCATAACCCTGGCCGCCGAATAAAAATATTGTCTATACTGAAGTATTATAAATCATCAATTAGCGATTTATTTTAAATTATACGCGGGTGAAACAGCCTGGCACAGCTAGTATTGTAATATAAACACGAACAAAGTGGTGGGAGGTTATAACACTTCTAATGTCACTTTCGTCTTGTGCTCTTTGAGTAGGAATAATACCAATAAATCTAAAAATTATCCGAATAATGATTCGTTAACGAGTGCACTTACTTATACAGCCTGTTTAATTGTTAAACACTTCACTGTCAAGTCGGAAAGAGATAACTTCACTATTAATACAAATAATGATTATTAGAATCATAAACTTTTATTATTAAGCTAAAAGGTTTCAAACATTACGTAGCTCTATAAGCCATTTAACGTTATATTTTAGTACTAAATAGTATTAGCCTATAAACTTTATGACTCAATCCGTTTTATTTATATGTATTTATTATTTTACAACTAAGCTTTGCCAGCAATTATTAATAGTTCTGACTTTTATAATAATACACCACTGATCATAACCGCTCGACCACCACGGCTTAGTAAAATTATGCACTTATAACTGTGATCTCCGCGTTATTTAAATAGACTCTCAGTTTAAACAGAATACTCAAACAGTAACCAGTTTAAAGGCTACTGTTCACTTGTTAGTATTCGGTTCGCATTCGCTTTTCAACTTACGTATATTTCACACTGTGCGGGCTCATAAATTGGTTCGGGGGTAGTGATAATTATTTTTTTACAACACACTACAACAATTCTAAGATTTAATCACTTTGTTGTTCTTCATCAAAAGCTCAGAGTAAATCTTAAATAAGAACATGTGTGGATTAACATGGTTTCTATTAAGCCATAAGCTTCAAATGACTGTATACGATATAGACATTCAGAATCATTCTAAAAAGTAGTAATAATTTAGATATCACTGGATGGTAGGACACGACGATAATGTTCAATTAGACCGCGATCAGTGCAATGTACTTATCATCACGCACTGTGTTTGTATAAAAAAGATATGCTAGGAAAAAGAGAAAATCAACCTTTGTAACCTCTGGTGTGAACTGTTTAAAGACTTGATGGGTGAAATAAATATGCAGAATAGACTCAAACTCGTATGTAATTAAAATATGTGCGCAGAGTACAAAAATCGGATGCGAACAGGATGTATGGAACGCCGCGACCCACCACCACGTCCGACGCGGTGTTGCCAATACATTGTTAAATAAAATACTTTATGTTGGTTCCCATAAAAACTATAGAATTTGTTTGAGCAATGCGAAATGCATAATGGAATGTTTTTTTTTTTTTCGAACTGACTATACTGTTAGCCTTAGGGGCCCTGGAGCCTTTACGGCTTTTACAGCTTTACCGGGCTTGGGGGCGAGCGCTTAGGGCACTCAGCCACGAAAGCTAAGCAACAACATCCGAGGGTGCCAAAGTGGCCGAACCTCGGCTCGGACTGTTGCGCGTATGCAATTAAGTCGCGATCTGACTAATTCCCTATCCGTAATTCGATCTAAACTAACTATACATATATACATGTTTCTGCCCCCTGGGAGGAGGGAAGGAACATGTGTATGTGTATTTAGTGGTCTGAAATTTTTGTCTGCTCTAACTAGGCAAAAAAAGAAAAAAAAAGGTCCCTTACAGAACCTATGTACCTATGTGTGTTGTGCATGTGTGTATAATGCAGTGTCATGTATTGGTGTGAAAGCTAGTGATTGTAGAGTCACTTGTATCGCGCGAGCGGCTGCTTGGCTCAAGGGCTCCATGCCGATGGATCGGACCTAGGCTTGAGTTGCCGCAGAGGAATTCGCACGGTCGTGGCGGGTGTGCGGGAGCGAAGTTAACCGTACGTCCCCTGCGGAGGGAACGGTGGTTTCGCGGGCGTGGGCGCGAGCACGCATATGTTGCGGGAGCGGACGCGTAGAAATTGTTAGCGTTCTCGATGTCGTCATCGGGATCGACAAAGAGATTTCGCGGACGGCGTTTATAACGTTTGGCAGCGGGGATCGAGTTGTCTGGGACATAGTTCAAAACTACTTTTTCTATGAACTGGTTTAGTTGATTCTTTTTACGTTAGTAAGAGGATAACTCAAGTGTGGTCTTATTTTAATTTCATTAGCATTGGATCTTGGACTTCGAAGATACACCAGGGAACTTCTCAAAATAATCGAAGTTTGTTTTCTTTTTTGTTGATAGTAATTGTCCTGTTGAGTTTGTTTTACACTTTTTTAAGAAGTTTTTTTTTTAAATCCAACTTTATAATTTCTGCTGAGGCTTCATGAATTTGCGTTGAATATGGGTCATCCAATTTCCACTTGCAGAAAAATAGTATATGTTAGTAATAATAATTGTTGTTGTTGTCGTTGTTAAAGTTGTTAGTTAACAAGAAGCCGGTGTAGGTACGATATCGCTTAACGCTAACAGTAGATAAGTATTACAACTTGAGTCTATTTCTGCTGCTTGAATTTTTTTTATATTTACTTCTGAGATGGTTCGATAATGCAGAAGTAGATCCAGTGCTACCATTACGCCACGAGAAATCATTAACTCGAGTGTGCTGGGGTCTGAAGAAGTAACGGGCAGAGGGGAGAAGTAAACGGGAGGCGCATAAGAGAAATGGCAAGTGTTGCGTAATTTTTTTTTATACGTTCTTAGCGCAAAAATTGATCGCGATAATGTTCGGCCGAATTTCAGCTTCGGTATGCACTCGATCCGTGTCTAATAAAAACATTTTATGTATACTTGTTAAATAATAATTTAGAAGCACCTCTATCAAAATGTTTCTCGTCACTCTCAAGTCAAAAATTTACTCAAAAACAAAAGTAAACAATTCCAAAATAGATAAAATGATTAACTCGTCTCTCAACTTTGATATATATACGAAACAGAGACGTCACTAGCCGACATTTAATTTTCAATTTAAACCATATTCGAATATCCACTCTAACTAGTGAAAGACAAGGTGGACTTCTCCTTCACGTTTCATATAGCTTCTTAATTGTAGCAACAACAGCGGTTTGTTTAGTTTGTTTTGCGATTTCATATGTCGCATTGTATAAACGAGAATAGAACTAAAGTTTTGTTTGTTAAAGTTTAATTTTGTTTGTTTGCGTGTGTCCACGAAATTAATGCAAGTTTTGGTCGCCCGCTGCGCGATGCCGCGGTGATCATAACAAATCATCAAGTTGTTTCTTTAAGGTGAAGATACACCGACTAATAAAACACTAGTTTATTATTGTCACAATAATAAGTAAGTCTGAGTCTTTTCCGTCAAACTTTTAAGTATTAATTAACGATAAAAGTATAAAAATATAACAAAAATTCTGTAGATAATAAATTCTAGAACAAACAAACCAGTACAGTTAGATAATTATAAAGTATTAGATCATAATCTTGTATAAATCACGATACGCTAATAGCTGCGTGAAAGCAGGCTAAAGTGCGTGTGATGTGACATCGAATCCGACAATCAACTTGCGCTGAAGGTAGTAATAGTAATTTGTAACCATACCTTAGTGATATGACATATTGAATAGCTTTGATACGTAGCTAAAATTAAAAAAGTATTGATAAGAACCCATCGATGTGTTCCACCAGCTGCAGTTGAAAGCCAATCTTCTTTATTGAAACTTAAGTCTATAAGATAACAAAATAAAATTGTATGGCACCAGTCAATTCTATGTGATGTATTTATTGACACTGGCCGATACACAAACCACGTCTTATTTAAGAACAAATAAGGCAATTTCAAGTTGGTTTGTATACCCACTGCTCTTACATATTTTCTGTATTAGATTTTGTTACATCTAAATTATATATCCTTCACTGGTGTTTAAAACGATTAAAAATATATAATATAAATGATTGGTCAACATGACAGTATTTTTGGTATGACACTGACTCGAGTAAGCCAGTAAGCCAGTCCAAATCTCGAAAACGGTTGTACTGATTTTAACGGTACTTTCATTGGCAGATAGCTGCTAAGGAGTAATTTATTTTAGAAAAATATTATTAGCCGATATATATATATATGTGTATACCAATTATAATAATTATTAATTAGTATAGTTAATTTTAATTAATTATTATTCCAACTACAATTGTATTTATATTGCCGTGCGAAATTATTTTTAGGACAGAACTTGGCTATGTGCTCCTTAGACTTACATATGAAGCGCTCCCTCTCATTTGCTTTAAATACAGTATTAGCTGTATTTGCTTTTTCTAACCTATCTTCTTTGTAAAGCCTAGAGACAAGGTTCTCCACAGTTCTATTGTCCGATGATGGAGTTGCGTCCCACGCTAATCTAAAAGCTTTGTATTCAGCTGGTAATATTGAAATAATTTTCGTTGTTATTTCTACATTCGATAATTTGTGGTCTAATGAATTCAGTTTATTTACTAGAAGCTCAATACGCCCGATAGCCGTCAGCATATCTTCCGAATTAAACGTAAAAGTGTAAAACTCATTAAGAAGTTCACTGATTTGCAGGTCTCTGTTTGCTAGAAAAATCTCATCCAGTTTCTTCAACAGAGAAAATGTCGTATCCATTGTAATCACGTAATTCTCTAGGTCTGAATCTATTGAGCTTAAAATTAAAAACTTACCCCATGCCTACATTTTATTTATGGATAATAATTCCTCACTAGTCTTTTTGGTCGCAGTCTGCTCATTATTTTTCAAAATATTTTCAAAACCCGCAGCAGTCATTTTCAAAATAATCTTTTGTTTCCAGCTATAATAGTTAGAATCTTTTGCTAACAATGGTATGATGGGCTAGTCCATCTTTGAAAATTTCTATGCAACTGTCACTTTTGCTCAAAAACTAGAAAAATATAAATATTTATAGGCCCATAACCTCTTCATACATACATTTTCAAATACATAGAAAGATACTGTTAGTAATCCATCTCTCATTGTGTACTTACCTTTAAACAAACGATCCCCAACTCAGTACTCCTGCATGACTCTTGATGAATTGTCTCTCTTTGCATCAGATTTAAATTGCTCTCCGCATGGGGCGAACATAATTTAATAGAAGTTCGTATTAGCAAACTTTATGCATTACACCGAGATGACGATCTCGCGAAATGATTTAGTGATATTCATTTCGTTTTTTTTTAACTTAACTGCACTGCAGTGAATCGTATACATATTTCAGTAGAATTAACAGGTTTGTCGTGTAAAAGTGACCACCAATTAACAAAAGAAAAAAGGTTCTCTTCGTTATTGCAATTCGGTCTATAAATAAAAGGCGAGGGTTCAAATACTTTAACAATACATAGGTTATATGAAATGACAGTATGAAAAAAACAATAAACAAAAATCATAATAAACTTGAGCCTTCAGTACAGAAGCTGCAAAAATATTATTTAAGAAAATCCAAACCTAACAATGGCCTCTTCAACGCATTAAACTGATTGGTAAAACTGAAATCTTAACACATTCAGCACTCCCTAAAGAATATTATGAACAAATTTATACAGATCCGTCTTTATTAGACATGTCTTTAGTTACGAAAGATCTAGGTAAGATGGACAGTAGACCCCAGAGCCTTGAAGGTGCTTGAAGTTCATTATTATAATTGCTTTTCATACGAATCTTGAAAGGACCGTATTTTTGAGGACCACTTATCGTATTGACTAAAAGTGTGGTAATTTAATTATTTTTGAAATTCATTTTTCATTTTCTGTAAATGGAATGATCCCATTACAGTTAACTTTACGATATATGTTTTAAAAACTCATAAACTTCCTTACATATGATGAAACGAAACGACTCTGTCTGTCTATCCATTAGTTTGTTTATAACTCGAGAATCACTAGCCTAATTCACGTTTCTTTTTAAGTTAAACTTGTGCACGCTTCGTGTGACAGAAGTAAGCCATATGCCTCAATATGCTCATATGCATAAGCCCTCAATGTAAATAATGTAAATTCATCTTACTGACCTTTATTTTCTTTTCAATAATGCCCTTCATCATTTTGTTGACACACGGGATAGAAAAAATTGCGTTTTTTTCATTATAACGCCAAAGAATTATAACTTCTTACGTGCGTACAACGTACACCATGTAGACAAAAAACACCACCAAAGCATTATTTTGCAATATACAGCCTAACTTGTAGTAAATTATTATAAAAAATCAGAAGATATAAAAATAAACCAATGAATGTTTTAATATTCAATTAAAAATAACGAATAAGAAGTGACATGTTTCCTTACATGTACTGTTATGTATACTGATGGTGTGTAAATTATAGATAGAAGATACTTTTATCCCGGTAAATATCAAATTCTGATGTCCACGCAGACGAAGACACGGGCAGAAGCTAGTACCTATCCAATAAATTATTAAACAATTGTGAAATCGTAAGCTTTGAAAGAAGCGGGGATGCTGGAAGGATAATATAGGTAGATAAATTATATGTGGGAGCGAATAACAAACGGTGGAGACAGTTCAAAGCACTGTCGTGACGTGACCGCGATTGGACAACTTCTGATCTTTCGAGAGGCCCTACGAACGTGTTTATGCCACGGTTTGCTTGTCAAAAAGGCTTGTCATTGGTGGGATAGCGCATTAGTCAATTACACAACTGTACCGGAAGTGTATATAAAAATCTAATTTAAAATATGTCCCACATATATGTGTCAACACAACTTATGCTATCCTTTATAAATAACTGAATAAGGTATTCAGTCATTCAAACAGGCGGAGCTGTGGGCGCAGCTAGTATTCTTTTACTGTATAATTCGTATTAACCATTAGATTCCAAAAAAATCGAGTTTGATTAGTAACACTATAGAATATCGATGTAAGAAAACAACGTGAAGAAACCTAAATTCTTTAAAATGTGCTCGGATTTTACTGCTTCTATAATCGTGAGATCGTCATGGTATAGTTTTCGGGTTAAATCCATGCCTTCCCTAGGTAAGACAATTTTGCCCAACTATAGAACAATTATAGGCAGGCACTAGGTATTACTTACTATTTCCCACCGTTCTTACATTTATGTAAAACTAACACAACCATTCCAATATCATCCTAACATACAAAAGATTCATCGGACATGGCCGCAACAATTTCTTATTACATCGTTTTTAGATGAGGAAAAATGTGGATGGAAATTTAGGAAATTGCTTTTCGTTTTCACCTCTCTCGATTTTCCGCTCTTGATCGCTTATTGGCCGTGTATATTCCTTTCCTAATTGGTTCGCACGACAGCTAACGTCGTGCATTCGTAGATACAGAATAGGTTTACAAGAAATGACAAACTTTTCCCACGTCCAGTTATCGACTTATTATGATCTACAAAATTGGTATAATTGTAATCGAACCTAGTAATAATAGACAGTTGGTAAAAACTTAGATTGGGTCTAATACGCGTAAATAATTACGTTTCAACTCCGTTAAAACAGAGTTATAGAATAAAAACTGTTTTATATGACATTAAGTTTTTTTTATTTGTATAAGATGTGTTCAGTGAAGTGCAAAAGCATTTGGAGTGCAACGCTATTCAAAACCAAGAACAGAAGAGATATAAAAAAATAGAGTAAATCGTCATCATCACACCGGACGGCTCTAATAGCACATCACGCTTCTTAATGTGTTTTACCGGTTATAGTCAACATCATTTTATTTTTTTTTGTTCTATAACTCGGTTGTTGGGACTCTAAATAAAACAATCATGTTATCAACCGCTCAGGATGCATCGGACTATATCGTCTTCCATCAACAGTCAAAGAAGTCCTCAGATACCTCGATATAAGTATATATAAAATAGTCGAACCACATATAATATATACGGCAACAAGTATCTATTACAGGCTCTTTGACAACCTTCTCTTCTTAGACAGAGAGTCTAACAGAATTCCGAATTAGACGTTATTAATTTTTTCCTCTTTAAATCGAAAAGTTGATCCTGTTTTAGTGCCTGAGTTTGTTATTTGAAACCATTTTACACTTCAGAATTTTAAAGTTGAAATATATAGACAGGTTTTTCACCTATATTGTTTAATCTATATTCAGAACAAACACTCCACTTTTATTTTATTTTGCCTCTTCTATTAAATCTTATTCACGTATAATAATGAATTAATTCTTCTGTATACAGAAAAGTACTTTAGCTTAATAGTTATTAAGCTGATTCTTCTTTGTTCAAACCTAAATGGACTTTTCTATAGATTAATTGAGAAATTGGCGTGACGGGCTAACTAATTCGAACGGTCGCCACGCTAGGATCAGAGTGGCTTTTAATTTACTGTGGGAATAGTTTTCAAGGTACAATTGATTTATTGTCAAGCTTTCACCTGCCAGGCGCAGGCAGCAAAACTTTATTTAATAATTGTATTTTAGATAAATACTTATGCTCTATACTCATAATATTGCTCTTAAACCCATTGATACATAATTCCATTAATATGTGTAGAATAAAGTTTACAAAATCTGTGGTACGTCTTAAACTAGCCATATTCATAAAACCCTAAGCAGTTTTAAAAAAGGGAAAGCCAACCCTACCTCTTAATTTTCACGCCGAATGTGACTTCCCGGCTCACCTCCACTCGTCGAAAATTGTTACGTCTTGGTTAAATCTGTGCCGTAACTCCACGACGTTGAGGAGGTCATAAATTCAAGCAATTGTTCCCTGAGGCGACCGCCCTACGAATTATTAGCATAAATACCCGCTTACTACGCTAAACGCATGGCGAAATGAGATCGGCGGCAGACCTCCGCAAACCTTTTTGAAGGATATTGAGGTAAGGTTATGTGTAATTCTTATAAGAACGTAAGCACGAGAACTCATAATAATGCATTTAATTAACTATTACTCTACTAAGAAATTCAATATTAGAGATAGAGTTATAAGGGGTCAGATTACATAGCGATCGCGCTCTATCCCGTTCGACACATACTCGCTGATGTTCCGATACTTTGTAGTATTTTCCTATGCAGACTGCAATACACCTCAACATGTGAATGCAATTAGGCGTGGAACATTTCAGGTATCACTGCTATTTTCCATATGATATTGAAAATATTTGTCATAACATAGTTATAATGAATTTGTATCATTGTTAATTTTCATTTGGTGCAGAGGAAAATAGTAATCAACTCGCGTATGTATTTTTTTTTATATAATTTGGCACATTGACTGTACTATACCTGATGGTAAGCACAGTACAATCCAAACACAACGACGACCACCAAGAGATCGAAATTCATCGGCGGTCGCAGCTGTTATGCCGGCCTGAAACTAGAACGAAACGAACTAGAAACTAGAACTAGCGGTGCCTCGCAAGCATTTTTTACACAGTTCGTCTCATAATTTTATATTTATTCATATTAATGACAATTCTTATAGCCTATCAATTGCGGGATGACATATACTTCCCGTGTACAAAATTTCATCAAAATCGGTTGATTTCTAAAAATATTATTGGCATTATTAATCCTTACCTACTTAGATGACTTCGTAAGAAGGTCTAAGGCCAAAAGTATGAAGACTATCAATTCATCAATGACATAAGCTTCCCATGAACAAAATTTCATAAGAATCTGTCAAACCGTTTTTGAGCTATATTCGAACAGACAAGACAAACAAAATTTTTTTTTGTCATATTCGTGATCACGGTTCTCTAATTATGATATATATAAAGAAATAAAAAAATACTGTATAGATAGAACTATAGATTTATTAACATAGGCTAGCTGACACGTGCGAATATTTTCTACGAGCTTTGCCCGCGTTTTCGTTCGCGTGGACTTGTATTATCCATGTGGATATAGGCAAAGGTTATAATCCAGTATATCACTAAACTAAATTAAACTAAATGACGATATCTTTGTACAAATGCTATCAGTTAAATTTCCTGAGGTATATATATACAAAAATATAGGAGGCATCGCTCACTCGGGATAAAGACACGTACAGCTCTAACCGAGACTAAAGCAGTTGGTAGTAAAGTCCTTGCTTGCGGTGAGCAACGTCTATCCATGTGCTTTATTTATTGTCATACTAAAGCAGACGCTTATAGGAAACTGCACACGCTTCAAACGGAAAGCAGATTTGTTGGGTATGAGTGGAATCCGAAGAATAAATCAATAACATCCCGTTAGAACCTACGCCTTTATAAAGTTTCGCTGCGGTGCCGTCATCCTAAAACGGGTGCCATTGCATAATTTTGGTGGTCTCAGGTTTCTCAGTAGCACAAATTTTTGAAGCTATGATGGCTCAGCGGTACTGTGTACGACTTCGCGTCAATTGAACCCCAAAGTTTTGTTTGATCTAGAACTCATCTCAACCAAGCGTAGAATCGATATAGTTTGCAAAACCCAAAAGTTCCGAACCAGTTTTACAAATCTTCAAAACATTTTCCTTGCACGATACTTGTATAACTTAATTAATAAAAAAATCCTTAAATATTCCCTTAATACCCGTATCTTAAAACAAAAACTAAAAAATTGGTTGTCAAATCTAAACTACTTGGATACTGAAATTTTAATACATATTGTTAAATAATATTAATTTTATGTACAAATATTTTGCCTAAGCCTATTCGTATTTTTCATGGTTAATACTGTGTATCTGGTACATAGGGCTTTCTTGGTGTTTCGAAGCACGCTATGAGTTGTTACATATACAGTCACATCACACTCATGCACATACACACACACATACACACAAAACACTTCTCCTTTTATATGTTGTTCTATGTAACTATTTTTATTATAATACATATATGATTTTTTATAACCAGAGGAAGGGCACAGGAATCCGGGACACAAAATTATTTTTAACCGGATCCTATGAACCCTCATAGCTAATGTAATATTTAATAAATAATAAAAATAAAATAAATTGACGTGAGTTCGAATCCCTGCAATGAGGCTGAGCTTTCCGTGAAGGAAAACTTAAATGGTCACCATTATCCCGACGGCCACCATCGTCCCAACGGTCACCACCGTCCGGACAGTCACCACCATCCCGACGGTCACCACCATTCCGACGGTCACCACATTCCGACGGTCACCACCAACCGTGATAAGATATAATAATACGTTAATAATAGTCGCGCCTAAAGAAGTTTTACTTCAAAAACAAAAAAATGTGGTATTGCTTTGTTACTTTATATAGAAAAATGTAACACATCCTAAGGAAGGATCTCCGCTAACATAATTGTTGAGAATATGATTAATGGACAATAATCATAGAATACCAGCTTGTAAATAGTATACTGGGCAAACGCTTCTTTCCGACTTATCAAAGACAGAATTATTAAACCGAGAATAAGATGGAATAAGATAACGGAATTCTGTGGTTTATTATTTCACGGATCCAAGGAAATCCGCTTTATATCCCTTTTGACCGTGGTCCCCTGATTACTCAGCGATATTTAAAGCTGATTTGGGCGCTCCAAGCGGATTTACCGAACTTGGTAACGGTCTTATCTGTGTTTAGACTTTATTTTAATTGATTCTCTCATGTAAGATAAGGATGTCCATTTTAACATCGAAGTTCCTTCCATAGTCTATAGCAATACTAATATATTTACAAATGTAAGTAAGTTTAAAAGCAAATCATCATATAACTATCATCAACCGAGACTCCGCATAGTATGTGACTACTCAATCATTTTGTATTAATCCTTGGTCTTAGTCAACATTTTATTTGGCTGTTATATCCAAATTATTCTCTCCCGTCTCACAGCTTCTCACAAAACTCGCGTTCATAAAATGAGATAAAACGTGTTCTGTTATGTATACATTTCAAGTTATTTCATAAATTTTAAGACATAAATTGTTCCCCAAAAAAACAAAAATTACTTTAATTTTATACTTATGACGACGAAATTATTTATTCTAATAAATTATTCAATTATTTTTATGTTTCCGTAATAACAAACTAAGTAATATAAAACCAGTCATTGTGAATTAGATATACAAGTAAAATATAAGGTATGGGTCTGAAGGATATGGAAAGTATCCCACACTGGCATAGGACAAATCAGATAGAACTCGGACCTGTTTGATGCTAGGAGTAGGTAGGGGGTGTCGAGACGCCTAAACTAACCACACGTGCACGTGATAAAAAATATTTTCTAACGAAGCTTTTCTTATACCTCAAGGATAACAGCTTCCGCGGCATCACGACCGCTCATTTCCTACCCTATCTCGGAACACACCTGCCAGCGCCTGTTTACACCTTAAACGCGAATATTCCCGTATCAATGCTTATTTTCTAACACCTCCAAATATAAAATGTACCTAGTCGGATACAAGATAGAGTTGAGTTTCAAACGCTAAGATGGACATTGTAAAAATTTATGATATTGGTTCAGGTGAGCAGAACATTTCGTATTTATTCTCATTATATATTTTTTCTTTACCGAATCTTTCCTTACCCGAACGTTTACCGAGTCATGTTATATCCTTTATTTAACATTATTCGATCCAAGACCTTTGGTAAATTGAAATCGTTACCGATGAAGAAAACATTTGTTATAATGTAATTTTTCTGAAGGAAACATTTTCAATCTTTACATATTATGTTTTAAGTGCCCATATACGTACTACCAATATTAGACATGATATTATCGTAATAATACAATGAAATTTATTGCTCTGCTTAGAAAATTACGTCTCTGTTGTCGTGTGCATCCAATCGTGTAGATTTAAATCATATTAATTTTTTTCTACAAAAATTTACAAATCGTTAATAATATTGTTAAATCCGTAGGTAGTGAAAATGCCGTTAAACTTTACGCAAACAATTTATTCTTACTTAGTGAAACAAATATAAAATAAACTCACTATTCAGATATACAGTATATACAGTACAGTATCTCTCTCTATAGTTCTCTTGCAGATTTCTTCCTTGCCTTGAATTCTACTATATCGCTTAAAGGGGAAGTGTTCTATTTTTAGACCATTGCTTTTTGTATTAAGCAATCGAACAGATAAGCTTTGAATTTGGTAGTAAACTGCAATTCTTTTCGTACCTACTAATACATTCTCGATGTTTCTAGAAGTTTCCATATATTTGGAGAACAGTGTTTTTTCTATTAAATTAAATTAAAAGCGTGGCATTGCAAGGAAACTAAGAATAATCAAACGGTTTCCCTATATCTTAAAATAGGTAAAAGTGAAGTAAAAGTTTAATCAAAAATATATCCATATTATCACTAATTTTTTAATTGTTATATTTTTTCATTTTGTTTCCATATCTAACATAATTGTGCTTTTGTTTTATAGTCTTATTAATTACTTTTATTGCTCACAGTGTGTAATCCAGCTATAATTACCTATAATGGTAGCCTATAATTATGATTGCATTTGTACTAAAAGTATAGTACTCCATTTTCATAGTATATTTTTTACATAAGTTAATAAAATTTTACGCCACCAAGAAATATAATTGTATTGAACACGAAACACAGCCTTACATATAAACACTACGCATAACAAATGAAGCCTATAAGATAGCCCATAAGTGTAATTTATCGTAAAGAGCTTAGCACGAGCGACCGATGTGTCAATAATGCTCATAATCGCTTGTCGATTTATCACTGTGCCTGCACAATGCGAGAACGTTAACGCGGCTTGGTGTTAAACCATTTTCTACCTAAAGCACTCAACATTAGACTAATGTCCGTTCTCCATCCATGTCCACTACGAATTGTAGAGCTAGATGCACAAACTGAGTCAGATGTTGTGAACAATTCGACTCATGTTTTAAACAATAAAGAAATTAAAGGTATTTAATAACATTTATATATACTTATATGGATTATTAAATAATTTTGTCCAACTGGACCGCGACCACCATACACTATGTATAACACCCGCCTAGTGGCAGGCTTAGTCGCGTTACGGGATCTGCCGCAATCAAGCTGGGTGTAGGGATTTGTACCCGACTGGGTCGCACCATACATACGGTGATAAATCCGACATTGTGACTCTATTTGGTTTGTCGCGTTTCGGGATCGGTCAGTGTATATCCAGCTTGCCACGCTTGCCAACAGACATAACAGTGACGACCGTCGATGAATTACCTCTCATCGATATCTCTCGGTCATAGCCGTTGATTTTAAATTTTACTGTTTCCTACCGTGAGGCAAAGTGCTGCTGTTACTTTGACGTGTTACTATAAAAAAAACACGAGTTTAAGTACCTTTAGCCACCATTTTCTGAAATCTGTAATAATAATAATATAATTATATTATCTTTAACATATATTTGATCATAAATTTCAAATCAATCTAACATAATAATTTGATTTTAGGTGTCTCTTCAAGGTGAAGTAAAATATTAAGTATATTAATATTAATAATAATATAAGTATAAAAATAATAATAAGTAATGTTAAATATTAGTAAAACAGTAAAATATTTATAATACACAAAACCAAAGTTAATAGAAATGTATGAAATAAAAATCTACTTCCAACGTAAAAGAAAGACATTCTACCGTTAGGTAGAGACTTATTTTTGTATATAAAACGGCTTTGCAAATTATGTCTGAAAAAAGGCAACAGCGAGTCCGTATCGAAAACATATTTTTTCGTAAAACGATTTCATATATTTCATCCAATTTATTTTCAAAGGACCACTTTGCTCTTATCGAGAAAAATCCAGTTCAATACCTTTCAATATTAAATATTCAATTATAAAGAAAATATAAAATTTCTGATTTATTAAAAATGATTTATCAAACAAAGTATTTACGAAAATATTATAGTTCACGTTACGGGAAAATTGTAACTTCACTTCTTAGATCTTATTAATAATAAAGCATTAATTTTTTTGAAATTTATGATTGTTATATGGTTTTCAATTAGTTGAATTTAATCACTCGACTAAAATACAAAGTTGTTGAAACTTACAAATATGAATTTCTAAATCGCTATAAAAATATAATACGATATTTTAATACATACAAGTATGTTTTATTAATATTATAACCAGAATATAATGTCTAGTAAGTTCAAATGAAATTTGTGCCTACGTCTTGTTATTAAAAAATCTTAAATAATGATTTCCAGCTGAGATCATTTATCAGGATTATATTTTAACGTACCAGACAAATTAATTCAACTTGTTTTTATTACATAGGTATTCCATTTGTTTCATATAACTTAGGTAAAAATATTATATATTATGATCTTGATTTTTTCCAAACAAGTGAGTTTTCGACTTAGAAGATGCATCAGCCTTGCCATTATAAGTGTATTCTTTCTCTGTAGTTTAATACTGTAGGTATTACTTACTCATTATTCTCGTCAGCAATGATATCAATCATTAGAATTGCTCATATTATTTTTGTGATTATGGTTTATTTTGAGTCAATAGATTACTTTTCTATTTAAATATTGTTAATATAGGTCTTAGTCATCAGAGTAAATAAATAATTATATTGTTGAATATATTCAGGATCGTAAGGATATTGTAAGTAGTAATAAAACCGCAATGGAGCGTGAATTTTAACACAGGTGAAACTGTGGGACACAGCTAGTTCTTTATATAACATACGTGAGTACTAGGAAAGGATTTTTGAAAATTCGCCTCCTAAAGGGATGAAATAGGGGTTTATAAATCGAATGATTACTAATATGTTGTCAATGTGAAATCTTATCGAGCACACGGCTAGTAAGAAATAAACGTAATACATCTCTGAGCAAACTTTTGAACATCTGCTTCTGAACTGCCTCAGATATGATTCGAAGAGATTCAATCACTTGATGCTCTGCGGAATCCATCAGGTTTCTATCTTCGATGTTTTAGACTTATTGGACTACGCTCGCGTGGACTACATAATTATTGTTTAGGTTTTTCTATATAAATAGCTCCCTGTTCCCAATCGCCATCTACGGAGGTCGACCGCTATTTAGTTAGAAGACAAAAATGATTATTATGGGTAGGTATTTTTAAAATCTACAATTATCTAGTACATTGGTTTGATATCTCTTATGGTTTACTTAGCGTAAGCCAATTAAATGCCCCAAAAACGTCATTTTTAGAATTGATTAAAAATTATCTTCAAATTATCTTCGTGCAATAATTTATGTAACAAAATATATATAAACTGGCCTGATAACATAACATAAAAACATGTAAATTGGATAAGTAGTTCTGGCGTGAAAAAAATATAAACGAACAGACAGACACAAAAACCTTGAGTTTCATAATATCTATAGAATGTATAGAAAGGGAGCGCCAAGTCCTTCTCAAGTCCTTCAAGTCCTTTGATGATCTTGCAAGGCACATTGTGATCAATCTTAGTTGTTGAATAGACTTTGAAATGATTATGATTATATATACCTATTTATAATCATTATAAGACTCAACTTTATACCGATTTTATAACTTTAATATGCGTCGCGCATTAACGGGTAGTGAGGGGGGCTCGCAATTTTTTTGTCCGTTCTTGACGTAACAATGTGCGATAACGCATAAAATAAACAATTTTTAATTATTTTGAATTACAATTTTGCATGAAATGTTTCACATACCTGACCGCAATGAGTTTGTATGCAGCGCAGTAATTCCCGCCGTCAACGGGCAGAGCGTGCGATCTCGAGCACTTAATAAACTACCCACTCTCTCATTGCCTTACTCCATTTAGTTCAGAATGAAAACGTTTTACCAGCCCTTAGCTACGTAAACTTCACAAATTGAAATTAAAATAATTTATAACACATTAAAATCCTTTTTAGGCTGTACTGGTGTACACTCATAGACAACCTCAAACATGGCTACAACGCCGTCCATAGATAGGATGTTATTCTTAAGGACTGTGTTGGAACAGCTCGTGCGCCAGTTTATAGCCAACCATACCAGTTAGACTAAGATACAGCAGCGCGAGAACTGATGCTTTACGATGGAAATGGTTGTGGCGATTAATGCCAACAAGACGCTTATGAACGTCAAAACATAGTTCGGAAAACATCCCTGTCATCGAGAAGAACCGGTAAGATACTCAATCAGGTTGATGTTTTTGAAGCAATGATGGCTCAGTGGTAGCATGTATAACTTCGCGTTGATTGACGCGTGTTCGAATCCCTGAAATGAGCCTGAGCTTTCGGTGAAGGAAAACATCGTCAGGAAACCATAACATGATGCCAGGGCTTTTTCTAATGCCCGTCTGGCTAGCTACCACCCTCACGTTGAAAATCTATCGCCAAGCACCAATAGGTGTGTTCCGGCAGATGCACTTGAGAGCCAGTCTTCCACTAGGTTTAGCGTGTTATCATCTTGGGCCACATCGTCACCTACAATCAAGTGAGATTGTGGCCATTACGCCAAACATATAACTAAAAAAAGATTTTTTTTTATAGTGGCAAAGCAAATTGACAATACTATCCCTGATGGTAAGCACAATAGGTACAATCCAAGCATAATGGCGACCACCGAGAGATAGGCGGTCGCTGATATCATGCCGACCAGCATAAATATCTCTTCATTTTACTCTTGAAGGACCCGGATGTCATAAGAAGGAAGGAATACATTGGCCGGGAGATGGTTCCACTGTTTATTTCGACAAAGAAAGACATAGAGAACTTTTTAGTTCATGCCGAGATGGAAGTTACTGTAAAACTGTGACTCCGAAACCCAGCGCGCGTGGTTCTGTTGTGGAAAGGAGAGGAGGGAATTAGATTGAATAGCTGTTCATAAGACTCGCAATCTGTCTGTCAATGCTGTATTCGCGATAAAAAGACTCAAGTAGACTAGTCCAACATACATCACACTGCATTTCACACATGCACAACTACACTGTAGTTAACCGTGCCTTTTTTCTTTAGGCTAGTTGGACTTAAATATACTTACGCCTGTCAACACCGTTATAAAAATTTTCAAAATGGTAGACAACGTAACATGAGTCATTACTTTTTTTTAAATTTCCTTTACGTTACCCCTAACGCAGAACTGGGATCTTGTGTCTGCTAACGTTAAATCTACAACGTGTCCCTTCCTACTGTGAAGAGTTTCCCAAATGACCCCATTCTATCGCTCTTTACTTTTAATCGGAACCCCTTTATATATATAACTAATATTACACAATAGACATCACATAATAGTAAACTAATATTATCATACTTCCTTACCGTAACAAAACAAAAATTATCAAACAAATTATCCCGCGTACTAACAACATCATGTAGTTAGCCATCAATGATAATAATATGACATAAGTGCTAGTGGAGAAAATAAAGAGCTTAATATTAATAATTAAACCTACTTATCAGTAATAATGTTCACGGAATGATATAAGTTAATAACAATTCGCAACTCAAATGTCCGCCTACAAACGTACGTCACATGTCATTGAGGAGTGGAGGATAGAGGAGTGAGGTGTAGTGATGTGACGTCATTACTCAGTGACGCCTCCCCGCTCACTAGCTATCACTCAACGCTCGACCTAAGAGGGCACATTTCGAAGGTTACCAATTTTTCAACGTTTTCCTTTTGTTCCTCATATTTTACTTCTATTTCGCAGAAATAATAACAGTATGTAGAGTTATATAAGGCTACATATGCACACTAAAGTATTTAGGAAGGTTTGGAATAGTTTGTTAAAAATATGGGGCCATACGACCAATACATGTTTTTTTTTTTGCAGTAGCACGGCAGTGGTAGTAACTGTGCCTGATAGTGAGCACACTATAATATAAGCCAGTAGCAACCACCGAAAGATCTAAATGTCATCATCAGTCACTGCTGTTATGCTGGGCAGCTTATTTAGAAACTAGATGTGCAGCAACTGATCTTGAAACGCGACGCTCATAAGCGATTCAATACGGGCTTTTCCCCATATGCATTGTTATCGCAACCAAGTCGTGGTACAGAGCCCTAATAGCCCGCTATGGCCATTTCTTCGTTCGTTACTCAACAGGGTGCACCACTTACAGTTGAAGTTGACTTACCTGCTTGACCTCTCTTATAACCTTACAACTGTTTTACTCCCAGGCGGGCATTACCAATTTCTTGTTTTTTAATTCTTATATCTTTAAACTTATTTATTGTTAGTTATTTTTAAATGCAATTATTTTAAAATGATTATTTGTTCTTTCTAAAATATTATAACAGGGTTTAAATTCATATTGTGGAGGACGCCTTGTCTTGCGGACCACACATTAGATCCTCATTTTCATAATCTTGTTGCAGCTGGCCCACACATTATATCTTGCTTCGTTAGTCTGGTACTAAGTAGCTTAGTCTTGTATGTTGAATGTTCTGAAGTTCCAGTGATAATTTGAAATTATATTTTTAATTGTAACTAATTATTGTAAGAAGAAAGTGTTATATAGATTTTCGCTGCCACATTCGTACACAAAGGTTTGTTATTATAGTGATTTATGGCCTATATGAGTGAAGATACATTTTATTTAGAATTGTTCACATTAGAACGATTTCATTCCTGATTGTACGGTTGCTCCTGAACTTTAAACTTTTATTACACACATGCGATTGACCTCAATCTCATCAGGTGAGGGATGATGAGGCCGATGATGGATTGAGCCCGCCCAACAATGCATTGCACTTAAAGACTTACAAATTATATGTGACGTCAAGACAGACGTTGGGAGTGAATTCCAATGCAAATCCGTAGGCACATTATAAACGAAGAAGCGAAACGCTTCGTGCGAGTCGAGAGAATTCTCACTATCTATATACGAATGAAAACTCTCACGAAGAGTAGTTCTGCTGTGGTGGAATGGGAAGGGCGAAATTAAATCATGTAATTTCTATTAACCCTTTCTGAAGTATAACGTATAAAACATCAAGAGGTAAGCTACTCTACAACGATGCTTCAGACTGAGCATTTTTGTCTTCGTCGGTGTGTCATCAGCGATATGCCGTCGTTCGCGACACTCGATTAAGTCACACTCGACAGCAGTATACCACACACGAAGGAGCTGATACTAACAAAGGTGCTGATACATCGTAAAAAAACGTCCAACCATTAAGATGATCCTCAATTTCATGACAGCCGTATTCGCTTTGACTCAGTCGAGCAACCAAAGATGAGATCTAACTCTGTAAAAATACATCATAATTTTAAACTATTTTCTAGTAGTGGTCCATTTATACTTAGATTAAAAGTCTATTGTCAAGCACCTATAAGTGTTTTCTAAAAACTATAGGTAGTATTTGGGAATCAGTCCTATTTTTAGCGTGTTACCATATTTTAGTGCATCGTCTTTGAATATGAGGAAACTAACATACAAATTGAATGCCACACTAACTCCATTCTCACTTCTGCATTAATTCAGTCATATCAGTAAATCGTATGTTTATTTAGTTCTAACTTTTATTAAAATCACTTCCCACGATTTTAAATGACAAAACTCTAATCTGCCTTCTCAACTTGTACGACGATGAGCTCTAAATTAAATCTCAAGTGATAAGATCATTGAAAAACAAAGAGTACAATAGGGATGTCCAATTAAGTACAGAGATGGCGCGCGCGTCACCTTATCTGCGCTGGATCATCCACGGCGTCATCACGCGATCCCGGTGGCCGGTGCAAGTACCGACAACGCGATAGACATCTTTTGTTCAAGCGGAAAATACGACCACCTCGTTTAATATATTACTTTGTAAAAATATTAATAATATGTTGTCGAGAAAGAAACATAAACTATTTTTAAGTTGTTACATATAAGAAATTATAGACACTTGATAATAAAGTTCCGCAATGTGAATGACACATACGTCACTAAAACTTGAGAACCGCTTCAGCTGCGAAGAGATTGCCTCGCTGAGAGTTTTTGATCGTGTATATCATGGTAAATGTTCTGAAGTATTGTTTGACCGTATGCCATCATCTGCCTTCCAACATCCACAGCTTCCACAACTACACAGTAGCGCATACAACATAGCGCTCGCTTACCTTCGCCATACTGAGTGGATGTGAAATGACCCCACGGCTAACGTGTTCCATCCCTCCTATGATATTGGATCCTTCAAACGAGACGTGAATAGGTATTTCAGCGGGCCTGTATGACATCGAGGATTGCTGATAAAATCTGTGTCACCGATGGTTACTGTTGCTTATAAGCTGTACCGTACTTAATATCAGGATATTGTACAGACGTTTTGCCTAATTAGTATAAAAAAATTAAAGCGAAAATGCAACAATGCACGATAGTAAAAATCCGTGAGGTGTTCGGTGTCGTGGGATACCCGAAATATACTAAGCTTCGTCTAATGCCGTCGGTCGAACGTAAGCGCGAATCGTGTCGCTCTCGTTCAGAAGACGGAAGACAAAAATTCTTATTATGGGTAATCCTTAGAAGATAGATATATGCTATTGCTGACATTTTTTAAGATCTACAATTATGTGGAAAATTAATTTGTTATATCTCGCATGGTTTACTCAGCGTAAGTCTTTCAAGCGCCCCAAATGCGTCTTTTTTCCGTTTTACGTTTAGGAGAAGGTACTCTAAACAAGAATTTATTTTTCAAGATTTTAATTTGTCACCTTATCGGCATTATTAATTTGTATACCCATACCAAATTACAGATTTCTAGTACTATGAATCTCTGGGCTAAGCCACGGACAGACAGGCGGAGATAGCGAAACTATAAAAGTTCCATTTGACTTCGGAACCCTAAAAAACATGAAAATCGGATAAGTGGTTTTCGCATGAAAAGACCATAAACGGACAGGCAAACAGAGACACTTTGAGTTTTATAATATGAATAGAAGAAGATATCATAATTTATTAGTTAATTGATATTTAGAATTACAAAAATAAAAAACAAAGTGTACTAAATAGTTCTTGCTTGTCGTTCTTGCATTTCTATTCTGTTCATAAAGTTTAACTTTTTCTGAGATAGGACGTCCACACCCCTAGACGTGCGTTAATAAATTTTCTTAAAAAATACAAGACAATTATCAAAATAAAAATATGATACAATAGTCTATTAAATTGAGATACTTTAAACTCTTAACAAAGCAAAAATAAAACTAAATTTAAATACCAAAGAGATACATCCAAGAAAAGGGTTATTAAAAAACTTCAAACGATAAACTCACAAAATTTAATAAAACAAAACCCATCGAACCAACAATAATAACTTAAACGAACCCCTTAATTTTCTTATAAAAACAATATAATATCCCGAATCCAATAACCAAACTTTAATATCGAAGGCGAAATTGATAGCTGCAAAACATCTGTTCGGGGTTGTGTCTAATTGCACAAGTTAGTAACAACATAACCGATAGAATCGACGGTACGCCCATAACAAATGTTGCTGATGGTAAGCCACAATCGTATAATCTTACAGAACGTCCACTTTAATTGGGGCACGAGTCATGAACATTCACTTGGTGTGACCAGGACAACGTCGACCGCATCACGGTCGGCAGCTAATACCTGACTGGGTTTCTCTTTTAATTCTTTATAGGGTTATTTGTTCCACCGTCGTCAGCATCCCTCTAGTTAGCAGAGGGGACGACTTGACGGGGCGCGTCTGGAGGGCCATTAAAAACTCCTGGGTGTGGTATATACGTGGAGCACCCAGTACCGGGTTGGGGCCGATGAGTGCTCAATATTAGCCCCAAGGGTCCAGTTCAGGATAGCGGCTGGCGAGATCGGTTGTTTCATACCGGTCCCGGCAGGCGTACCGCAAGCCGGAGGGTAGGAAAGAAAGAAGAATGGATAGAGCAAATCTGAAGAAATAAATACCCCATGAGGGTACCCGTAAAGAAGAATCTCTCCCCGAGCTAGCTCGCCGAGTTATATGATAACTCCGAGCTATGATAACTCGGTGTGAGCATTTTCGGATACCCTATTGATCTATCTATGTTCAAATTCTAAGTTTAGCCTAATCTTTCGGTGAAAGAATATATGAAGATGAAACCATAGCATACTGGTAGGCCATATTGTAATGCCCGCATGGCTAGTTACCACCGTCAAGTTGAAAATCTGCCAAGCACCTGTAGTTGTTCTCCGACTCCTACACTTGAGAACCAGCCCCTCTAAGTTTAGCGTGTTACCATCTCGGGCAATAGAAATATGTTTATTTACCACTAGTTGTATAGTGACCTAAGTTATTCCTTATAACATCAGCTATCTGCCAGTGAAAGTCCCGTGAAAATGGGTCCAGCCATTTTAGTAATTACTCGGAACAAAAAGACAGACAGACAAAAAATTTTAAAATGGGTTTTTGTTATAGGTAACTTGTTTACATTCATATGCCTTTAGTAAAAAGCTGTTATTTTAACATTACAAACAGACACTTCAATTTTATTATATGTATATATATCAGGTGAGATTGTGAACAAAACTACAAGGTATTAAAAAAACTACTATTGATATTATAAGTAAATGTTGTATCTCTAAATTTAAACCATCTGTTGATCTTTAACTGTGGACAGATTACAAAACTCCTGAGTGATAACCGCGGGGCATGAAGCTTCCCGCGGATCCTTTATCCGTATTGTCCAATAAATTCGCCGAAGCAGACGTTGAAATTTAACAAATCGTTTATACACTTTGCTCTTGAGTCCTGATAGTAATTTCTCAGAAAATTACACTGTAATTTGGAAACCCAATTGTAATACTAAATTGTGATCGAAATTTGCAAATTGTGGTGTTTTATCGCTGATGGTCGTCAATTTGCAATAAACTTTACTTACTTGGATTTCACCTCGTCTTAACTTGGATCACTATGCATTATCGACATGATGGAAAACTTTGTTACTTTTTCAATTAAACCATGCCTAGTGTACATGTAACTACTACATAGTGTAGTGTGTAGGCTTTCAATACGATATTTGTAAACAGGCATACCAACTGCAACTGTCGTTTCTTGAATTCTGTAAACTACTTAGCAATTTCCATCAGATGAAATGTATTAAAATTTGTGGAAATGTGTAGAAAAAAATGTTTATTTGCATTACGAAATCATTGAAAGCAGCCAACTTTATTTATATTGGTATCCAAGAATCTTTTTAAAAACAGATATGCAAAGACTTATTGGAACTAGGGGCCACTCGGTCAGAATATTAGCTTAATACGGCTACAAATAAGCAACTGAATAAAACATTCATAATAATTTAATGACAACATTCTAATATTTAATTCGAAGTATGGCGTTGTGTTGAGGTAGAAAGTTAATGGAGTGTACACATCACAGACATATTATAGTCTCAACAGTATTTTTTTTTATCGTTATAGGTTTGGTGTAGTGGCCACAATCTCACCTGATGTTAAGTGTCGATGTGGCCCAAGATGGTAACACGCTAAACCTAGTGGAAGACTGGCTCTCAAGTGCAGCTGCCGGAACACACCTATTGGTGCTTGGTGACAGATTTTCAACTTGAGGGTGGTAGCTAGCCAGGCGGGCATTAGAAAATGCCCTACCACCATGCTATGGTTTCCTCACGATGTTTTCCTTCACCGGGCGCTCAGGCTCATTGCAGGGATTCAAACTCACGTCAATCGACGTGAAGTCGTACACACTACCACTGAGCCATCATTGCTTCAAAATTATTGATATTCAAAATTATCTCCATTCCTTTTATTATTTGTTATTTCTTTTAATTTGTTGGCGTGTCGCACACACATTGACAGTGCCGTGGTTTCTGCGCCTCTGTTTTTAACATTTAAATATATCTTTTTAATAATACTAAAAGAACTACGAGTAATCTAATTAAGAATAATTATTTCATTCCAACAGAAACCCAATCAAAAGTTTGTCGTCGAGAAAGGCGGCTAGGTACATCAACTAATAGTCAAGACGAGCATGGATTAGGGAGGCCCTGTAGTTCGAATATCTCTGTAACGGTCCCTGATACCTATCTTTATTCATTGGATATAATAAAAACGGACGATAACAACTTACGGAACCGCTCTAATAGGATATGTCCTTTTTATTTATTACCTTACTTTTCTTATTTTAGTTGCAACTAAGAAAATTACCAACGATTTAATACAGGTCTCCAATCAGTGTTTATATTGGTGGGCATTATTTCTTTTGACGTGTTTAAATTATTTTTAATAAAACAATAACGCAAAATCAGTAAATACTTATTTATCCTTTATTTAAGTATTAGGGTTGTCAGTAGTCACTACAAAAAAAGCGTTTTTAAAATAACGCAATTAGAATTATTTAAATGTTAAGCCTTTTAAGACAGTATAGTTTTATATAATGCCCGTGTAGATTGCTGGTCAGTTGCAATGTATATCCAAGTACTCATAAGTGTTAGTTCTTCTAATTTAGGACAGTGGTAATAGAAAATTTCAGGATACATTTTGCAGAACGCGACCTCTCGTACTTACGTTTTTCATAAATCTACACTCATACATATAGATTTCTTTATTGTGACATATTCCCAATAACCTACAACTTATTAAAGTATCACTTCAATGATAAATGGGTGACATTGTAGTATTTAAAATAGTGAATGAGACCCCAAGTTCACTCTAAATACGTATCTGATTAAACATTTTATTACTCATCCGCAATCTTGGTTTTGTCTGAAAAAGACAAAATTAATCAAACTACATTCAACTTCATATTGTTCCCTATAAATATGCGGGTGATGAAATACTCACCACTTTGCAGTACACGCATTGAATCACGACCTCACTATAGAATTAATATATTGCCATGTGCGTGTCGGTGCGTTAGTGAAGGGTCTTTAAGTTGTTTTCAATTAATATTTAACTTCATTATATGTACTATCACCATGATTTTTCACACATTCAAATACAACCATTTAGCTGGCAGAGGTGGTGACATTTGACTCTAAAAAAAATTATCACTTCAAAGCTTAATATTTCGCAAACGGATTCTTGAATCGAAAAATGGTTTTCATAGACCCATTATTTAATTGTGATTAATATATACACCTATACTAAACTACAGCTTTCTAGTACTATGTATCTCTGGGCTAAGCCGCGAACAGACAGACGAACAATCCTAAACTATAAGGGTTCCTTTTGACTTCGGAACCCTAAAAACCAAATAGTTCGCTTCGGCGCCTCACGTGTAGGCTCCGTACGCATGGGCGCTTTTCCAACGCTCGTATAAACTTTACAATAGTTTAAATTTAGTTTCTTTTTTACGTTTGTTTTAAAAACTCCTGTGCGCTGGAAATCGTAAGGATGGATATATACGATACAGGATAAATTTATCCAATTCGTTTACAGACGATCAATAAACTACAGTCAATGAATTCTTATGCTTCATTGTACAGTAGCAATCGCTACCACTTTATAAATAACATTTTTTTCTAGCGCCTCTTTAAATCGAGATTTTAAATACGAACGTATTATAATTTGATTGCTACAAACATAGCACGCGGCGATCTAAGAAATACATGATAAATAATACTAAATTTGAAGCAATTATAGTAGCAGTTATTTAATCATAGTTTGAAATATGGGGATTCTGATTTCATAGAACTGCCGAAATATTTATTAGGAAAGTTTATTGCGGTCAAACTTTCTTTTGTTACATAATACCGTCAGATTTCAATCGCTAATAACTACGAGACTAATAATGCGATAGCAACGATTGGGGTCACGATGGATAGAGCATATCTGTATATGTTTGTATTGCAGCGTTTATTTTGCCCGTGACGTCATCAGGATTGAGTAAGCGCCTGCGCGTGATTGTTGTGAATTAGCGTTGTGTAAAATTATGAATAAGTGCAGCGTGAGAATACGTTTAGCTAGGACGTTGTTTCGGGTGATACTATAAAGAACTTGAGAAGCACTACTAAGAATGATAGTTAAAAAATCAAAATATTTACATATAATTATATGTATAATTTTGTATTAAATTGAAAATTGCAAAAAAAATAAAGATACCGTCTCATATGAGTCGTAAATATGTGCAAACTTATAGAAAATGCAAATCAGAAGAAAGATCGCATCAAAAAGAAAGTAAAAAAACTAAAAATTTCAGTGCCGAATAAATGAGAGAGCCTGGTGTAGCATCGAAAATTAAATGATAACGATGTTTTCTAAGAAAATCTACGGCGCGGATCTTGACTATGCCTTTCGGTATCTATTTTGCCATTTTTTTATCTAATAGCACCTCCCTAGACTACTTAAACGCCCCCTAATTTTCTCAGAGATTTCTAGCTCCTGAAAATCTTCAGGGTAATTATCACCCACTTTGAAAAATATTGATCGAAAATCATGAAATTTTTCAATAGAGTTCCTTATACAGCATAAGAAAGCACCAAGAAAACATTTTTGAAAATTTACACGCCAAGAGGGTATGATTCCTGAGATATTACGGATAGGAAATTCCAATGGGCAGATGACTAGTTACTCATAAATATATAAAGTTCAACGCGAATCCTATAAAAGCGACCTATTTCCAACCATTTTAATAATTCCATTGAAATGGTTTATTAATAGCAGTAATAAATCTTATGATTCAATTAAACACTGCAATTAATTATGTATCCGTTACAATTAAAATTTAATTTCAAAGGACCAGGTCGCAGTCTCGCGGGACCGCTACCGGTACAAATCATTACTCGTGTTACGTTGTCCCTGAATAAAAATAATACGGCGCGTTATGAAACGCTCAGTATTGTCAAGGGGCACATAACCAGGATTGCACGAACGCTTTTACCATTTTATATTCTCATTCGGAGTTTATCCAACGTGAAATGAATTCTCTACATACTTATTCTCATTTGAACATATGTTACCGACTACATAGTAGGTATAAATAAAATTATGCAATCTATATCTATACATATAATAGAATTGAAGTGTCTGTATGTAATGTCAAAATAACAGGTTTTTACCAAATGCATATGAACGTATACACGATAACTATAACAAAAAACATTTATTTTTATTTTTATCCGTCTGTGTTTTTAACTCCAAAATTAACTGATTATAAATTGTAAATACGTATATAAGTTTAAATATCAATAATTTCGTTGACTATCCTTTATCCTTTACTGGTTCCTGAAATACAGGCTAACCTAGTTTAGGAACCAGAGCTACACTGATGCTATGTATTATGAGTGACTCAATAAAGAATTCATTATTATTATTATTATTATAATGCTCTTTGCTTTGAAGTAATTAAAATATTATTTTCTATTTTTAGTTTGTACATTGTATTATAGACTTGAAGTCGGTCTTTAATATAATATAAGAAAAATGACTTTATTTTTCAATGTTTAGTGGAGAGTACCTAAGTGTATTTGTTTTATAATATGAGTAAGCCTACAAAACGCACTTCTCAAACGGAGTGACATAAAATTTTTAGGAGGTTCTGCACCCTTTTTAAGCCACTACACGGGTCCATTTTACTTTCAGGATCATAATAATGAACCCACGTTTCATTCCCAATAAAAATATAGTCGAAAATACTCGTTAATGTTCGTCACAGAGCTCCGAAAACTTTATACAGCAATCAACTCGCACTTATTTCTGAAGCGCCGTGAGCATTTGCGGCACCCACCTTGCAATGGCTTTCGAGAGGTGAAGATGATCATGAATAATTGTGAGTGTGGTATACCAACGGATAGATTATCTCTGCTAATATTTTATTAACCTTTATTGGAGCACCATCCAGTACAAGTTTCCATCGTGAAGAATTGGGTGTGTGGTACCAACGGACAGGTTGGCTATCTCTGCTAATATTTTAATTCAAATTTTCTCTTGTAGTGGCAGTTACGGAGCCGCCCGTGCGAGGGTCATCATTTGTGAGGAATTTAATCACAGCGCGGTGTTCGATTTTATTTAACATTGTCGCGTCAGTCATTACGGTCGTCTTTCACCGAAAATTATTAGAGAACTAATGATCATAATAATGTGAAATATTGTACTTATATCTTTTGTTATAGGTAGTGCTTTCTCGTGAATAAGATATTTATTTTTTTATGGTGATTATGTGATGAGTTGAGATTTTCTTTTTGTGAAAGTTAGCCTTTAAAGATTAACTTGAAATGACCACTCTGCGTGCAACGACTGCCGTTCTGAGTGTTTTATTTCTATGTTCACTTAATTATTTAATTATCCCCATAACGAGAATACATTGAACGCCTATCATATTTTTTTTTTTTCAAAAAGCGCTGAATCATTTTCGTTAAAATGTATATGGAACCACCTCTGAAGTATGACCTACCAAACAAAAAAAGAATCTTCATTATCATTATTATTATTATATTATTACATATATATATATATATATATATATATATATATATATATATATATATATATATATATATATATATATATGTGTGTAGTATAAAACAAAGTCGCATCGCTCTGTCCGTCCCTTTGTATGCTTAAATCTTTAAAACTACGCAACGGATTTTGAAGTGATTTTTTTTAGTAGATAGAGTGATTCAAGAGGAAGGTTTATATGTATAATACATGCATAATATTGTAGAGAAACACTAATAAATTTAGAGGTTTCTAATGTGATGTTGTAAATAAACACATTTTTTGCGCTTACATGGTCAATTATATGTCGCTCTTTCAAGAGTAACCTCTAAACAAAACGTGTTTGTATTGTCTAATGACAAAAAAGCTGTAAAAGTTGTTTAAGGACATTCTGTAGTAGGTATATTAGTGTAGGTGTAGGTAGTAGGTGTAAGATATTTAGTATCAGCATTGCACCCGTGCGAAGCCGGGGCGGGTCGCTAGTCTTCAAAATAAATTCATAATTGGCGGAGTAATCGCGCAACAAACATAAATGTTTAGTGAAGTCCTTTTCTGAAGTCGGTTAAAAAAGACAATATTAAACACGACATCAGGCATCTGACTGAAATTCTTCTTTTATTCTCGTGGAAAAGAAAAATTATGGCTGTTAATTTCATTAATGAGACAATAGGCGAAGTAGCCCGCCAACGCGCCTACACCGCGGCACCGTAGCGACGCGTCGAAAGCTCATTTGATTTGTTACGAAATTAAATTATTTCATAAAGTCAACTCGCCGGAATAATTACTCAGATTTAATATATACCGTTGTAATTTATTTCATAAAACAGTTGGTTTCTAATAAATCACTTTTTTGTTTTAATACCGGCGCAGAAGTATTTGCCAGTGTCAACTTTCTATTACCACCATAGGAGTAATTTTATTCGAATGCGATTCGATTTATTCTTACCCTACGTCTTTTATCTTCTTTACAGTATTAACTATTGTACAAGTAGCACTTGATCATTATATTGTAAAGCGGTAACTTACTAAAAACTTATCTGGGAAATATAAAGGAAAGTCGAAATTTTACATTTGAACGTATTTGAAAATTATCAAAACTCATAATAGAACCCCGGATGAGATTGCCATCAAGCGCCAACGTATAATTCGATAAAAAACCATAAGAACCAAGTTTCGACGATAACACAATCCAGATCGCCCCTTAACGATAAAGCGTGATAATCGCAAAAGTTTGCCAACTCTACAATCGCACCGTATATATTCCTTAAGGGGGACACAATGGAGGGAGTGGGGCAAACGCGTGAATTCACGGAATCCGGTAGGCTTCTACTAACATCTTCACTTTGATGTCAGATTATCGCAAACAAAGTTTTAAATTGATTATCACGGTTCCTCTTACAGACTTCTGAAATATATTTATTTGTGAAGAAGTTTCTGTGACGTAACATTAATAATTTAATATTTTCAACACTATTTACCATACAATTTTGTTTTTCATACCGGGTACTATAACAGCGAATTCGTTGGCCATCATCTCTTCACGATTGCAGCTTCTCTGGAATTCTACCAATTAACGTTCAAATACCAATCATTTCCCCCAGTCCGTGTAAAAAATACCAAAATTGTACATTCGGGCTGCTAAGTTGGAACATCACCTTTAATACCAGGGTCTTGCACTAATACCGATAATCTAAACTAATAATATAGATATATAATAGTACTATCTATGCCCGCGGCTCCGCCCGCGTGGACTACAGAATGCCGATAGTCGAACGCACTCGCGAATCGTGCTGCCCCCGCTCAAAAGATGGAAGACAACAATGCATATTATGGGTGATCCTTAGAAGATAGACTTAATATGATTTTTGTAGGGCTTTTTAAGATATACAATTGTGTCATACATTAATTTGATATATCTCTTATGGTTTACTCAGCGTAAGCCATTTACGCGCCCTTTTTCTTCTTCGAGCGTCTTTTTCTGCTTGATTCACCATTATCTTCACTGCTTATTTTGTATATTACTTTGTCTAACAAAATATATCCTTATAACCTGGCCAGATATCATAGGTATGAATTAAAATAAAAAACATGTAAATCGTTAAGCGTGAAAAAAACGTAAAGGGAGAGACAGACAAAGAGACGTTGAGTTTTATATTGGGGTCATTGTCACTCGCGTCCGTCGGCTTTTCTCTACTTTCCCTACACGTGACTCCTGGGTAGTACAAAATGAGTGACACATATTACTGGTGATAGGCTTCGGCCGTGGCTAGTGATCACCAACCGGACAAAGCCGTGCCGCACCGTACCGTGACTTGCCATATTCCGGCACGATTTTCGGTGATGCCATTGAACGAGACGGGTTGAAATATTTGCTTAGTGTAGTCGGACCAATCTGGCGCAAAGAAATAACGCCGCATTGGGAGACTAGTCGTGGGGTGTAGCGGGATCCAAGGCACGGTGCAACGCTGGCTGACCGGAGATAGTTTGGGGTCCAATTAGTTTGCTAGCCACAAACGAAAGGCTGCATCGACGTAAAGTTGCATGTTTATCCGTTTTTTACCGGATTCATTTCGGCGAGTTTGCGTTGGAATAGCACAATTTAGTTCCCCCATCTCCTTTCCATCATCGGACGACAAGAGATGAGGAAAAACTTCATCCATATATCGTTGAAATTCCACTAGTGCGTACGAAGCGTTTTGCTTGCACATTTATCATGCACACCACTAAAGAGTGGAACTCTTTGCCAGTGTGTATTTCCCGAGAATTACAGCCTGGCTATCTTCAAGTAACGAGTGAATAAGTATCTTCTAGGCAAGCGTGCTCCATCGTAGTCCGTATTATCACTTATGATCAGGCGAGTTAGTGGTCAAACGTGAGCCTAATTATAATAAAAATAAAATTCGATGTAAATTTAACACTATTATGCGGGATCTACCGAGGATAGTCAGGTGTCAGTCCGTCCATCCGTACGTCCTCACGCGATCTGATAATAAGGAAGCGAGAGTGACGAGTGAATAGCCTCCTACCTCACTCACTCGCAGCGGTCAAGTCTAAATTGCATTGTTCACAGCTCGACTACTATCTTGTCCGAATATCAAATCAATACTTTCTAGTGAGAATGAAACTTTAAAATTTATTAAGTTACTATCGGTGCCCCACAACTCCGCGCGTTTTTATTACGTTAGTAAGTATTTTATTTGTACTCATATTAAGGACGATTCTTATAGTCAATAAATTAAGGATCACCAGGATTAAGGGTGCCCACCCTTACGTCATTTCCTATAGTTTTCATGTAGATATAAAATTAGTAATGTAAGGTACCAAAGTTGATTAACTCTTTAATGTAAGGGGCATACTATTTCAGACTCCTTTAAGTTTACATTATTTTAGCGTATTTAGTTAGAAATATACAAGATATCAAAGAATCTTTGCACTGAAAGTCTTTAATTAAAACTAGCGAAAAAAGTTATAGACAGATTACTAAAAGAAAAATCGTATTTACACTCTCCTGAAAAACAGAGGTTTGTCTCATAAGTTAATTGATAAATCCAGTACCAATTAAAATACTCTATCAACTGAGCAATAACGTAAGCTTTCCGTATAGATAATTTCATTAAAATCGGTCCCGCAGTTTTTTACTTAAATCGAAATCCGGACATATAAACAGACCGACCGACTAGAAAAAAATCATATTCGTAATCAGTGTCCTTTAATAATAGAAGTACATCAAGGGAATGATGGAATTTGAAAAAAATTGTACTGTTCGAAGTACAGATTTATTAATATAGACTAGCCATGTGCCCGATAAGTAGATTCCTATCGGCTTGTAAATAGTTTAAATCCCTTTGTGCAATTCTCTAAAATTATTTCTTTGTGCTCAACTATATTAGACAAGAAACTTATGTGAAAAGTTTCATGTTTTAGACCTACTGATGTGCGCTGTCCAACAGTAAGCCTTAAGATTTTTATTAAATATGCATACTACTGCCTGCATGCGAAATAACTCAAAGAAGGACATCCAATAACATAAACCCTACGTTTCTAAATAACTAAACAAACCAATACAATTTCGAAACGTGTTAATGACGGAAATCCTTCTCTTCTCGTCTCGAAAATAAAAGGGGGGAAATCCTCGATATTCCTAACCTTAATCCCGACCATATAGAGTGAGACAACCCGAACGATTTAAATACAACATCGACCCGATCCCCCGCTATATAAACCAACATGTCCCGAATATAAACCGTCTTAAACAACTCCTTAGAATCCTTTTACACGAGCTCTGCGGTCCGCACACTGGGGGACATCATCAAATATACATTTCGGGGTATTAAGCCGGCGCGGCGGACGAACTAACGCACGGTACTGTGCCGAAATACACGCCTCGATGTTGAATATGTATGAAACATTGATTTAGGAAATATTATTTGTGGATGTGATAAAATCAAAGTGAAATAGTTTTTTTTATGTTTTTCTCGTAGTATTAGTTTGAATAAGCTTCGTAATCTTCACAGCGTCACTGAACGATAGTTTGTGCACAAAACCTTCAGTTAGACTGGCAGCCAATACCTCTAGTAGTTAGCCCCTTAGCTTGTTACCTTGGATGACAATAGTTATGGAAGTGTTTAGTTTCGGGGCACAGATTCATCAGAGCACAGGACCTCTGGTGTCGAATTCGATGCCTTATGGACAACCGTTTTTAATGTTTTCTCT
The DNA here is from genome assembly GCA_947532125.1 of Saturnia pavonia. Lineage (NCBI taxonomy): Eukaryota > Metazoa > Arthropoda > Insecta > Lepidoptera > Saturniidae > Saturnia > Saturnia pavonia. Next base: position 2,094,324 of record OX383901.1, read on the forward strand.
CAATTCACTCACTTTGTTATTATAGGTTCTGAGCTGGATGTCCGTCGCCGAGTGAGATTAAACCCTAGACGAAGGCGGCGAGCTTCTCCTCGCGCACTCTTTAAGGTTCATTGGGGGTTAGTCGATTGCCTCGGTCTGGCTTCTGACGTATAAATAAGTAATTCCTTGGGTTGGGTCACATTGCAAAATGAAAACCGTGAGATTTTTAGTGAGCAAGAATCACACAAGACGCTTAAGAAGATACCCAAGATGGGTTTACCCAGGAAAAGCCCCTTGCTGGCTTAATCCGCATCTGAGCCTGACCCTTAAAAGCGATGGCTGATAGAACCGAATCCCAATGTAATCGCTCGAGGCGTTGGGATAGCTATATCTGGCACTAGGAATTATTATATTAACTAATTAAGAGCACTACAACAAATTTTTCCCGAAACGCTAGAAAAGCCGGCGCATTCCCGAACTTACCTGATTATAGATGATATAACACGTTAAGCCTAGAAAGAACATTCAAGTACAACTAATACAATCCAACAAACTGTTTGCGCTGTCTAAATTAAATAAATAACCTGTACTTATAATAAAACAGTGAAGACTCAAAATCTTTCTCTGTTCTTAAAGATATTCGAGAAAAAATAATACGGGCGTTTAGAATCATGGACAAAAAATATTTTCTTTCTGTATCATTTATAGGTTTAACATCATATGGTAACACGTTAAGCCTAGTGGAAGACTGGGTCTCAAGTGCAGCTGCCGGAACAAACCTATTGGTACTTGACGACAGATTTTCAACTTGAGGGTGGTAGCTAGCCAGGCGGGCAGTAGAAAAAGCTCTACCACCTTGTTTATGGTTTCCTTCATCGAAAGCTCAGCCTCATTGCAACTCATTCACACATTCATCGATCATTCGATCCTAGAGCATTCCAACTCACGGCGATCGACGCGATGTCCGTGCACAATACCACTGAGCCATCATTGCTTAAAAGTAAAAGTTTTACAAATGTTGTCAATGTGAAGTTCAATGTATGTCTGTCTATTTGTTAGTTTTTACGCCAGTCACACAGAAACTACTTGACCGAATTTGATGAAATTTGGAATGATTGTAGTTTTTCACGTATGGATATTTTTATGGTGTATAAATTGCGTTTAAATTATTATTTATTTATTAAGCTCAAACAAAGAGAATAAAACATATTACAATTTTACCTAATACAGTAACATTAAGATAACTTAAACATCCTTTTAACTGTGGATCACACGTGTATGTATTTGTGCATGAATAATGTACGCACTGAAATTATAATGTTGTGAAAATTGTACTTTAGTATCTGTACTACGCCTAGCCTGTATTAAAGTACATATGTATCTATAATACTGTAATGCATTATATAATTATAGAGTAATGGAGTAAAAATAATACGAAATTAATTCAAAATTAATATCATTGTCTATGTTACTAATTTAACAGTTTGATATATTTTGTTCACAATTTTTACTATAGATGTCGTTGTTTGATGTTCTATTGCTATTAACTTATTATACTAAATTTACTTATTTATAAACTTACTTATTAAATTATTATTACTAAAACAGGTATAATATAATTCATTGTATATTTCCTTACCTTTCCCTAAATGATTGCAAAATCTTAAATTTTTATATTGAATAACTTTCGGATTATATTCCATTGCAAAGTGTGAGGCAAGGCTACCTGCTAACCGTAAGTACCACGCTATCTCAGGAATGTAAGACATTCAAATAGCACGAAACTGGTTCAATCGCCGATGTTGAATTTTAGTATATCTACATACCTGTTCGTTTTTTACTGTTTCTCATACACGAAATTTTACGCGGACAAAGTCGCGCGCACTGTTAGTAAATTAATAATACACCAATATGTACTAGGCAACAAATATTCAGCTTATGAATGATAATGAAAACTAAAAATATCTTACTGTTAGTATTACTTTACTATAGACACATAAGTGCGTAGTTTGATGGTCAGAGAAGAGTCAACATTATTAATCCATGTCTACCAGGCGTCATGTCTTGTAAGGCGACCGTTTTTCCTTAATATTGTGGGTCGACATTAATGATGCAAATGAACAGGAAGACATCTTCACGGCGCGATAATCGAATATAGTCGCTTGTTGTTGTGTTTATTCTACTTGGATTACGTTGAGGAAGCGGTCTTTACAGTGCAATGGGGTAAACACGTTATGAGCTCACTCTATGACTTTAAACTATTCCTAGATCGTTCAAGCAATTATTTTACAAATTCCATATTCCGCGTCAAGTTTTCTCATGAGATTTATATCTGAATCAGTAATAGAAGAAAGCTGCCTAATTTCCCGCAAGTTACACACAAGAGTCAGTCTTGTTCTACACTTAACATGGTATTCTTCTTCATTATATTATTAAGAAAATAATTGAGAAAGTAAACGTTATAATTTCCAATTTGTTTGCATATTCTACCCTAGCTATAACCGCGGCTCCGCTTGCGTGGACTACTAAAAGGTTATTTATTTTTTATGCGGATCCCTAATTATTTTTCTAAAATAAATAGTAGCCTAAGTAATACCGATATGTTCGATAAAACTTGAATGTTGGTACCGGCCGTTCTCAGTTAGTTTAGATTTTACCTAAGGTACTTAATATGTATTTTCTAGTATAATTTTATAAAAAACGAGAAAATATTTATGGCATTGAATATTTTGAATCGTATTTTTAATAATAAAAGACACTATGTTGTTACAAATCATGATAGCGACGTAGAATAATTTGATTTCATTCTTACTGACTTAGCAAACTTTTTAATTTGATTAGTATCGCTGCAGTTTCAGTTAAATTTTATTTTTTTAAGTTTTTTTATTATGTAAATGTTCAAATTAAATTAAATAAAATTTAGTACGGTTAAATACAGATTTAAAATACAAAAAAATATTTTTTTTCACACTGTTCCACTTTGTTGGACTTTCCACTTTGTTCCACTTTAAAAATGTTTATAATCTCATGTTTTCAAAAATGTTGAAAAAAAATTAATTTTAATATTTTTTTTTTAAATCGGCTATTAAGCCGAGAATCACAAAAAACATTTTTTTATACCTTTTACTTATAAGTATTTGGAATAAAATCGCCATTTGATAATTGTTAATTTTACTGCTGTAAAAAAATAGGTAGTTTTTTGTTAACTTGAAAAATGCTTGTGATTGAGGTCTGATTTTTTTTATTTAGTATCTAAATTATCGCCTAAGTGCTGATAGAATTCACAGTGTAATTCATTATTGAATCATTTGTTTTACGGTTAAAAATATACATATATAGGCATGCTACTTCTTACCACAAAAAAATGTAGGCCTCCTAACATTATAATGGAATTAGGCGTCCGCATCCTCGGACATAATTCGGGTTTTAAAAGGCTCAAATCTACCCGTAATGAATGCGTACATACCGGCACTTCAAACATCATTTAACCGGGTACAATGTATTCAATTAGCAAAGCAAACAAGGGGTCTTTTTGTGCGAGACCGTCCCTTTGTGTTCCTCTAAAATTTTGTTTACCGACCACTCTGGAAGCGCGTGGGCTACGTCGCCGGTCGCCATCCGAGATTAAAACGTAGCATCGTAAAAAACGGCTTTGGGTGTCGAAAAAAAAAACATTTGTCGCTTACATCTTTAATACTTGTAATCGATGTACGGATTATATTAAGCTACAATTTATGAAGGTAATTTTAGATTTTATATAGCTATTTTATACTTTAAGTATATATTAATAAATATGTAAGTAGTTTTGTCTGTAAATGTATTTTTTTGTTTCTAAATTTTGTCTTAGCTCTTCTATAAGTCTCTGATCTCGAATATGATATTTAAACATTTTCATCTGTCTGTTTGTATTGTATTGATTATCAAAAACACATCTAGAAATCATAAAATAAAAATAAAACTATATTTTTATTTAAACTCAAATGATTTTAATGAAATTTTGTATACAAGGAGCAGGAATATTTTATTTCAAGAATATTTTATAATACATACATCTATACATATTATAAAAATCAACGTATAAATTTAAATAAATAATAATAATATAAACTATATATATAATATAATAATTATAATTTATATAATATAAACAACTCTCTGTCTGTTTGTTTATGTTCTTTTCACTCGAAAGCAACTTATCTGATTTACATGGTTTTTTTTTTAGTTCATAGCTATGTTGTCTAGTCAGGATATAGGACATATTTTATGGAATAAAGTAACATACGAAATAAACAGTGTCGATAATGGTGAATCAATTCGGGAAAAAAACGCATTTGGGACGCTTAAATTGCTTACGCTGATTAAACCATATGAGATATATAACATTCATGTTCTACATTATTGTAGATCTTAAGAATATGTTTTAAGGTTTTTAATGTTTTAAGGATTACCCACAATAAGCATTTTTGACTGACAGAATTCTGTAGTTCGCGCGAGCAAAGCCGCGGGACAGCTAGTACCATACAAAAATAAAAAAATAATTTACAAATAAAAAATATATATACAGGAATTATAATTATGGTAATTCGAAATTGATAGAAAATAAATTATAAATATTACTTTCAGAAAAATCATCATGAGGGAATATAAACATCCCAACAAAAGCATGCTGTAGAAAACGTGCTGAGATTGAGATAATTTAGTTAAAAGTAGTGAAATCTCATTAACAATTAACAAATTAACAAGTCTAGAAAGAATATCTTACAAGAATATAAGAAAACGAGTAATTTTTTCTAAAATCTTTTACGCGTTTAATTCCATTCTTTAGAATTTACTGTGCCTGATTCACGTGTTAAAAATTAGAACAACACCTTTCGTCTTATTTTCGCTTTAGTATTAAAGTGAGGCAAATGTATTGATAAAAAGTGCTTCCAAGGTTCGATCATTTATTCTCGTAATGTGAAACTGTTTGGTGGAGTTCTTATATATTTGTATGGCACTATACACCGGAGCGTGCGGTAAAAATATTACCGCTCGGCGCTATACAACGGAGCGTGTGGTAAAATGCGTTGAAAAATAAACTTACATTATTATCACTGATGTATAATTTCATCATGTTGGCACGCGGGATAAAATGTTAGGAGTTATTTTTTTTTAATTTAGTTATAACAGAGAAATATACGAATTATTATTTTATAGGAGCACTGTTTAGTGACGGCACAGTACCTGTTGGTAAGCAGAGTACAATCTAAAAACTACGGTGACCCCCTAGATATTCGTAATCCATCGGTGTCCTGTAAACCTACACTGACTAATCACGAAGCGCGACAAAGAAAAAGAGAGTGAAGAGTTTATAACCATATGTACCGTGGCCGCGACACAGTCAGATACACATCCCTATTACCCCGCTTCATTCCTGAGTATACATCAACTGTATGCTAAAAGTAATATGCTTAAAGGACCATATCTTTGGATCATGGACCATCTCGTGCCCCATCTCTTATCTCGTCCACTGACGATGATAGTTTCTGTAGTATTTGAGGATGAAGTAAACCGCTAGAGCCGCTGTGATGGCAAGTACCACCATCGATACAATCCCAAGTCGTTCCACATGGCCTCCTATGTTATTTACCATCACGTCGTTACTTCCCGCTGCTGCATTGCGCTGATTTATAACTACTTCGTCTTTTTCTAGTGTCGAGGGACACATTTTCTGTTTTTAATTATTTAACGAATATTCTGAGACATATTTATACAGCACGAGCCCCTTGGCAGACGTTTTGGCAGGGTCGCCATGTAATGTTGGGGGTTTAGGTTTAAATAAATGTAGTCGACCGTATTCTATGATAGATGCTTATTCACAGATACACACAATACTTAGAGACTTAATATTATAAAGGAGCACGCTCACACATTATCTCTAAAGGAGAATATACATGCACTTCACCACTATAGCGATCCAATCGGATACAATCGTCGTATTCTACCACTTAAACAAAGTATATATTCCTTGCAAAAATATCTTTATAAATGTTTGGCTTACTCGGAGAACGCAAACAGTAAATCCTGATAACTCCGAAACGGTTTCCACCTTTCAAACTCACGCACACGTGGAACTTTCGAGAATTCGTCGTCAAGTTTCCTGTGCCCCGTATAAGATTGTTGATATCTCGACTGGAGTTTGTTTGTTTGTTTATTTGAGACAGGTGGTTACGGAACTTCCCGCGGATCCTTTCTTACTTTAAGCGAATTCTTTGAGTGTTTATTTACTTACAGGTTTGATCTTAGCTTACTTTTGTTGAAATTTCTGTTTGCCTTTATTCCAGTTCAAGAGTTTGTTATGTGAGTTGTATTTGTCATATTGCCCGTGCGTATAGATATAATATATATACGTAGACTTTGACAAAACCTCCGTGAACGTAAAACAATGCAGCAATAAATGAATGATGGTTCAGTGGTAGCGTGTACGACATCGCGTCGATCATCGTGAGTTCAAATCCCTACAGTGATTCTGAGCTTTCATTGAATGAAAATAACGTGTCAAAACCGTAGCGTGATGATATGGTATCATTAATGTTTTTCCTTATTATGCTTAGGTATCTTAGATCACATCGACACTTAACATCAGGTGAGGTTGTGGTCAAAATTATAAAGAATTAAAAAACTGCCCTTAATCTAGATAGATTAAGGGCAGGTTATAGATAGATATCTATATACCTAAATAAAATGATTGAGGTTTACCGTTGTGCAAAAAAATCACGATATCTTCATTTAATAAAAAGTTGTAAAAGTTTTAAGAAATTACGATATCTTCTGTCGTCCACGTGAGCGTAGCCGAATATCAGTTACAATGCGGATAGGCCGTCGCTACAACCTGTCCAGGATATCAAGGATATTCAATGAATATTTGCGTAACAGAGAAAACCCCATTTTTTATGTTTGTCTATCTGTCTCTTTGTTCCGGGTAATCTCACGGTAAACGGGTAACCGGTTGGACCAATTTTGACCAAACTTTCACTGGCAGATAGCTGATGTTATAAGGAATAACTTAATCTGCTTTTATTTTAGAAAAATAATTAGGATTTCACACAAAAAATAAAATAAAAATTTGTTGTCCATGCGAGCGAATCCGCGGGCACAGCTAGTTATTTATAATATTGAAATATTTTAGACAAGTTTACAACAGCCAAGAGGTGAGCTAAAATCTATTCAAGTGTTTAAACATATTCAAGTTATACATAGACATAATTAAAGTCTTCATTTCAAAACATGCACTCTCAAGTTGAACAAGCTCATAAGACTACTAGTTGCAATTCTAACTTAATGTTTACTCGTCCAATCACCGCCTCGAGCTATCACACGACTGCAGTAAATATTGCGGGTCCAACACCTCTGCTACTTAACTAGACGCCGGTAGCGGCACACAATTCACAAACAGCGGGTCATCTCGACAAAGCATCCATCATTCTAGCCACCGCTCTCCAAAAAATTTAATGTTTTAGCTCAAGAGATGAATAGTTTTGAACATGCTAATCTCTGGAACTACCAGTTAGAATAAAAAAACTATTTATTGACAATGGTTATGGACTATCTAACTTCACGCTATGACTGTAAGGAGCAATATTCATGATCGTCAAGCAATCTGGAAAGCTTCAAGCAAGTATGATAAGTGAGCACAAAGGCTATTCGGGTATATTAGCAGCGCGGAGCGGTGGAGAATTTGTGACTGAGTACTTTAAGCGCTCGCCCCCAAGCCCGGTAAAGCTGTAAAAGCCGTAAAGGCTCCAGGGCCCCTAAGGCTAACAGTATAGTCTGTTCGAAAAAAAAATGTGGAGAATAGGTTTAATAAATAACACGGGGGCACAACTAGTTTTTTATAGTAGTACTATTACTTTTACTAGTATTTAATAAAATATGCCTGTATATAGAAAGAGAGTTAGAAAAAAGTTTATTTATCTATCACAGAATTATAAATATAAAGAGATGCAAACATAAAATAAACATAATTTCATAACAATAAGTAAGTGTTGTCTGGGAATAAACAGGTCTCAGTCTCAACACATTTGCTACACTGAATCAGTGCAGCGCCGGTATTCTGACTAGGCATCCCTATACTGACATCACGGACACCAATAACAATAAACAAATAGTTAATAGAAAACACAATAATTATAGTACATACTAAGAGAGTACAAAAAACTGCAAGGGAATATAAATGAACAATGATGCCTCAGTGATAGCGTGTACGACTTCGTGTCGATAGACGTGAGTTCGAATCCCTGCAATGAGCCTGAGCTTTCGGTGAAGGAAAACATCGTGAGGAAACCATAGCATGGTGGTAGGGCTTTTTGTAATGTCTGCCTGGCTGGCAAAATCTGAGCCACTGTAACGCATGGCCGGATTCGTTAGTATTAAACAAAATTACTGGCCATTATATGTGTGTTTTGAGAAATGATAGGGATTTTTCCTGTAATGTCGACTAATTAACTTTAAGGACGCCAACACACTCACGGATTTTATCTTGCGCATAATCTCGCATGAGCCGTGGCGAGTCCAGGTGCATTAAGAGCGAAAGCCATCTCTTAGGGTTGTGGATGATCCGCTTAACTCTTGTCTGACCTCCTTTTAATTTGGCTCATAAAATACAAAACCCAACCGTGTGAGATCGAGTTGGTGTAGGTAACAGAAAATGAGGGAAAGATGACGGCCACGCTCTCGCACTCATATCACCTCATCTCGCCTGCAAAACTCTGCAGATACAGAGTGAGGCTTCAAAAGAGTTCAAGCAAAAAAGGGAGAAATAATTAAAAATGATATCATGATTATAAGAATACTCAGTCTTTTACAGCGAAACACGTGAAGCTGGGTGCACTGTAGCCAGTTACAATCACAGATTTTATTATAAAATCACATTCATAAATGTGGTCGCTACTCGCTCCTAGAATCAAGAAACTAAGAAACACATTTTAAATTTTTTCTCGATAACTTGGTATACTCTTATTTATATGCTTATACTTGTTTTAGGTAAGTAGTAGATAGATATAAGTTATTATAGGACTGGCATATGATTAGTGACAAAAGTCCCTTCAATAAAAAAAGGTGTGTGTGCGATTCACACACGATAGAAGTGAAACTTTATTTTAAAAGACGTTTTCTATTTTATTTAAACAGTGTGCAATATACATACATACACACCGACATTTACTCTCTCGCTCTGACTCAAACAATAACGCTTGGAAGTCGGATAAGAAGTTTCACTTCAAAAATATTAAAATAAATTTTAAAAATCTAAAATATTCTGGGTAGTTTGGTTAGAATTAACAAATGAGGCAATATCACAAGCTCGCAGTAAATATTACGAGCGAGGCCTGTCATCGAGCAGGTAACTAGAGTCCGGTAGCCACACGCGAGCCCCGGGCTTCTACCCAACATTACATTTATCATTCCACCCACTCTACGCGGAATTATTAACGCCATAAATTTTGAATTCCAAAGACCGTCGTATATTCTGAAGCGGTAGCTCCCGTCCTGATTTCGACTACGGAATCTTTAGGTACCTTTTTCTGCTAAAACTGGCAGGGTTCGCGGTGTTGCGTTTTGGATATAAAGATGCAGGAAAGAAATGATGGCTCAGTGGTAGCGTGTACGAACACCACATCGATCGACGTGGGTTCGTATCCCTACAATGAGCCTGAGCTTTCGGTGAAGGAAAACATAGTGAAGAAACCATAGCATGGTTGAAAATCTGTCGCCAAGCACCAATAGGTGTGTTCCGGCAACTACACTTAAGTCAGTCTTCCACTAAAGTTTACCGTGCTACTATCTTGGGCGACATCGTCACTTAAGAACAGGTGAGATTGTGGCCACAACTCTAAAACCTATAACGATAAAAAATATATATATATTTTGAAAAAAAAAAAAGTATTATTCATTTGGTATGACTTAAATATATGAACAGTAGTGGGCAGCAGCGATATGCATTCTAAGCTGGATTGAGGGCGAACGCTATATCCGTTCTGTGAAATTTTAACAGAGCTTTTATTTAATATCTTCTATACTTATTATATAACACAACGTCTCTCAGTCTGTCTGTCCTTTTATGTTCTTTTCACACGAACACTTATCCAATTTACATGGTTTTATATTTAATTCATAGCTATGTTATCTGACCCGTTTATAGGGTATATTTTGTAAGGTAAAGTAACATACAAAATAAGCAGTGACGATAATGGACGACTTACGCTGAGTAAACCATAACAGATATATCAAAATTAATGTTCTACATAATTGTAGATCTTAAAAAGACCTACAAAAAAGTCAGCAATAGCATATGTCTATCTTCTAAGGGTCACCCACAATAAGCATTTCTGTCTTCCGTCTTTAAAGCGGAGGCAGCACGATTCACGCGTGCGCTCTACCGACGACATTCTGTAATCAACGCGAGTGAAGCCGTGGGCATAGCTAGTTAGATTATAAAGACATTAAGAAGCGATTATATGTTAATATAGTAAAAATATCCAAAAGTCCGTAACAAAAACCTACAAGGAGAAAACGTGTTCAAAACACAAACTAGCCCTGTAGCGGAAACTATTAAAGTGAATAAATCCAATCCACCAAAAATACACAGAGGAAAATGCACCGTCATCCGTCAGTTTGGCAGCTGCAACTGGAGGCCGAAGCCGAGGGCGGCAGTTCCGGTAAAATATCTGCTCGCTACCGTCACGGTGGTGCTGTCACGTGCAGCGTACGTGCTACTGCCATTGTGTTACATACGGCTCTCAAGTTCTACTTGCTTCTCATCATCATTAAAAGAAGTAGGGCATAGATAAATTTATTTGGAGATTTCTCTCTACTTGGGGCAGCCCGACTGATGGAATTCCTCCACTCTACAAGAGACCTCAGGCAAATAACTTAGTGCTGTGTTCCTGCTGTGAGAAGGGTTTCCAGAGCTCTTTGAGGTAGAGGGTTGAAGGTCGGCAACGCGCTGGTGATACCTATGGTTATTACAAGCGTCCATAGGCTACGGTAACCGCTTACCATCAGGCGAGCCGTATGCTTGTTTTCCACCTTTGTAGTGTAAAAAAAACGATCAAGCTGTTGGTACCTTTTATGTGAAGTGATTATGGAACACTACGAAATGCTCAGATATTGCGTCTAATGACGGTTTTGAATTTTACCATAAGGTAAGTTCAGTGTAAAAAAACATAGTGGTGATATAATGAAAATTCTAGCACTCGTCTGGCTAAACTATGCAATTTATCAATACCTGTAATGTAATTTATCAACAACTACCTACTTAATAGTGTATCCAGGCAGTTACACTTCCAAACTAGTTTAAGCTTTAATAATCGACTATATGATATTTTAACATTTTAAGAGGATCAAATGCTGGACCAATAAATATGTAGAATCATTCCTCCAGTGACACCACTAACGCACTATTTTTTAAATAATAGCACGGTAAAGTATCGACTTTTTTGCTGACGATAAGCACAGCACAATCTAAAAACAATGGCAGCCACCAAAGTGATCGGCAGTCGATTAGTTCTCTTATTTAATTAATTCTTTCAATTACCAACGTTTCGTATCACAGTCCCTTATTTTAATTTTTCGTTCAGGTTAAACTTTTTTAAATAACCGCTAACAGAATTATCAAAAACAAACGATCACTTTCTTTCGCAATTAGAACTGAGAGCTTTCAATCTGTTACAGGTCCGAAGTAGTAAAATAAGATCAAAAATTTTGTCAGTCGAAGATAAATAGTACAAATTATATAATTATTGTTCTGATAATTAATGTTATTATTAAAAATTAAACTAATTTTAATGCGAATTAATTTGATGAACGATGCGGACGTATGTTCGAGATATCTAGGAGCGCGTTTCCAACATCAGTTCGGCGGACAGTTTGACAAGCGAGTTTTTCACTTGGGCGCGGTTTACATGCACTTTGCCGTTCAGTCCTGTGCTCCGAGACCATCCGCTGGCTATGACTGCCGAGCGTCTGACGTTCCATCATATTACCAGTAGTCTAAACTTTCAAGCGAACATTCGTAGAAACAGTTATCTAAGGAAATACTTTTGTACCATACCTATATCAGACGCCAGTAATGTTTTGTATAGTAAATAATAGTTAGTGTTACCTGGAAGCTTAATGCTCAATTTCAATAGTAATCAAAATTTGTTATTTTATATGCTAGCAGCGCGCCAAGTAGAAACACGGGTGATCTAAAATCGGCAGTAATTAATTGGGTTTAACGTTAGGCCACAATCTTACCCGATGGTTATATGTCTAACACCATGCTATGGCTTCATGCTTTCCTTTTTCACACTAGGATATCAGAAAATATATTAGTTCCAAATTTTTTATTAAATATTTAAGATATGAATGGGTTGTATTTATGCATGACATCATTTGTAGACGACCTCTTGTAAGTGATGATAAATTGCATGCCATTTAAAAATTACTCCAAAGCAGCCAATAAATTCTATGTATATATATAATTATATATACTACTAGAAGCGTTGTTTGAAACAAAAATTATGTCTTGTTTGATTTGTTGAAGTTCTTGACTAACTCACGGCGCTACTCGCACTAACATAATTTCTAGTAAAAACTAAGCGAGATAGACATATTAATATATCAGTGTGCTGTTACTTGCGCTAAATTATATATTGTAAGAAAATAAAAAATCAACTAGTTAGTTAAAACAGCGTTCAAATTATGTCATTAAGGATTATCTGGATTGGAATTAGTATTTTCATGGTTGTGCCTTTGACATTGATATAATAGAAAAATCTTTCTTTTCACGTTCATGTATAACGCAACAGCGATTCTAGTGTAAAATTGAAGCCATTGAAAGGAATAGTGCAATATATCACAAAAACAAACCCACAAGCCTTTCTCGAGTAAATTTATTAATTTCCTGCAAACTCTCACACTGGTTTTGGCTGGCGGCCATCTTTTTTATTTATACGTCTGTGTGCTGAAAACAGCCCGTTGACAGCTGTACTACCAGGGTGACCAACTTAAAAAAACAGATTTTTGTATTATCGGTGTTGAATATGGGAAGGCATGAAAGCTTATTTATTCCCTCTACTCCTATCCATAAAAGAACCATACGCGCTGGGTTTCGGAACCACCCCTTACGATGGCCTCCATTTCGACTCTATTAAAAAAGTTCTTAATGTTATCCCTTTGCCTTACCGTGAAGCGTGAAGCGTGAAGGAACAATCTTCCAAACAATGTATTCGAAACGTGAAGAGGCATTTAGGTAGGCCTGCATGACAGTGGCGATTGATGATGGATTGTCAAGCTCTCGCTGGTCGCCAATGTTTTTGGGTTATACCGTGCTTCCTATTAATCAATTTGTCGTCACTTACGGTAATTTAGTGTCACTTTGCCATGCTACTACATAAAAAACAAGAAACAATGAAAGTTTTAATAGTAGAGTTAATAAATAATGTCACATTTTTACCGCATGACCATAAACGAAATGCAAGTCTAAAATAATTTCACATATTCGAATCATTCTCATTTGCACGCGGTCTAGCTCTATAAGTAACCGATATCGCAACGGCAGAGTACCCGATTTATCCGCGACAATCTAAAAACCTAACATATTGTCTCGTTTCAATGCATAGCGTTTTGGATAGATTACCTAGTAGCTTTCACCGTGGTAGCATAACTGTCACTGGATACTCATTACTCATCGGTCACCGTTGTTCTTGAACTTTACTTACCATCAGGTAAACTATAAACAATCTGAAGATCTAGGAAACAAGGAAAGAATTAGTGGTTGCGTGTACATAACATCGAGTATGACTATCTTCACAGCACAATAAAACAAAAGAATTAGCGAGTAACTTCATAATGAAGTTGGTAGCAATATGCGCGCGCATCATAAAAATTAACTCTCATCATTTTTTTCATAACGTACCTAAAGAATAATAACTTTATGAAACTTAACATAAACATTATTTTTAAATTCAGAGCGCTTAATCTTCTAGATTCTAGATATTTACTTATTGCTCGAACCAATACCGGACTCATGCAATACAACGAGCCAATCCCCAAATGTGTCCTAAACTAATGGTAACTCGTTCTTTACAATGGTTGGTCGGATGACAGCCGTGTTATTTTATGTGACCGCCGATGGATTATCGATATCTCCGTGGTCGCTGGTCGTGGTCTTATACTGTGCTTACTATAAGGCACACTGCTGACAATATGCCGAGCTACTACGGAAAAATGCGTTTTTCTTATCCTTAGAAATGGGACATTCCGGCGTTTTCTTCACGGCTGGTAAATCTGTGTGAAGTTTGTTGTTTTGGCAACGCGTTCACTCCTCGCTTACAAATAACGAGATACCCTTGACTTGAATCGGAAGTTGGTACATTTCAACTATTCAATACACTAAAGCTCTTACGGAATTCCTTGAATTGTACGTAAATGGGTTCTTACGTATCTTAAGATTGAAGATAAAATAGCAGTTAAATGGTTTATTCCTAGGTTTATATATATATATATATATATATATATATATATATGTTTATAGGATACATTCTTTTTCTTATTTAAAATAAAAATTTCAGTAATTCGAAAAAACAAAAATTAAAAAAATTACATACTCCAGTTCTGATGCAGTTCGGAACATTCATTCGGAAGACCAAACTAAACTGTTTGTATCTATCCTTCTCAGACATAAATCATAGAGATCTGAAGATCTCTGTTTATTTTTGTTTTGTTATTCTTTTAACTAAATTGTCATAAATATTGCAATTTGTTTTCTATCTTGAAAAGACATATAGTCAAAACATTACTAATTAATAAAACCTAACAACCTATTATAGTCTCGATCATAAATTTAAATGACTCTACCGGTTATCGGCTCAAATCTCTGTACCTACTACAGAATAAAAGATTTTTCATACCTATTAAACCTTATCCCAAATACATTTATAACAAAACCAACAAATATATAACAATTAATAGCAACCAACGGGAAATAAATGGACGTCCTCCACATTGATTAGCGATAATCAATCGTAGAAAGGAAGCGATGGGGAGAGGCTGTAGTAAAAAAAAATGATGGAAAACTAGAGCCGAGATGAGGAAGTGATCAGTCTTCCTAAAGTGTAGCGTCGACCAGATTGCCGAATTTGGCCAAACCGAATCGTATTAATTATTCTAAATATAATAATGTAGCTAAATGTGAGCTTAGAGGCTTAGACGGTGGACTGTAAAAGCAGGTTGAAGTAAATTAGAGGTGTATCCAAATTTTATCCGTTTTTGGAGCAATGTAAGGAAGCTTATAAGTGAGCGTTCTAGGTCCTTTTCTCAGAATAAGGAAGATTCCATCTTCCAGGGTTGCCAACCAGCAACATAACACTTGAACCAAATCTTTAAATATTCTGTCGGAACGAACTCTGAGATTGTTTTTGGTTTAAAACTTTTCAGGCACGCCTTAAGAGTAACTCATTCACTCATTTTATTTAGCCGTGCCCGTGGGTCCGATCGCGTGGACGTGTAACTTTTTATTCAATGAAGTAATCGCGATACATTTCTTTTTTGATAAGAACCAATAATGTAAGAAGTGAAACAAATAAAGAAATATCAAAATCTATCTAGCAGTTTTTGCGTGATGCACGCACAACGGTAAACCTCAATCATTTTATTATACAGATAAAATATTTTTAATAGAAAAAAAAAAACAATAATAATAAATGTTGTGTAACCTTTACGTGCGTTTAAAGTAAAACTCCTCTGACCGTGTTTTATTAGAAAAAACCAAACCTAGCCCGCTGTAGTAACCACATGCACTTCCTATCCAACTGTCACGGCAACAGTCGATAGGTTTTAAACTACACAGCTCCATTTAATAATATTTATAGTTAAAAAATTCGTTTCGAGCGGACTTGGTGTCTCTAGTTGACGAACAGCTTTACATTGATATATTTCGTTCTTAAAATAATAGCGATAAAATAAAAATGTACGGTTGTACAAAGTTGAGCCTAATACCACAAGAATTTTCTTCTTTAACTTACGGGAGGTTAGAAAATACAAACTAGACCTGATGACGAAAATGAAAGCAACCCATCAAACCCAGCCAAAAGTCAAGAGCACTGTTTTAAAGAGTGGCAGTCTTTAACATAGCCTTTCCGAGCTCGAAGTTTTTTATATTAATTTTCTTGAAAGTCAATGACCTCATCTTAAAAAGTTGTTGACATACGAGTCTACAGAGCACCTGAAAAAAGAACCGTATGAGGGGTTTCCTGACAAAAAAAAACAAATAAGTTTGATGTCCAATTAGAAAAATAAATAAAATAATAATAAATACTTGTGAATGTCCTAATCTGAGCAAAAGGCTCACATCAGAGGAAAACATTGGCTTGATCACTACGCCAGCCCACCTCTTATTGGCGGTTTCAAATAGAGAACATTTCTCAAGCGATCAAGTTCCCTCACGATGTTTTCATTCACCACCAGCCGATATTGTTTGTAATTAAATACAAATTACCAATTATATTAAGAATCAAATTACAAAAACAGCTACAATAAATTGAATAGAAAAATTCAGTTATAGAATCACCAATGACAAAAGAATTTCAAACAATGAATACGAATTATAAACTCTTATCTGCCACACTCATAAAACAGAAAGCGCCGGAAGACCGAGCCAAGATTAATCGTGACGTCAGCAGCGGAAGTGACGTCGCGGGGTACGGGGCGCCGGAAGTGGCGCGAGGACGCAGACCGGACGTCCGGCCGACGCGGTGCGCTGTTTGCCGTCTAACTTAGAGGTAACATTTGAAATATGTAATGCGTATATGAATGCAGTATTTACACTATTTATACGACGTAGATTCCGAAGGTAAGTACAAACATCGATTACAATTTACAGTGAATACTGTCTACTGAAGGGTGTTGTCGATAACACGCACATCTCGTACGTACAAGGCGTACCTATCAACTCATATACGTGGCCCAGATGGCCAGCGTGACGTCACTCAGGAACTGTGTTTATTGTAGTAGTTAGTAGATAGGGATCTGTACCCAATGATCCGCGTCCATCACGCACGTGGCGATGAAACCGTTAACGTCCCGTCAGCTGGGAGTCCTCACACCTTGGAAACTAAATAGTCGCGCTTACAGTGACATGTTTCAGACAAGTTTTCTCCCGCGAATGGCCTGGATGTGGAATGAGCCCTGCTTAGGTTTACCTAGGGGATTCCAATATGGAGTTTTATAAAAGGTCAGTTAACAGGTTTTTAAAACTTCAGCAACGCGCATGTGATGCTTCGGATGTTGTAAGCGCCCATAGGCTGCGATAACTGCTTGCAGGCAAAACGAATGATTGTATGCCACCAACGTGTTATTAATAAAATCCGAAATGTAGTGTAACCTCCCATTAATTTACCATTTCATGAGATTCGAATCGAATGTAAAGAAAATACTATATTAATGGAGTATTGAATGAAAAGCGAACGGTAACTCGTACGGCACTAAACACGGTAATGATCCGGTATTCAGCGAGCGCACACATCGACGCGACGCGGCGAGACTTCGGCTTCGGTTACTGCCAACAAATCTCATAAAAGCACCGCATACTCGCAACTCTCTACTTTAAAATTACTAACTGTCGGCCAAGTTTTAGAAAACTCATCCTTGCGATAGAAATGTTTGATGTAACCTTCTCTAGAACTGTCCAGAACGCACCTAAGACTGCAGGGGCATAATTTGACACAGCTGCGTGTTTAATTGCCTATGTTTGTGTCCATTCATTAATCATACAAATTGTGACAATATAAACGTTATTACTACTCTAGAACTTTGTAATGTAGATATTGTTTCATACAATAAAATCATAAATGTGAAAAAGCGGCCAAGTTCGATAGAAACAACGTTCGGAGTAGTCGTTGCCACCTATAAAAGAGCTGAGATCCAGCGGGTACAAAGTTCCATAGCAGTTCTTTTAATTATAGCTGTAAGAATTTTCATTCTTTATTTCATTTACAAAACAATTTGTTACTTTCTTTGATATGGGATTTTTATTGTCGATGAACTCTAAAACGTGTATTTGTCACACTTGACATTGGCGAAATTGTCAACATAGGCAGAAGACATAATAAAAAAGTGCGATAAGATATGAATTATTTTTATAACTAATTATAATTATCGAAGCCAAATACGTTTCATAAATATAAAGTGAAGCTAATATGAACCTTATTGTTATTTTTCGTCGTGGCATAAGTGTTTGTATGTGGTAGTCCTAAAATGATTATAAGTATATACGGAAATAAATTTTAGTATGTTGTTTCTGTTAATTGCAACAGAAATTGCGTTTATTATTCTCTGAAAGAATACAACCTAAATGAAAGGAAATACGTCTTATATAATTACTTACGATTATATAATTCTGGCTGTGCTCCACGGTTTGGCCGTGTTTAATTTATTCGTTTAACACTCAACCGACTCGCGCCTCTTGCCTACAGCTTTCCAAATTGCTTGTCGTCCATGGTTACTTCTCGGCTTTTTAGGGTTGTAGCGTGAAATGATATAACTTATTCAATAAACAAACTAGAAAATACACAAATATTTTTTTTTATTTAACTGATAACCTTAAAGATTAGCGCGATAAACCAAAAAAAAAACTTTAGCTTTTTAATATTAGTATCGATTTATATATTACCAACATGTGACCGCGACTTCATTTACTTAGGCATTACAATAAACAAAGTTAATAAAACATAGCTTACAGCATTTAAGGATAATATAACTTCCTATTAATGACAGAATTTTTATAATCGGATCAGCAATTCCAGAGATTCCCTCATAGAACATATAAACGGTACCTCTTTATAAGTTTAGATTTAGTCATTAAAATGAGACACATCCAGAAATATATTGTATCCATGAAAGAACATTTGCAGTATTTGTATATGGCAGAATAGAGAACGTCTAAAGCTTGCAAGTGTTTCACAATATGAGAAAACTACCGTTTGTAAAAACGGAACTACTAGCGATAATAACATTGTGGAATTTTTATACAAAAATGAAACAATGTTTTCACTAGACTAGTAGTCTGATATAAAAACTCTACAATAAATTCGATCGGCCTGGCTTTTTATATTAACAAGACATAGTGATTTTTAAAACAACAGCGACTTTTTTTTTCGAACTGACTATACTGTTAGCCTTAGGTGCCCTAGAGCCTTCACGGCTTGTACAGCTTTACCGGGCTGATACAACGGCGACCACAGAATGATCGACAATACATCGCCGGTCGACGCTGACATGTAAGCTTGCAAGCCTCTAAATAGATGGCTATACACTGACTGATCCCGAAACGCCTCACACTTAAGCATCCTCTTATGCCGGGTGCTACACCTAGGGTTGCCAACTTTACTTTATAATATAATATCCTACTATATTAAGCGTTCGATTACTATATTACTAAAAAAATATATAGTAAGCGAA
Source organism: Saturnia pavonia (assembly GCA_947532125.1). Taxonomy (NCBI): domain Eukaryota; kingdom Metazoa; phylum Arthropoda; class Insecta; order Lepidoptera; family Saturniidae; genus Saturnia; species Saturnia pavonia. The sequence continues at coordinate 2,113,779 of OX383901.1, forward strand.
ACTACTATATTTTTATTGGATAAAAAATAGTATCATTATTTAATCCAAAATATTTAAACGTAGAACGGAACGATGGCCGCACCCTTTATCTCTTTCAGAACGATCCTTGGTATGTGTCATTGTCAATTTGATTATTAATTATTATCATCATCAAGAAGTCAATAAATTAAATATTCTTTTAAATCTACTATATATTTTTTGTGTTTTTTGCCATCTAATATATTTTTTCAGATAATAGCCTAATCCTAGCTACATCTGGATATGGATATGTATGCTAATCGTTATCCAGTTAGATACAATTGTCATATCCTACATTCTATGATTACTTCGTAATAGATTAAGGTTAAAAGATCGAAAATTAATAACGTGAGGCATTTATGAGAGGGAGGGAGTCGAGCCGAATCTCGTCTAATCTCACGTGGGGGAGAGGCGGTTCTCGTCAAATATAACGTAAAAAATCGCAAGAAACAGTGTAAAATTAAGAGAAAACTAGGTTAAATTAAGGACAACACTTTTCTTCACTAAAATATGGCTAAATCCTATACAATCATATTTATTGCGGTAGTATGCGAAAGCCACAAAGTAGCACAGTGGATGCTTTCATAAGCATGCCCTCAGACCTCTAATGCCCAAGTGTACGTGGTGAACGAATCTACTTTTCATCCATCACAAGAGCTGCAGAATACCTGCGTGCGGTCCACAGTGCATCAAGTGGATTACATACATGTCATATAATCAAAGTTTGTAATGTGACGTATTATGGTAAACGAACGAAATAGAATTCGCAATGATTGTTTCACAGTGAATTTATTTAAACTGTATTATCGAAATAATCCCTTTTATTTCATTTTGACTTCACGTTAAAATTAATCCATGGAGTGTTTAGAGTTAGCGTGAAGTATTATTTTATTTATTTAAACTTTGTTTTACACCGTTAATTACAGATCCAATCGAAGATTAAAATTATATGATAAGTACAAAGGGCCGCCTTATTGCTGAAAGCAATCTCTTTCAGGCAACCTTTGGATGGATATGTTTCAGAGAGAAAATCATGTGTAGTATGGGTGTAATGAGAACAACATAATAAAAACAATTAAATAAAGCATAAAACATAACGCAAAACATAAAATATAAATAATACATTATTAATATTTATAAATATAATACAAACAAAATGTAATACAATTACATATACATAATAATAAAGTAACAAATAATAAACAATGACAGATTTTTTAAATATGCTTAGAGATTGTGCGCGTCTTACCGAAACAGGTAGTACATTCCATAGCCTTGCAACCTGAACTGCGAAATACTCGGCAAGAAAATTTGTAGTATGTGGGTACGCAGGCAATGTGTATACGTATCGTAAAGGAATCTGAAACGCTTTTTTTATTATAACAAAGAGTTATAGAAACCATATTTTTTTACATTCATTTTAGCACTCATCTCGTTGAATAAATCATTTTTTTTTAAGAAATTTAGCACATTCCTAAAAAAAGATTTACAACTCTCTCGGTATACAAAAAAGCGGTTTGCCCTAAGCTAGAAAATAAATTAACCTAGTGGAAAAAGATAACATTAAGTAAACAAATTCAGAATAATAATGTTTTCTCAATTTCAACGTTTCGCTTATTCAAATAACAAAACTTCCAATATAGTACTAAAAAACAAGAAGTTGTCGGATAAATTGAAAAACATCGAGTAGAAAACGAAATTCCTTCGGCAGCTCTTCATTACCATTTATATGGAGGAACTTGGCCCAGCCTCGATAACTTATGAGAAAACTTCTTTAAAGGATTATAAAAATACAAATATTAAATATTTACTTCAAACGCTTACATCATCGAGCTTTTAAGTCAATTACAGAGGTAATTTGATGTACTAACAGCAGAAATGAATAAAAAAGTAACAAAATTGATTATTATTAAATACATGAAACAAATGTCGATACAGCAACCACTGTTTCATAGTTGATGATTAATCTTTATTTAATTTAATTATTAACACTTAATGTTGTTTATAAATAAAATCATCGTTAGGAAACCTGAACGCTTGAGAAAGAATTCCTGTCTACCAGTAACTACAGATGAATTATATTATCTGCGTTTGGAATCCAGCATGTGTAGAGTCAATCCATCAAGAATTTGTAGTGGTGCAGAAGCAACAACCGAAATATTCTTGCAATTTTTAGAAAATTTACCTACTATTATTAATATAAAATTATATGATTATGCGCTCAATAGTTGTTACAAGAAATCGAAAAGATTTTAAGGTGGTTATGAAATAAAATAAAAAATTGCTTGTACGCATGTAATAAGTTATAATTCTTTGCTATACAAAAAAATATAATAATAATTTCATCAATATTATCCCGCGTGTCAGTCAACACAATGCAAGTTGGTTATCGGGATAGTAATGTGAATTAATTTTGCTAACTTATTTATTATTTTTTTACATTTATTCAAATTATGAATATGAATGAATTCACATTATTATAATTGATAGCTTGCAATATTCCAATTTTGCATTTTTACCCTCTACTAAAAGCGCCAAACGCGCTTAAACATATATTAAATTACAGAGAATTAGATGAACGTGGCAAACTTCACAATCAATTGATAATGTGTCTTGATAATATTGTATCTTCACATACAACACAATATAGTGGTGCCGTTGAACACTACACGAGCGATAAATCAAGACAGGCTAAAGGCGCGTTATCTCGCAATTCCGAGCTTTCCTGGTTATTAAAACCGCTCGGCGCTTAGAGGCGTCGCGGACTAGCTCTGTCGGAACCACATGACTTATGGTTTACCACGCGTACTGGATTCTAACGCGTATTATCAAGTTTTAAATCTTTATAGTATGAATATAATTTAAGTCCACATTTTATACGATTAATAAAACAACCGAAACTTTAAATTTTTCTTAATTATTTAAAACTCGGAACGACGTCACTAGTTAGATATTTTTGTATTTTGACTCGCGTTTAGTTTTTTCGGTTCTCGTCGGACAGCCAGTCTGCCTTTGGACCTTAATACCCCGCGCCGCGACACACGGCTTGCCAAAACTATTAGCCGAGTGATGAGGGCTAAAATATCTCGCGATGAGATATTTCGATAGCGCCGAAAATCATCCCAACCCGTTAGTGGTAACCGCCGTAACATACACGCCAGTCCCAAACGCCCCTAAGGTAAAACGTGGGCCGCGTAACATACTCACCGACCCCGACGATAAATTCGGGGAAGCTAACGCTCATATTCGTCCGTATCTACAAACCAAGCGTGCTCGCACCCACGCCCGCGGATCCACCGCTCCTTCCGTAGGGGTGGGCGGTGAACTTCGCTCCCGCGCACCCGCCAAGGCCTCCCTCTCCTGCGGCAACTCAAGCCTAGGTCCAGACCCATCGGCATGGAGCCCTTGATCCAAGCAGCCGCTCGCGCGATATAGTGACACTGCATGCACTAGCTACCAACATAGAATCATTACACTGCATCCTTACACACAAATGCACACCACTCGGGTACATAGGTTCTGTAAGGGACCTTTTTTATTTTTTTAGCTAGTTAGTTTAGACAAAAATTGCCAAATCACTAAATACATATAAACATGTTCCTTCCTTCCACCCAAAAGGCAGGACTTTATCTGTTGTAAACTGGTTGTACTAATACAAACCCCTTCGCTAGAGTGCGCACAACAATTATTCGCCGAAGTTATATCGCGTTCTGGTTAATGGTTTAGGAACGCATAGGATAGACAAACAAAGCAACATACATTTATGTATATTGATAAATAGAAAAGAATTGTGTATAGTCCTCTTTAGTTAATAACATTTTAATAGTATCGAAAAACATCGAAAACAAAAACGTGCGTTGTTCTGGAAAACCTTTTCGCGTAGATGAGCGTGTAAGATACAATGGCGTGTTACACGCAAGAGCTCCAAAACACAGACGTTCGTATTTCTGACGTAAAATTGATAATAAAGCGCTCGGTCCAATGTGTTTCATAGATTATTCTACTATGTTCTATTTCACCGATTATTGTCACCATACTACGAACTCGGCTGATTAAGAATACATTTAAAAAAAATGTGTGTCAGCTCCGACGCGCGACTGTAGTTTACTCTGAACTATTCTTTTGGAATAAATATAAATTAATAATAATAAAAATGGTAAAAATAATAGTGAAAATAACAATAATAAAATAACCAGACATCACCATCACGTGTTGTTCCCCATCTAACTAACGTACCGCAGACTATTTAATATGAAAATCGATTTTTAAGGAAACTCCAATAATATTGTGTTATTTATACGTATGATAAAATTGAAATGTCTGATTGTAATGTCAAAAGAACAGGTTTTTAATAAATGCGTATGAAAGTACATTCTGTTAAAAGTGTCGGGAATGGATGGTTATGGTTCCAAAATCATTTTTCTTTTGTTGTTAAGTTGGTACAACTGTTTTTCATTACGGCGCGGAGTTTGTGTTGCATCTGTCATTTAGATTAAACACAGTGCTGTTTTTAGTTAAATCATATCTAGTGTGTATTGCGAATTTCATAATGGACAAAAACATCGAACAAAGAGTTTGACTTAAATTTTGCATCGGCAATGGAATTTCGCATTCGGAGACACTGAAAATGTTACAGAAAGCTTACGGTGAATAGACTTTATCAAAAATACATGCTTATGAGCGGTACAAAGCGTTCAAAAGCGGTTGAATGCTGGGAGATTTGCCTCGCCCTGGTAGGCCATCAACGTCTTCAACTGAAGTTAACATCGCAAAATTAGTGAAGGAAATAGTGACTGAAAATCCTCATTCAAGTTTGAGAGAGATAGCCGCTAAAATTTCTGTGTCTCATTGGTCGATCCGTATCATTTTAAATAATCACTTGGGTATAAAGCATGTTGGCGCTCGGCTAGTCCCAAAAGTCCTGAATTTTCTCCAAAAACTCAATCGAATAAGAGTAGCTGAGGTCATGCTAGAACGAGTCAATTCCGACCCAACATTCATGAAACGCATTGTTACTGGTAACGAAACGTGGGTTTACGAGTTTGAGATGCAAACTAGTCAACAAGCTTCGAAGTGGCGTCTTTCAACTCAACCGAAACCGAAAAAAACCACGCCAAAGTCGATCAAAACTCAAAGCCATGTTGACTATTTTCTTTGACTATCGCGGTGTTGTGCACTCGGAACTCTTACCGGAAAGTCAAACGACCGCAACCGCGACCGAACGAGAGCAAATTCGACCAAAAAGGCCACCGAAAGAGAAGCGATAGCAATTTGACGTTGATAAGTGCCTTCTTAGGGTCTTTTTTTTTATTTGATTGTTATCATTGCATATAACTTAAAAATACTTAAACTAACCCCGGTTAGTTTTCCCACCTTATTGTTTTCGTTTCAAGGATGCGATTAGCATATTAAGGATGCAAACATTTCTTCGCCTGAATATAGTATTTTTCAAAATATGGTATAAAAATATAGTTGGGTACAATGAAAACAAAAAGTAAAGTACTTAATTTATGAAAAGAGGAAAAAAGTTATATGTATATTGGTAATTTATTTTTACAAAAACTATTATTGTGCAGGTTTTGCAAATTCATTTTTTTTTGTATTCATATTCATTAATATATACACATTAATATATAAATTATAATATATTTTACAAATTGAAGTCACCGTCCCTGATGGTAAGCGGCCGCCGTCGTCATAATTTTTAATATATAATATATATAAAAAAATATAAATATAAAAAATATTTTTTTTACGCTTTAATGACCCGGATGTCGTAAGGAGGAAACACACTAGCCGGGAGATGGTTCCACAGTTTCACGGTATGGCAAAGATAAGACATAGAGATTAATAACCATTTAGTTCGTGTAATTTTTTCTTTGTAACATTTTAGTTCGTACAGTAATGTACTATTTATTATTACTATACATTTTTAAATACTATATATAAACCTAGTTTAGTAACAATTATAGGCACAAAGGTTATTCTACTTAGTCTTTATCATAATTATAATTAAAAAAAATCACATAACAACAATCAATAACAAGGTTAAATGACAATTCCATTCTTTTCACTGACCGCGGTAGGAAGTAGTAAAACCTCCACAAATAACGCTATAAACATAATTTAGACTTAAACTCGACAAGCAATACAATAAATCGCGACGCACAACAATTTAAAACCCAGCTTCAACTAGGAAACATCAAAACAACAATACAGTGATGTAGAAATAACGAGCGAAGTTTCCAGAGTTTCACAAGTGAATGCGGCCCCCTCGTGCGCCTGCGGGGTGTAGTTTGCGGCATAAATCGACACAAATTGACAAGCCGCGATACAAACGAGAATGTAATACGGACCGGTGCCAAGTCTTCAGGTTGCATAGTTGAATTTATTCCCATTCATAATTATCGTAGGAGAATGTTTATCGTTTTTGCATAATTATAATAAATTGTACTCATCTATAATAATAATATATTCCAAATAAATTTATGTATTATTTACCCTTAAATTACCGATTAAGCATCATTAGAAACATTGTACGTATATAATAGTTTAATTTCTTTGCTGAACACAGAGAAAATTGGAAAATAGGTTTCGTTTGTTTTTTCCCGAAGCTTTAATTACCTTGACCTGTACCTATATTGTATCCATGTATTTATACATGTAATTGACAAGATTGATTTCACTTGATAAGAAAAATAACTATAAGAAAAAAAAAACATAATACAACACTAACTTTACGAATATGTTACGATTTTTAACATTAAAGATAACTTATATTGTAAAGCGTTTTATACATTCTTGTATTTTTTTCTAATAGTAATGGATCACATCTCTGTTGAACAAAATCTTCATTTTACAGATTATTTTCACTGTTCAGTTAATATTATTGCTATAAAAGCTTATTTTTTTACATTATTATTAGTTATTGGTGAATTTATACATACCTGTTCAACATTCAAGCTTGTTCGATAAAACATAAATATTTAATTACACTGCCATCTATCGGAATGTTTAAGAACGATTACATTACTAAAATTTCAAAACACTATGCGATTGCAGAGTAGTGTTTTTTTAATCACAGTTAGACAAAACATCTGGTAGATGGCAGAATATTACAAATTGACAATATTTAATAAAAACATTAAAGACCGCTTAGACCGCTGTTCTTTTTATATTACTTTTGAACATAACTCAAGTATTAAGTTATACGCTCCAAACTTACTATAATTGGGTATTTGACTGTATTGAAAATATGAACCTTGTCGGTGTCATTCTAAATGATTATATATTGTTTAAATGATTTCTTATTAAAAACTCAAAAATATTGCAATATTATTCAATAATTAAGGAAACCAGTAGATTAAGTGTCAAAAATTGGTAGACTATAAAATGAAATTTCGGTATATGTACCGAATGGTACATGTATATGTACCGATGGTTAGGGTAGATACCCTAACACTAGTTAAATTTGTAGTTAGGTTTGTAAGTAAAAATAAGAGGGAAATTTAAAATTGCAAAACGCAACCTTATGGGTACAATTTATTAGTCTAATTAGTAAAATATTGTATTCTTAGAATGCAGGTTGGATATCATCGATCGAGTATGTTCAGCCAGATCACTCTATGATAAGTGACTACCAAATAATTAGACTAAATACAACTTTAATATAAGACAATATTTTCATTTTTTGAAGTGAAACTTCTTATGCGACTTCCAAGCGTTAAATGTTAAGCGTTAAACTTTAAACGTTTAACGCACATTATCGGTCTCTCCTATTTGTGTGAGCCAGAGCGAGAGTGGAAATGTCGGTGTGTATGTATATTGCACACTGTTTAATACTTGCTTGTATTTCAGCATTTAACGTGTGTTAGTATATGTGAATAAAATATCTCTTAAAATGAAGTTTCACTTCTATCGTGTGTGAATCGCACACACACCTTTTTTATAGTAGCACGACAAAGCGACGTTACTGTTTCTGATGGTATGTACAGTACAATTAAAAAACAACGGCGACCATTGAGATCTATGGTGACCTATCGAAGGTCGTCGCTATCATGCTGGCCTGTACGCCTCTTAGCAGCTGGATATACATTAACTGATCCTGAAATGTGACATACCAAAAGACAGACACTGCGACGAGAATATCAGCATGTGTATAGTGGTCGCGATCCAGTCGGGTACAGATACCCTACTAACTCGGTTGATTATTGGATGTACAAGGACTTATCCCGGAACTCGACACGCATAAGTATGCCAATATAGCGGGGGTTACACCTGGTATTTGGTAGTCGCGCTACAAGGGCTAGTGCCTCCTCTGCAATAACAATCAATCCATACAAAAATATCTAACACATTCGCCTAATATATGCAATCCTACTATAATTACCTGATAATCTCAGAGCTCCTTTCATTAAGCATAAATTTAATGTCGGATTTAAAGCAAGATAAATATTGTATGTATGGAAATACATATACTAAATCCTTATAAAACATGACGAATCAAATTAAATCAGGCGTAGTGGATAATAATTTGGATCCCGCATTACTTTAAACGTCACATCCCATAATTTCTGTAATTGTGTAATTCTTACTTATTAATCCATATCGACCACATTGTCTGTCGCCTATCATTATGAGAATATCCTTTGTTTCTGTCCACGGAAGTGTAGCTACGAGTATAATATAGACTTTTACGAATAGCAAGACTATTTTTAAAGTTATACGAGTAGGTACTTCTTTTGGCGCGTTTAATAGAGGGTAAGATTAAGAGCTGCATTATTTTATATATTATTGTTATATTTATTTTTAATGTAAATTTATGCACTGTTAATTTATACAACGTTAAATTATTTTAGCTATGGTTATTTAGCTTAGTTGTTGGCCCGCGCGATAATATTTTTGAGGTTATTTCTATTTTGTTATGTCAAAGAAATATTACTTCTTAAGGGCGTAGATACGTACTCATACACATTTTTGTATATATTGTAAGACAAGCATTTGAAAAATAGTAAATACACAGCGGTAAAATAGTACTATTTCTGCCATACATGTCTCAAACAGCAACTTAGTTTAAAGTTTTCTCTTTGATGCGCGCAATTAATTATCAGTAGTATTATCTTTATCAGTACTTACCCGTTTTTAAAATTTTTATGCTTTATTCGTTTCTGGTTATGTTTTATGAAATGATTTACTAAGTATGCGTAGTAAATATTGATTAATAGATAAATATTCACGCTATATGTGAAAAAATTGGTAATGTGATAGCCAAATATACCTTTTAATTATTATACTCACGCCTTTCCTTTATTTTACCATACAGGAAATTTTGATACTTGATACCATCTAACACAGTGAAGTGAATTATGAAAATGTATCGTTAAACCAATTGAGGGTCCACTAGTCAAGACCACTCCAGCACTTGTAAACGTCCGGTCCAAGATAATAAAATTGCTCAACGTAGGTACTCCGGTCTCCGGGATATTAAATCAACAAATCACAATCAATGCATTGTCTCCACTGTACCTAACTAAGATATTAATGCATACGATATTAAGTTTATTAATGCAGTTTCTTTACTTATTGGTATTTGATAACTTAAATAACAAATTAAACCCATATGATATCAAGTATTGTCGTGTGGACAATTAATAGATATAATTTCTTTAATAAATATTAAAAGGTTATGAAATGAAATTTAACATTTACCTAACATTACACTAAAATATATACAGAGTACCTTTATTTTTATAACCTATTAATTAATCTTGACCTTCACTAGTAGAAATAGTCCACGTTATGCATCTATCCGAACCAGAGGCATTAGTTATCCATTCCGTTTCATTTCTATAACTGCACCGCCAAGCCAGCATGAATGAAAGCGTCCGCCAGGTCTTCCATTAGTTTACTAAACATTCTTGACTCTTGACAATTTTGGGTGAATAGTTTCAAATCCTTCGAATACCGATTACAATGCGAGGGATCTCTTGTAGTAACAAACTAACTTTTAGTATAGTCTCCAAATAGGTAAGTGAGACTCCAAATAATAACATAGAATCAGAAATATAAATAGACATAAAAATCTTGTATAAAAGACTGCAGGTGTTTAGCCATAGACGTCTGATCGGTAAGTCCTAGTCAATAATGTCTCATTTGAGTTATTTTCTAGTGTCGTTCTTATTTTGAATTCAAAAGGTTCTTCCAGCCGTTGAATACAATCTTTGTAATATATATATTGCAATGCAAAAGAAGTTCGTCTAACAATATCTTAATATAATAAATGACCTAAAGATAAGATGCGACCGAAAACACAATAAATGAAGTAATGAAGAAACAACTAAGGTGAAATAAATACATATATATAATTAAAAGATAAAAATGATTGATAATCAATCATTACAGTATCTTAGTGCAGTTTCTATACTTCTTGTTACTTGACAGTTAAAAACTATATTGTTATAGTTTTATAAACAAACTCTAGCAGAACTCAGAATCTAAAATTATTTTTCAAATACGTTCAAATATTTACTGCCAATTTTAGTTCCACCGCGTTTCCACTAGGTGCGCCCCTAGTAGATGAAATAAAAGAAAATATTTATCGTGTTCGATGATTATCAAAATTAACATCTGGTAATTTTCTCTGTTTAAGAACCTAGAACACAGTTATGTGAGAGGATTAAAACAAAGTCACTGGTTGTATGTATCCCGATGCATTATTCAATTAGACTGATAACACTTAGCATGATGGCCTCTAATAAAATTGTAATGTCTTGTTTCCGAGACGCGTGGGCTCTTTCTTGCCGTTCCGAACCGCGTCGAGCTATGTGACCGGTGCACTACCGGTGTGTGACCGCAATGACCCGGGTTTCAACACTCTTTACGTTTGTTCAACACCTTGTTCTGAAAATTAAATAACACTTGTCTATAATAATTGTTTTAATTTAATTTAAAATGTTGTGGATAACAGGGAATATGCAAGAATTATTTTTATATTTCTAATCAATTACTTACGTTGGTACATAGCCGTAAAAAATAAAACACTGATAAAAATATTAAAATGTACCATCAAAATAAATATTTTAAAACTACAATGAGATTAGGGCGATTTAAACGCCTCCATTTTGGCGCGCTGTCACCAAGTATCAGTGACGTCAGCGTACGCAATAAAACATATATATTGTATTCTGTAGAGTGCTTTATTTGTTTTATCTGAAAATTGTTATGTTTTATACACATAAGTTAGTCCCAGTAATTACACATATTTGTAACATCAGTATGGCAACGGGAATATTCCCCAGTGTATTTAAAAAAGCACTTATACATCCAATTTTTAAAGCTGGAGATATAAATTGTGTAAATAATTACAGACCAAATTCAGAGCAGCCTTCCTTATTAAAATTTTATAAATAAATCTAAATAAGTGACTGGTATCATTTCTTTATAAAAAAAAACTGACAACCAGTTTGTATTTCGAACCGAAACATTCTGCTGTTTCTAACCTTACGGAGTTTGTCGCATGTTACATAAACAAAAAAAAATTAAATGTATCGGAGTCGTTTTCGACTTGGCAAAATCCTTTAATACTGTGGATATTTAATTGCTCTTAAAAATTTGGAAAAGGTAGTAATTAGAGGTATTACGTTTAATTTATTCAATGATTATCTGTCAAATAGATCGCAGAAAGTAAAAATAGGTGATTATTATAGTGCCTATACGAGTATTAAATATGGTGTGCCACAAGGAAGCGTGTTAGGTCCTAGTCTCTTCCTTATATACTATTTTCTTAAACGTATAGTACTCATTTTTATGGTAAGAATTGGGAATAGACTAGGAATAACGCTGAACAAGGTCTAAGAGTTGTATCTGATTGGTTAAGATCAAACATCCTCACTTTAAACACATCAAAAACCAAATATTGCCTATAAACTATCCCCAACTACCACTTGATCATGAAATCACCCTAAGGGTCAAAAGTTGCAGATTAAGAGAGTAAATGTCGGTGTGTATGTATATTGCACACTGTTTAAATAAAATAGAAAATGTCTTTTAAAGTGAAGTTTCACTTCTATCGTGTGTGAATCGCACACACACCTTCTTTTGTTACACAATGACTTCTGTCGTTAACATATGTCCAGACAGTGGATTTATATAAATAAACATAATAATACAATGAACCTTTCTACCTACAAGCATTTAGGAAATCGAAAGTGTCTGTAATACAGGCTAGTCCTAGTACAGGTACTACAGTATAACTTTCATAAGATAATTTCAATGTATACATTAGTCACGCACATATACATACGCATTTAATAGGTTTATTTTCTATTTAATATAAAAGTATCCAGTTGAATCTTACCAAGGGAAGAAAGCTTTTTTGATGGTTAGTTCACAACAACTGTCCGACTGAATAGAGACCACCATACACCAGGTGTAAACTTGCCTCGTAACAAAAATTAGCACTATAAAGCTTAATATTTAGCAAAAGGATCCTTGAATCGAAAAATGGTTTTCACAGATCCACAATATATTTGAACGACCTATCTAACGACATCCCACACGATGTCATAAACGAGAAGAAAAAATCATTGGACCTTTACGTGTAAGGGAGGTACCCTAAACATGTTTTTTTTTTCTAGATTTTATTTTACCAGTTTGTCGGTTTGATTAATATGTATACCCATACCAAATTACAGCTTTCTAGTACTATCAATCTCTGAGTTAAGCCGCGAAGAGCCATACGGACATTATGAAACTACATATAAAGGTTTCTTTTGACTTCGGAACCCTAAAAAGAGATATTTGAATTATACTTCTTTCGTCCACTTTAGTCCACTCGATGTTACCAAAATAAAACAAGGAGATTAGCAAGAGACTTCATAGTGTAGACTTTTAGTTGCAATGTGTTAAAATTCACTCTCATCGTTTATTCATAACGCACCTAAATAAGTATAACTTCACAAATAGACTTAAAATAGATACTTTAAACTCTAAAGTTTAAATGCTTACAATACACAAATAAGATTGCAGAAACCCCAAGTTTGTTTACGTAAATAACTGATTAAATAAAGGCCACATTTGTACTATGAAAAGTTTCTTAGAAAATCTCAGCGAATATCTTTTACTGGCTTACATCGAGTCGACGCTGTTTGAAATTGGATGACACATTCTGTGCGTAATTCGGATGAGGCCAGTAAGCTCTTTAAACCCTAAAATGATGAGCTCGAATATTATGACCCAGTTTTTTCCAACTAACTTTAATTTTATCGCCTCTAACTAAATCTAGCGAACGAGACAGTAATACTAAATTTAATAGTAAACGCATTTAATTTTAAATAATGTTAATTAGACTTTTCAAGTACTTTCGTAATTACTATCACTCGGGACGTATTTTCATACTTTATATAGGTTTTAGCATTTGAGTACAATCTCATCTTATCTTAAAGAACGATATGCTTCTAGTGACGTCGGTAAGTACCTATAGCTTAGTAAAATATCAATGTATACGAAGTCTTTATTTTTATCCTTATAATATACTGTAAAATACATTTTTATTCAATTTTCTTTTTCGCATAATGAATATGTATTATGGTCAAGTAAATATATTTTTGGATTATGAAACATTAAGTTTGCCGCAAGTGCAGCGTATTTTCCGCAACTCGCTGTTAAATTAGTATCACTCGGGTAAAACCTATATAGTACGTAAGTATTCTATGACACCTAATTCATAAGACTATTGAGTTCCTATTTCACAATAAAGGAAAAGTGATTATATTTTCACAACATCAGAAAACAATTATCTTTGCACAATATTATAAGATGACTAAAGCAAAAAGTGCGATTGTTGCACAAATGTGGTAAAATCGTAAGCTTGATGTCATAGACAATTTTATCGCTTGCCTTGTAACATTATATTATATGAGTTTTTTTATTTTTATAAAATTTATATCTAATACTATAGTCTTGTATAAATACTACATATGCAATATATTTCTTGTTTTTTTTTAATTATTTAATGCATTAATTTACAAGTTTAAACACACTAGTGTTTTTTTAGTATTCACCGAGTGTGGCTCGTTTACCCACATATTATTCTAATAGTATATTATACCTAGATAATATATCAGGTTTTCCCTCTGGCATAAGTGAAATACTATTTTTGTTTTTACGAACTCAGAGCACGATCAGCTGTGAAGTAAAACAAGGTTACTCATACTATACATACAACTCATAATAAATGAATAAAGAGTATTTTTCTTCTTTTCGTGTCAGAATAACGATAGATTAAAAAAAACTGAGTGCGTGTACCCACGTACAGGCGTTAGAAGTTATATTTATTTGACGTGATAAAAATATATTTTTAGGTACAGGGAAAAAAACCTTTTAATTTTTTTTTTTCAAAAATAAAGATTTCTACATTTGTATTTGTAGAAGACACTGTAGATGACATATTTAAAAAATAACTATGTTACTATGTTCAGAACAATACAACAAAATATTTAGCTAGCAACTTCAGGGTGTAAACTGTTTGTTACAATATGTTAAAATATCACTGATTAATTTTACATAACACGCTTAAAAAGGATAACTTGAAAAATTAATAAAAAAGTTAAAAATTGCTTAACTTAATTAGGATGTGTATCACCCCCATAATAAAACCGAGTGATATTTTTCACCCACCCCTAGTCGAAATCAATTTGTCTATTAATTAATACAGCTCAAAAATGTATATTCGTTTCAAAGAGGGATCGGTATCTGACGGACGGTTAAGTGTCGGAGTTTAATAAACTGATTAATTAAGAGAGCGTTAGTGGAGTCGAGTTAAGTCGGGGCGCAGTCCGAGACGTGCTCGCGGTCTGGCACCATGCTGGCCTGGCTCCTGCTCGTCCTTACATGCGCGGGCGCTAACGCACGCAACTTCAACATCACCTACTTCTCAGTGCCGGACGTCGTGCCGCCGGGACAACATGAAGTCGAAATCGAGTGTCGCTATGACGCCAACTTCACTATCCTCAGCTGGTTTAAAGGCCCCAATGAGTTCTTCAGATACAAACCTGGGACGACTCCTAGTACTCACTCATTTTCAGTAAAAGGCGTCGGAAGCATTGATGTAGAAACTTGCGGTCCGACCGCCTGCGTCCTGAAACTCGGAGCTTTGACTGAAGATGCTAGCGGCTTATACAGATGCGATATAGAAAGGAATATTCCACCTAACATGTTTGAAACACGGTCCGCGAACATGATAGTCCATGGCGCGGTGCGCAGAAAACCTTTAGTAGAAGGCCTGGCAAAAGAATTTGGTGAAGGTGATTTGATGCAAGCTTACTGCCGCGCAACACCAGGTATTGATATACGCTGGTATCTAAACGGTAGAGAAGTTGAAGAGTTAAGAAATTCACCGGCCTTCAGGATGAAAAGCTCGCGGTTGATCTTCTCAGGACTCCCGCCAACTGTGACGATACAATGCGCGGAATTGAGGGATGAAAAATTATCGGGTTCCAAAGGTGCCGTAGCTTATTGGAAGGAGATCTCTCGTACCAATTTGGGGGAAAATTTAAGATTGCCTAATGCATCAAATTATTTTGTGAATAATCTCAAGTTTACATATATTTTGTGTATATCTTTATTTACAATAGTTTTTTAGTTATAGTGTTGTACGAATCATTACATTATTATATGTTTAAGGTAGATAGTATATTTAAAAAGGTTGTGCCTTATTTTTAGTACTACTTAGGAACCATTATTATACTAAACACATAACAATTGCAAAGAAAATATTACAGTAAGTAGGTATTTTTCTTTTCTATTTAAAGTGAGAGATTTGAAAGGAAAATTTCAATATTGTTCCTCTTTTTAATATGTATATATTTGAAAACGAAATATATTGCACAATTTATGTAACTATGAAAAAATTACAGTTACCTCAGAATTATATACTATACATGTGTAAGTAGATTTATTTAATTAAAAACAAAAATTATAAACAGCTCTTTTTTTTAATGTCCCTTATATAAATTACTAGCTAGGCCCGCAGCACCGCTTGCGTAGACTGGATTGCTGTCGGTCGAGCGTACGAGCGAATTGTTCTACCCCTACTCAAAAGACAGAAGACAATCATTATCGTCGGTGATCCTTAGAAGATAAATATAGGCTATCACTGACTTTTTGTAGGTCTTTCTAAGATCTACAATTATGTAGAACATTAATTTGATATATCTTGTATGGTTTACTCAGTAAGCGCCCAATATTAATTGTTTTTTCTAATGATACATATTATAAAACACAACGTCTCCATGTCTGTCTGTTCGTTTGTTTTCTTCATGCGAAAAAAAATCGGTTTTAATTATAATTTGGATCCCCATCATACTTACTTTTATTTCTCTCTTCAGATTTTGTTACAAGGTTTTTCGAATTTTGGAACTTGTTTCCCCTACCCTATCCCCGCTGGTCTAAAATAGAAATCTATCAAAATAGGTACAAACTGAAAATTATTTCTCTCTCTCTCATTGGTCTGTAATCACTAATCTGACATATTTCCCAAAAAGTATTTTTAGCGTAAGTAAGTCGCAGGTGTAAATAAATTCAAAGTCCATTTTTAAATGAAAAATATCTACAATACTAATTATATTTCTTCGGCAAAGCGTGATTCGAGATTCTGCCAGTGTCAGGTATACACTAGGTATACATTACTGATTTTAAACAAATTTCTCTTCAAAACATTTATGAATTGTAAGATAACTAGATTTGGAAGATTGTATATTATAGCGATCTATAATAAAACAATACTATAATTGTTTATTGCAAAATCTTGAAAATAATGAATCATCGCATTATTATGAGTGGGCAACTTTTTACGCCAAGATGGCGATATAAATCCTTCCTTCATAAAAGTGACAGCGCATTGAGCAAAGCGAAGTTGTGTGTGCATGTTACACGGGTTAAACATGTTAAAAAGTTTTTCTGAAATTTTAGTTTTATGTTACATTCAGTGCCCAAATCATTCATTAAGAACTGATATACTATACTTTTCTCCGTCTTGATCAAGTGACAAAAGTAGCACATAAAAAAATAGTGAAATTATTTCATCGTATAGTAGTGAGCTTAATTTATTAAACATCACCATGCCTAAAGGAAAGAAAAAAGGGAAATTCGGTAAGTACAAACGCTAACAATCAAAACACATACATATTTTCGTGACTGGGAGCACCTGGAATTTATGTGAAATGAGATCACGCGGCGACCTTGTGCAGCGTACTTTCCGCGGGACCGTGTTTGCAATGACGACTGTTCACGGTCATTATACTTTGTACCAATACCCTCGAGGCAACAGCGTTTCCATATGGTGTCTACTATTTAACAAGTGTCATCTTATAGCGAAAAATTCACGTACAGCTATATCAAATAATCGCGAAAGTTCCGAGTGGTCGTTTGACGTAAGCGTAAATTTCGCGATGTCACAACATAAACATATATTGTTACCACATGGCACAACTTAAATTTCTTAACTGTTCAATTTTCCAAAACAGTCTTTTAAAATACCATGATAACTGCACAGAAGTTACAGCCAGTAGTAATGTAAATATTTATATTATTTTCACTTCCTAGTTCCTTGTAACAAAGATACTTTGATCACAATTTTCAAGGCTGTTTAAAACTATAGGTTTTGTAAATGTCAAATCCAACTTGCATTACAAGTGAAAGGCATCCAAACATGGTGTTTATCCAAATGTATTTCATAATTTCTTAGTATTGTACAAGTCTTCCTTTTCTTCCATGGAATCTATAGACATAACCTTGATATATAACTTTACCATTGATGAAAAATAATATTTGAAAAGATATAAATAAATTAAAAGTAACGAGTAAGTACTTGTATTAACAGTATATATTATAATTTTGAATTAATTAATGAACACATATTTTCAATATCCTGCTATTACACTTTTTAAAACACAAATATTAAATTACTTGAAATGGATTTCATAACATATTGGCATTCCTTGGAAATCATTCTTTAAATTTAACATTTATTTCTTTCAAAGTTGTTAGTGTTTACAAATTTATATAACACATTTGTATGTTATATTGTTTTTTATTAAAAGTAATACTGCAATAAACAACAGTCTGTAAAAAACAACAGTAATAAGAACAAGAATAAGTTTCACAAGTTGTGCAATGTGTTTTATGTTGAATTTATTTCAGTTCAATTGATAGTTATGCAAATTTTTGTTTATTGAATTTTAATGAATATTCAAGCAAATAGCAATATGTTGAAAATGTTACACTCAGGAAGTTGACATAAAACAGATGTACATTAACCTGTCCTTGATCTTATTCGTTATGTATACTGAATTTGGATGCATAATTATAAATTTTTTGTAATATCATCCCGTTTGGATTAACCACACATTAGTATAACTTGGATCTATGTTAGTAAGCTAAGAAAGTTGTTTTTTTTTATATTTATTTATAATACATTGTTTATCATTGTTCATAAATGTGAAGCAATATATTATTATTTGTTACATTCAAAGGTTAAATGTTGTTATATACTTAGATTTCTAAGTAAAAAAATAAATAACATTTGTTCTCTGTTGAAGATTGTTAAATTTAGATTGTTTTAGGAATTCTTTATAGGTTTATAGTTTGGCCACAATCTCACCCGATATTAAATGACAATATGGCCCAAAATGGTGGTAACACACTAAGCCTAATGGAATACTGGCTCTTAAGTAGAGCTACCGGAACACATGTATAGGTGGTTAGTGATAGATTTTTAACTTGAGGGTTTTATCTAACCAGATGGGCATTAGGAAATGCCCTACCACCATGCTATGGTTTCATTATGATGTTTCTTGCATCAAAAGCTCAGGCTCAATAATAAGATTTGAATTCATGTTGATCAATGCAGTTTCTGTACACTACCACTGAGGCATTGTTTTGGACTTGGAGTGTTCATTTGGATTGAGCCATAATTTTGTGTGAAATTATATTGACAGTGAAAAGGCTAATAATAATTGATTAACATACATATGACAAACTTAACATTTTACTCAATTAGCCTTTCCACTTTCATTCAATATCATTCATTGGTAATACTTAATCATAGTTACCTATCAGTATTAAAAATATGCCTCTCTTCAAGGATATTGTGAGCAAAACACCTTACATATAGCATTTCTAGAAAATTCTTTATTATAAATTTTGTATGAATTATCTTGTATATCTTAAATCAAAGCAAATATGTTATTATTTTCTAGAGCACAGAAGAACAGAACAACCTTACTCTTCAGATGAAGATGCAGGTATCGACATGACTATTGACAATTATTCTGAAACATCGGGCCAATCAGACCTCAAGAGTAACCATGATGAAGCAGGTGAGTTTTAAAGTTCTGTAAAATGTTGATCCAACTTGTGTGATCTAGCAATCTTTCAGTATAAAAAGTATTAACAATTGATGGTTAAAATGAGGTGATTAAGTAATATTCTTTGATAGCAAGTGAACTATGCTTCAATGAATAATAATGATACCAGCCTGTAAGTGTCCCATTGCTGGGAAATGAGGCGTCTTCCCAAGGGAAGGCACAGGCTTAAAACCACACCAGCCCATGACGTATTAGTGAATTCAAATGCCAAGAAATCCACAGATCCATGTTTTTTCTCATACTACAAGAATATTTCTCAAGGTTCAGGTTTCCTCACAGTTTCTTCCTTCGCCATCAGTGGATAATGTTACCAATTTCAAATAGTAAATGTACCCACGAGAATTGCAAAAAATTTGTTCATACATGCCAAGGCTCGAACCTGCAGACATCAAATCGATATTCCACTGGTCAAACCACTCGACCTCCAGACTCTTACGATTATGTTTTTAATTTGGTATATGGCCACTCTGGTATTATACCACAATTTTGCCAGTCTCATGAATTTTCCTTGCCAATCCGAACGAAGGGAGTCGTCATAAAATATGTTGAAATAACTTGAATTGAGAACAGAGTTGACTTATACCACAAGCTAATTTATAAAACAAAACAAAAAGACAATCCACAATTAAGATTAGTAGGATTTCGATTACTGATGATATTTTTATCCATCTCTGTCTTTCCTAGTCTATTGAATACTTTATCTTAAGTTAATCTACCAATAATAACTGACTCATAGTATATTAAAAGATAAAATCATATTATATTTAACCAATCTCATATAATTATGTTTCATGAACACAATTACAACTCTACTTTGTTGTTGTATATAGATAAATGTCATTGTCAAAGAAAGTATGCATTAGATACGTCACTATACTATCAAAACGAATTATAGATTTATTTTAATTGCCCTTTTAAAAGCGTATGAACCAACTCCCATCCAAGTATTAATATTTTGAGGCTCGTTGGTTTTCGGTTTCTTGATCTACAAACGGTTGCATTGAATTTCTTCATTAATTCATCGCGCAAAATATATGTTTCCAAATCAGTGAAGCTTATTATTAAAACCATTATGTCGGTGGTCCCTACTTCCGCACCAGCCATCATGTGAAATCTCGTTTCAAAAACGGTCTACGAATGTTGTAACTCGACACAATTATCAAAATCCTGACCATAAGAAAAGAGAAATAAAAACCGAATAATAGCGGTAACGATGGAAGAAATTCGTCTTTCATTCTATTTTCCAACCCCAGAGGTATAAGGTTGATGTCATATAATTTTTATTTCATATTATATGTAGTTAAGACACGAGCTTGCCGCTCTTCCGTATTTATTGCAAAACAAAGTATTGTCACTCCCACACACGTAACAAAAACTTTTCCATGCAGATGATACTAATTATATATAGGTACATACACATAACTGTGTAGTTAATAAATAATTCTAAGCTTATAGAACTGAAGTCTTCTCTCCATTCAATCTAGAAAATTTGAAGTTATTAAATATATACATTTCTAAAACTTCTAGATTATAGGAGTTTCCAGTTTGCCTATTGGAATAAAAAATCTACTCTTTTTGATCAGACTTTTCGTTCTGTAAACCTAGGTCACCTATTTATTATTAAAATAAATCAATTCTAATTCTTATAACAATATAATTCTTCATAAAAAATTACAATGTTTTCCACGTGTTTTTAATAGCAAGTAACCTGTGAAGGTCACTTGGCAGCGCGCAGGTACATTGTTATTCCATATGTCAGTAACTTTATGAATAATTTTAATTATGTATACAAAGAAGTTTACTAGTGGTTTTGTCTGCGTACACGATAATATATTACTATGGAAGCATTTTTAATGATTATTCATTGCCAACTATATATATATATATATATATATGTATATACCATGTTTTTAGTTGTACTAAAATTACTAATATTTTTTAAGTATAAAAGCTGGTGTCAAACAAATGCATTTTGCTATTTTTCCAAGCCAGCGTTAATCAAAAATTGGATTTAATAATAACTCATTACTTAATTATAGGAATGTGGGCTCGAAACGTAAATTAATGTTTAATTACTCAACCAGTCGTGTTACTCGATTAGACACGATTTTTGACGTTTCTCAATGTAATTTAATGATATTAAAATGTCATAATCTTTATTCTTATTTAATCACATGTGTTTATACACAGTGTCACGTGGATTGAATATTTTTCTAACCTTCAGAGTTCAAGCAACTAAAAATACATGCTTCTAATTATTATTTATATTTAACTTCACTCGAGCAAAATAACCAAAGTAAATCACGCAAAATTCCGCCACTATTACTATATAGGGCCAACGACGTCCGGAGAGCCAACGGATTAAAAGAAAAACCATGACGGATCAAGATCCCGTCAAAAACTGTGAAATATAAATTTACTTTTTTTATCGTTTATAAGTTTAGCGTTATGGCCACAATCTAACTTTATATTAAGTGACGATGTGGCCCAAGATGATAACACGCTAAGCCTAGTGGAAGACTGGCTCTCAAGTGCAGCTGCCGCAACACACCTATTGGTGCTTGGCGCCAGATTTTCAACTTGAGGGTGGTAGCTAGCCAGGCGAGCATTAGTGAAAGCCCTACCATCATGTTGTGGTTTCCTCACGATGTTTTCCTTCACCGAAAGCTCAGGCATATATTGCTGGGAATCAATATATCAATTATTTATGTAAATACATAATAAATAGACTAAACCGACTTAGTAATCACATCGAATATAACCTTGAACGAGATTACAATAAGATAATATATTCTAATTAAACAGATAAAGCTTCAAATCAAACTTTGCCCCTCATTCCTGCCAGGATTGTAATCCAGGTGTATTTGTTTTTGAGCTCTTGATAATTAAAGCAATAAGGTATAAAAACGCAGGTTACGCGAAATCACAATACTTTTAGTGCCCTCGAAACTTATTAAAACAATTTATTGTTGGCGGTGTTTACGAGTTAATGACGTCACGGATGTTGTGCCCGATATAGATTTGTCTTTTCGCCACGTTACAGAGGCGTTCTACGTAATCGAGACATCATTATTCACGTTTCGTTTGCAATAGACAATGACGTATATTTTGTACGCTATAACGTTTCCATTGGAGTGAGCAAAATTACATATTTTTTTATTGTGACCGACACGACGCGATGGCGGTATCCCGTAAACCAACATTACGCTACACTTGTACACTGTATTATTTTTTATATTAACCTTGAAATTTTAAAACTAACTGACAAAGCGGGTCTTATAAGAAACAAATAAATAGTATTGTTGTTCATTATATATTGATGTTTGACTTTATAACAATACTAGCTGTGCCCCGCGGTTTCACCCGCGTATAATTTTAAAGAAATCGCTGATTGACGATTTATAATACTTTGTTCGCGTCACTACACCTATAGTAATAGACCTAAGCAGAGTTTTGACTTATTTTAATTTTACATTATCTCACAAACTATTCGTCCAAATAACATGCTGCTATAAAGGGCAAAGTTTATCTACACAAAATTGTCTTGATGATGAAGTAACTTTCGTTCGTAAGGATTAATATGCCATGGCTAATAATAACGCTCATAAATCAATTTTCAATAAAACTTTACCACATAATACCTAATTAAGGATTATGAATAAGAGATAGGCATATGGTATCGCGTTCATATTTTTAGATGTAAGCACTAAAGCGTAACATATAGAAAATAAGTGTCATTTTGCAAATATTATATTTTCTGTTAAAATTCATAAGTTTGATGAAGTTAAACTTCAAAATCTAAGTTACAATTATTTGTATTTTTTATTCCTTCAAAGGTGCTGCCTGTAACTTCGTTTTTATGGGCCGAAAGTGGGCGAAAATGGGCCGATAAAGAATTGAAAACAATGTAATTTTCTGGGATAAACATCCCATGTGTTAATAGAGGTGGAAATACCTTTATGCCAAATTTAATCCAAATCCGATTAGCCCTTTTTGAGTGATTGAGTAACGAATTTCCAAACTTTATCATTTATAATATTAGTAGCATAGATTTAGTGTTAGACAACAACAATATCACCTGGTAACGATGTGGCCTATGATGGTAACAACATACGAGCGAGCGAGAGGGCGCTAACATATCAATTGCCTGCGTATGTGAATTGTGATAACTAGCACAAGGGCGCAGACAGGTTTAGTTCATATGTGCTGCTTAGTGCTTACCTCGAGTCATAAGTATGTACCTAGTGGGTATTTTTTCATAAACATATATATGTGACCCTACTCTTAACACATTGTATATTTTGTATGCTGAGTACAAAACTGAAAAAAGTTTGGACAGTCAAAGGAGACGGATTCTCTTTCATACAATCTTGGGCCTGTTCAAAAAGAGATATGTAAGAATATGAAAATGTTTTAAATTAATAAAAGCTAATACATTATCAAACAAACACCGAAAATTCTGCGGATTTTAGCAACCTGAGGAGCAGTATTTAAAAATATTTTATAAAAGTGAGGTCATGTAATAAACAAACTATATTAGAAGTACGGATTGATATTTTTTGATATAGAATTATGTTTGTTATAATTTTTAAAGTGGGAGGGCTTTAAGAAACTTTACAAATCCTACAAATAATAAAGATATTAAAAATTACATTATAAACTGAGCGGTCCTTATCTGCACAGGAGTTACCATAGAAGCACAGAAGTTCGAAGCTATCATTATTATGTAATCACTGAGGACAGAGTAAAAATAGAGATCCTATAAAAATAATCGATATTAAATCGTTTTGTAACCATGAATCGATTTTAAGTTTTATTTTTAGTCCGTATCTATATAGATATTATATTTTTCAGGACTTTAATCTGTTAATTCTAAAATGTTTAATTCTTTTTGACTGAATTAATAATAATTTGGTCATTAGCGTTGTTCTATTTTTTATTGTTTGAGAGACATCAATCGAATATCGCTTATCTTTACTTATTCCTTAACTTAATACTGATATTTTACATTTATAAATACAAAAATATAATTGATTTATAAACCGTATTTCAAGTAATTACATTCTGGGCCCAGAAATACCCGTCTGCTTTCTTTAATCAATGACTACAGTGGCTACTTGATTGCCACTGACGAAACATCTACATAAAAGTATAAGCATGCGTGAAACATGTTTTTTTTTGTCAATGGGAACGCGCCATACATGTTCAGAAAACATAGTCGGAAACATTTTTTGTATGTTTCGTCAATATCTATTGACATTTATGAGTCCGAATACCAAGCTATTTATATAAAACTAGTGTTGCCCTTCGGATTACGCACGCGTTTATAACGCAGTACCCACCAAATTATTATCTTCTCGTAATTTTACTATTCCTCTTTTTATTGACAATTCTTAAAGCCCATAAATTATGGAATGACTTATACTTCGTATGTACAATTTTTTTAAGCAAAATCGCTTGTTATTTATAATTTCATACGTTTTCTAAAATTAATATTGAATATTCATATAGCCTGTCAATTGAACAATGACATAAGGAAGCTTCCCATGTACAAAATTTCGTTAATAAAATCGGTCAAGCCGTTTTTTAATTAATCCGGACATACACATTTTTATGGCATATTCGTGATCAACGTCCTTTATAATAGATGTCTACAGGAAAATTAAAAAAAAAGTAGTCAAAATATGTAAACTTATATATGTATGTTATATATGTTAACTTTGTGTTAGGTATAGTAGAATAGCGATCTAAACTTTTCCTGCTCAAATATAGATAGATACAAGTTGATGTTATGATTAACACATTTTATATTCGTAAGGAGATATAATGGATGCTAATTGAATGACTATTGTTTTTGTGTCAGTACTATAGTAAATTTTTTCTCGATTACGTTGTTATATTGTAGTAATAGTATCACTATATATATATATATATATATAGGTATGCGATAGAGGGCAGTGATATAATATCTCTTCCTTAACCACAGACGACATGCGGTTGTAATGTTAAACCTTCATCGTTATGTATTTTATAAACATTTTACAACAAATTTTTAACAGTGTAATGTAATGTTTTAGACATATTTCATTGTGATTACTTATACTATAACTCGTATAACAAAGAAAATCATTAAAATAATACGCACACTTAGTGTATTCGGTTTTCGGTATTGTCTTCAACCTATTGCCGATCTACTATAGTAAATCTATGGTTTCGATAACTGTAACATTTCTATTATGTAAGCGTTGTAAAAAAAAACAACTTAAGAAATAAGCAGTCCTTCATACAAATAACTTCGGTTTGTTTTCGTTTTGATGATATATGTATAGGCACTAATAGCAAATATATCCCATTTTTATGTTTGTCTGTAATAATGTTTTGACAAAAGAAGCATCTTACAAAAAAATTGGAAAATATTGAGATAACTTTTTATAATGTCAAGTTTATTAGAGTTTTAAGGTTATCTCAGTAGAGTCTATGCTAATCTATTACGAAACGATAAGCCACCGCTGCCGGAATATAGAAGTTGTGGCGACCGTCGCACAAATCCTTGAGAAAATTTTATAGCCTTATAAAACGCTTATACGGCGATTTATAGTGATTGATATGCCCGAGTGGAATATTCACACCTAGTTTTTTCCATATCGGTCCGCTGAATCTATAAACTGGTGGTTTACCGAGGAACCGATGATATATAATCGAACTTAATATTTTCTCCAATATAAATTTTCCTGTATTAAGTAATTTATTAGTGAATGTGTTTGATTTGGATTTAAAATTTAAAACGATTTCTCATATAAATAAGAGTAGACATGCGTTATTCTGTAATTTGGATAATGTTATCAGTTTTCACTGAGGATAACTTAGATATTTTGAAATAAGTGAAACATTGGGTCATGTAAAGAAAAAACACCTGCACTGTAATTTCTTATGCACAATAATTAAACTAAAGGTTATCGTGTAAATTTTCAAAGTAGATTGGCGGCAATAGTATAAATACCGAAAACGCGCCAATATCGTGTCTATTCTGCACAATGGGACAGTCCTGTTGAAAACTGACCTTAAAAACGCTAATTATGCCATAAATAAATTGAGCTAATTATTAATAAATCCGTAAAGGTCGAATCGGTCATCTCTGCTTGTAAACTCTCGTCCCTTTTATAATAAATAACGCGCTTCTTACAAGGCGGGATACATTACAGTGACGACTAATGTGCCGGGCCTATCGCTACAATCGGAGAGGCCAATATATCTGCATGTTTTCGATTAACCATGTATCGCTTTAAAAACCATCTCTAAACCTCAACCCATCTTGTCTCGAAACACGTATAATGTCCCGAGCCTCGTGAGCCCCGGTTTTAAATATCTCCGACGGAATATTGGTATCCTTAATAGTTATTTTTATTAGGACCATAATTTGAAAAGGGATTACATATTGTATCAACACACGACTTTTATTAAATTATGATGGCAGTCGTGCCGTGTTTTTCATTTACCTATTATATCTATATAATATCCTATGCTTATTATATCAATTTAAAGAAAACGAAATCCAAGAGAAACTGGAGGAGAAAGTCCTGGAGCTGATCGACGGTCTCAGCGCTCGGTCGGCCGCGGCTCGTGCGAGTACGCTCGTGTCGCTGCGAAGCGCTCTGCAGCGACGTGTGCTGACCAGCGTGCTGAGCAACCAGCGCGCCACGCTCGCCGACCACATCGCCAAAGCGCTGAGGCGCGGCCGAGACGGCGAGAGGCGCGCTGCAGCGGCAATCGCACCTTTACTTGCACTACAGGTATCATCAAATCGGAAACTATTTCAAGCAAAGCATGCAAAGAGTCCAAAATCGGTTTCTCCGTCGCCTGCTTGACCCTCCAGCCTTCGTTAGGAACATGGACCTGCACAGGGACATGAGGCTTCCCTCGATAGAAGCCTATGTGAAATATCTCACCAGGAGATACTTCGATAGCGCTTCGAATCATCCCAACCCGCTCGTAAAATCCACCGTGAACTACGTCCCAGACAACTCGATCCCCGTTGCCAAACGTTATAAACGCCGTCCGCGAAATCTCTTTGTCGATCCCGATGACGACATCGAGAAAGCTAACAATTTCTACGCGTCCGCTCCCGCAACATATGCGTGCTCGCGCCCACGCCCGCGAAACCACCGTTCCCTCCGCAGGGGACGTACGGTTAACTTCGCTCCCGCACACCCGCCACGACCACCCTCCTCTGCGGCAACTCAAACCTAGGTCCGATCCATCGGCATGGAGCCCTTGAGTCAAGCAGCCGTTCGCGCGATACAGTGACTCTACATTCACTAGCTTTCTCAGCCATACATGACACTGCATTATACACACATGCACAACACACAGGTACATAGGTTCTGTAAGGGACCTTTTTTTTTCTTTTTTTTGCCTAGTTAGATTAGACAAAAATTTCAGACCACTAAATACACATACACATGTTCCTTCCCTCCTCCCAGGGGGCAGAAACATGTATATATGTATAGTTAGTTTAGATCGAATGATAGGGATTTAGTCAGATCGCGACTTAATTGCATACGCGCAACAGTCCGAGCCGAGGTTCGGCCACTTTGGCACCCTCGGATGTTGTTGCTTAGCTTTCGTGGCTGAGTGCCCTAAGCGCTCGCCCCCAAGCCCGGTAAAGCTGTAAAAGCCGTAAAGGCTCCAGGGCCCCTAAGGCTAACAGTATAGTCAGTTCGAAAAAAAAAAAAAAAAAAAAAAAAAAAGGAAACTATTTCTTCTAAAACGTAACTGAAGCGATAATGGCTCAGCGATAGTATGTTTGAACACATCGCCTGACTAGCTACTATCTTCCAGTTAAAAATCTACCAGCAAGCACCCAATTATTACCGATTTGCCGGTCGATAAAGCCAAAGATCGGAATGAAGCAAGCTTTATTATCGAAAGCGACTTTTACTGTCAAAAGGTTATTATTATAGGGTGGATCATTATGGCTACACGGGCCAGTTGACGGCGGTGCCATGAAGAGTTTGTCGTAGAAATTTCACACGGGTGAAACCGTGAGGCACTGCTAGTACTTTACATACATTACATTAAAAAGATACAGTATTTCTTATTGATAAACCGATCGAGTTTGTTAAATTGTAAAAAACAAATTATTCTGGATGTATAGACTAGCATTACATACTAGCATACAGAAAATGTATTAAATATAACTGTTTACTTATGACCCAGATCGGTGATGAAGGAGCTGAGGAGTTTGTGAAGGAGGTGCGTCCGGCGCTGGTCGCTACATCGACAGACAAATCTGCATCACTCGAAACGCGGACTGAGGTACATACATTAGTACAATTATATAACGAAAGTACAACTTACCGAAGCAAGTCTGGTTCGATTGCCAACGCTGCGATCAGGAATAACAACCTATGACACGCTAAGGGGTTGAGGTAGTCATTATTACAACAACGAATAATGTAACGCATTGCAACGAATAATAACAAATTATTGAAGACAATTATCCTGTTGTCGATTGGCCGTTGTTCGTAATCATTGTTGACAATGACAATGGTCAGCCAGTGTTATCGCAACGTATGAACAAGCAAGCGTTATGCAACCATCAATAGGTGTGTAAGAGAGAGAACTTCACGTAGCCCACACTTACACAACAAGTTAATGATACCAACAAATAATGAATTGTCACTTTCCGGGATCTGATGGTGTATATCCATTAATCAAACGTAGTGGCCGTTGTTTTTTGATTGTACTATGCTTACCTATGAGGAACAGTAACATCACTATGCCGTGCTATTAAAAAAAAATTAGATCAATGCTTACATGTTCCAAAATCTTAATTAACATCTACTTTTGCAGTGTAACTTGTTTAGGGCCTGTTGGGCAAATTGGACTGGCCATTGATTAGGCGAAAACTGATATGCTTCCCCTTCCCCGATTTTCCTTTGCAAGGAAAGAGTGGGTGAATCATTATCATTATCTTTAGTCACGGTAACATGAGCTTTTTACCTAAGAAGTTTCAGTTAGAGTTTTTGGAGGGATCGTAAACTTTAATGTAGTGGTTTTTCTTCTTTGTTCGTAAATTTATGTTATTGTGTAATACAGTTGGCATTTTGCATAATAAAGCTTGGTTATTGTGCACATGTGAATTGGATTGGAAACAATAACATGGATCATGAATTCTGAGATGCCACAAAAACTCCCTAGAAAGTTCAAACAAGGGAGCCACCATCTTGTTAGGATCCTGAAATCGTCATAAGAAACTATATTCACACGATAATGGCAGCAAATGGTCTTCAATATAGAGGACCGGTTGCCAAGTTGGGAAGAAAAACATGAAGTTTCACGTATAATGGTTTGAGTCTCACAACATTTTTTAAATTCTAGTGTTGTTCATCACTGGCTGTGCTCTGCTACTTGCTTGAAGAGGATTTGTCCGAAATCTTAGATGTAATGCGAATGTACGAAACCATCTTCAGTGGCAGCTATCTTAAGGTAATGTTCCTCAAATAATACTAATTGTAAAAGATTAAATTGACTCTGTTCAAATAAATGTGTTTAATTTAATACACAAAATAATATAATATTGGTCCCTAAAAATACATAATAGGGAATACATAGGTATTACAGCAGGCCGATATGACGGCAACCACTACCAAAGGATATGGAATTGCTGGCGGTCGTCGCTCTTTCTGGATTGTACCGTACGTTCCATCAGGTACTGTACAATCAATTTGTCAAAATTATAGCTTTATTAAATCTTACTATTAAATTATTGTTTTTAATGGCAAAATAAGAAAGGTTTTATTTTTTAACTCTATGGCATCGACTTATATGGCTGTATAGATTCAATGAGATTAATCTTAACTTTGCACTGTCTTTGATCAAATCACTATTTACCATTATGCATATAATATGTATACATATAAGTGACAAGCCTACTAGGAGAACTGGCTCTGAAACGCAGCTGCCAGACCAAACGTGCTGGCAGATTTTCAATTTGAGGATGGTAGCTAGCCAGACGGGCATTAGAAAATATCCTACCACCACCATGTCAAGGTTTCATCACAATGTTTTCCTTTACTGAAAGCCCAGGCTCATTGTAGGGATTCGAACTCACGTCGATAAACGCAATATCCGTACATGCTGCTGTTAATGCGTCATCACTGTGCCATGTCTATTGAATGTAGGCATGATTTTAAATAATTAAAATGTCTACTACTAGAATGGCTCTACATGTGGAAGGCCCTGTCAAAACAACTTTTTCTATCCCATAGCAACAGTGTAGTTTATCAGTTGCATAGCGGTGGGAGCGCTGTGCAGCCGGACTGATCCATCACCACCATGCACATTGCACATGGTGGAAAGTGATTTGACTATGAGTGTAGTGTAACGGAATGATGATTGGTGATGTAGTGTTGATCTCTCAGTGATGGCAACTGTTTTTGGATTGCACTGTTCTTGCTTTCAGGCACCGTTCTGTTTCGTTGATGTGTTACTATAATAAAAAGTATGTTGGCATCGCATTTGAACCGTTGGAAGTATTTGAAAGTGAGTGATGAATGTTGCAGGGAGACGGCAGTGTGAAGGTGTCCGGGGCGGCGGTGGAGGAGGGCGCGTGGCACGCGGCCGCGCTGGACGCGTGGGCGCTGCTGCTGACGCTGCTGCCGGCGGAGCACGCGCGCTCGGTGCTCGCGACGCACGCGCCCTCCTTCGACAAGCTCGCAGAATTGTTATACGCTTGCAACCTTGAGGTAACATACACAGACTTCATACACCTTGTCTTGAAAAAATTTACGAAACCTCCATCTTAATTGGACGAATAGTTTAGGAACACACAAGTGTATACAAACATTTAATGAGAATATAGCCTGAATGTAGTTTTCCAAAAAGAAAATCAATTTTTAGATTCGTAGGTCATTCCACGTTATAACTTTTTTTTTCTACAAACACATTTTATAATTAAAGCCATGTATTTGGGATTTAGAGGTCTGCCTTTATATTCGGTTGGAGTTGAAATGAATTTTCGACTTCCAAAGTAAATGGCTTATTACAAATGCATGAACGTGTACAGTGGGTGCCGGCCAGTTGGCTAGTTGTATATAATGCCATTTGTAGAAATAATATAATGATGACATTACAAGATTATGTCAGAATTTACATAATGTAATAATTTACGTTCTATGGGTACGTAATACGACCTTATTTTGAAAATAGTATAGTCGGACATGACTAATGATGGGCAATAAGTACAACAGTGAACAACATCACCCAGTTAATATTTAGTCCGCATGTTCACTGAGCGAGCCGCCTCGCGAGACAGGGCTCGGCCGGTCGGTACGTGTCCCGCTCGAAGCGAATGCGCGCGCCGTCTCGCTCGACCACAATTAACAAAATTATTCAGAGTATACTAACAAACAACTATGGGACCATGCATAGATCCTCATATTGTTATCTATGTATATATATTTTTTACAACCGTTTAGATTTAGTAAAAACGCAGTAGCTGCAACAGCAACTCGCACGCGCCGTCTCATGTCGACTTCACGTTAAACTGGGCGCTCGATGCTGACTCGGCATCACCGTGGCTCTCTCTGCCTTGCCGCGCGAGACAGTTTCGCTTAGCGTAAAATTGTACCGAGGCAGCCTCGCGAGGCGACTCGCTCATTCTGTACGCGGCTAACGACGTTATAATCTGAATTTTAGCTAAATTTTGAACCGGCAATACTTAGAAAGGAGAAGATGTTTTTATCGTAAATGATTAGTTATTAGAAAGTTAGCTCGGGCGTTCGATCGCAAGACGCGTTCCCTAGAGAATCAGAGTTGAGTTGCGTGTACCCGTACAGGTGCGCATGGCTGCGGGCACGGCGCTCGCGATGTGTCACGAGGCGACGGGCGCGGGGGGCGGCGAGGCGGACGGCGAGACCGCCTCGCGCGTGCAGCTGCTGCTGCCGACGCTCGAGCAGCTGTCGCGCGACTCCAACAAGTACCGCGCCAAGCGAGACCGCAAGCTGCAGCGCGCCACCTTCCGGGACATACTCAAGTACTTCGAGGTACGACAACCTACTTATTCTATCATCCACATTCATTACAATATTAACAATAAAAACTTGCATATAGCATTTAAGCTTTTCTATCAGTGGAATACATTTTATAATTGGCTCAGTAATTCCAGAGATTACCTTCTTGCAAACATATTCCAAAATTTACCTCTTTATGCTAGTAGTATAGATGCTCAATTTCTTTTTATATATTATTTACTAGCAACACATTAAATGTCATTTTACTCCGTAGGAATAGAAAACGCACTATAGTTCTTCCCAATGGCAAAGATTTGTCGATGTTCAATAGATAAGAGTTTGTATTGCGAGTCGTGTTGCTATGAATGCACGTGTGTGTGTGTGTGTGCGTGTGCAGGAGGACGAGGCGCCGTGCGTGAGCGTGCGCGTGGCCGGCGAGGCGGTCTCGTGCGAGACGTGGGGCGCGGGGGCGGCGTACGGCGCGCTCGCCGCCGCGCTCGGGGCCGGCCTGCAGACGCTCGCGCCGCACAGCGCCGCGCTGCGGGCAGCGCTCGGGCTGGGGGACGCGCCGCTCGCGCCGCCCTCCGCGCACAAACTCAACAAACTGCAACGGGTCAGTACTCACTGCACCTCTACCTCTACCTGTACCTGTACCTGTACTCACTCATTACCACTATTCAATTATCGATTGTTTCATTTTTATAACAATCGATACTAACGGATTTGCAAAAATCGATATTATATGAACACTAATGATAGTTATTTTCCTACACACGCTATGACATCTATAGATCTGCATCTTGTTATTCCTTACAAACCATTAGGGGATGTGAACACGTTTTGATAACATTCATATACAAAGTATGTAAAAAAATTGTATGTAATAAAATAAAAATAACTAAAATTTTTCCATGTGACAAAAACACGATGAAATTACCCATTAATTAAATAAGTAAAATTAATTCACATTATTTATATCGTTGGTGGCTCACTTGTATCACATGATGAATGAACATAAAAACTCAACCCGGCCTCTGTGCAATGTACATATTTACAAATACCGTGCCGCTTATAGTTCATATAGGGCTGACTGAATCCAATGATTTGTACATAATATACGATCTTCAAAGCGTTTGTACGAAACACCAAGGTTACAAGACTTATTTTTTTGTATTTCAAATTTAATATGTTTTGTGTACTTCTTTGGTTATTTTGGTTTCTTATTTTAGTTTGTTTGGTTCCTTTTTTGGTTTACTTTTTATTTCTGATCACTTGAACTTCGACACACATTGAATAGAGTGCATTGAATCCTGAATCGTTCTCTGATGTAACAATGATATCATGGATATTATATATAAGTGAGAGGATGTAATATTTTCAGCATCTACAAAATAACGCGGCGTGCAAGGCTCGCACTGTGGCGCGGAACAAGAACAGGGACAAGCGGTCCGCCGCGCTCGCCGTCTGAACCACCCGACCCGACCCGACCCGGCCCGGCCCGGCCCGACCCGACCCGACCCGGCATGGCGTCGGACCTGCCACTACGGTACTACTCTCTACATATCTCATTCATCTCATCACGACCCCGCCCTACTTTTTAAAACGTGAAATCGTGACGATAACAAACAATACTAATGACTTAATTTTTTTTAATGTTAAAAAATATTTTTTGTCGTCATGTGGCAATTTTTTTTATCTCTTTATACAGAAAATGAAATTGAAATGATTATTTATTATTATTTTGATGGTTCTTGTGGCGATTTCTCCAATTAAAGTAGTATGTTGTTGTTGAGCCGCGCCGATTGTGTTCAATGTGTTTAAATTGAAGTAAGGCAGAAGGCAATCGTCGCGGCTCTGGTTGTTTGTTAATATTTAGTATAGAGCCGGTTCCGACGGCACCGAGCGGACCGCCTGGTCACGGAGCAGGTGAACGCTAACGCCAGACCTCACCGCCTTACTGCGATATTAAATGTTGATGTTTTGTAATCATTCCTGATCACGGTTCGATAGAAATGATTATCATGATTGATATTCATTTACTTTAGTTGATTTCTGAATACATATAATAAAGTTTTTTAATAAATGTTGTGTATCACAAATGGATATTTATTTTATAATACAAATGTATTTTTTTTTTCATGATATTGCGATAAATCTAGTAGGGGTTGGGGCGGGGGGTTAGCGTTTACTTTATAATGTAGTTTAGAGAACGAATGTTATTCTAATAATTCCAAGGTAATAATCTATTGGTGATTGTAAAATTGTCGAACCAAAGAATTTCGTCTTCATGAAATTATTGTCGGAACCGCCTGTGTGTAGAGAATAACGTTTTATCTAGATAATGCTTTGAAATGTTTCTCACAATTATTTAAATAAGCTCGCAGGATAATTATTGCCATAGAGGAAATATTTTTAATAATAAATAAAATCACAAAAAAATGCTATGGTTTTATGAAACGCTCATATTTTTTATTTTTTCGTGAAATTACATTGTACTCCCATATTAATGTTCATATCATTTTATGATAAGTAATACTTACTCCATGTCTTGGTGATTCGAGGCTGCAGTTTATTCATCACTATGGTTCATTAAAGACAATCTTTGTTTGGACTGCAAACTAGCTGTGTAGTTGCAGTTCGATTACAGTTTTGGTGCAGTTGATACAACTACATTGGAACTATGAACCGGCTGCATATTCCGCATGCAGTCAGCATGCCGTTGTAACGATTACATGCTGACTGCTGACTGCATGCTAGCTGCAGTCTGACTTAGAACTGCACGTGCAGTGTGCAGTCAGTTGAGTTTCGATGCAGTTATACCTACTGCACCATAACCGTATCCAAACTGCACTATGCAGCTAGTTCACATCCCAAATACTGACCCTACTAATGAAGACTTGAAACCCATCAAGCTATCAAACGTTACTATTTATTAGTGAAATTATACCTATGTTATATACATATATATGTTTTTATGTTTTCTATAAATCTGATAGATATTATACTTAGCCAGGAGGATAGTTTCGACTGTCGTTACCTCAGGCAGACGTTGGTGTCATAGTATAGGAGTGAGCCGTGTGCAAAGATTTACAATTTTATTTCTTTATTTTAAAGTTTTATATACAATAGCTGTTAAATTCTGGTTGTAATGTGATATTGTTTGCTGTTGTAATGTACATGCAGGCCATTGTTATAGAAACAATTGGTGGAACATTTTAATTTGTATAGAGCGGGGCTGCTCAAACTTATAACATAGGTGATTCACAACAAAACATTGAACAAGTGATCGAGTGCGCGGGGGCGGGGGGGGCGCGGGGGCGGGGGGCGCGTCCCTCCGGGTTGCCTCTCCATTTCCGACGGGCAGGGAGGGAGCGCTAGACAATAACCCTCTTAAGATAGAAAAACACATTATGAAATAGCTTTTACTAAACAAAATGAAGGTGCGCGGGGAATCCCAGCGATCGAGTTAGAAACCTCCCAATGTATTGTTTGAGCGGCCCTCATATAAAACATATTATAATATTAATTAATCCTTAACTTTTTATACTTTAGTTATCAAGTTGTGGAGTAAGGGATTATAGTTTTATTTTAACGGTTGATTATATTGTAATAAATATATTATTATTTTTATATAAAATTATTTGTGTTCTTTTTCCATATAAAAGAAATGTCGTACTATCACAGGATCCCGTGTGACAGTGCAATTTGATAAATCGGTTTCTCTGTAAATATTATTTTGATTTGTATAATAGTTTCGTATTCGTATAGTTTGTACGTTGATTAGACTGTTGTATACAGAGTCTTGGAATAATATTTATTATGAGAACAAAACAAATTGTTTTATTTTAATTATAATCTCCCTATGTAGACAAAAATAATAATAAAAGTACCTATACACTAGTCGGTGTTAACATGTAGGTGTCGCAGTTGACATCTGCGGCAAGTTTCACACGATTCATTTTATATCCGTTCTTTACAGAGTATTAAGTTTACCTATGTTTTCATTCTGCCATATATAAATATTTACAATAATTCAAGTAAAGGAACACTTATTTTTAATTGTATTGTTTTTTTTTTCTCTTGGAGATGTATTGTCAAGAAGCTTTACCATGGTGGCGAAACCTTATTCTAGGATAATAAAATAAAGTAATGGCTGACAGCTGTCACTTGAAATATTTTATCTGTGCGCAACAATCATTGTCCCTTTTCTTTGACTGATATTTACAATTGTAAAACTCAGTGTTGGGGATAACGAAGAGGAAATAAAACATCAATTTAAACACATGACTAGCTTTATTCTCAGACACAGGTGCCGCTGCGGGCTCCCGCATGCTCTCAACTCTCACAAACGTTCGCCATCATCGATTCCGTACAACAATTAAATACAATATTTATGTTCGTTACCAACTAACAGACAAAAGTACAATAACGTGATATGCACACATGTCCGTTTTCAGTATAATAGGCAAAACCAGAACGTAAATTTTATAATAACTGCAAGAAGTCACTGGATGATAGTTTTAAGAGATGTGTAACTGGTTAAAGTTAACAATAGTTAAAACCTGATTAATAAAAATTCAGTCCAGACTGGACTGATTACACCGAATGAGGCCATAAAATTTTCAATCATATATTTGTTTTGTCATATCTGCGCCAGAAACCGAGGTAACGATGATATTAAAATTATACGTTGGTTTAGAGTACCACATAAAAAAATCACCTAAAACTTGAACGCGATAGGTGGCGTTGTGATCGAGTTAAACTACCAGACAGCCGGGCCAGCTAGTAAGAAATAAAAAAAATCAATTCACCGAAACATTAACATGTGTGCAAAACCACGCGAATTCGTTGTTTAAGTTTAAACATTTTACAATGAAACAAATCACTTCCTTAAATCTTATCTAACTTACTTACCGGTACAAAACGTTAAGCTCATGTGTGAAACTAACTCCTAAGTACACTAATTGGTACTCACAAAACGTACGTAACAGTTACACGTATATTGAGATATTTATCAAATCAAACTTTAAAGGAGCCTCTAATTGGAGCAAATAAAATATTCGTGTCCTTAAAAATTCCTAATATAGGTACATACTTCAATTTATTATAAAAATCTTAGCTTAAACAATAATAATTCAAATACTGAATTTTATTGGATTACGTCTCTCTAATACAAGTGTGAAATTCCGGAATTTTCGCGAATGTTATCGAAACTTCTATGTATCTTTTTTCCGATGCGTTATTTCGACGTTCTTATATACTATACTTATATTTTATGATCTTGCACACTATTGCGAAATACCATTTGGTAAATATATGTGGCCAATTGATTTGTCAAAATCCAGTAATGTTGATAAAACATCGGTTTTTTGGACAATCGATAACTTAAAAAAACGATTAATCAATATACAATCGAATAATAATTGACAATAGAAGAGGAAAAAAAGGTCACCACGAAAAAAAGGTGATCGCATGTGTCCGTTCGCGCAAATCTTCCTTGTTATCACAAAAATACCCCGTTTATGTATTAGATATCAACAATAGATTGTTTGAAAGACATAAAAACAATCGATTAAACGATGTTTTACGACACTAAAATTCGGTAACGCGGGCAGCATGCGTTTTCAGTGCCGGTTGGAATTTCCCTGCTGTATGGAAGTGCTGTAAAACTACGTGTAAACGACATTCCCGCCGGAATTTCGCACTTGTTTGTAAAGGCCTAAACGCAGCCAGCATTCGTATGAAATAAAATGGTACAGCGATCTTATTTCACTAATTTTATTTAGCAAAACTGGTTAAACTTTCAACAAATAATTAAAGAAAATAATATTTGAAAAAATACAAAATCTCAGTGAATGTTGTCAATTGAACCTGATATCGACATGGTGCTTTGCGTAAAACGTGATAATTTTTTTCACCTCTTTTCCTTGGTATATCAGAAGCAAGGTGCGCGTGCGTCTCGGTGCGCATACTTACGTGACAACAGCAATTTAAATGTGTAACGTCGGACTACAGTATCGTGTAAATAATCATAGAAATACATTATTCATCTATATACATCTATATTACTGTACCACACAATTAGTAATTTTTTATCTAAATTATTTGACAAATCCCGAATATAAACGAAGCTTTACAATCACACAAAACTTATAAACTATTATAGTTCACATTTAAGTGCGAAAACCAAGTTATAACTTAATGCAAATATAGAGACAGGAGTAACTTTGTGATTGAATAAACGTCCATCAACTCGGTGAACGTATATTATATTGTTTAAAATACTTTTTTTATAAAATAAAATATCTTGATATATATTTCTGTACGTAGGCACTGGTAAAATTAATTCCCCATTATTTTATTCCTAATTAACCGGGGAGCACAACACTATTGTCATTATTTTGAACCTTTTCTTAATGAATAGACAGACAAACGGTTCGCGTTTATGAATATACGTTTCAAACGTCGTTGATTACAACTCATATTGCATTATTGTATGTAACACAACCTATATCGCTATTGCTTTAGCAAACAATGCTTTTACAGAATTTCTAAGGCATCGACGAAGGCTTGTAAACTGTTTTCTGTTATTTTTTTTTATTACAAAAATATCACCTATATTAATCTTTAAAAATATTTATTATTAAAATTGTTAATGATAAATGTATCTCATAAACCTTTCGAGTATAATGAAATTACCATCACATTGACATGTAAGACCCCTGGACCGGCTGTTTCATATAAATGACAGACATGGGTGACACTGCACTTACGCCGCGCAATTACGCCAACTCAGTTCACTGCGCCGGATGTGTCAAGACACTTATTCGAAATGTGTTGTTGCATAGAGCACATCAGCGCAGCGCGCGCCGTCAGCCGACTCATTCATTTCTCTCACTCGTTGTAACCCGACCGCTATGAGCGCAACCTTCTCTAATGTTGGCGAGACGCGGGGCGGCGGGTATGCATGGATATACACGGTATTAGATTACGCTCTATATCTTCAGATAATTTTACGTATGTTATCGCGAGTGTGAATAAATAAAATACTTTAATATAATTTAAATTGTAAGCAAAATACTACTACATCAATCTTGGTAATGCGTTTTCTTTTTTTTTAATAGCAATTTTATAACATCTGTAATATCATCCGAACGACTTTGAAAAACTTAACTTTTTGATTATTCTTAACGACACGCTAGTATCCTCTGCAATAGCCTTATTTACATTAAAATGTTCATCTACATCATCATAAATAACAATATAATATAAAAATTTTGAAACGACGTTCTTTATCGCGGGATAAGAGCTATACGGGAAAAGTATTCGACCGATACTATAAAGAGTGAACACAAATATCTATAGGATTTAGTCTGCGAAAGAACGAGATAGAATAAACGGGGTTGAAGCAAGTCCTGCTGTTTGAGGATTTTTTATATTATAAACTTATTTTTTAAATTTCATGTATTTATTAATATTAAAAACAATTTTATTACTTGATTTAAACTTGGAAATAATAATAAAATGTTTATTTAAAAAAAAAAAAAATTATTTATTAAATACAATTTTAGTACCATTCCTTCATTGTGCTTGTTATTTAATCTTACATAATATATAGGTAAAGAAACTCCATTCCAACGGGTGCCCCACGACACCTCTCGTGTATTTATCTTTAACTAGAACATTTGAACTTAATACACAATAACAATTCACCCGGAAACGCTAATTTCGTCTTTTTTTTGAAATAGTTTGCTACATTACGAAGCATTACTTTTGATTGACTATTTAAAAGCAGCGTCGGTAATTCCATCTTGGTAAAATTATCGCATGTGTAGTCAATGTGTAGTCACACAAAATCGCGCACGCCATCACGTCAAACGTGTATCTACATATAGCCGCCGGCGGCCGACAACATACTAACTCATTGGTCGGTTTAGTTCCCCTCACACGTCCCGCAAACATTATGAAGAGTCGCGCTAGGGTGCGGGTCGCGAGCGCTTAGCGACTCACTTGACGCGTACTAATTTGTTGAGTCATGGCACAAATATTTGAGTTAGTTCAATGCGCCAACGTATTAAGCTGCGCTTGAGTTATTAAGTAGACGAAAGTTTTGCTGAGTTACCCATGTCTAAAATGACGGTTATGTATTTGTGCCGTTTTCAAAATGTAATGAGTATTCATGTAACTTGCCTTGTCATTTATTATAAATCTATTTTAGTTTATTTGGAAGTACTTTTAAATGTTTATTAATAATACGGGATTAATTGATTTGGAAGCGTGTCCATTAAATATATATTTTGTAACTAATAAGTTTTGTACATTCACATCCACAGAATCACTAATTATGTATGTACATAATATTGGAATACCAAAATAGCAAAATTCAAGTACAGTTTGAGAAGTGCATGTCCAGTGGCTATATTGCAGGTCAATGGATCTAATATAGCTAAGTGAAAATGCTACGTAAAAATTCAAATGTACATATCAAGTACCATTATCTAAATTTTACATTATCGTGAAAAAAATATTCTTTAGATATAATATCTATGAATATTCAATATGATAAGAATTTAATCCTCATTATTTACCGTAGTAGCGTATTTCGTAAATATATAAACAGTTTCAAAAAAAATTTGATTTCTTTCAACTTTATGTTTAAAAGCCGATACATAAACAAACGAAATGACTAAATTTACTACTCAAAACTTATTTATTTATTGAACGTAAGAAAAAATAATTCAACTTTTAAAACTGTCTTTTTAGTTGTGTTAATTAAAAACATATACCGTACCATATACGGTATTATATACGTTTAAATGTATATAATATATTGAAAGTACTTAATACTTCATAATTCGGAATAAATTTATAAATACTATTTATATTGTTACAATCGATCAAACTTATTTCTAACCTTAGTAAAATTTATTAGATTTTTACGTGAATGCTAAAAAGTCTAAGAAGTACTCTGACTCACTCACTCGCTATCCGAACATACTGTGTCACAACAAC
The DNA here is from genome assembly GCA_947532125.1 of Saturnia pavonia. Taxonomy (NCBI): domain Eukaryota; kingdom Metazoa; phylum Arthropoda; class Insecta; order Lepidoptera; family Saturniidae; genus Saturnia; species Saturnia pavonia. The sequence continues at coordinate 2,155,246 of OX383901.1, forward strand.
ATTGCAACTCTCTTTGGGAATGTACAAGATGTACATCTTATTCTAACGTACAAAGTTTCAGTTGTAGGCCGTAGTAAGGTAACGTATGTATTCACCAAAGACTGATACAGATAATTGATCTCTCACCGCGCACGTGGATGAAGCGCGCGTCTACGTATTTTGCGTGCTCAAGTTACGCTCGGCTCACTGAACGGAATACACGGTGAGCATTGCTAAATGAAACGTTTTCAAAAGAGTATCTCCGATAAAACCTTAGATAGATATTTACTTCGAAATAGTTTCACATCTAATAAACAAATTTACATACATGTATACAATTATATTATCTGCAAACCGTTTTTGCTTTACAGATAATAATGATAAAGGTTATACAGTCATTGCACAACCCACGGCCTGCTCCGGCAGGACTAGCATCAGAGGACACTTCTAGAATTTAGATTTATCTTTCGCGATGCACTGCTCGTTACGAGCAGTAAAATAACCGACACCTATATGTTTCTCAAATTTTAATTATATATATATATGTATATATATTATCTACAATGTTATTTCAAACAGGCCGTTATCGTAAGCGTTACAAAATACACTCATCCTCGCATTGTATTTGCAAACTCGAGCGACGCATCCCTTTTTAATTAATTATCTAATATCTACAAATAATCGAATTTTTTTAGCTTATCGAATCGAACATCAATCTTTGGTCTTCATAGATAGAACTTGATTTATTTAACAACGTTAAAGTAGATATATATTATTTCCTATGGATATAACCTTATTAGTATTTAGAAACAATATTCTAATGTAACTGGTAACATCGACTTTTAAGATACCTAGCTTAAAAGACAGCTGTTAGTGTCTAAGCCACAATTTATACAAAAATACACATAAATATATCGATAAAAATCATACGGCTTTATCATTTGAGTAAATTAGATGATAATTTAAGCCAAAAACTTAAGTGATAATATTGATGTAGTTCCATAATCATTTACCAAACCATTATAATCTAGTATTGATATTTATTCATGTCTACAGTTCACAAAAAAAAATTCAGAATCTAGCAAGCGTTCTTACAGCAAGCGAGCCGCGCGGCGCACCGTGTTTTCTAACTCCAGTAGTTTTGTGATTCATCATGGTATATACACACACACACACACACAAAGCGCTAATTCTTTTTACACTTTTTATATACAAAGTTTGTTTTGAAAATTAATTTCTTGAACCTCTCAAATAATGAACAACTATTAGTATATTTCTATAAAAAGAAACGTTGTTATTATTGACGAGATATATTAAGCTTCTAGAATTTTCCTTATACCGTGTCATATACGAACTTTTAACAAGTAGGGGCGCGACGGGTGCACCGGGTGCAATGGGAAAGACGATTTACAGGAGACAGAGGGGTGAGAGGAGAGGATCGGTTCACTCGCTTTCCTATGCTCAGTTTGTGGCGACGCGTCACTGTGAAAGTGCCGTAATTCGCTGCACCCGCTGACTGATATTATTTTGTGTGTTAATTTTGTGATAAAATTATTAATTATGTAAGTTTTTAACATTAAAACAATGTAAGTACTTGCTGTTTTTAAATCATATTTATGTAGTATAATATAGAATATATTTGTTTCTTTATATTTTTTAATTGTAATAGCCCAAAAATTAATTATATATTTTTCTTTCCACGATTTTCAGAAACATGTAGGGTACAATGGATGGGCACAATAAGGTACCCACATTCTGATCCGTATTAGATATGGTATACTAGGCAAGTAACATCTATATATTAATTAGTTCACAGATCAGAACGCGTATATTGTAAAATATATATGTAAGGTATCTACGAATAGCTTATTTATTATAGATGGTCCGAACATTAAAAAGAAAAATTGACAGGCAACGTTGAAAAACAGAGTCGAAGGAACGTGCTGTAAATACAGTGATTTCTGGAGATACAGATATAGAGCCCCGCCCCAGTTGCTCGTGGTTGCCTGATATTCTTAAAAAAAGTAGAAACATCTTTCAAACATTGCTCTATCTAAGACACAATACCTGTATCAAGAGAAAAAAGAATCTCTAGAAAAAGAGAAAAACTCCAATTTTAACAAAAGCCTTATAAAGCTGAATTAGAATAAGCCGCAGACAAGATCGATAAAGCAAAGTCAGAGAAAATAAGAAACCTACAATTTAAAGATATCGACCAATAAAAATAAAAGAATCGTAAATAAAAATAAAAGTAAAGCAAAGAAAACAAAGTATAATAAAAAAGACAAGCGGAAGAAGAATAAGATTTGAATGGCTTCTACTGCAACGAGGCACACATTCTGTGCTTGTTTGTAAGTTTTGTACGCAACATGACTAATATTATTCTATTAATATTTAGGCACTATTGTTACACCCCATCCTGTCCCGAGTGTAGAACAGAACGGGAAGTGGGTAACTTTTTTCTTTAATTATGTATTTTTCATACGATATAATGTATTTTTGTTACTTTATTCAAATAACTATATGTTAAATATAGTAAACAAAGGATATATGGTAATATATTTTTGTTATTATTGGTATAATTTTAATTTCTTAGTTAGCCACCCCATTCCGCCCCGGGTTACCCTAAACAATGTCAATATAACAATTTTTACTTTCTTTACATGCAGTTTAATGTACTTTAATGTCTAACAAGGGTCCCGGTCTCGTACCAGATGATAGTCCTTGGTATAGAACCTATACGAATGTGAAACCTGGTATATCAAAAAGCGTAGAAACATTCGTAGTGTAATTCACAGATGCATGATATCTACATCCTGGACTCAGAAAGTCATCAATGAGGAAATTCTACGATAGATTGGTCAGAAATGCAAGCTTGTATAAACTTTGAAACAGCGCGGAAGTTGTATATCTGGGAAATGTGGTCAGGTTCCCGGGCGCAGCGGACAGTACAAGATAGGAAGGAGCTCTAGCAAGTAATAATCATGGAAAAAACAAAAGCTGGATTTAAAAGAAAGTCATGGTTGAGTAGCTCCTGTCGAAGGACGGTGCCAAACATAATACCTACGCAAAGCTGACTGCAAACCTTTATTAGTCCGAAATATAGCCAGAAGGTTAATTGACAATGATTTTAGTATCCAAATAAGGGTAATCTACTAATAATAAGAATGATCTATGTCTCGCATAAGTGTAAATTTTCAAGATCGAATTTAAGTGCAAAAGCGACGGATAATAGGCACTCGCCTAGGGATAGGATATGGGCGCGAAAGATTAAGACAAGAGTACGCGCACATCAAATCAAGTAAGGCGAGTAACAAGTTAAACAAAACGTGTTACTGATTAAAAGCTTAACTTACGACTCACAATTACGTAGGTACAATGTTACTGTGCGACATACATAAACTCAATAGCACACAGTTTTATCAAGGAATTGCCCAAGCGACATGCTGTCGGATGTAATGTGCAGCTGTCAACTGCGGCGGAGTCACGTCGAAAGTATAGACCACAAACGATGTCGGAGCGAGTCGCGCTCTACATTAAACAGTATCAAATATTTACAACTTCGATGGTAACAATGTTACAAGTCTTATGGAAATCTTTACACCATTTTGATCAACAACAAACCTTGAACATACAAAAAATATGTTTTTGTAAAGACATTTAAAGCCTCTTTAAACAACATTCTTACTTTTTCCGCCATTGATAAGTATTCTTTTAATTAATTAAATATAATTAAGGCTATAGTTGATGTCTGTGCTATCGTCAGCCATGTTTGGTTACTTTTTTTTATTAAATTCAAAAACAATGTATGTCGTCGGATAATTCTACGAACTGTTAGTTTATAAACAACCTAATCAGATTGTAAACTGTCGGTAGATTATGAACGGACAAAAAATGTTCAATTTAACGTTTAAGTACATTAGGTTTATAAACTAACTGGCTAGTTAGGTTGGGTTGAAACTGTTCCCATAACGTCAAACAAATTACCCGTTGAAATTCACAATTTTTCATGTTCGAGTTGGATAATGTTGCCCGTTCACAATCTGACTAGATTGTTTATAAACTAACATTTCGTTGAATTCTCCGGTGACATGTATACAGCGCAGTGTAATTTAAATATATGAAAAAAATTGAAAGTATTTGTAATTTACTTGTCATACAATGAAACAGTCGAGAAGCGTGTTCATTATTCGCAGTGCATTTTTGATTTCTTGCAGTCGATAGTGTCGTCTTCCTCGTCGTCGTCGTCCCCCCAGTCCCAGTCCTGGTCCTGGTCCTCATCTTCGCCTTCAGCCCGGAGGTTCTCCTCGACGAGATCATCGTCATCGTCCTACAAAAGTATTATTTTCACAGTACATTTTTCTTGAGTAGACGGAGACTAACCAGGACCTTTCGTGTGTTCTTTGAAGTGTCTTTTTTGGGACCTTGGGAAATTGTTTTATGAAGTGTAGGAAACTACTTCAGTGATATTGTTCTATCCCTAGTCAATAACAAGCGTAACTGACGGGTGGTCGGATTTTTGTTTATACGCGGAATGAATTCACAAAGTTTTGTTTATGCCAAGCCCTATAACAATTTCAAAGAACGGCAACGATCCCCGTGATCGGCGACACATCGTGGGTCAACGCTGTCATATCAGCCTACTAGCCTCTCGGCAACTAGGTAAGCACCGACTGATCCTCAAACGCGACAAACCAAAACAGAGTCACTATGACGGGATTATAATCATGTGTAAGTTAATCGCGATTCAGTCGGGTACAGCATCCTCCCAACCCGTTTTTTTTTCTACTATAAATAGACTTGCTTTTGGCTACTACCTCGCCTGATCGTAAATGATGATGTGGTCTACGATAGAGCACACTTGCCTAGAAGGTACCTATAAACACGTAACTTGAAAAGATAGCTAGGTTGTAATTCTCGGGAAATACGCATGATAAATGTGCAAGCAAAACGATTCGTACGCATTATTGGAATATTAACGATATATTTAAAACGCTTCGCCGAGTCTCTTGTCGTCCGATGATGGAAGGGAGATGGGGGAACTAAATTGTGAAATTCCAATGCAAAATCGCCGAAATGAATTCGATAAAAACCGATAAATATGCAACTTTACGTCGACTGCAACGTCCCTCAACTAGCGCATCGTTGCCATTGTGTCTTTTAGCAAGCATCTCGATTGCCTCCAATCTTGGTACTTGGCAGATTGGCCGACCTGTCCCAAAGATAAGATCAGTACTCCATGCAAGACCGGACTTGCGCTTGATATAGATGAAGCAGCTGATCCGGCGTCATGTACCGTCTCACCTTTGCAAGGATACCCAGCTTTTTGGCAGCCAGTTAAGCTTTATACACAACGTAGGAATCAAAATTGATTTGATGTGAAGATAATGAAACGCTCAGAAGTTCCAGATGGTGTGGTAATCGGAACGGACACATCTCTGAAAGTAGGAATCAGTTGGAAGGGACTCCGTTTAGCGGAGAATAGATATGCCTGTGTCTCAGAGGCATTAACCTTGACCAGGTTGACATCACCTCATTCGGAGACTGCCTTTAAGGACAAGTTTAAGAATTCGATCATGGCCTCTGAGGGACTGAACTCGCGCTCCACGTACCCAAAAGTACCGGGCTTAAACGTATCATCGATGTGAAGTAGGAATAGCGTTGCAGATAGTACTGATCCCTGAGGTACCCCGACATCGATAGCCAATAGATCGGAGGAGCAGCCATCAATGACCATTCGAATCACTCGTTATACCTTAAAAAGTTCGATGTCCATGCACATAACCCATGAAAGAAGCTTGCTTAAGAGGTTACTATGCCACACTCTGTCACCGGCCTTCGAGATATCAAGCGAAACGGCAAGCGCTTCCCCGTGATGCAGAATCATGATGCATGATGATGATCATGATGCATGATGAAGCAATGGGGGCTCAGTAGTAGCGTGTACGACTTCGCGTCGATTGACATGAGTTTGAATTCCTGGAATGAGCCTGAGCTTTCGGTGAAGGAAAACACCGTGAGGAAACCATGCCTGGTGGTAGGGCTTTTTCTAATACCCGCCTGGCTAGCTACCATTCTCAAGTTGAAAATCTGTCACCTAGCACCAATAGGTACACTTAAGAGCCAGTCTTTCACTAGGTTTAGCGTGTTATTATCTTGGGCCACATCGTCACCTAACATCAGGTGAGATTGTGGCCACTACGCCCAACCTATAACGATGAAAAAAAAAATATTCTCGACAACCTCGCTTCAGATGTGAGTGGCATACGCTAGGTTTCCAGTGGACCGGTTTCGGCGAAATCCGTATTGCCGGTCACTTAGGTCATTTGCTTCTACGTATGCCAGGAGTCTGCCATTCAATATACGTGCCGTACCCTTGCAGAGAATGGACGAGATGGAGATGGGCCTATAGTTGGCAGGTTCAGCATGACTACCTTTTTTGGGCACTGGTTGTATGTTAGCTTGTTTCCAGGATACTGAATTATCCGATATAGACTAGTTAATCCCGGATCGTGATACACCTAAGGGCGTCAATATGGCGGGTGTTACGTCTAGTGTTGATGGTCGCGATCCAGTCGGACACTACAGTCATGTCCTACCACCCTGCAAACCAGGTATTAAACATGTCCTGGTATTAATTGAATTTCCTTTTACTGAAAGATTTTGACATAAATTATTATGTAGATATTCGAGGTACGATGCCTGTCGAATAACACAGACCCATCGTAGCCAATATCATCCAGTAAACAGCGAAGTGAAAATACATAACAATGGCTTAGCTTCGTATGTTGCGTTTCGATATGGGACTAGATAAAGGTTCAAGTATGGCAGACGCGTAGTGTAGCGGGAGTGGTGATGTTGACTTTTTCTATAGACGAAAAAATTTATCTCTATTTATCTGGTTTGAACAATTTAATTTATATATCCTTGCTGCACTTGTAATTCGGACCAATTAAAATGATGTGACGAAATCGGGGAATCCCCTTTCTTTAAGTGAGTATAGATAATCACCTCGCGCACTCTATCGGTACCGTCTGTACTAACTAGTAAACACGGTCGCAGTGTATGGGACGTGAGGGTGTGTGGGCGTGTCGGTGTGTGGGCGTGTCGGCGTGTGGGCGTGTCCGGCGTGCGAGTACGTACCAGCGCGCGCTGCATGACGGCTATGGGCGGGGCGCGCCGGTGCGCCGCGACGCGCCGCTCGATCAGGTACGACACGTACTCGTCGTACAGCAGCCGGATCAGGTGGAACGAGCCGAACGACGCGGCCGACCTGACGTCACACCAACCAAACTTACATTGTCAATCATTATCTATTATACATGTATTGCAGTTACTCCTATTTGTGCACGCTCTTGTTAACTTTATTTCTCGTTTAATCCTCGTTGAAAATATTTCGGAGAATTCCGAGATAAACAAAATAAATAGATAATAAAATATGAAAAATATTACATATATACAAAATACATTGTGTTAAATTTGAAACAAGAACTCTCAAAGATTTAAAATTTTGAACCTTTTGTGCTTACGAAAACGTTATGTTTAAATAACAATAATTCTTAAAGTAATAGACATACAGTTGTAAATTTAATGTTGTATTTTAGCACAAATCAAAAGCTATCGATCTAGTAAAAACAATAAATTTAATGGGTTATGGGTAGTAATTTGGTAGTAATTTGCAATAATTTGTTAATTTACGTATTTTTAACTTTTTTTTAAATGTAATATTTTTTTCTAAAGTTTGTAGATAGTAAACACATTCTTTTATAATGTAAATGTCAGACAGTATTATTACCCGTCGAATAAGCCTGCTTTTATCGCAGTGAGACCTAAACTTTTACTGATATGATGTTTTTTGTACACACGTAGAGAAATTTAATTAAAATGATCACAATTGCGGCCTTTTAGCGTGGAGGTGGGTTGGACCCAAGTTTATGCTGTATTTGTATATTGAAATAGGTGTTTTATAAGTACCTAGAATATCGCTAGTTCGTAACCGGACACATTGTATACGATTACAATTTAGAAAATTCTACCAAATCGGCATTTACCCTTGAATGAAAGTTAAGCGTACGCATGAAAATGATTAAGGGAAGGCGTACCGCAGCGTGAGCTCGCGGATCACGAGCGAGGAGTAGAAGGACCAGTCGAGCAGCAGACGGCGCGCGCGCGCCGGGTAGTCCGCGCGGCGCTCGTGCGGCGCGAGCGCGCTGCGCACGCAGCCCTCCAGCCAGCCCGCCCACTGCTCCAGCGACGCGCCCCGCCCCAGCGTCGCCTGCCGGCCACCTCTACTCGTACTCATACTCATACATACAGATGTTACCGAACACTCTATCGATACATTATTCAAACGTATTATCATGTTCACCTAACTCCCATTTTTATGGTTCGGAAGTCAACAAGGAACCCTTATATTTTCAGTATGTCAGTCTGTTTCGTGTCTAGCTGAGAGATTCTCAGTACTAGAAAAAAGACAAAGAGGTAAAATAAAATCTTTTTGGTACCTCCTATGCTCGTAAAGTGGGGATGATATTTTTTTCCTCTATTCCATAGTGTGGGATTTCACTGGATAGATCGTTCAAAATTATTGTAGGTTCGATGTGTGAAAACCATTTTTCAATGCAGAGATCCATTTGCAAAATAAGTAATAAATGTATAAGCTTAAAAGGGCTAATTTTTGTTGGTATCAAGTGTTCCTCTGCCGGCTAAATGATTGTTATTGGGTATTTGAAAAACAATCACGACGGTAGTATATAGAACGAAATTAAAAGGAAAACTATCACAACTAAGTAGGCTTTAAAAGTTAAAGAGTACTTGGATAAATAATTTAGTACAAATTCCATTGAAAATTACTTAAAGTCACCTTCTCAGTTTGCATTTTGTGACGGGCAACTACGGCACCGTACTGTGAGCGTAGGCCGACACGTACTTGGCATTTTTTTTATTTCCTAGTCTAACCATGAAAAAGTGCTAGATATTAATAAACAGTATGGATTGATGTGTGACGATTACCACAGAAGCTATAAGTTATTTATGGAAGCGTGTCTTTTTATACAATTCTATACTCATTTAAATTTTATAGATTATTCTACTCTCAAGCTAGGGCTAAGTATCGTTCAGTGAAATTTACTACTTCATCCATAAATTAATTTACAAGCACAAAATCTCAACAGATCTCATAAGGTCGAGTTTTCCTTGTATCATTTAAATTATTACTTTTAATTATTAATTTATCTTAGAACAAAATATTTATCATTATTCCTGAAAAGTAAATTGTATAAAATGTTGTACATATACATACATCAAATATTATTATGTTAAATAAATAAAACATTGGAATGGTTTAAAAAAGCGTGCGTGTACTATAATACGTTTTGCGCGTTAGAAGTTATACATACTTGTTTAACGTGATCAGAATGATATTTAAATTACACGAAATCAGTTTACTGAGATACAATGGTGCGTATCATCTCCGACGCGTGGCGCAACTGGGGTTTAATGATATACTTTTTAAACAACTGTCTTGAATTATATACAATTGGTTAAAGTAAATTATAAATATATAATTACATACACAAGTAAGTTGAGTATACGCATATAAGCGCACACGCGTTCAGTATAAGATGCGCGAATGACGCGCGGGGGAGCAACATAAGGACATCACATTTTGTTTTTGCTCTTCATCTAATTTACGAACCGCGGGCTATAAGTATATGAAAATTATGTTCAATCTAATTCCTCCGTTTCCTTTTCACAACAGAACCACACGTACTGAGTTCCGGAGTCACAGTTTTATGGTTACTTCCACCTCGGTTCGTTCGTACGTTCGTACGTTCGTACGTACGTTCGGTACGTTCTCTTTGTCTCTATGTTTGTACCGTACCGTGAAACTATAGAACGGTCTCCCGGCCAGTGTGCTCCCTCCTTTTTATGACAACGGATTCCTTCAAGCGTAACGTGTAGAGATATTTATGCAGGCCAGCCTGACAGCAGCGACCGCCGTTGGATTTCGATCTGTTGGTGGTCGCCGTTGTATTTGGATTGTACTGTGCTTACCATCAAGGAACAGTAAAGTCAAAGTGCTGAGCTATTATAAAAAAAAAAAATCAATCTCAAGAATTTAACTCTAAAAATATATTATCTCTATTTCAATATTTGTACATTATTTCTACTAGAAAATAGTAAGTACAACCTTTTTAAAAATAACATCGAGTGCTAATATCTTCACAACAATGGAACAAGACATTTAGCAAGCAACTTCATAGTGTAGATTCTGTAAAGTAATATAAGTTAAAGTAAGTAGTATACCTTAAAGTCAGTTTCGAGTCGGTGCACGGTGGAGGCGCTGCCGCACGCGCACGCCCACGCCGCCTGCTCGCGCACCACCCTGAAGTCCACGCGGTTCAGGTCTGCCAGCATCTACGGCAACACAAATGTTCTCCTTATTTCATGGCATCATGTGCTTATACACACACAATCCTGCCAGTGTCACATGGATAGAAATATTGTCTAATCTTCAAAGTTTATACAACGTCATAACAATATGGTGGTTCCCTTGTAAAAGAAAATTAAAAATTTAAAAATAATGCTTCTAATTATTATTTATAATTCAGTTCACTTGTGCACAATATTATTTATATAACGCAATATGGCACCACTATTACCATAATATAGGGCTAAAGAACGTAAATTTATGAATTAAAATACAACCCACTGCATGATAGATTACGATCCCTCCCCCATTGTTACTACGTTTGATGAAATAGATATTGAGTCGAATGGTGGAGTTTTCGCGGGATATTTTTAAATCTTAAACTTATGTTATTTTGACCGATATTATGTAATTATTGCGTATTTTATGTGATTGTTGTGTACAAATGAAATGGATTAGATATAATATCATATATTTCAGTTACCACAAAAGCTGCTTAGACATTTTAAAAAGGGAGCTGTCATCTTGTTAGAGCTGTGTATGAAGATTACAAGAACAAGTAAAACAATATTTTATTCACTAGACATTGGCAGAATTGTGAATAATAAACAGAGTTATAATAAAACAACGTGCTTCAACTGTGACTTGCGAACGACTATTTTATTTAAATAAAAAGAACATAGACTAAACAATTGATCACAAGTTTGTCACAAGAAGGCGCAACTAGTATCTATATTTTGATATTTACAACACTCCCACTCAAAATATAGATCATATTAACCTTCAATACTTAACAAAAAACTTAAGTAAAACTATACTTTAACAATTCCTAAAGAATTCAAGTGTTTATAATGTTTTACAGCATTTAAACTTTTGGTGAGCAAATCTGCAGGCATATCTGATGTAGATAAATAATTAACACTAACAATGTTTTCATTTATCATTTCTCTGCTATAGTGATATCTGACATCAATATGCTTAGTTTTATTATGGAATACAGGGTTTAGTAATAATTTCTGTGCACTCATACTATCATTATACAAGTTAATACAATACAATCTTTTAGTAACTTCATATTGTAAGTTTCTTAGATACACTGCCTCTTTGCAGGCCTCTGATATTGATACATATTCTGCTTCTGTACTAGAGAGTGCAATACATTTTTGTTTACTACAGCTCCAAGATATAACAGAACCTGATAATTTATAACAAAATCCGGAATATGATTTCCTATCATTAACATCATTGCTCCAGTCTGCATCAACATATCCTAAGTGTTGTATGTCGCACAACAGGAGAAAATGTTTCATTGTAGTCCACACCATATTTTTGAGAACACCCTTTAGCCACAAGCCTGGCTCGATAACGGACATTATTTTCAGCATCACACTTCTTCTTGAGAACCCATTTGCATTTTACAATATTGCCACTTACAGGAATATCAACAACTTCCCATGCATTGTTGTCTTCAAAGCTTTTCAGCTCTTCCTTGACAGCTTGTTCCCAATGCTCCTTCTCTGGTCCTTGCAGTGCTTCTTCTAATGACAGTTCATTGCTGAAATCTTTATAACACTCTTCTGTGCACATAAGTCCATACCTGTCTGGCTGATTTCTTTGCCGTTTTGGTAATGTCCTTACTATGGTATCTGATTGCAACTCTTCTTCAGATGTCAACTCCTCATCTGGTATATAGGAGTCATCCTTATCACATTCCAAAGAAGTCAACGAATCCTCTCTACTGTGGTCTGAGAACTCTCCCACTGAAGACAGGTGTAGCCTGTTCTCTGTCGGTTTGTCATCTATCTCTTCTACTTCAATCAAATCTTCTTGATGAGATAATTTTTCTTTTATGATGATAACATCTCTACTAGTTGTAATAGCTTTCGTTGATGGATTATATAACCTATATCCTTTAACATCCTCAGGGTAGCCAACCAGTATGCATTGTTCAGCTTTCTTGTCCCACTTATGTCTTTTCTCCTTGGGTATGTGCCTCATGACAGTACTACCAAAAATCCTTAAATGACTGAGGTTTGGTTTGGTCCCTGTCCATAACTCGTATGGTGTACGATTGTTCAAACTAGTTTTTACAATTCTATTCTGTAAATAAACAGCAGTGTTAATGGCTTCTGCCCAGAACTCCTTACCTAGTTTAGCATCAAACAAAAGACACCTGGCTTTTTCAATTAGCGTTCTGTTCATGCGCTCACTAAGCCCGTTTTGTTCAGGTGTGTAAGGATTTGACTTTTGATGAACTATACCTGCTTTCTTCAAATAACTATCAAAATCTCTATTACAGAACTCTCTGCCATTATCACTTCTCAAAATTCTAATTTTATTTGATGTTGAATTCTCAACTACTGCTTTATACTCTTTAAAACACTGTAAAGTCTCATTTTTGTTTTTCAAGAAATAAACATATGTCATGCGGCTGTGATCATCAACGAAGATCAAGAAATACCTAGATCCTCCTAGCGATATATTCTCCATCGGGCCACAGATGTCGCTGTGTACCACTTCTAATAGCTTAGTGCTCCTGTTCCCTTCATGAGCAAAAGGCAAACGACTTTGCTTACCTTCACAGCACACTATGCAGTTAGATTTGTTGATTTTGGCCGTCTCAATAAATTTGACTCCCTCCACAGCATCCTGCATTTTATTCATGTTATAACTGTTGACGTGTCCCAATCTACGATGCCAAACTTCTGGAGACTCTGCTACTGCTGCCGCCAAACAAGTAGTAGTGTTTAGTTTGTAAACTCCATTCACAAGCGATGCAGTAGCTACTAGAGTGTCTTTTTTGTTGAGTATTTCACATCCTTTGCCAGTGAAATGCACCTTGTTGCCCTGCCTTATTAACTGGCTCACTGACAATAAGTTAGTAGATAACTCGGGAACACATAAAACATTTTCAACAGTTATGTTAAAATCACATTCTTCAGTCGACGTTGTTATGTTTACGTTTCCACAACACAGCACTGGGATTTTATTCTGATTAGCAACCATGATTTCTTTGGTAAAGCCAGAATGACACGTGTCGATAATCCAATCTTTATTGCTTGTCAAATGCGAACTGGCTCCGGAGTCAACATACCAGTCACTCTTATCAAATATTCTGTTAAAAAACACGGCACTAAATGCATTACTTGTTTTTGACGATTTATTTTCTGAATTCTTAGAAGATTTATCTTTGTTAGTGCATTGATTACGATAGTGACCATGTTGTTTACAATTGTAACATTTGACATTTGGTGTTCCTTTGACAGATGTCGACACTTCTTTTTTTTTACTATCTTTATTGGCCATAGTCTGTATATTCTTCCCATACTTTGAACGTTGAATATGATTCTTGCGGAAACATACGAATGCATTATTGACATCACTGTCTTCCGGTTCCATGTCCATCAATTTCCCTTTAATGGCGTCGGAAGTAATTATGATGCCAGAATGTTCGATGGCCATTATCATGGGCATGTATTTTTCGCTTAGACCCGCCAGCATGATAGAGCCAATCCACTCGTCGGTTATTGCAAATCCCGTACCTTGTAATTTCTGACCAGCTTCAACAATTTGTGTTACATAGGACGTCATCGAAGTGCAATTTTCAAATCGAATAGATATTAAATTCCTCAGGAGACTAATTCTTCTAGTAAATCCCGAATCATCGAATAACATCTTCAATTTATCCCACAATTCTTTCGATGTTCTGACGTTTTTTATATGAACATAAAGAGCCGGGTCGATTGTTAATATCAGCTTGGCTTTTGTTTTCGCATCATCTGCAGCTGCTGGAGGTTGATCAGGCTCAGGTTTTATACACCCAACCATTCCTTCCAATACAAGGAAATTTTCTGCGGCGAAACACCATTCACTATAGTTCTCGCGCCCTTGTAATTTCGGTACGCTAATAAGATAGTTCGAACTGGACGCCATGACTGTCACGCACGTTACTACTGGGTTGAAAATAGCTAACTGATTACTTTACACACAAGACTGATGGTGAAAAGCACAGTCTATTGTTCATCACACTGATAATTCTAACAATAAACTCACAATATCTAGCTATTATACGGGTCTGGGCCCATAACCTATAATAAAACAACGTGCTTCAACTGTGACTTGCGAACGACTATTTTATTTAAATAAAAAGAACATAGACTAAACAATTGATCACAAGTTTGTCACAAGAAGGCGCAACTAGTATCTATATTTTGATATTTACAACAAGTTGCCATTAAAAAAGAAAAGTCTGATGGTGATCAGCGGTTTATCATCATACTCTGGAATTGAAGAATGTACCAGGTACCAGAACAGGTGGACTACTGAAGTAATATTATTATACATTGCGGAATTAAAACACAATAACTCCTAATACATATAATTAGTTTCACATATATTTCTGGTGAAGTTATCTTGGAATAAAAAATAGTGATGTATATTTGAATGATAAATGATGATGGATAGGTTTATGAATGGCGACGAGTATGGGGCAGTGACCGTCACCTGGTGTATCTGGTGGTGGTTGGTGAGGACGGCGCGCGCGGCCTGCGCGAGGTGGTTCAGCGAGGTGTACCGGCGCAGCGCCGCCGCCAGCGCGCTCGCGGCCGCGGCCTGCGCACGCGCCGCGCGGGCCGGCGCGCCCCCCGCCCCCGCCGCGAGCGCGCCCTCCAGGCTCTTCGCGAAGTTGCGGATAGCCTGCCGACACCATTGCATCTCGCTTACAACTAAATCAACCCTGGTGTGCTCGATTTCAATTAATTGTTTAACGTATTCTGTATACTTATACAATTTTCTACAAAAATATTGCTCCTTGGTACATCTAAAAAAAGTCCGCGATACCATGTTCCTATCTCTTATATATAAGCCACAATAAGGAATTTCGTGACAAAGTTGTAATGAAAATTGAAAAGTAATTTATGAACATTATTATTAGGCATGACATATTAATCCCTACGAACGAAAGTTGCTCCATCATCAAGATATATTTCAAGATAATTTTATGCAGATAAACTTTACCCTATAAGGCATGTAAATTGGGCGAATAATTTGGGAAGCAATGTAAAATTAAAAAAATTCAACCCACGGCTCGGGTCTATGACTATAGGTGTAGTGACGCGAACGAGTCGTGTTAGTTGTGACGCATAACACTGCCTGCCCGATAAATGTATTTTCTATACTGAAGTATTATAAATCATCAATAAACGATTTCTTTTAAATTATACCCGAGTGAAACCGCGAGTCACAGCAAGTTTCGAATAAAAATATGTTTTCGTAATTACTGCTGCAACACACAACAAAGTATATTGATTGAACGAATGCACATGATGCCAATCTTGTTGTTTGGCGTCAGGCAGTCAACATCAAGTACGTGTAAGAAAGCTGTTACTAACAAGTATCGGATTGCGATCTCAAATACACATACACATGTTCCTTCCCTCCTCCCAGGGGGCAGAAACATGTATATATGTATAGTTAGTTTAGATCGAATGATAGGGATTTAGTCAGATCGCGACTTAATTGCATACGCGCAACAGTCCGAGCCGAGGTTCGGCCACTTTGGCACCCTCGGATGTTGTTGCTTAGCTTTCGTGGCTGAGTGCCCTAAGCGCTCGCCCCCAAGCCCGGTAAAGCTGTAAAAGCCGTAAAGGCTCCAGGGCCCCTAAGGCTAACAGTATAGTCAGTTCGAAAAAACAAAAAAAAAAAAAACGATCTCAATTGTTATTGTAGTTTATTTTTGTTATGAATAGCTTACACGCCCCTCTATTGTTTTACAACATAATCAAATAATTAATTGTACTTAGCTATTAAAAAAACATAATCGTAAGCTAACATTCGATTTAATTACATTACATCTTTAAAATAACCATTTAACATCTGTTATACATAGAGTTGCCATTCGTCCCGATATGTCGGAGCTATCGCCGTCATTACGGCCTCTGTCCCGACAAAGCACTATTACGTGCCGTGTTTCCGTGACGTCACGGCATTTCTAAAACAAATTACTTGGTTGGACAAGAGAATGGCGTGAAGATTCTTAGCGAAGGGTGCTTTTAATAATAGTATTTGGAGGAAAAAGTGGGTTCGGAAGTGTGGGAATCCAAAAATTTAGTAATGGAAATGTGAGTGAGTGTTGTTCACTTGAAATAAAACAAAGAATCTTGAAAATACCATATGCTCAAATTATGCATATATTTGTTTGCGATACCTTGTCACAACGCCACTATGGAAAGATCATTTTGATAAATATTGAGCCAGATGACTGATGAAAAAAACCGCCTGCCGCGTGAGACTGTACAGTGGAAATTATAGTACCAGATAAACTTCATTATACATGTTAAAAAGTAGACATTATTACATAAAAAAGTAAAGTTTTCTGTTAAATAAAATGGAACTACATTTAACGCTGTATTCATTAGTATTTGTCATCTAAACGTATTATAAAACTCAACGTCTCTCTTTCTATTTGTCTGTTAATGTTCTTTTCACGCAAACCACTAATCAGATTTACATGGTTTTTTATTTAATTCATAAATATGTTATCTGGCCAGGTTATAGGATATATTATGTTATATCAATTAACATACGAAATAAGCAGTGGCGATAATGGCGAATCAATTCTGAAAAAAGACGCTTTTGGGACTTACGCTGAGTAAATCACAAGAGATAAATCAAAATAATGTACTGCATAATTGTAGATCTTAAAAAGACACATATGTCTATCTTCTAAGGATCATCCACAATAAGCTTTTTAGCCCTTAAAAATATCGGCGGGAAGCCACCATGGTTGAAAGCGGGCGCAGTAACTACGACTAGCGCGTCTGTTCGACACACATCATTCTGTAGACCACGCGAGCGGAGCCGCAGGCATAGCTAGTTAAATATATGTATATTCCTTGTTTTTTTTTCGTCCCGATTAGAGTTTATCCAAATATAGCAACCCTAGTCATTGCATCTTTCTTGTATATGAATGAACATAGTATAAGGTAAAACGTAACAAATGACAACCCGTTCGCGGTGCGGTGTGCCGTCTCTGTCTAGACGGAAGCAGTATTTCGCGAGATTTCAAAAGCGATGCCCACCCTGTTATTACACTGTGGTATCGTGTGGTGTCGATATGTAGTTACAAGTTGATGGAGATGCGTGTGTAAGGGCGTGGAGTACCTGCGTGAGGTGCGGCGGGATCGGGCGCAGCACGTCGGGCAGCAGCAGCTCGACGGCGCGCTGGTGCAGCTGCAGGTCCGCGGCGCGCAGCCACCGCGCCACGTCCGCGCGCCCCGCCAGCCGCCACAGCGTGCGCCGGCAGAGCTCCCCCGCGCCGCCCCCACCGCCGCCCCCTCGCCGCCAGAAGCCGCGTCGCGCGCGCTCCACCGCCCCCGTGTCGAGCGCGCCCACCGCCTCGAGGAACTCCACGCCGTGCTCTCTGACGTCACACACACACACACATCCACAATCACATCCTCAGCCCGTTCGCTATACTCGATTAGTCTTCTTATATATTCACCACAATCTCATATGATATTAAATGAAAATATATACAAAGACCATGAAATCTACAGGTGTTATCTAGGCGAACACAAAAAATTCTTTAAAATTACTGTATTGTTAAAATACTGCATAAAATGCAGTATTTTCGGACACGAAATATCTGAAAAAATCTAAAATTTTCTACAAACATTGAGTATAAATTGATAGAAACATAAGGCGTAGCAGACGCACGGAATACGCACACATAGAAATCTAATCGGTAACAATATCATAGCAAATAAACAATTTCTAAAAATAACACGACTGCAAACTTCCCCTTTCCTTTAAATATTATCGGTACATCAAAAATCAATCAAAAGCACTCGACATTTCAATCCCTTGTTTTTATCGTAAACGAGTCAAATTACAACTGAGAACATATCTACCTTGGACATCAAAGCGAATACAAAAAGTTACAAACGGAACAAATTTACAAGGGAACTACAACCTCACAGTACTGTATAGACGATTTCTCTTCTCCACGTCTGCGACTGAGAACACCTGAATAATTAGAGTTTGCTCCTTTTGTATTATTGTAGAAATAAATTATTTTACATACTCACAAACGGTATTTATATTACTTACGGATTTAACAAGATTATTTTATCCGGACCTTTCCTTCACCGAAAGCAGTGTTCCCTGTGAAATTCGAAGTCGCGTCGACCCTAACGCGATGGTACATATACCACGACCATATCGCTACCATAAAGCTATCATCGCTTCGTAGACATATAAAGTAACCATTATAACTCACCGATGATGTGTTCTAAGAGCCTGCAGCGCCGAGTGCGGAATGTCATCAGGCAGGTCGGACACCAGCAGCTCCGGGGGCTCCGGAGCAGTCACCGAACCCAGGTACTGTCGGTGGGCACCGCTACTGCCCACGGGGCTGCCGGTGCAGTCGCGATCCTTCGACAGCGATCTTGCTTCCTAAGAAATATTTTTTTAACTGACTTACCCTGTTACATTGCGAGGCCTAGGCCAAGGTAGCCACCGGACTTTAGCCCAAAAAAATGAACCAAGTTTTAGGTTTCATACCAGACTGTTAGCGAGCAATAGATAGCGAATCAAATTCGACGAATATGGGATATGAATCGAATATGCAAGCGATGAATATGGAAAAACCTGGGAATCAGCATCATTGTTATCGTCCTGATTGTCCGCGTGGAGCGGCGGCGGCTCGTGGTCGCCGTTGGCGGTCGGCTTGGCGCGGATGCCGTAGTAGTGGTACTTGGAGTTGCCGCGGGTGCCGAGGCGGCGCGTGCGCAGCCCCACGAACACGGACCGGATCAGCTTGCCGAACGAGGCCGCGTTCACGGGCTCCAGCCGATGCGCCGAGCAGTGACGCAGGTAGTGCGCGTATAACGTCGATCGCGGCAGTGACACGCCTACACACACACACACACACATACATACTAACATTCTAAAGGACACGGGATTGTTTGTTTGTTTGAACGCACTAATCCCTGGAAGTACTAGTTAGACATGAAAAAATATTTTTCCTTTTTAAAGCTTATTTATTTACGATAGTAACTAACATCGCGCTACAATCATAAGGACCAAAGCAATAATTATGAAAGGTTTTTGAGCACGATAAGGAAAATGTTGCGTTACGTGACATTACGTGTCGTTAATTTAAGCGTTGCGTAACGTTAAGAAGATACGTAATGTTCTAAAGCAAGGCTACCCAAACCTAGGCCTGCAGGCCATAAAGTGACCGCCAAGGCATTTAAATGTGTTCTGGCGAACACGTATTATTTACTAGGTGGCCCTCCAGCAACATACGATTCGAAATTATGGCTCACCTCCAATATTAATAGGGCAGGCTCGGTCTAAAATGTATAACGTTCAAGTTCAAAATTAAGAAATTTCACTTTAACCACGTGTGAAGGTTACACTCAATCTATTTTTTTTTATTTTTCTTAACATTTAATAAGATTATATTTAAAAAAAAATGTGTGCAGCAGTTTACACGTATCAGAAGTGAAACCTTCAGAAAAAGAAAAAATATGTTCTATAAATATCCTACATCAGCAGAATTGGAATTATCGATCCCTCGTGCGTACTGCGTATGAAGGCTGGTTGTCTCACACCACTAGGCCACATATGGTTATCTCTTTTTACTGTCGCTTTTTCGTTTCATCAAATTTCAAATCATAAGGGTGCTAAAGAAGTTATAACTTGAATAATGTTTTAAGTATAGTGTGATTGTGTTACCTTCGGCGGTTTCGTAGTGGTCGAGCAGCCACTGCACAGTCGCGGGCGGCATGCGCGGGGCCGGCACTCCCGGCGTGCCCGGCGGGGAGCCCGCCTCCGCCTCGCCCTCCTCCGCGTCGCCGCCCTCCGCGCCGCCCTCCGCACCGCCGCTCGCTACCTGCACGGGTACATCGAGCCTTCACACTCACCCGCCACGACCGCCCTCCTCTGCGGCAACTCAAGACTAGGTCCGATCCATCGGCATGGAGCCCTTGAGTCAAGCAGCCGTTCGCGCGATACAGTGACTCTACAATCACTAGCTTTCACAGCCATACATGACACTGCATTATACACACATGCACAACACACAGGTACATAGGTTCTGTAAGGGACCTTTTTTTTCTTTTTTTGCCTAGTTAGATTAGACAAAAAATTTCAGACCACTAAATACACATACACATGTTCCTTCCCTCCTCCCAGGGGGCAGAAACATGTATATATGTATAGTTAGTTTAGATCGAATGATAGAGATTTAGTCAGATCGCGACTTAATTGCATACGCGCAACAGTCAGAGCCGAGGTTCGGCCACTTTGGCACCCTCGGATGTTGTTGCTTAGTTTTCTCGGCTGAGTGCCTTAAGCGCTCGCCAACAAGTCCGGTGAAACTGTTAAGGCCTCCGGGCCAACAGCATAGTCAGCTCGAAAAAAAAAAAGTTTTTTATTCAATACTGTGACTTTCAGAATATGTAAAAATGTTTTCAAAACAATATTAATTTATAATTTAAATTAATAATACTTTTTTTTATTATGGTATAAAGAATTTCTTTCCATATTTATTAAATTATTGTTCCGAGAATTGACTTGACTATGCATAAAATTAAAGTTTTTTTTTTTTGACAATTTATTGATGGAGGCAATACCAATGAATTATTTCATAATAAAATAAATTCATCACTCATCATTTTGTTTATGATCATGCAACTTTATCAGGAAAAAACAAGATAGATGACGCTGTGTTCGAGTTATTAATTAGTTAGAGGGGCAGAATAACGTCTGCCCGTCAACCCAAAGAGATAAAAGATAACGATTTAAGCTATGTAGAACATGGGTATGTACACTGAGATGTTTCTGTTCACCCGTGTCCTACAAATTAAATTAAAGAGGTAATCAAAAAGAGAGACAAACAAATTAAACTATAATTAATAAAGACCTAAATCCTATTTTATTTAAAATTCCTTTGTAATCTATTCACAGTAAAATCCGTTTTACGTGACCCTTCAATTGATTATCCGTTTGTCTGGTATCTTGCTTTGTAACGTTATTGTAGAATCTAACATTTAGGCATAAGACGCATCTTCAAGATCTTAGTTTCATAGGAATTATATGGTTTTAAATGCCTAAACCATCGAATCACTTCGACTCACGGCTCGAGCTTTCGGGTATCTTCGGCAAGACAATGCAACCGCGTACGCGGTCGGCGCATACGTATGACGCAATACCTTTAAGGTTTTATAATCTGTACTAGTATATACGCTACATCCCCACGCACACTGCTACATAAGTAACTTTTATATATTTAACTATCTCTAAGTGGTGAAATTACTAATTATTGTACATTGGCGTACATGAACGGAAGGTTCCGTGCCCAACTCATAATTGCCGGGTGTGCACGATTTGCCAATCTAAAATTCTAAGCTGGCCGTTAATTTTCCACAAAAAAACATTTTGAAATAAATAAATAGCCTGCAATCGAGGAAAGGAGGAAACATTTATTAAATTATTTTATTCGGCATCGGTTTCCACGAGCCAGGCCCTTTCTGGAAAATAAGAATAGCCATAGTTGATATCTATTTTAATTATTGAAATGTATATGATCAAACTACTTAGAGAGTATATAGATACCACGACTCCATAGGCGGTGTAGTCGGCGGAGGCGGGCGCGGCCCAGCCGGTGTCCGCGGAGGTACCCTCAGCGCCGGCCGCACCCCCCACACTGGTCACACCGTACACCGGGTAAGACCGTAATGTCTCCCTGAACACAAAAACACACATCACAACCAATCTATTTCCATCCAACAACCAAATATGGCCACGCTTTTATTAGATACTTGACAGGTTTAACGTTTGTCCCTATGCAAACGCAAATGCGACGAATGCCCCTGAAAGTCAAGGGAAAAGGGTATAAAAACATTATAAGATTTGACTTAATGTATGGACCTGAGTGCTGGGCAACGAAGGAAACGGGTGAAAGAAGATTACATGAGGCAGAGATGCGAATGTTAAGATGGATGTGTGGAAATAGATACAAATTTATCTGCGTCCTACATCTCTTATTTTAGATACAAATTAAAATAATCACATGTTATGCGGCTGGTGGGTTTGGGTATAGATCTCCTGGGGCTCTGTGATGTACTGGACGTGGTAGTTGACTCCATTGCCTCCCTCGCCTGCAACACCACCGATATAATTACTACAAAATCTTAAAAGTTGATTGTATATATTATTGTCAGTAAAACATAACAAAAAAAGAGCTATTTATATTTCTATATCAACGTGCAGTAACTGAATGTAAAGCACGACAACCATAATACCATTCACAGCAGATCCCACATGTTTGCAAATTTAGATAGAAAAACAAAATGCTTATTATTACATTAATTAAAAATATATTTTATATTGATGTAAATACACCCGTTCGCCATATTTATTTTTTAATGTGAAGTCTTGCCGAGACAAGCTTTACTATGCGTTTCAGATAAGATAACTCGCAAACCGCCATGTTACTTCGCAATTCGCATGCAACTTCAGTAAAAAAAAAAATTAAAAAAATGTAAAAAATTACTCTAGGAAATTAGAGCGGCCCTTTTATAAAATACAAAGACATATTTTTATGAAAATTAATTAAAAAATAAACCTTTAAATTACAGGGTAAGGAATGTTTAGAATTCATAATACATTTACTAAATTTATAACCTAATTCATTAGCCATAACCCGCCGTAGTGTCGATTCGCTGCCTGGGAAACCTAACTCTTTTCTTGCCTTGGCAAATATTTTATTTAACACTTAAACAACAACTGTACAACCAATACACATTTCTACTTCTCCCGTCTCCCGTGTCCCACTCTGAACATTTATTATGTTGCACTCTGTAATATTATGCGTTGATGATACGTTTTGAAATTGAATATTGATTGTATATTTTTTTTAAATGTGAACGTTTAACTAAAATTTATTGCTAAACGAGACGACAAACGAGCATAGTTGAACGCCTTGAGAAATACCTTTTTAGCATAACAATTTACTGGGAATTATACAGGACTATAAATTTCTAAATGTTTAAACTCGCAAATAGTTTTTGAATTGGCGTGATGGTTAAGTCTGCGCCTTTCCACAGAAAAAGATCTTTGAGACATGGACGCTCATAGTTGAGGCTGTGTACTAAGTACAATTGGCACAGAAAATCATGGAGCCCGCCTTGTTCGTCATCATACTACAAGATCGAATGAGAAATGTCGAGATTCGATGTCGAACAACTTAGTCCGCAACGTTGGAAAAACAAACACGAAACTAAAATATAATTGGCTAGGCCATGTTGAAAGACCAGGCAGAATGATGAAGGCAGGTGGACTAAAGCGTTGACGGATTGATGGCCAGGTAGAGTACACAAGTTGTCGGATGTCCACCAGCTCGTTGGTTTGAAATATTGTTAAAATCGTGAGTCATGAGATTTGCGCAGAATCCGGAATACACCACTTGGTGTACAAGAGAAGCCTATGCTCAGCAGTGGGCGACTACTGGCCAAAAATGATGATGATGGTGGTGCTCATGTTATTATAAATTAACTATAAGCGAATTGACAATATGTTTAAAAAAATACAGTTATTTATTTAATCATATTGATTTATTTATAAAAAGTCTAAGGAAATACAAATGTGAAATTTCATTTATTTAACTTTCATTTAGGAAAATTTACATATTTTATCTGGGTGTCACGTGATTAGAAACGCCAATTAGAAAACGGGAAGTCATCATACAATATTTATACACAGAGTTTTGTGTTATTCCTATTAGTTTATCTTGAGACAAGTAATTGTAAAATTATTACTAAGTGTAGAAACAGTGACTTTAAAATTATATAGGCGAACTGAAATTCTATTAAACTGAATTTTAAGTAAACACAATGCTGCGATTTTGTGGGATATTATTTAAATTAAAAAATGTTTAAAACAACTTTTCAAAACTTGTCTACTCCCGGATTATACATTAACTAATGGGGGCTAAATATTCGTTTCGATAGTTTTAAAATACATTTAACTGATTAATTTTAATTCCTAAACATTTCCGCTAGAAGCGCCAGTAGTATGCGTACAACGAGAACCGACACGTCAACTTACAACCGAAAATTAAAAAAACTAGATCTAATCAATATCTACGAAATATTATGGTGTTGATAAAGAATGTCAAGACATTAGTAATTGCTAACTAAATAACTTAAATTAAATATAAAAAGTTATAGAAAAAAAACAACTGGCCTCAGGACTGTGGCTCTTCGTTATAAATTAGATATTACAGATTCGTTAAAAATTTGCTATCGACTACAGAAACTACTTAACATCAAGTAGACTACGTGCCTTTTTGCTATATGAAGACAAAAGAAAAAGTATACATAAACGTTTTGCAATGCTTGGACTGGCGCGCGCCTATATTGTAATGATTTACTCACTAACCATCTTACCATCATTATATCAAGATTTCTATACTTATCATAAACTTAATTACAAACAAATTAACAAAATATATATTACAAAAAATATTTATAGGTATTTTCCAATGTATGGTAATTGTAGGCCTTTTTTGTATGTTATTTTAAACCAAAATATATACTTTATATTTGAAAGAAAATAAAAATTTGTTTCTTCCCTACACAAAATACATACATATATACTATTATGTATTATGTAATATATATACATCATATACCTACATCAAACTTCATACACGTATGTATACAATATACATAATTATATTAGATACATCATTGACTCGGCTTATTAAGAATGAGTCTTGATAAATTAATTAAATATCGCTTAAATAAATATAAATTGATTATCGACATCACAAACACTTCAACAACTAAAGCCACACAACAACAGAACAAAGACAATACAGGTTTCTCAAAAGGGGGAGGCGCACTCACAAGGGTAGAAGGACCGGTACCTAGGCACCTCCATATCGGTTCAAATCTCCCAGGCAACTCACAGCCGGACCTACGTCGTCAAGAACATCTCGCGATCACCTATCCCGCTTCAATTTGTTCCTCTCCCTCTTACCCAGACGACACCGTCCCTCCCACCGCCCCTTTTGCACCCCCACCTGCTATTTTTGACCAGCGTAATAGATATGTAAGCGATATAATTGCAAACTTTCCCCTTTGTTACTACGGATTTAACTTGCTTTGACGTTGATTCGCTTCACAGGTTGATGCTTTAATAACCAATATCAAAAATTATAAATACATTTTAAAAAAAATACTTTCCATTACATAATTAGTATACAAACAATTTGATTGACGAAGGTATCACTTTGCGGAAATACATCGTAAAATATTTTATCTAATTTTTTTTACGTAAACTACCTAAATTTCCCTCTAAAATTTCATTTCCTACAAAATTTTAACTTTTATTCCTTATCTTGAAGAAAACCTTTCGTTTTATGAGATTCTATATGTTAATCCATAATATAAGTTATTACTGTATCAAGTTTCATCAAAATCTGTCCAGTACTTTCAGAGTGATGCGTGCACAAGGGAACAGACAGAGACATAGACATACAGACAAATCGATAAAAACAGCACCTCATTTAAAAATTGCAAAAAAAAATTATATAATGCACACATTTGCTTCAGTTAAGTTTTATTATATATAATATATATATTTAAAAAATCTACTCAGAGCTTCACTAAAGTATGGAAGTTTATTTCAGATCTGTTATGTGATATGAATTCTAGGTTTATTTGCCAAATCGATTAACTCTATAAAATAAATAATTGAGAAAAATTAGTAAATAGCATGTTATAATAATACAATACAGATTTCATAAAATTCAGAAAGGTGAATCAATTGATTTGGCAAGTGAAGCATTCACGTAATACTCAATTTATTAATGATAATAAACACCTTCATGTATATAAACTTTCTTGTAATATCCACTTGGTAACAACTATGTAACAGTATATAAAATTGAAGCCAATAAAGTCAAGCGAATAAAAGGAGCGTGTCGCGGCGCAACTGTGGCGAGTTTCAACTCAAAGGTAACCATTACGAGTAATAAACAATATATCAAAGACATTAATAATTGACTCCACGAAAATATTATTATAAAATTGTTTGGATGGATGGCGCCGCAGAACTTATCTAAAGCCTGTACGTAGGTCAAATCTACATATTAATTTTGAAAATTCTTTACCTAAGGTGTTGAAGTTACTGAGAAGTTTCCGATGGGAAAACGTGGGTACTGCCCACGATCCCGAAACGTCGTGACCGTTATAAAAAGAAAAAGCAATGCCTCGCAAAGATGAGCTTGGTGAATATGGCTATGATGAATGTATAACTAATTTTTAAAGTTTTACAGATCAAAAAAGGTTATAATAACCCGAGATGGCAGTTTCATTTCATTTTCGTTACTGCCGTAGTTCTCGCATTTTTTCGGCACTGGATTTTTTTTTTCTTTTCATGCGAGCTTTCATCTGATTTGCGTTTTCTACGATTCCGCTCATAGTCGATGGTAATACTGGATATAAACTGGCTGCCAAGCTCCTTTGAATTCGATTGTTAATGATTTACTAGGTACCCCCCCCCCACAGACAGAGAGATACGAAGAATAGTTAATTATGATACTAGTGCGGTAAGTTGGTTTTTACAAACGAGCAGACGTATGTAAGCCCGAAACAAACTTTTTCATAAGATTGTTTTTAATAACAAATAAAAAATTATACAGACGGTCACTACACTTGGAAATTTTACTAGCAATTTTCGCCTCATTCAAGATATCAGGTGGAGTAGATTCCATATTATTATCGGATTCCTCGCTTGAACTCATGTTATTATTTTGTTTATAAATATCAGTCAGAAATTCACAACAATATTTGACGTTACTAACATGTAAATGGCGCCACGTTTGCGTGGTGAATATTAAAACTACATCTTTCGTATCATTTTGTCTTTAGTATTAAAGTGAGACGAATGTATTGATAAAAAGTGATTCCAAGGTTCGATCATTCCAGCTTACTTATTCTCGTAATGTGAAACTCTTTGGTGGAATTCTTATATATTTTGTTATGGAAATAAAAAAACCATAGAAGATACGCACGGCGCTATACAATACAATAACATTTACCACACGCTCCGTTGTATGGTGCGTAATTTTTAACTATCGAACAAGGTATATAGGCTTCGTAAATACATTTTTTTGAGCAAATGCGTTGAAAAATATTTACGTGTATATTCGTCCAGATAAGTTTTAATATTATGACAAAGCTTTCAAAAATAATATAGACGATAAACAAAAACTGCTCCGAAACTATAATCTTCTTTCTCATGCAAGAGCAAACGTAAAAATCTTTATGAAACAACAATTAAATTTTAATACATATATACATAAATCACGCCTCTTTCCCAACGGGGTAGGCAGAGACCACGTCCTTCCACTTGCTAAGCTTCTGACATACATCTTTCGTTTCTTCAACATTCATCAATCTTTTCAAGCATGCTCGTCCGTTTACGTAAGTACTCTTAACCTGACCTTTCTTCAGAACGTCATCGATTTGATCGTGAAACGTTCGTCTAGGCCTTCCTCTTCCAAAGATCCCATTCATACTCATCTTATAAATCAGTTAGTTATTCTTCTTTCATTCATCCTCTCTACATGCCCAAACCATCTAATCATCCCTTTCTCTATCTGTGTCACTATATCTTCTTTCACATCACAACATTATCTTACCACACTATTTTTTATCCTGTCTCTCAATTTCACTCCTAACATACTTCTTAGCGCTCACATTTCTACTGCATTTATTCTACTTTCATGTTTTTTATGCCACACCCAGCTTTCACTTCCGTACACGAGTGTTGGAACTAACACTGCTCTATGTACAGCCAGAAGCTTTCCTAGAGATTTTCTGGTCGTTCATAAAGGTGTGTAATGCCCCTTTCACCAAGTTACCAGCATTAACTCTACTTTCAATATCACTTTCGTAATATTACTAATGTAATAAGTAAAATTTTAAATATGTTCTATAATTATATATTAATTTAGTAAACATCAACGAAAAGTTGTGTAATTATATATGAAATGATAAAAATATCTCAATTTTTAAAAATGTAGAATTCCATCGCCAATCATTTCACATAATTCTCAAACTATGAAACCACAGCACAACGAAACAATAATTATTTCAACCCAATACCTATACCTATAGAATACATTTAAATGTTCTTTTTTAACTTCTCCCGGTCATATTAATAAATAGATTCCAATAGAGAAGTTAACATATTTGTTTTGTAATATCTTACCATATTCTTTAAGATTAAATTACTTATTCTTTCTTTTTATTAAAGTATTATTTTAACAAAATATAAGTATATCCATGACCACCAACAAATGAGACATTTTCATATTAATCTAACCTAATATTGCCAAAAAAACATATACCTATTGTTATTTTTCTTAAGTATATATAGAGATTTTTTTTGTTAAATATGAATACATCCACTATATATAAATATAAGATATTAGATCCGTGCACGCGCACAGCACGCGTCAAATCAGAGGTAACCGTCAGCACAGGTGCAGTATTACACGGTACCTACAATAGGGATCATCCCGAACCCCTTAGCGGTGTCCCATTCACGATGATCGTTCAGGTAGATAATCCTTAGGGGCGTCCTGCAATTATCTCGTATTATTTTCTTTTTTGTAATGAATTTTATTACTACACTTTCACGGTATTCCTTTCAAAGAGATGCAATTTATATTTCAATATGTACAAATTTCTTCGTTTGTAGTTTTATAACGAATTTTTCGAGATTTTAACAAGAAAAATGATAACGTGGGAAAACAATTTAATGAAACCATGTCCATCGAGTATCTTATATCCTCGTAGTACCGCCATCTACCCAGAAAATATAGAACGTGTTCCAAAGCGCCAATACGTTGTCAAGTAAGCTGATGATATGCCCATACTAAGGAAACTTAGTGGAACATTTACATAACATAAACATCTTTAATATTTTACAGACACTTTTCGAGTTTTTATATAGTCGACTAGAGTGAAATTATATCCATCCCGGTCCTCAGAAAAAGTTATTCTGCGATAAATTTTGCAATACATTTCATCTTAATCTGAAACGAGCTATTGACTGAAGGCATTCTTCAAACATAGTCACTCAGTTTTATGAACGTTTGTATCACCTAATATACAAATAATTATCAAAAATATTAACATAACTCAAACGGATTAAGTTTAAGTTTGAAATCGCAACCTGCAGTTCTCAATCATTCACTTTCTTTCATTCTTTAAATTTGAATTAGTATTTACAGAAAGTCAATTAATATTTCCAGAAATTTTTGCTATATTCAATTAAAAACTTTGCTTGTTTTTAAGAAACGCCATCTCTGTCCCAAAGAAACGATATACTACAAGAAGCATGTATCATAAAATTAGTTTTCGTTTGAAAGAGATTTGTAACTATATCCTCATAATCAAAGCAATTATTAAATAAACTGCAAACAAATTCCTAGTTAACATATTATGTTCAATAACTCTAAATAGCTTAACAAAAAATCTGCTATTAAAATAAAGCACAAGTAAAACCGGTAACTTAAACGATATTGCTAACTAACAGGGAACTGAATACGGAGTATCAGATTGACAGGTGGGAGATAATCACATCAAACGACCCCAGGGGATGGATTTTATTTGATATTTTTGTATCTCGGACACATTATCAAAGGTTTCTCAAAGTACAAAAATAAATTTTATCCATCCATTGAAGTAATTTAGACAAAGACATGAACCCATTGCAAAGATATTCTTAGTCACAATGTATTACCGATTTATACGTAAAACTTAAAAATAACGTTTTGTTTAGACACCGATACTATTTTACACAAGAAATTATAAACTACCAGCCAAAGAATTTATCATTATAATATTTTTTTGTTAATATATTACCATGAAACTCAAATACAGTCTGATGCGTAATTTAATTGTTATGATAAGCTATGTTAATAACCACAAATAGGAAAAAATATAAACCAAAGTATTTAGGTACTAAATGGCGCTCTATTCACAAGTTTCGGAATTCCACCTACCACCAATCATGTAATAAAAAAATTGCGCGTGCAGCGCCGTACACGTGATAGAAGTGAAACTTCTTAAAAAGGGAGACGCGGAAGGCACTGTACCTGATGGTAAGCACAGTACAATCCAACACAACGGCGACCACCGATAGATCGAAAATTCAATTCGACTTACACCTCTAAATTAGATATTCAATATATAGCTGTCTTTGTCTTTCTCTCTACGTTATATCTTTCTTCTCTCTCATGTAACGAAATGTTCCTTAACGTGACGCGTTCTTGAAATTTCAAATTCCTCAATTTTCGTCCAATAAATTATCGAATCGCCGCCTAAGAAGTTTCATTTTAAAACACGTGATAGGAAGACAGTGTACGCAACACCGGTAATTCATAATTTGTTTTTGAAGTGAAACTTCTTATGCGACTTCCAAGCGTTAAACGTTAAATGTTAATTGTTAAACGTTTAACATTTAACGCACATTATCGGTCTCTCCTCTTTGTGTGAGCCAAAGCGAGAGAGTAAATGTCGTTGTGTATGTATATTGCACACTGTTTAAATAAAATAGAAAATGTATTTTAAAATGAAGTTTCACTTCTATCGTGTGTGAATCGCACACACACCTTTTTTTTTTGTTATCCCAGGCAAACAAATATATCCCACATGCACAGCAATGACATAACATTAAAAGCATTTCAATAGAGAAGCGAAAATAAATAAAAAACACTTGCTTTCTTGATCACTTTCTTCGACCTTGATAAGGGTACAGGAGTCGTCAGGAGACCACGTATCTTGCACTACAGAAATGCGAACACGCAAAACAAAAAGGCAAAAATAAATAAACATAATTACATGTGCTATAAATGATAAATACAGTGCAAACAATGTTTACATCATGCTCGACATTATACTACTTACTGTCAATAACAAAGTCAATCGATATTATTAAATACAAATATATACTTAAATCGTAAAGAATTGTCTAAATACCCGACAATTGGACATTTATACTTTTTTATTTTTCCTATATTCGGTGGGATCCGGTATATAATTACGTAAAAAATAAAATAACCTATTTTTCTTACATACTAGCAAATAGGTAAACCATGAAATTAAAACTTAAAAATTACAAAAAAAAAGGTTTCACACACGATAGAAATGAAACTTCATTTTAAAAGGCATTTTCTATTTTATTTAAACAGTGTGCAATATACATACACACTGACATTTACTTTCTCGCTCTGGCTCACACAAAGAGGAGAGACCGATAATGTGCGTTAAACGTTTAACTTTTAACATTTAACGTTTAACGCTTGGAAGTCGCATAAGAAGTTTCACTTCAATAATAGTTAATTTTTGGATCTTTAAAGACTTCCCTAAAGATGTCACAATTGGAGCACTACTTATATTTTTATTTATCCGATAATTGAACGAGTAATTGTCTATAATATAAAAGTCCAATTGTCGAAAGTTGAACAAAACCCGAAGAAAATTTTAATTTATAAAAAAAAAACGAAAACAACAAATATTGTTACTGCGTAATAAGTATTCTCAACTATTAATTATAATATTATTTTTATATAACGTGACATTGATTAGAAAACCTATTTTCTGATAAGTATTCTGAATTAAGCTACTATTGATTTCATTAAATGTTGGTCCACTCGATCCTGACTGTCGACATATCAAATGTTCGATATTATGTTAATATAAAGCTACGTTATGTTGTAGCCCATTTCGATGATAACTTTATGTTGTAGACCATTTCGATGACATGTTATGAAATAATTTATGTAACCTCAGTTTGCTAACATAATATTTGAATTCAAAGGTTTTTCTTGCTGTTGCGTCATCACCATTTCATTCAGTATTTACAAAATTATGTATCATTGTAGTCGCTTAGGTGATAGTGCCTTTTCAGAGACTAATTGAGTAAACTTTATTTCAATGTATAACACCTGTTATAGTACCAAAGACGCAATACTATTACAGATATCGTATTATTGATACTTACCAAAATTTGATAAGCACACAATACTTTCCATACATTTTTGCTAATTCAACGTTCCATGTTTCAACGACACACATTTAATTTCATCGAGGTAAAACGGTGCCTTCTAGAAAGTTCTACCTAAAAAAAGAAGTAACTTACTGGCAACGGTGATGTAGGTGTGCTGACCGTCAGCCGTCGGGCTAGAATGGCCAGAACTGTCGCCGTTGACTTCCACAACAGTACTGGAATCCTGGGAATTCATGCAACAGATTTTACAAACTTTCTAACTATAAATCTTTAATAATGGAAAATATTGACAAATAATAAAAAACTACCCCATGTTATGTTTGCATCACTATTTACTCGAATCCAAATCTTTCAATAATAATAATTCAATAAATTCGAATTGTAATATACATAATTCTTTGTATGAATTTGTCTGTGTTTCAATGGATTTTATTGAAAACGGATTTAGATGATTTTTTTAACGTTTCTTATGATTCTATGATATAATCAATAAAAAAACCACGTATGTCTTGATTAAAGTAATGTTACCAAGAAAAAAAAAGGAAAAATCTCACCTGTTGAATGGCATGCTGGAGGTGAATAGAGTTAGGCAGCTCCGGTATGACTATCAGCTCGCGTACACCCGACGGAGAAGCGCCGCCGCCCGTACCGTCACCCTGTTCACAATCACTCATGTAAAATCTTAAGTAAACAAGAGGTACCTTCATAACCAATCTCGCGGTCCGAGTTTACCCCCAAGGTTAAGTTGGTCACCCTCACATTTTAGCATCTTCTTCTATCTTAAGCATTCAAATGGAGCTAGTGATTTTAACGATATCGCCTGAGTAAACATAAAAATATTCAAAGTTTCAAAATTTCCAAGAAATATTAGGAATTCACAATTGAAACTATTCATCACGATCTGGTTTCTAAAAACTTCCGAAAACGAGAGGAACAAAAATGTCTTGAAAAACAGTTCTTGAAGGACAAAATTTTAGTACATCTGTAGCCATGGTAACCATTGACCATCTACTAAACTGAAAGTTGAAACCGTCAGTCCCGACTTCTTATTCATACGTAAATGCTTGTTTTTTGGTAGCACGGTAAAATGTTGTTACTATGGCTAATGGCAGGCAGACTACAGATCCAAAGGCAACTAGCGAGCGATAGGCAATCAATCACCGGCCGCCGCTGACATGGCGGCCTCTAAACTTCTACACAACCGTTAGGTATATCTCGAAACATGAGAAACCAAAAGAGAGTCACAGTAATGGCGGCTGTACACACTCGCCGATACACACAGAGACATGCTGAGACCGAGTATGTACATGGTGCTCTCGTCTTGTCTCGCTCTCTGACACCTCGCCTCGGTCGCTTGTCGGTTTTTGCGCCCGAGTCAAAGGATCTCGTTGGATATCGTGAGGAAAACGAGATCGAGCATGTACACACTTGTTTTAAGTACCTATTTACCTGTTTCTATTGCGGTACATTGTAACCATCCATCATCTTCTCCTTCGCCATAGGTTAAGAATTTTCTTATTGTGGTAAATGTGGAAAAATTATAACAGCTCAGAGCACAAAGACAAACAGCAGCATCAATTTCTACGTCCATTATTACCGCAGGAATCTTCAGTACAAATGAAAAACGAGTGTGTACAGGTATGCTCTTGTCGAGAGCTTCATCGGCCGAGATTCTCGGCGAGACGTTCTCAGCGTACACAGCCGCCATGATAAGTTTATCACATAGTGGTCGTGACGCACTCAGGTACAGATCTATGCCACCCCGCTATTACTGGATATACAGCAGTTGATTCCGGAACACGATACGCCTAAGCGTGCTACTATGGTATGTGTTACATCTGGTGACCGGTATTCACAACAGTACAACACTAGGAACCACTAGATGATAAATTGTAATCCAAGGTGTATGTAGCGTAATGTTGGCTTTCCCAGCATCGGAAGAAGCCAAATTAATTTATGAATTGGTAGGTGTTAATGTTAGGACGAGAAGTGGATTGTATACCTATTTCTCTGTATAATTTTTGTTTCGTTTGTTTTTTATTGGTCTGTGTTGAATGGATGAGGGTAACGTGTTCTCTTTCAACAAAATCTTAATAAAAAATAAAGAAAAATTGTAATCCAGCTCATTCTTAAATTCCACCATTAAATAGACTCCTGAGACATTTTTTGTGTCGCAATCGGTTTATAAAGCCTTTGTCCGGGCTCAAATATCAAAAACAACGTGTACGATTTGTATCCACAGCAGTGACACTCTGCGGTGTACACACGGTGACACTTTGTCTACAGACTTTGTTTCCAGTGTCGCCGTGTATTTCTACCTTAATATTGCATCCAAAAGTAATACAAAAAAGATTGATCTTCTTCTATATCGTAATTAATATTGAGAAATCATATTCTTGTTGGTGAGACGTAAACAAAAATATTGTGTTCAATGTAGACTTTCTTTTCCTTTTTGCAAATATTCTTCTAAAATAATGTTTGTATTCACTTAACTAATTATATTTATATAGCTGTTTTAACACGTTAATTATTACAACAATACAATATAATATGCCTGTAATTAGGGTGTGATTTGATTTACCAAAAATATATTGCACTGTACAAAAAGACCTAAATAAGAGAAGACCGCTCAAGAACACGCTTAACTAAGTATGAGTACTGAGTAGTCAAAATTTAAATATAAAGAACAAGAACAAATAGTAACCTGCGCGGGCGCCGCAAGTCGCGCCGCCATACCGGGAGAGGCGGGCGGCGACGACTCCACTAACACCTCGTCGCCGGCGCACTCAAAGTCTGAAAAAGTTAATCGTACCATTATAAACATAACCCTGACCTGATGGTGTCAACCAGTGTTTATGCTGACAACTCCTTCCCTGCTTAATGAATTACTTTCACAAACCCATACATGAGGAAACTGTGCCTGATGATAAGCACAATACAATCCAAAAACAATGGCGACCACCAAGAAATCAACAGTCTATCGTCAATCGTCACTGTCATGCCAGCTTGCGTAAATAGAAAATACGCAAGGGCTGATACCGAAACGCGACGCACATAAAAAACACTATGAAAGGCTTTTCACCATATAATAGTGGTCGCAACTCAGTTGAGCTGCACAGCCCTATCACCCCGTTATTGACATTTCCTAGTTCGTTACTTCAAAGGATGCACCACGTACAGTTCGGCTTGGATGACTCAAGTTTTAAGATGTTATTTTGATTCCCCTTACAATTCGCGTCTTACGTCTTGAAGGTGTCTATAAATGGCTATAAGTAGGTAGGTGGCAAAAACAAAAAATGACTTCGTGTAATTTTGTAGACCCATGTAAATTCACATCGACCCTTGCAAATCCATATAGACTACTCCAGGGATCATTGATCCATCGTCTAAATCTGAATTTCGCGTAATCAAATACCTTACAATATTCCATTTGAAACCAATTACTTTCTGTATTGTTGATCATGATTGTGACACTTAATCGAATTTTCTACGTAATTTGTACAAGCACAAGTACCCACTTAGTCATACTTCGCATGACAATTGTCATTTGCATCGATGAATAATATAATTTTCACCTTATCAACATAACTTGCGCAAGGCAAAAGACGCGTCACCTGAGATATAATTGCATAGCAAGATGTAAACAACTAAATACAAAATGATGAAGTAATTAAGTTTTTTTTTCTTTATTATAACAAATGCTTTTGGTTTAAATATTTGCCAGATTGTATGCAGTATTAACATGATTCTTTACACATTTTCAAGTACATTACGTAATTACATTACGTAAGTACATTACATTCTTTACAAGTATTCATTGATTTCAAATTTTACTAGTTTGCCCGCGAGTCTGCTCGCGTGGGCTACATAATTATTGTTTATGAAGATATCGTGTTTTATTTATAATGACCAAGTATTTAAGGAAGAAAACAAAAAATATTGATCAAAATCTATCCAGTACTTTTTGCATGATGAATGCACACGAGAAAACCTCAATCATTTTTAAGGTTCCTAAGTCAAAAAGGAACTATTATAGCTTTGATTAGCTCAAACATTCTTAGTACTAGAAAGCTGTAATTTAGTATCGGTATACATTTTAATCACACCGAAAAAGTGGAAAAATAACACCTTTAAATATTTTTTTAAGGTTTAAGAGATTTTTTGTTGTCTCTCCCATCATGTGAGTTGTCGTTGGATAGGTCGTTCAAAAATATTGCAGGTTTTTGCAAACCATTTTTCGATTGAGGAATCTGTTTGCGAAATATTAATCTTTAAAGTGCTAATTTTTGTTAGAGGCAAGAGCCAGGTTGTTTTTAGACATGTGAAAAAATTCATGGTAGTAGTATACATAGTGAAGTTAAAAGGAAAACTATCAGAGGTAAGTAGGCTTTACAAGTTAACGAGTAATAGTCAAACAACATATAAAATGTACTTGATGAAGTAATTTCATACAAATTCCATTGAAAATTACTTAAAGCCCAGTCTCTAAGTCTGAATTTTGTGACGGGCAACTACTTAATTCGTACACTGCGCGTGGCCCGACACGAAATTGGCAATTTTTTTATTTATATAGGCAGATATTGAGACTACACTAATAAAATGTAAATTATATGACAGTATTATCTGATAAATATTGCATGTTATCACATAAAAACTTCACCAGTATAAACTACGGATTGTGTTTTTTTTTAATATTCACATATTCTTTGGCTAAAGATGTCACTATAGATTTTATATAAAGCAATATGATAACATATAGAACTTTCTTCTAAAAATATATAGGTATTTAAAACACAAGTTGTATATGTAAAGGACAATTCAAAAGCATTTCCAATTATTTCAATTGAAAAGGGGGAAATCAACCCTCTTTTTAGTTACCTGCATTTTATAATGATTGCTTACAAAACCATATACCACCATTTCATAGGGCATACAAGATTATGACAAATTATTATATAGATTAATAATGGTAAGTTAAGAAATTGTAGAAAAACTCTATGATCTTAATTGTTTTTATTGGTTTTTTAGTCATAAATAGCAAATGAACATTGAATATTTATAATAAAATACGTTTTTAATAAGTTTTTAGTAATGTATTAAAAAAAAAATTAAAAAATTGTCATATTTTTAAAATTAATCAACCACTATTGTTGATATAAAATTTGATTTCATTGTAAATTATTTATTCTTATTATATATATTTCAGTATTAAATATTTATAATAAAGTAAAAATCAAAATATTCTTTAGACTTGTTGAAAATAATATAATAATCAAATCTAGAGTAAATATTTTTGATGACTGCATGAGCAAATTTTATTCTTATTTTATTTTACATTATTGATTGTTTATCAATTTACCAATAAATAAACATAATTTATATTAAAATAATTGCATAACACCATCCAGGTTGATAGAGATATTATTGATCTGGTACGAGCACGGGAGGAGAAACTCCGTGGAGCGTATCCCAGCAACACCTCATCCTTCCCACCTCACTTTTACTCTGAACAACAACATAAGCACATATATACTCACTTTCTAAGTAAAACACATTTTCAAAGCCCATTTCAGACATTTTCACTTAAGAAAAATATTATTTTTTCACAATAAATATTACTTCAGAACAACATGTAAGCATTGTTGTGATATTATACTGATTGCCACCATTGAGTTATTGATCAAACATCAGTTTCTATGTGAGACATTTTGAGATACACTAGTACTTGGGTGTTTCATTTCACTTGTGAGTGGTGTGTCATGATATGGCTACAGTGGGGTGTAGGCAGGTGCCTTGTTACGCTTCGATGACACCACCTGCTATGTACTGTGACACACCGGTGAACAATATTGTTTTGATAATTATACTTTATTGGTATTCTGTAATTATGGTGTATAAGTATTTAGGATGTAATATTACAACTATCAATATATTATTTACAATTTCAACTTATAAAGTTGTAAAATAATAATAAATTGTATCTTTTCTTTGTGTACATAAAACAAAAACAAATTATGAAAGGTATTTATAAAAAATGTGATTTTAAGTAAGATCATTTAATTTTCTAACTATATAGGTTTATTATCATTTTTACTAATCTTGAAATTATAATATATTAGGTTTATATATGTAATAGATATTGTAATTATGTTGAGTGACATACATGTTCATGATATTGTGAATACTACATATATTTTACAATAAGTATAACTTTTATATTGTTCATGTTTGGAAGTGACAAAACTTATAAGGTAATATATAAGTGCGCAATCATGTGTTGCAGGTAAATAGGCCGCGTGTCGTACCAACCGGGGCTACCGCGACTCCCTACTACGATTACCCGTGATAAAAGAGATATGAAAGCAGGACCGTGGGGACCGCATTTAATTTTTGATGCCGAGCACGAAAGACGTCACTCCAGTTAACACAACTCATGACCATTACTCTGATAATAGAAGTGATATAACAAATTTTTTCTTGAATAATATAATACCTATCTAAGAATATTCACAACTTACCTGGCAGCCACAATTCGATCTGTCAAAATTTTCATTGTTCCGCACGAAGTAATTATACAGTTTCTATGAAATTTTATAAAATCGTAGAAACATTCGTGATCGTAAATTAATTTTTAATGAAATTCCATCAATTTTTACATAACGCGTTATCAAAATGACTTATCAATGTTGTTGTTCTGTAGCTACACCCGTTTCCTAGGCTACGGACACCCGGGCAAATTATAAACTAGTGCTGTACTATAGTTACTATCACAGGTTACTACGATTACAAACTACACATAATAAGAGTCGATAAATTTGAGAAGGTATATCAACTTAACATCTACACTACTATTTTATTGGAATAGAACCACATTATGCAATGTGTAAAGTTTATAAAAATATAGATCCAAAGACAAGTATTATAGTAGAATTATGTATTTCGATATATTTTTACCTTATACTTTGACGTTAAGCAGCGCGTGCGCCACATTAATAAGCTCGATACTATTTTACTATTACCCATCCATAATACGTAAAATCTATTTGTGTGTAGGTGAAATATTAAAACTATCTAAGTTTTTAGTTTTGAATCTCAGACCAAAGAATAGAATACGTAAAGTTTACAACGCGCGAGTGTGAAGCCCCCTAAAAGTAATACCAAATAGCAAAGGAATACTATTTCGCCCGCAGTGTTCACGAGCCGCGGTCAAAAGAGCACGTCACGTTTCAATAATTACAAAAAAAAAAATATGCCGTTCTGTGTAGTGAAAAAGCGTATAAATACTTCAAACAATCTTAAAAAGAATACTGGACTGTCATTTCATACGTAAGTATTAAAAATTCAATAGATTTCTTACTATTTTATTTATTTTATTCCCCACAACGGAATCGTACGATGTTGCCACAGTCAACTTTCCAGGAAAAAATAAAGTTATGATTTACATTTTTAACAAAAATGATATATTTAGATAATTTTATTTATATTGATTTTAATTAATGTATATATAATAATCCTTACTAATATTATAAATGCGAAAGTGAGTTTATTTGTTTGTTACTCAATCACGCAAAACGGCTAAATGGATTTAGATGAAATTTTGCACAGAGAGCTTATAATCCGGATTAAGACATAGGATACTTTTTCACCTAGTTAAGGTCCAATTCTAAAGTCCACGCAGACGAAATAGCGGGCACAGCTAGTAATTAAATAAAATTAATGTGAATCTCAAGATAGTTTTTAACTAAATAATTTCCTATAAAATTTTCAGAAAGGTTATATGTTGGTCTTTTCATGATGATACCATAAATGTAAAAATACATGAAACAATCTATAAAGGTATACAATTGCGCCTGTAATTTTTTCTCGGTACCTTTTCAATACGTAAGGTGTGTTACAAACCATGCGCGCCTCTTCACAATACAGTATTTAAAACTAAGACATTACAATATGATGAGGAAATTAATTTATTACTGAAACTTAAATTAAAATTACTTAAACGTTCATTTTTGTGAGGTTTCGGAGATAGCCGACTTTATGAAACAAATGGGTCTATATATATTACGTAATAATGCAGAAGATATATATGAGGGTTATTAATACTGATACCATTATCATAAATACATCTAAAACTTGTGTGTACATCGAAATTCAAATTAGAAACCACTTTTAGAAGTGCAGAAGCAAGACGGAAGTATAACGGAAAAGTCATGAAAATCAAGGTTTCTAATTTTATGTTATATTAAAATGTTTGTAAAACCTTTCATAAAAACAAATAATTTTAATGTTTATTATATTTCATTAATAACAAAAATATTTTATTTTATTTAAAAATATTTTTGTTTTGTCGGGATTTTACATATCCTGGTAACACTACTCACACAACCATAAACTTAAACATATACTACCGGTACGCACGCAGATCGCTTAAGTAGGCTTTATGTATTTATACTACGCGCGGTGTCCATATTATTCTTTTAGTCTGTTTTGGACGATCAAAACAGTTAGGTGAATCAAGTTGTTTTTTTTTTCAATTTCATACTCATTTCTGCCAATTATTTCAAAGTATTATTTCAAACTCAACTCCACAAAAAAGGTGTGTGTGCGATTCACACACGATAGAAGTGAAACTTCATTTTAAAAGACATTTTCTATTTTATTTAAACAGTGTGCAATATATATACACACCGACACTTACTCTCTCGCTCTGGCTCACACAAAGAGGAGAGACCGATAATGTGCGTTAAACGTTTAACATTTAACGTTTAAAGCTTGGAAGTCGCATAAGCACTTCAAAAAAAACAATTTTAACCTCAATATACAAAAAAGTAGTCCTTACACTAGTCGTGTAAAATATTAGGAAAGATGGTAACCTAGGTACCTACTGTGTTTTCACTTTGTATCTATTTACTACTTTCAGATTAATTTAATTTACAATTATTACCTTCAAAGTACTTCATTTCTAAAAAGTGCACAGAATTATATCCCACATCTTCGGTATTTTCATGCCCATTATTTATATTGTCAAAAGGAAGCGTTCTAACTGTTAACTTTATTTTGTCTGTTAAGTTTGTTTCCATATTTCTACGGAAGTAGTTTGAAAGTGTTCAAAAATCACCTTGGTAATTAATTATTTATTTCACAAAAACTTGACGCGAAAAATCAAAAACGTGTAATCTGCCTATTTTTCTTTTTTATATATTTAGTTTTTGATTTAAATCTATATGGCCATGTCTTCAATATTAAGCACTATTGCCCAACCTATATATAAAAAATAACTTTAATTATATGCTAAACCCGGTGTCTCCTGCGCGTGTTTTGCTCTACACAATACCCAAAAACGTTTATACAAAACAAATTGTGTGCATATACACATTAAGTTTCCTGCTTCATAAAACAAAATTTGATGTAGAAAAATGTATAGCGAAACAATATTTTGTGTAGTGTGTGGAGCAAAACGCGTAGGAGACACGTTTAAATCATTGCAAGCGTACAATCAAATTGAATAATATGTATTTTACTAGTATGCTATATTTATAACATAATAATTAAGTTGTGAGTAAATTTTTCGATAATATCCTTTAAATAAGTTTATTTTTGTAAAACACATTTCACACAAACACATTCTATAATAGAGGCATAATCCCCATTCACTTTTATAAAAAATGTTCAATAGTATGCAATACAATCATAAACCCATGATTAACATAAAAGTACACGGATTTCAGACCTGTTTTCACAGTTGATCAAAGTAAAAGTACTTAATAGTGCAAGTTTTACATAAAAATAAAACTTGTATTATTGAGCATTGACGATGCACAGCATCTGTGAGAGGGCGTTGTATACTTCCGCTTGTTTTCCACCAATCACAGCGCTTTAAACTGATGACCTTGTGCTCTGCAGCGCCATCTACTGAGTTTAAGTCACAGGAGGCCGGTGGGGGCATTTAATCAGTCATAGCAGTCTCTCATCAGGAGCTTTGAAATGGATGCTGTGCATCGTCAATGCTCAATAATACAAGTTTTATTTTTATGTAAAACTTGCACTATTATCGGCATGTGACGATGCACAGCATCTGTGAGAGACGTGTTTATAACTCCTGGTGACGCGATAACGACGCTATGTGAAGTGGATGTAATTAGTATTATTAAGCTGTAATCACACAGAAAGAATTTAAACTAGTCACACGATGACACTAGTAAAATAATTCTATTATAGTAAATATTATTGGTAATAAATCCAATACTTAAATCTATCATCGTAATAATAAGTTATACGAGATAAAAATAACCAATAATTTTTAAATTATTGAATTTTTCTTAAGAGTTGTATTTTTGTTACACCAGCAACTATGGCTAAGAATATGAAATCCTGATACCATTTTAAAAAAGACAACCGATTCCAAAGTACTCAGTTAACTCAATCTCAACCCAGTTTTTATCCAGATACCAACAAGAGTTCACTAAGCAGCTTGTGTCTTAGCTTTCATAGTAATAAAAGACTAACTATTACACTCGGCCAAGTTTGTGTAGCCATGATACCAATTTCCACTGGCAGGATTCCGGAGAATATGAATATTATTTATTCTAAGATATTGAAACTCCATAGCCTCTAAGCCTGCGTCAGCTTTACATAGAGATGGGAATCAAAATGACAAGCATCGTTGTAGAGGT
Source organism: Saturnia pavonia (assembly GCA_947532125.1). Taxonomy (NCBI): domain Eukaryota; kingdom Metazoa; phylum Arthropoda; class Insecta; order Lepidoptera; family Saturniidae; genus Saturnia; species Saturnia pavonia. Next base: position 2,198,425 of record OX383901.1, read on the forward strand.
TTTAGAACGCCTCCAATAAAACTAGGCAGTGTAGTCGTCGGCCTGACGCCAAGAGCAGAATGCAAGCCTACATGACGCCTTATGTCCTTCGCGGTGGATTATCCTATAACAACCTCAGACAACCATGGCACTTGGACACCAAATTGACAATTTCTCTGCTCTAAATTACGAAGGGAAATTGCTTTTACACTTGTTTAACTAAGAAAATTTTGAATTAAAGCTTTTGCTATTACGACTCTCTCGCGAGTACATAATGTTTTAAGCAATAAAATAGATTGGTAAGATAATGTATCGTCTAGGAATTATGTTAAGAATCTAAAATTCGATTCCACAGCTTGACCTAACCCATCAATCCCATGAAGCTTTGTATGTTTTTAATATTCTATAACTTAAGTTTAAACGTTATTTGCGGGTTTGATCGGTTTGTAATGCCTTCACTCCGAGTAATAAGCCGACATCCTGGATGGGCTGTGTGACGTCGACTATCCTTCTAACGTAATTTCTTCATAACTATTTGTATGGAAGCGAATGAATGTTTTCCGAGAATCCAAATAAAGAAATTTTGTCCTCAGCGCTGGCTACTCAGCTGCTTGCCTCCCTCGTGAGAATCTATCCGTGATGAGATAGTAGATATCAAAGAGATAATGTCAAGTGGCTTGGGATTAGTGACAATGTCCGCCTTCTTTGCGAATATATAAAGTCACGATGTCCGCCTTCTTTGCGAATATATAATACCGATTATTCCATTGACTGCCTAGAAAATCTGTCTGTCAACGGCAGACTTTTCAGGCCCAATTATCTGCTGACCTAGATTCAATACTGACTTCACGTGAATGACAGTACATCTCAATATATATACATTCACTCACTCCTTTACTTTGCATCTGGGCTTGAAATAACGAACTTCACCAGTTAGATGAAAGTCGTCCTGAACTCATGTACTCCATACCTGGGCTTGAAGTAACGAGTGTGACCAGATAGACGAAAATCGTCCAGATCAGTAGCACTACCTCAAAGTTCTTTGGAGTACAAAGCCAATGACGGGCCAGTCACCTTAGTAACAAAAGGTGCGTTGAATGTATGTATGAAATAAATTGAGCTAAACGATCCACTCTGCCCTCCGAGGGAATTGAGGGATCTGAAAGTGCCCGATTAGAGTTGTATATCTTTGACCTGGTTCAGCAGGGTCTTAAAGAGCCAATGTTTTAGTCAAAAACATGTCATAAAGAAACTGCTTCTATGAAATAAATTGAGCTAAACGATCCACTCATAAAGAAACTGTATTTCGAGTTTCTGTCAGTCAGTAACCTCAAGAACATCATGTACTTAGAGTGTTCAGCAGGGTCTTAAAGAGCCAATGCTCTTGACAAAAATATGCTCGTAAAATGACTGGGCTCCGAGTTGCTGCCAGTCGTCAACACCAGACTGGGCTCCGAGTTGCTGCCCGTCGTCGACATCATCGTTCACACCATCGTTCTTGGATTCTTATCTTTTGTGACATATCAGAGTCTGAGCAGTCTACCGTTTTCCCCAATACGCTTTCGGAATGACTGTCGTAAAATTTGAAGCTATTGACGATTATTAATTGGATGATGTTTCATTAAGAAGACACTAGGTTGAACTTGGAGGGTGAATGGCAGACGCATTCCCAAGATAATCTTGAGAAGGGCCTACGGAGCCTACAGCGTCTGCCACTGTCCAGGATACGCTCGGGGACAGCCCTCGTAAGTTTTGTACTGACGCCACTGCTTAATTCAATTGTCTCTGTTACTTAAGGTTGAGTATAGAGGGTAAATAAACGCATTCTCGTAATAATCTCGAGAAAGGCCTATGGAGCCTACAGCGTCTGCCACTGTCCAGGATACGCTCGGGGATAGCCCTCGTGAAAATTTGAAACCGCTGATGGTAATTTATTAGACTGTTTCACAAGGCCAAACTTGAGGGCGAAGGAATGTGTCCGACATTCCCGTGAAAATTAGAAGGGCTTATGAGGCCTGCAGCTCTGCCACTGTTCCCGATACGCTCGGGTACAGTCCTCGTAAAATTCGGGTTGAAGCTGCTGATAAAGACCCATTTTAATTCGACTGTGTTTTAGAATGAGACGAGAAGCTTGGGCTTAGGGGGTGAATGGCAGGCGCATTCACTTGATACGAGAAGGCCTGCAGGGTCTGCCACTGTCACCAATACTGCTCGCACTCCCTTCTCTTCGCCAAGAAGAAAATACTGGCTAATAAGCTTTGTTTGAGAATACATTTTTCAGTTTCAAACCACTGGATCCAACTATCTACTCCACCAGTATCAAGAGTGTAAGCTTCATACAAAAGAGTGTAAGCTTCATACAATTTTCCCTTCGAACAAACATTTTATTTCATTGTGGCCCGATCCCGGTGGCACTGCCATGCCGGGACGACCCATGACATCTAGTCAGTTTACAAAAATGTTAGTATAATATTCTGGTGCCGCGACACAAGAAATTCAGATCAGAATCTAGAGCAGTAAAGCAATAGTGGCTCTTTGTCGATGATAAAATTAAAACTTGCGCGGATTTTACGCAAATCCTCACACAAATCAATCAGGATACGCTCCTTGCGGTTTTAAAGGTGTTGTGACCGTATGTTACATATCATGTTCATAATTCCATACATAAATTTTACGGAAATCTTCACACAAATCGATCAGGATACGCTCCTTGCGGTTTTAAAAGTGTTGTTACCGTATGTTACATATCGTGAGCATAATTCCGTACATAAAATAAATATGGGGTTTTTCTTCATATGCACACGCGACCATTTCGTTCCAGTTAAGCATAACTTGTACGACGTTTAAAAACTAATATACACATATGCACATATGGGTGGAAGATTTCAGTACTAAATAAAATAAATATGGGTTAAATCCCCATATTTACACGACCACTTAATTCCAAACTAAACAGCGCTTGTACTATGGTTACTTGTATGTACGTATGGTTGCTGTTACTGTGGTTAGTACTATGGTAATAACGGCCGATATACACTATGAGTGCATGATTTCATTACTAAATAAAGTGTATGGGTGTGTGTCCCCACATTTATAAACGACCATTTTAATTCTAAACTAAGTACAGCTTTGGAGTGTACACATATATTATATGGTATTTAACACCCAGACAACTAATAATTATGTTCAAATGTAAAGGTCATATGCGGGGAACGAACCCGCGACCTCTCGGCTCAATAGTAAAGCTTACTAACACTGCGCCATGAGAGGTCTGTGACTACTACGTGAAATTTCGAATAAGGTGAGAAATCTCAAATATACTCTTACCATAATAATACTGTTTTGGCGATAACATCGTACCAGAAGAAACATTACTCACATTTACTCCAGGTCTACGAAACAGAGTATTATTTTCAGTATCGGATACTGAATGTATATCCAAGATGGACCCGATATGCAATCATTCCAAACGCTTTGAGCGTTCAGGATCAAACAGAGGTACTCTAATGGCTTTTAATGTACTCATGAATTAAAAGACGCGATTGTAAAGGAAAGGTCTCAATATTAACTGCAGTAAGCCGCTTTTAACCCGGTGCCAGATGGCACGCGTATTGGAGACCCTCCGATTTTAAAGCGCATAAATTATTACACATTGTTTTTGTAATAAAATATCCTCGCCCCGTAATGAGGGTAAATAAACTAGTAAATGAAACTAGACTCACCGCGTCTTCTCCATGTTACCTCGCTATCCGAAAAATTTAGGAACAATGATGACGAGTTAAGATGTACTTGACGAGCCCCAAGCGTCGAATGTCGGGCGCGACAGTGCTAAACCGGTGTTAAAACGCTGCGTGCGCACTAACATTCATATCACTTGTACTAAACACTCGTCACTTGCACTATTTTTTCTATTTTATTTAACTTTTTTAAACGAACAACAAAAAATATAACTCAAATTCACACAAAAACCCTGGGGTTTTTAAACTTCAGCGAATATAGGACCACGTAGGTCTGTAGACGTGTTGCTCGTTCGGGAAGTAACGACGCTATGACTGATTAAATGCCCCCACCGGCCTCCTGTGACTTAAACTCAGTAGATGGCGCTGCAGAGCACAAGGTCATCAGTTTAAAGCGCTGTGATTGGTGGAAAACAAGCGGAAGTATACAACGCCCTCTCACAGATGCTGTGCATCGTCACATGCCGATAATACAAATTACCACATTAGTTACAAACCGAGGATCATCTATCTATATCTTCTTCTATACATATTATAAAACTCAACGTCTCTTTGTCTGTCTATCCGTAGGTATATGTACTTTTCACGCAAAAACCATTAATCCGATAATTAATCATAGTTTTTCTTTCAATTCATAGATATGTTATCTGGCCAGGTTATAGGATATATTTTGTTATATGAAGTAACATGCGAAATAAGCAGTGACCATAATGGTAAATCAATTCAGGGAAAAACACGCTTTTGGGGCGATTAAATGGTTTACACTAAGTAAACTATAAAACATATATTAAGTTAATGTACTACATAATTGTAGACCTACAAAAAAGTGCTCGATACCATATGACTATCTCTTATACATAAGCCACAATAAAGTATTTCGTGACAAAAAAAAATATAAATGAAATACTGATTTCTGATCATTATTATTAGGCATGGCATATGAATCCTTACGATCGAAAGTTGCTTCATCATCAAGAAATTTTTTTGAAGATAAACTTTGCCCTTTAGGTATAGCATTAAGATAAACAGAAGTAGGGCTCTGAGAAATTTCTTTGGATATTTCTCTCTACTTGGGGCAGCCCGACTGGTGGAATACCTCCACCTTACAGGGGGTAGGTGGGTTAACAGTCGGCAACGCGATAGTGATACCTGTGATACAAACGTCTAATTAGGCTACGGTAACCGCTTACCATCAGGCGGGCCGTATGCAACTCCTTTCCATCATCCACCTTTATAGTAAAAAAGCATGTTAATTGGACGCATAATTCGGGAGATAATGGAAAATTAAAATAATTCAACACTTTATTAGTATGTCGTAGTAGTAGTAGTCTATGACTATATTAGTAGTGGCGCAAACGAGCCGTGTGACGTAAACAGCATATCTCTGGGAGCTCAAAAAAAATTGTCTATTATATCATCATCAATCAGTAAATTCTTTTAAATTATACGCGGGTCTAACCGCGGTGCAAAGCTAGTTAGTAATAAAATATTAAAAGTAGCAAATTATATTTTAAAAATTACTTTTGCGATTTGCAGCAATATCTACCAATTTTTCATATTTATAAGTTCTTAACAAGATAGCCACCATTTTGTTGGATCAACTTTGTATATAAAAAAACAACTAAAACAAAGATATTGACACTGGCAAATGCTTTTTGTGGCGAAAAAAAAAGAAGAAGACAATATTGACAATTGACATGATTTCTAGCCACATTTCTAGCTAAGAAAATTCCTGTCAGTATTGTAATCTTTAAAGAAAATTTGATATTGAAATGTTTTTCAGTACTAATTAATTACATACTTTTATTTGATTTTCTAAGTTTTTATTTCTACTTGGTGGAATACATCTCACAATATGAAAATAATAGTGAAAAAGCTACAAGGAGGTGAATGTGAAATTGAAGTACGTCGTATCTTACGTTAAATCACATAATTGGAATTTGTTGTTTACGCACACATATAAATAAAGACAAAATTTTCTTTTAGGTTCTCCCAACTACGACCATATATAAAATTAAAAATGATGTTGCTGTAAAACTGAACATACCAGTAGAGGAACAGAAACTATTACACCTTGGCAGGAATTTAGTGGATGAACAAACAATTCAATCATACCCTGCCATAAAAGAAGGCTCTAAGATAAATTTAGTTGTAAAAAAGCCAGAAGGACTGTATGAAGTATCTTTGAAACATTTCAGAAAATGTGGAATGTCTGAAACCGAAGCCATCAGCACTGCAAAACGATTTTTGAAAATTGTTCAAGAGAAATTTAATAAATTATCATGGGACGATATTGAAAGACTTTCTTTAGACTGTATGATGGATGAAAACGGGGAGAATCGCACACGAGTAGCTAAGCCTGAAGTTGATTCTGAAGAAGGATATGGCTTGTGACAGTAAATAGGAACATAAGTGTGTCTTACTGAATACAGTACTGTATTTTCATCATAATGTATGCTTTTATCATTAACATAGGAAATTGACCATGAACTTTTGAATGTTTACAGTGGGTTTTATTGTTGCCAATGACAATGAGTTTTCTATAAATATTTAAACAATTTAGTTGAAAACTTTGTTTTTTGAAAGACAACATCAACTATTTTATAGCAAAATCTTGACATTATTATTGATACATGGATTTTAGTCGATGCTGAAAATTATAAGTTATAAAAACTTAAAACCAGAGTAATAAAACATGTTACAGTATAAAATATAATCATTGCATTTCAAATATTTCTGTTTTCATTTGTGAATATGCAGTTAACAATTTTAAGACATATTTTTGATGACATTAAATTTGTAGTATACACTTCTATTATCAATAAATCCATAATATAATTTAGAGGTTAACTAAATTATTGTTTTTATTTATAAACAGCTTTTTAGCAGTAAGTATGTACAGTAATCATGACATTTATAAATGTTATCCTTTGTGACCTTAAAATTAAAAATGCAAGCCTATGAACCTTGCTTTGTTTAAAACATTTGTATAAACCAAGACACTACTCATCATTGCACATGTCTTGAACATTAAATTAAGTAAATGGATCTATAACCAAAAAAACGAAAGATCACTTCTATGTATCCTGGCAAATTGAGAGAGAGAAGACATTTACCTGTGGGTAAATATTTGTCTCCTTTTTGCCCTTATTCCACCTATATAGGTATGATTAGCACATGTTTTACTTATCTCACTCAGTATTCAGACTTTTTATACATACAATTCCTTACACAAACCATCCATATATTTTTTGTCTACCTCTACTCGAATATCTGTTCACTTTCATACTTAACTTTTCCAGTTATATGATTTTCATCCCTCCTGACATGCCATACCACACTAAACTATTATTACTCAATTTCTCAATCACTTTTGCATCTATCTGACTTCCTTCGATAAATACTATATTCTTATCTTATTATTATTATTATAATTTTATCTATTTTAGTTACACCACACATTCATCTTTGAAATATGCAATCTTTTTCATCAGTCTCTTTGATAGCCCAGCTCTCCGATCCATACATAACAATGTCTTATAATACTCTGATATAATTTCCCTTGAGTTTTAGGGCATTTGTGTATCATAATTATGTGATCCCCATGAACTCCATTTCATTCACTCTGTTGTTATTCTTTTCCTTGCGTCCGGTTCAATATTACCGTCGTTTTATATCAATTTATTAAAATATCAAAAATCAGAGCAGACTGGTAGGGACTAGGGACATCACTCTAGCTAAATATTTACTCTTCTCATATGTAATTTTATTTACATTATTAACAGTAAAATGGAAATTATATTAAATAAAACAATATTACTCAGTTTTAATATTTTTATAACATGCATTTATTTCCTAACTACCATTATACAATCAGATGGCAAGTTGAGAGTGTGAGAGTGCCTTGATTCCTTTCCCTAAAAGAAAATATTCACATTAAAAAAGAATATATCTCGTTTTTTCTCCTAGCAGCAACTTTAAATTTAATCTTTAGTAACCTTTATGAGATTGACAACAAAAAAACTTACAAGTTATTATGATCGCTTTGTGGGGTAGTTAATAAAATAATTACCTAAAAACACATACTGCCGAGAAGAGTATGCCTTTTAGGTGAAGAAGTAAAGTCGTAAATAGAGAAAAGTTTTGCTTTGTTAGCATCGAGTATTTTAAATAATAAAGGCTGCCCCCATACCAAAACTTAATATGGAACAAAAAGTTATACAATATACTACGCATGACTTTTATAAAAAAAAATACAAACAATTAAAAAATGTGGAAGTAAAGATATTTCTATTATACATTTATAAAAATAATATCTCTTGTGATTTTAAGACTAGTACAGAATGCTACGACTCCATAACTCAACTTATTATTTAAAAACAAAAACACATCACGAATAAATAAAATACCAACATATTAGTAGAAAATGTTTTGAGATAAAAAAAAAAACTGTAACTCCCGAAGTCCCGATACTACCCCAAAAATAAAACTAGCCCACAGATTACATAATAATATAAAACTTTACGTTGCCCCATTTGAAGGATCAAGTCTACAAGAAATTCTAGGCGATAAATATTGAATAATCTATAGAATCGATAATCTTCCGTCATCATTATTGAAGTGATCACTCGAGCACATTTAGAAGAAAATGTGACTCGGTCAGATTTATGTGATTCGTGGCTGCAATTTTTATCCTTTTCTCCGACCTTTAAAATTCAACTTATTCAACAGTAAACATACAATCATATTACATGTAACATTTAACAACGTACGTTCATAAGTAATAAAGTTATACTAATCGCAATGTTTGGAGTTATTGGCGGGATCTCAAACTATCATTTGGAAGTTTTTGTTTTTTATTGTGTAGGTGGCTTTTTGCATAATAAAGCTTGGTTATTGTTCACAAGTGATGTGGAATGGAGATAATAACATGGACACCATCTTGTTAGGATACTGAAATCATAATAAGACAGGACACTCTATGTTCACGCGATAATGACAGTAATGGTTTTCAATAAAGAGGACTAGTTGCCAAATTAGGAAGAAGAAGAAACGCAGTGTTATTTTTATCGAGTTTGGTACATACTTGATGTTAATGTTTTAAAAGGCATAATTATATGCAGCCTCGTAAAAAAATATTTTTTAACTAAAATCATACAGATCTGAAAAATAAAGACATGGTGACATATAATAAGTGCTGAAAAGTAGAAGGAAGCATATACTATTTTTATATCTCATTGGTAGAAAAAGTATTTCGCATCCAATTGGTTCATCTATCAGAGCTAGGGATGCGAACAAATGCGATAAATGTCGATATATCGATGTTTTGTTTAATATTTATTCAAATAAGTGAGCAAAGTATAAATAAATCTATGAATTTGTTATGAATGCTCGCAAGAATTGGAAAAATAATTTGCTATTGAAGAAATTACCAAATATCAATGCAGATGGAGTTGATCCGAACAAAAATAATTAATCGAAAATTAAGCAAAATTTACATCGATGTCCCGCAAACGTAAATACCGACGTTTTCTACATCCCTAGTGAGAGCTAAATCATTTCCCGCGCACCATCTGTTTTAATAATTTTATTCGACAAAGCAGTTGCTCTAACAAATTTTAGTTAAACTGTAAGACGTAAAGAATAAATGATAAAAATGGTACTATATATATAAGCGTGAACGGTTTATATCAGAGGCACTTCACTTAAAACATATTTAATACAATCATACAAATCACAACCTTACATGAGCCTAGATTCACAAATTTCTTTTCAGTCAGCACAAATGAAAGACAATGTATGAATGAATTCAATTTAAATTAAATTAACCAATTTAAGCATAACGTTCTCTAAACTTAAAACAGGCAAACTATTTTACATTTTATTAGTCGTTCTCTATAGCAGTGAATTTTAATTTAAATAAATATTATATTACGTGAGTGTATTATGAAAAGAATTCAGTGTCGATCTTTCATTTGTACCAAAGTTAACAATCGATTTCTTTTTAATTTGTCAAAGTTTCACAAATACTTTAATATTAATAATATCAATGGATTATTACTTAGTTGCGTATTATTACTAATGATTATATATATAAATGCAAAAATTATTTTTTAGTAAATAACAATCGAAATAGGTTACATAGTGATGTACAGTCTAGTAGTAAGGGATATTCTCACTCGCTTTATTTAATTTCCACGCATCCTCTTAACTCACATTTTATCGAAAAAGATTATATAGTATATTTAAATTTTTTCATGAATTGATCAAATGGTTCTTTATCAAAATGACAAAAAAAGTGAATTCCTCCTTCTGAGAATTATCGTGTGTTATCGATATTGAAGATAGCGCCTCTCACTATTTTATATAAAATATAAATCATCTATTTACAGGTCATATCACTGTTAATATGTAGTAATATTTTGTATAAGTACTAAGGTAATAAATTAAAAAATACGCGCGTATTTTAATAATAGTACACCAATCGTATGGCTTCTAAACTCAAAAATGTGTATTTGTCATGCTTGACATTGGCGAAATTGCTTACATAGGCAGAGCTATAAGTAAAAAAAAAACAAGTGGTTTAGCAAGTGACTGCAATAGTGTAGACTTTTTGTTACAATGTGCGCACGCACCGTAAAAATTCACTCACATCGCTTTAAATACAATATCTTTTAATAATCCAGAGACACAAAGTTTTATTTAAAAAAAATATATTTTAAAATCTTTCCAACGAATTGTATACCTTTGTACGCAATACCACAGAATATTTAAACAATTTTAGAAATTTCGCATATTTGTACAGTGTAACATTACCTCAACCGATTTATACGAAAGATTTACACGAAGTTAAAGTTATAAAAAAAAATGGTAGGTATATGAAACCTACAGAAGTTACGTAATGTTAAATAGATTTTATTCTAAAACCTATTCAATCAAAACCTGATCAAACATTGCTGGGTGTCTATGGCGTATATAGGAGTAAGGGGAATTTTGGGGCAAATGCTTTGTGTCAATCCCACAATTGTCTGAGACCCATCGCTACATGTTAGGCTATCGAAGTTCCTCAGGTAGTGTTCATTAAACATCGATTGTCTTAAATTACAATAGTTTACAAAATAAAAAAGTAATGTCCTTCCAGTGAATTTAATTAATATCATTTCATTTAGTTGCAATTACTAAACGCAAACATATGTTTTTTTTATCACGTCAAAAACCAAAGTTATTATCATATTTTATTTTTCTCTAACTACCCACAAGTTGAGTTTAAATTCATTGTAAAATTTTGATGCAGTGTTGTGTTCAGATGAATAAATATTCGTTTTCAAAATGTCAAAAACATTGTGTAAAGTAAAGTATATCGGACTCAAACCATGAAAAAACTGGGCTCCCCAAGTATTTTTTGAAAGATGTAGAAGAATATTCAGCACCTGGGCTACAGGTGGAAAGAAATCTCTGAATTTTAATAAGCCAATGATAGGGAGAGAACCATCCAACCACGAAACTTCTGTCTTACTAACAAATTAAGTTTATATGATTAATCTCGGTAAGAAAAATCGTACTAATTAACTTTTTAAGCTGGTTTCTGTAGACTGAAACTTGCAAACATCACAAGAAAAGATAATTAAACAATGTTAAAGGACTTATTAAGAACTAATATAAACTAAAGCTAAAGAGAATCGGAGAAAGTTAAGCAGTAATCATTAATGACCAAAGTCTATCACTGGCTCATGAATTGTAATAAAATAGATCTTGAAATAATAATATATAGAATGAAATATAAATGAATATAGATATATTGAAAACAAAAGAGTTAGTTAAGGTGAAATCATCATAGAAAAAAAGGTGTGTGCGCGATTCACACACGATAGAAGTGAAACTTCATTTTAAAAGATATTTTATTTAAACAGTATGCAATATACATACACACCGACTTTTACTCTCTCGGTCTGGCTCACACAAAGAGGAGAGACCGATAATATATTGCTCTCTCGCTCTGGCTCACACAAAGAGGAGAGACTGATAATATATTGCTCTCTCGCTCTGGCTCACACAAAGAGGAGAGACCGATAATATGCGTTAAACGTTAAACGTTTAACATTTAACGATTGGAAGTCGAATAAGAAGTTTCACTTCAAAAAAGGTGTGTGTGCGATTCAAACACGATAGAAGTGAAACTTCATTTTAAAAGACATTTTATATTTTATTTAAACAGTATGCAATGCATGTATGATGTATGTAATCGAAAGAACTAAGATCAAATTGTATATGCAAATGTTTCTTCGGTTACTAAAACAAACAAATCAAAAAAACATGGAGAACGTTTTTACCAGGACCATACATTTTTTGAGCAAATTATCAAGTATACTGGGCCCGTCCATGTTATATGACTACTGCTGGTCTATTATAAGAGACACAGATACAAATAAATACAAGAAAAAGAACTAGGTAAGGAAAATTATTTTTGATTTGAAAATACTATTGTAAGATTTTTTTTTTTGAAAATTAAAATCCAAACATATTTAAGAAACGTGACGTGTTGAATTTTTTAAGCTCAGTACGCCTTAATTGTTAAGTAAAAATACTTTTTATTTCAAGGACAAACACCATGTAAACTAGTGTTATCGATACCAGATAATGATTGGTATTTATGAAATTTGCAATATTGCTGCATTTGTCTGACTGCAACAAATACCAGAGATTAAACGGATGACATTTTTTTTTCGAGCATAGCACGATCAGCCATATTTTTGATACAGTACTAAGAAACACCGATTTTAGTATTTATACAAAACAAACTATACTATCAGATTTACAAACAATCTATGTTTGTAACACTATCATCAGGAAGGTGTTGGAAAAATAATCCTAGACACCATTGGTGCTGTAGATAAATTCATTTATAAGATATAAACAGACCTACTTTGGAACTATTAATAAAACACGTCAGTATCACGTTACAGGTAACGTGAATTTAGATGCCGTTGAGATGTTACCTGTACAATATAATTTCGATCACAACGATACTCCCTTGTCTGTCTGTTCGACTATTGTTCGCGACTGTACCTTTAAAATCGGATACAACGTTTTATATTTCGATTTAAATATAACATTGATAAATAGACATCGAGACTAATACTAAAATCACAACCTTCGGCCAAATCACTTTACCCGACAACCGAACTAATTTCTAACTTCGGAATACTTTACAAGATTAAAGTTTAGACTTCACTTGAATGTACGTCATTCGTATAACCAGATATGTGCATCTCACTTTCGCTTGTTTTCAGATCACCGGAAAGAACGAGAGATGCAATCACGTAGAACCGGTAGACTAGGTATGATCACACCTCTAATTTTCTTCATCGATCTACGAATATGCGAGAAAGAGATGCACCTATTTGCCGAGAAGAAATAAATGATAGGACTTAAAATAGTTTTTATGAATAATCAACAAACACCTCGTATTTTGTGTTTTGTCGAATACATCAACATAATAATATCGACTTTGTAAAGTCTAATTGACTAACGTGTATAGTTAGTCAATTAGTTTTTCCGACGTCGATATAATATCGCATGCAGTATTAAGAACAGTACTGTATATAATTTCATAATACTTGACTAGCCGAAGTGTTGGATTCAAAGGGTTACTTATCGAGGATAGTGAACTTATCGATACATTAAAATCAGTCGTAATCGCTATCGTTATCCGAGGAGGACTCGGATTCAGAACTATCCGGATGGTTTTTCGTGATCTCGATGCAGTTGTCCACGTCCGTCAGTCTTCTCAGTGATCGCCCTGATAAAGTTCACGTTCATCATCACGATCATTAACAAAATACCTTATTGGCTTATAAACGCATCAGACAACTTTTTCAAGCAAAGTTTCTGAAGAGAAATAAATTAAAAAAACTACCTGATCTGTGCGAGTATCTCGAACATTATGGAATGTACAAAATTTAACTAACAGCTGTCAAGTTAGTTAAACAGACTGTTAATAGATGACGCCTTGAATATATTTTTATTTGCATTATACCTTATTCATCATACGAAGACTTACATGACACATCCACATAACGTAAATTGTTACGTTGTGCAAATTATTACATAACTTAAAAACATGCATTTCGACTATCACGTATCATTTAAAAATAAATGATACTGATAAATGTTATAAAAACGTTTTGCACGATAAAATCATAAATGCTCCTCTATACAATGATTTTTGTGACTGGAAAAATTAATCTTGTCGCTTGGAGTCAGCCATTCAACAATTCAAGTGTTCCAGATTTGCGATTTCAATTGTTATTATACTTTATTTTGATTATTTCATTTGCACAGCTTACACACCCCTCAATTGATGTAAAGCACAATCGTATTATCGATTATATTTAGCTCTTAAAAAGAATCGGTAATCGTAAAATGAACTTTTAATTTAGATTATGCTACTTCTCTAAAATAAAGATTTGACATGTGTCGTGCAAGTCTTCTTACGATGAATCAATAATAGTGGATGACATTCCCAAGGAAATAGTTTTATAATCATTGTTTAAAGATAACATTGCTTTTAAACTATTTCTCAATAGCGGGGAAAACAAGCTTTAAACGTCCCACTGCTGGGCAAAGGCCCAGAGAAGCACGAGCTTAATCGCCACGCCAGCCCACGATTTCAAACGCTGAGAAATCTAGCGTCCAAATCTACAAAAACATTTCTCTAGCGCATTCAGGATTCCTCACGACGCTTACCTTCACCGTCAACAGTACACAATTCATTACCAATAATATATTGAGAATATCGGTCAATTGCAATATGACTCTTACCTGTCAATGTAGTGAGCAATCTGTTTTCGTGTCCCGGTGGCATGTTGATCGGTCCCAGCTTCTTGGCGAGCTCCCGCGCTCTGTCCGCGCCTGAAACTGAACCGCACCGCACGTCTATACCGGATCACATGTGACAGTTAGTTCCCCGGCTGATCGCGGGCCGTCAGTTCATTCGATACATTGTTACGCGGCTCGCATCCGATTTCATTCACAGTTACGTCGATAGAAACTTCACAGTTAGCGGCAACTTAATCACAAATAAGTTTGAATTTAATTTCATAGTAGATATTGAAAAAATAATTTACTCAAACGCGTCTTTATACATTACTAGCTGTGCCCCACGGTTTCACCAGAGTATAATTTAAAAGAAATCACCGATTTGACGACTTATAATATACCTCAGTATAAACAATATTTTAATCGGACGGCAAATATTATGCGTCACAACTAACACGACCATTGCACCTATCTATTGTGATAGACCCAAGCCAAGTGTTGAATTATTATAATTTTACATTATCTGCCAAACTATTCTTCCAAATGGCATGCCATAAAGGGCAAAGTTTAACTACATAAAATTGTCTTGATGATGAAGTAACTTTCGTTCGTAATTTATATGTTATCTCTGCATAGAAGTTGCTTGAGACTGTTACAATACTATCACAATACGAGTATAATTACCTCTAGATCCTCCTGGGCTTGAATCTTCAGTCATGGTGGCTCTCTCAGTTCTGTACACACCGCTCACCAAGTCCCATACAAACAAGCACTGAAATCGAACAATATCGTAAGTTAATTTTGCGATAAGCTAAGCTTAAAACAGAAACTGGTTGAATACACTTGGTGCGACATCTTCAATTTCCCTTCTAGGAACACTCAAGCAGACTAGATGGTTAGAGCCCCATTCGAGCACAGTGTACACGGACGCAGCCCGAGCGCGCCTGATTGCTCATTTTTTCTACTCCTATTTATAACTCACCTCTACTGTTAACTTTTTTGTTTTTTATTATACTTTATTCTTATTAAGAAGTCCTCCATGTCATATCAAATGTTTATTTTACAGATGTAGCATAACTTAAATTAGAAATTTATTTTACGAATATCGATTTTTTTAGAGCTAAATATAATCGATAATACGATTATGCTTTAAATGGAATAACAAAAATAAACTACAGCAAATATAACAATCGCAATCTAGAACACTTGAATTATTGAACTAAAGATTAATCATTTTCTCTGACAATATTTTTAGTTGCCTGTTACTGCAGGAATTATATAAATACATATATTTTTATTCGAAATTAAAAATAAACTAATAAATTAAATGTACATCAGTATTCGATTACTTTTCGATTCGAATTAATTAGTATTTATTATTTTGGTCTACTTTAGTTTTAATTAACATAGAAATTAACGCTGCACGCAATAAGAAAAATATAATGAATATTCACAAACATTAGTGTATTAAGGATTGATAGTCGAAATGCAATGATGAAGCAATGATGGCTTCACACATACTCGTTGTTAGTTACGTCACTATAGTTAACATGTTATAATCTGATAATGCTTTTACTGATACCTTAGTAGGTAGTCATTGTAGGAGTTCGTTTGTTCGAGGTTGTACCGGAGCGCCGAGCGCGCTGGTACTGTGCTATAATAGTAAGTAGTAAGGCATCTAGATGCCTGTGCGTACCTGCGCGGCGTACTGGTGCCGATGCAGCACGCACCCTGCGCCCGCGTCCTTACAGGGCTCGCACTCGGCCGGCCCCTCGCCCTCGCCCCCGCCCCCGCCCCCGCCCCCGCCCTCGCTCGCCCACAGCCACATCGCACACAACTGAGTTAACACATACAACATTCATTAGCAAACCCACTAGCTGGCCCCCTAGCGCTATCCACATATATAATAACTTAGAGATTTTCACTGAGGTAATATCGAGCTGGCGTAACAGTTAAGATTCAAACATACGTAGACGCCGTTATTCAGGATTACCGTTTGATGCGATGCAGTCATTTTAATCGAGTTTGTACAATGTAAAAATTAATATTGCAAGTAAAGATTTACTGTAAAAAATTACTTAATTTCAACAAAGGTTGTTTTAGGAAATAGCAAGTTGAATTGAATAACGAAATGGCATAAGGTACGAACCCCGGAGAGACAGCCGCTGGAGTGGCACACGTCGATGACGTGGCAGCCCCAGTCGAAGCAGTATATGAACTTCTTGCCGTCGAGGTCGCAGAGCCGGCCGCACACCTCGTTGCACAGCAGCTCCGTGTCGAGCGAGCGCTGCTGCGCGCGCACCGTCAGCGCCGGCAGCGGCTGCGGGCTGCAGCGGAGCCGGTCCCAGGCGGGCGCGCTGACGGCCTGCAGCGGCGCGTACCCGGCGCCGTGCGCGGTCAGGTGCAGCGCCACGTGGTACCCCGATATGCAATCGTCTGCATATCATATACCATTCCGCTACAAAAATGCTTTCAGCCCGTTTCACATCAGCATTCCTAACCACTCAAATCGGACTATACTGTCTGACGAGTCTATAGCAAAAACGGCTTTATTTTTTACTGTGTCGTATTAGACTCCTGTATACGATAAAGCACGATACAAATAAAAAAAATTCGTAATGGAAACTGTGAAAGTAACTAAATTTATTATGACAAGCCAAGCATATACTCTCGCGTATATGACCAAGGATTAAGGTGAACCAAGTTATAGATCAATAAGTTTTTGTTAAATAATCGTCCACTTTTAAAGACGTTTCTATATGCAATTTGAAAGGAATCGTTATGGCATTTTTTAAAGTTATTTCGTAATATTACGGGCAGTCTACTTCGATTACGCGCTCGGTTAAATCAATTTATACAATAAAGTTGCAGCACTGCAATGAAATTCAAACTAATTAATCGCGCGTAGAACACGTGGTCACTTGCTATTTAGAGATCTAAATGACCAATTTTTTTGGAAATACATTGGATATGTCGATGGTGTTTAGGCCACAATATCACAATAAGATTAAATAAAATATATGTAAAATTAAAATTCTAAGAAACAATGTTATACTTTCGAGTCGATTCAAACTTACCTTCGGAATCTGTTAGTATAGAAGTAATCTCATCGTCGCTTTCGACAAAATATCTTGTAAAAAATTTACTACACTTCGAGTTCTCCGAATGCACCAGATAAGGGTCTTGCGCGCTCACCGGACAATCTGACAGGGTTTTCGACGTGTTATCATGAACCGATATAGTCTTTAGCGAACCGTCGTCGAGCATTTCCGTCACTCTGTACTCTGATTCACTATTTTGGTCAGACTCCGCCAAGCTGAATAGTCCGGGACTTTTCCAATCAGAGCTCGTGGTCGGTGACGGGGGTCTACTAATTTGGTTGTGAGCCCTGAGGACTACATTCTCCACGGAAGGAGATTTCGCCCTCCTCATGCTACCCTTACTAGTAGACCCGATAAAATACTTCCTATTGCTTCTCAAAACTCTGAATGGCACTATATTCTCGTTGTTGTCTTCGGAAAATTCATATTTCTTATCAGCTAACCGACGTTTTCTGAACATACTTAATTTCTCGCACTTTGTCTCTGTTTCCTCGACGAATTCGTAAGCTTTATCAGCGTTGATCCGGTGGGTTTCGTTGAATCGAGACATACTTTCGGCTGGCCTTCGCCTTGGCGACCTCAATGGAGGACTTATTAATGTTCTTATAGACGGCGACGGCCCCTCCCATTCTTCGACCAGGTTATGGGATATCGAAGACGCTTGTATGCATAATTCTTGGCCCATAACATCAGGTAATTGCACAGGTTTGGATAACTGATACGGTTCCATATCAAAATCCGAAAAGTCGGCTAAAATATTTTGAACAACATTATTTTGATATTTCGGTGATTGGAAGGCAGCGGAGAAATCTGACGCTGGTGTACCAGGGTTCATATCTATTGAATTTATTTCTTCCTTGTCCAAAGAGCATTTATCATCTATCGTCACACTTTGATCTTGGTCTGGTTTAACGAAATCTATCTCTAGTATATGAATAAAATCTGTGTATATTATAATCTGATTTGAATATGCCAACTGAACGACTGGTTCGTACATACTGGAATCGGATGTGCAGAAAAATTTCGTGTGTATCGCAAAATTGTGTTCTAAACATCGCTTGCCCCAATTTAAATCATCTGAAAAAATATGGGCTGCAGTTAATTTATAATCTAACTTGCTAAGTGGTATTAATTGTATCCTACAGGATCGCGGATTGAGTCTCACGGTTTTAACGCGCTCCAGCCGAAAGAGTGGCAATAAATTGAAAAGTTTTACGGGAAAGCCAAGCACAGTGTCTAAAGTTGCGTGCCGACAAAGGCTACCCGGAAGTGCTTTCGATTTTGTTCTAAGCTCCTTTTTTTGTAATCAGGAGCAAATTGGATTGAGTTTTTTCGCACGCGTGCGGCATTAGATTAAATATTTAAGGTATATTTACATAGTCATAGTTTTTTAAGGTGTGATACGATTTCTTATAAGTGCCCCCTTAATGTATTAACTTTTTGGATTTTTTGAAGACAAAAGTGTGTTAAATTATAGACAATGTGACTTTTTGCTTTTCTCAGTGTGTATTTTAAAGTTCAGAGAAGTAGCACACATTTAGACCTCATTTCAAAACAGCAGTAGCTACCACCATCAGATTTTGAAAGTGTGTGTGTGTGAGCTAAGATATCGCAGTTTTAAGCTTTACAGTTTTATTACGTAAACTACGCAGTTAGGAGGATTTCCAGTGGGAAAAGTACCAAATTCCATAAAACATCTTGCAACGTATATTTATGAAACGCATTGTTACTGGTGACGAGACGTGGGTTTACGAGTTTGACATGCAAACTAGTCAACAAGCTTCGGAGTAGCGTCTTCCAACTGAACCGAAACCGAAAAAACCACGCTAAAGTCGATCAAAGGTCAAAGTCATGTTGACTGTTTTCTTTGACTATCGCGGTGTTCTGCACTCGTAATTCTTACAGGAAGGTCAAACGGTAAGTATAGTATATTAATTTATCGTTATGCAGCGTTTAAGAGAACAAATTCGACGAAAAATGCCAGATTTGTAAAGTGTATCGTTTATATATATAATATATAGAGTATATATATATATATATAGAGTATATATATTTTTGAAGTTACAATGTTGTACTTGTGCGATAACTTTTTTTAGAACCGAGAAATTGATAAATACTATCAAGCAATATTTATGCAGGTGAAATCAATACTGCTGTTGTATTGGTCGACAATTGGGTTATCCACTTTTTTTTAATTAATTTTAAATTTATGATATTATGCAGAATGTAATGATCTCTAGACAAAGATATAAGTTAAGGAATTTGTATTTTAACACGAGCCTGTAAATTAACATGACTTCTTGATTAGTGCAGATTATTGTTACAAATTAAAATCATTAAACCCTGCACAATACTCCAGCACCAATATTGGTGCTGTTTGTACTTATACTGTTTTTTGCCGAGACTTGCTTGATACTAGACATATTTCGGTAGTGTTAAAGTGTTTTAATAAACATAGTGTATAATGGCTGTGGCCGCGGCTCCGCTTGCGTGGATTATAGAATCTAAAATAAAAGTACTAGTACTTCTTATAACATCAGCTATTAACCAGTGAAAGACCTGTCAAAATAGGTCCAACCGTCTCGGACATTAGCCGGAACAAACAGACAGACAGTCAAAAATATTTTTTCAACTGGTTTTTGTTATAAGTACCATATATACTTTCATATGAGTTTACTAAAAAGCTGTTTTTGTGACATAAACTAACAACACTTTAGTTTTATTATTTGTATAGATTCTGTAATCGACGCGAGCGAAGCTGCAGGCACACCTAGTAATTGATATAATATTATTATATTTATAACTCGAATAGTAAATGTTTAATTTCTCGAGGTATAAAAATTGTAATACAATAATAAAAAGAGTCATCTTACTGCGTATAAAAATATATATCAACATTGTCACGCCGAGATACTCGTAGATATCAACATAGCGTTCTTAGACGACTTCAATAAAAAAAATTAAAAGCAAAGTAAGATAAAATGAAACAATTACCTTCGTCCCTGGAGTAAGCTGCACATTTCTTACATCCTAACCGAGGTACGCCAATAACACTTAGGTAGGAGGAGCGATCGGAACACGAGTCCCTGTTCGAACAATTGGTAAATTTATAATTAGAGATATTTCGTATATGTATCATATAGACGCAAAAACATCAATATGTACTTTCCAAGAACAAGGTGTTGACATTATTTTATTCACAATGCACGCAGTAATCATTATTATTTATAAAAACTTACAAATATAGATGTACAAATACGTTGTTGCAACATACTGTAGAACAGAATTCCTGAATATATCTGTGATATTCATAAAAATATCAATAATTTAAATAAAAAAAATCATAACCAAAAAATTGGATATTGGTTTCTTAGCTTCTATACGACTCATATAATATACGCATAATTACGCGTTGACTTTATAAAAATTGATCTTCGGGTCTACTCTCAAAAACATCACAAAACATGAAATGAGTTAAAATTCATTTAGACATATTCGGCAAAGCTACAGCCAGAGCAAAACACTAGCAAAACAAGAAAACGGCCAATAAATAACCATACAAAAAATTGTAACCACCAAAAACCCCAAAATTCTGATTTTTCTCAGGTGGTGCTGACTCACATCTATCAAAGTTAATAATATAAGCAGTTAAAAAAACAAATTTAAATTATCTTTTAGCTAAAACGATCAAATAAAATTGCCTTTTTTTGGATGTGTTATGATCTATAAAAATGTTTCCTCAACGATTTTGAATTATACTCAAAAATATCGATTATTTACACCTATTTATGTGGACTTTTTCTATGGAATCTGTGTCACAGAAGGTCGCCGTTGATTTTGGACTATATCGTACTCACTATCAGAGTAGCTTGCGCAATACTAAGTTTAGTATATAATAAAAAAAACTTTATTTCACAAATTCTATTTTGAAGGAAATCTTCATGTTCTGGCAACACTTACAAAATAGGCAAATTATTATATATTAATCCAAATAAAACATGATAATATAATAATAATAAGACACCTAGTCTCTGCAGGTACAAAAGTCAAAAATGAAGAGCGGCAACGTCGACAAAACGAAGAAACATGCAACAAAATGAAGCAGGAGCTGACAGCACCACAATTATTATTAAATATTTTAGCACACTTGGAAATAGTGCCATCTAACTATTTTTAGAGTACCGTGAAAGTATTATAGACTAATTTATAATCGATTGTAAACACTTAGCGACATCTCACATCCTCGAAAGTAATGAACTATTGTGTTACATTTTTTGTATGGCTATTAAGTCTTCTTGTTTTAATTGTCTTGTTAAACTGAATAAATAGTCTTATATTTCCAAAACAGCATAAAAAATATTGTTAAGAAAACAATAATTCTGTGTTCTGCTATAAATTTTTTATAATGAATTATATTAACCAATTTTATTATAGGGTTTCATTATATTATAGAAAGTGTTGTTTATTATATCAATTTTGATTTGAGGTTGCAAAAATTACAATATGCTACGCTCTTCCCTAAAAAAAAGATTTTAATAAAACAATATTTACGGGATTCCATAGATGACTAAAACATTGGGATTGTGTTTCCACTGAGCCATCGATATAGTAACTTTGTTGTCCACATACTCGTCCCCAAAGAGTGGTACGCTGTGTACGAGCTGAACCACCCGGCCCGGCACCCATGACAAGAAATGGAGACTGAAAAAAGTTATTTCTTTACAATATTCTACTTTAAAGGGTTTAAAATACTTCTTCTAATCTAATACTGACGACCAGTGTTTTTTGTTATAGTCATAGGTTTAGCGTTGTGGTCACCTGATCTTAAGTAACGATGTGGCCCAAGATGGATATAGACTGGCTATAAAGTGCAGCTACCAGAACACACCTATTGGTGCTTGGTGACAAATTTTCAACTTGAGAGTGGTAGCTAACCAGGCAGGCATTATAAAACGCCCTACCACCATTCTAAGGTTCAAAGAGTTAAAGATATCTTTACAAAAAAATCCTATCACTGGACTCTAAAATGTTCTATTCATATTTACTTCTTTCTTTTCAGTCACTTTTGTTTACTGAGATGTCAATTTCTCAATAAACAAATCAGCACATTTTCCATGATTAATTTATCAACAAAGTTAAGCTTTTTCTTTTACGTAATAAATACACTATACGAAAACAGTAGACATTTAACAAAATAGATAATGTAGTGGAATATATATAATTTGGTTTAATAACCAAAAGAGTGAATGACAAAGAAATAATAATTTAAGGAATTTTCTATCTAGTATACCATACCCTTAGACCAATATTAATCTTTTAGTCTATGACCTTAGCATCTAATGGGAAAATGACTATAAGTTTCTTGGTTTTTGATTTTGACAATATGTTGATATCAGGTGTGATAATAATAATTAAAGTGTCCTTTCTCAGGACACCTCTTGTTAGGATAATTATGAATGGGTACACTTCAGACCGTTAATAAGACACATGAATACTTACGTAAACTTTGAACTTTCTCTGAAATAGACATGAGTGTTGCAGCTATAAGTGAAACTGAGGAGGAATTGCCCGCACTGGGAGAATCCCATAAATACATGTTTTCTCAAATATGACATTGGCACAATATCCATGAGGCAAAATCGCAGCCGAGGAGGAATACGATCGAATATTTTACGACTTCTCTCATTGTGTTTTGTTGATGTAGAGCCTGAGATCTGAAACAAGAATAAATTGAATTTATCAATATATATTTTTTAAATGCAGTCTAGAGGTCCAGACAATAATAGGTCACTAAAAATATTTCTGATGACTGAGTTAACATAATTCATGTGCTAACGGCAACATACGCTAACCACACCCTACTTGAACACAGCAGTGTGACTACTGCTGCTTTGAGGTAGTGATGCTTCTGTAGTAAAATTTTGCATAAAATATACATTTTTTATATCCATTATATTTATATCCTACAGTTTCAACACATTAGCTACCTTTATAAATTTACGTATTGTACTGCAGTACATAGGAAGGTAATGTATACTGATGAATAGACATTTACTGGTGCAGCAACAGAGTACTGATCAATTTACATTGCACAAAGCAGGGTATGAAATCATTAAATATAAATATAAACGTAGCAATCCTTGTGTAGGTACTGGTATTTGACTATTTGCATATCATAATTTACTTTACAAGATCCAATTATACTGATATACACATTTAACCAAAATATATAAAGTTTATACATAATTTTGAAAAAAAAAAATGAACTATTGATCACTCGTGCGTACTACATATGAAGTCTAGTCGTCATACCACTAGGTCAATCCGACGACGCACACAATAAAGAAAATCAGGACTTGCTTTAATGTGCATAATGTAAATGTATTCTTTCAAAGGCTAAATCCTATATATGTATAAGGTTGTTCATTTTTATTGTCGCTTTTTCGTTTCATCGAGTTTCAAGTGCAACGGGCTAAAGAAGTTTTCACTTCAATATATTTAACCAACTACATAGGCACTAATTAATTAAATTAATGAGTTGCCTCATCCTCAATCCAATTTCAAAATCCAACTTATATCTGTGTTTAGATTCTCAGTTTGCTGATAGAGGTATTTAAGAGGTTTTGTCATTTCTTAGTCGCATTCTAAGTTTTGGTTGTACTAGTCTGAATGATAAAAAACATCATTCTAGTATAGCTGTACTCGCAATTGCTCTCATTATGTGCTCACAAAATGAAAGAAATTTTTCTTTTCGAAGCTATTGTTCACTTACCGAGGATTAGTCTTCCATGCGGCCAGTTTCTAATTTTGAAAGCAAAGTGAAAATAACAGCAATATAAAAGAATACATCTACAAGAGAACCATACCAGGTGATACTGCAAGTACATTCGAAGAGCAATTTATGTGTTTGTTTTAGTTTGTACTTTTTTGAGTACTAATAAATTGATCACATGGAATATAACAGCATTTCACTGCCCACGGGTATAACAATACTATAAATATTACCTATAATTAAAGCATCATTCTGCAAAAATATAATTGTTAAACACATTTAGTAAAATTTTGAAAATATTAACATAAAGTAGTGTAATATGCAGGGAGACAACACTCAGGAACAGTGTTTGTTGTAGTCATCTTATTAACTTAGGTAAACACTTTCCCACAATTCAAGCGAGAAAGTTGTTAACAATGGTATTACACCCAGTCTATAGTACAAATACCAAGCCATTAGTACGGATTCCATAAACACATCAATACCTTGTTGGTAGAGGAAGCCAGCCTTGTAACACTTGTAACTTATAAACAAACAAACATATCAAATATTTAATTTAAGGTTACTATAATATTGATTAAAAATATTTATAACACACACAAACGTTTAGAATGATTATATAATTTTTAGTCTACTTTATAAACAAACATTATCCCACAATACACATTTGTATTTTTTTTAAACAGAGACTTATTTTTCCTAAATACAACTTTACAGAAAGACATTTATTTTCATAATAAGCATAAATAACTTCGAGTAGCTTTCGTAACGAAAATATTAAATAATTAAACTATAGTGTTAGATTCATAATGATATAATATTGCTAAAACTGTTGAAAAATGCTTGTATTTTTCACATTACAATAACGCAACGAATTTGCATAACGAGTTGCATATCGTAACATGCATAAATTATTTGATAAAACAAGCTATACTTTTGCAAACTAATACCTATATGTAAAATAAAATAGGTAAGTAAAAAAAAAACAAATTCGATGCCTTTGACCAAGCTTAGACTTAATATTTTAGTTCTCACTCACCTCTCTGTTGAATAGTTTATGGATTATATTACTACCGTTATGTGAGGTGTATTCAAGAGTATTAATATTAGTCTTATCACTTTCATTTTTAGAAAATGAATTACAATTATTATATCTTCCACTAATTTTTATTTGTCTCTGTCTTGCACTCGTATGATCCATTTCCATGTTCGATTGTTTGACTGACTGAATGAATGATTTTATTTTGACAGCTTAACAATATCAGTATTGCCATTTGCCAACGTTGTGGATTGTAAAATATCTTACAAAAAAGTTATATCTAACTCTATGCGAATGGTTGTCGTTTCAAAAAGGAAAAAGAAATGTCATAGGAAATACATATTTGATATAACAGAGATCCAACAAATTGTGTTGAAGATAAACAGCAGTGAATTATTATTCTATGTATATTTATATTTTAGAATAGTTCTTTTTATATAGTTCTTTACTGGTAAAAGGCAAAGGAATCTAAGATAATGCAACCAAATCAGATGTTTTTTGTTATCTTCAAACATAGCTTTAACAATATGACAGCCCCTTGTTAAAACTTTTCAGGGAGTTTTTGTGGCAACGTAAAGTGCATGTTCCTAGTTATTATTTCCAATCCACTTTACTTGTGCACAATAATCAAGCTTTATTATGACATATGCCACCTGTTTTGAAAGAAGTTCCTTATTATAAAATATAAATTTAAGTTCTATTCAAGGTATAAAGAAAATAATTATTCGGGTATACATTTTTATTATGATTTTTTTATCGATATAAATCAATAAAATTACTTTACAAAACTATCTTAACACCTTTATTTTATTTACAATGACTTATAAAAATATATAATAATAACATACAAAGAAACAGCTACACAAGACACAGCAAAATACATGAATAATAATAAAAGTCATCACATAGACTATACATTAGACACTGTATAGCAATCATACATAGACTATACATAAAAATCTTACGCTTTTTTTAACGTTACGTACGTTTTTTGCCGGGTAGGGTACCCCTCCGCAATGCCCCATAAGGAACTTCGTTCAAAAACTAATAAAAAATTACAGACTTTCTGCTCAGACGTATACAAAATAATATGTAATACACCCGTAGGGGAAGAAACTAATACGAGTCAGGCATAGTAGTCTCTGTCACCAATAATTGAAACGTTATACAAAAAATATGAACAGCAAACGAGCAAGGACTATGAATTTGGTGTCTCCATCGCTGTAACTGTTATGCACCAACTAGTTAACTCCAAATTGGCAAAAGAGTGGTAGTTGAGAGTGTGATTCTATGGTATGATCATTAAGACCATTAGCTTTCCAAGCATTCAGCGAATGTAGCTCTCTTCGTCATCACTTTGCCTAATACGTACGTGGGTTATTAAGAGACGACGCCATAACAAGATTATTTTTTGAAATACGCGTTCGGGTGCGTCACAGAGTATATTTGATACAAACATTGATATTTGTTTTTTTTTTTATACTTTTGATTTATCTTCTTGTCTTTGCCTTTGTGCAATGCCCCAGGGCGGGGTGCTCCAGCTTTGTGAACTTTCTTGCATTTGTTGGTGAAGTTATAATTTTCTTAATAAAACTCTATATGGTCTTTGTCTGAATTAAATGTTTTATAATAACATGTTTTTATATTTTTAATTATTTAATTATCACGAACCTCAGCCACGACCACGAGTAGCATGATTAAAAAAATAATTAATATATAATAGACAGATATATTAAATTGGTATAATTGATCTGTTTTCTAAAAGGGCGTTTGATTTGATTTTATTTGTAAAGGTCCATTAAAGGTTGGGAACCTCTGATGAAGAGTAAATTATTCACAAAGCCAGTGAATAGTGAAAGGTCCATAATTTTTTATTTGATAATTTTGACTAAACGTAAGTAGTATTACATTCTCTGATTTTGACCTTTGAAAGCACTCGTCGAATCATAGCTTCTAGATTTCCGAAAATCGGAGATATCCATAATAACTTGACTCATAAATTTCTTAGTTGATACTGGGTATTGGGGATTATCAAACCTAGCGTTTGATAATCTAAGACTATAATTTCCGCTAAAGCTTCATGAATTTCCATTGAATTAAAGTCATCGATATTCCACTTGCAGAAAAAAAAAAAGATTGTTGTAAGGCTATAATTGATAGTGCTGGAGTCGTTGGTTTACAAGAAGCAGCTGTAAATACATTGTCGCTCGAAGTCGACGGTAGATGAGTATCACGACTTGACTCCATCGTTTGAATTGGATATTGAAATTGTTCGAAATCTTATGTTTATATCTGACATGATTCGATAATGCAGAAGTAGATTCTGTGCAACCTTTTCCACTATTATTAATTCCAACGTGTTGAGGTCTGAGGAAGTAACGGGCCGAGGGTAGGAGGGGCGAAGTAGGCGTGAGACACGCAAGAGAAATGGGCAAGCCAAGCGTTAATATTTTTGACACACTCTTCAGTACCACAACCGAAACGAAGTTCGGCCGAGCTTCGAACCAAACATTCGGCAGAAATCGGCTACGGTGTAAGCCACACTCTGCCCATCTCTGTCTATACATATAATAAAATTGAAGTGCGTTTGTAATGCCAAAATAACAGATTTTTACTAAATGCATATAAAAGTATATGGGTAGGTAACAAAAACAATTTTTTAAATTATTGTATGTCTGTTTATTGCGGGTAATCTCCAACTATTGAACCAATTTTGATGGGACTTCAAATTTGGTTTTATGTGGAAATCAACTTTACTTATTTAAAATCTAAATTACAAAATAATAATTGAGATCTAACACAGTATTTTTTTAACCAAAGGTGAATTATACCTACTTGTAAGAATACTGTTACAGGCTTATATACATACAGGCACAGATCTGAGAAAAAGGCAGATGGAGACGTCAGAATACTAAAAGTTGCCAGCAATTTTTATATTAGTATTTACTTGTGTCAATTATGAAAGGATAAGTCATGCGTAATATCAGTAAATACCCCGTGTGTTTTCAAATTATATTTTTTTTAAACAAACTTTTTTATATAAATTATAAAAAGCAAAAAATTAGTAATAACTTTTAATTCATAAAGTTACACGAGAAGTGTATCTTTGGTCACTGATCAGGGGCTCAGGCAGTACATACTAAATGAAATTTATATACGTAGAAGTTTTAAAATTTCTTTGAAAGCTTGAGAAATAAACCGTCATTCCCTAAATTGATGCCTTGAGCTAAAGAAATATTTAAAAAATTAAAAGTTCTTGGTTTATGTAAATTTCATTTAGTATGTACCTACTGTCTGTAACCATACAAAGGTTACAATGAAATATTTTCCTGGAAGTTATAGTAAAATATGTATGTACTATTTTTAAGATAATTTTATTTATAACGTAAGTGCCATGAAACTAAAAGGAGGGTAATATTTGTTACGTAGTAATTTGTTTGTTTCACAACGTTATACAAATAATGAAAGAGATAGCGATATGGTTCCAAAGTAAAAGTTATAGAGATCCCTGGAAAGATTAGTGTCCCATTAACGAAACTAAAATCCAAGATGGATGCCAAAAATGTCAAACGCTTACGACATCGGAGCCATTAGGAATAGTTACGGTAAGTTAAAACAAAAATGAAAAAGAGAACCAAGAAATATTCACTGATATTTAAAAAATAATATGGCAGATATAAGTTTAGTTAGTTTAATCCAGTTGATAATTGGTATGTAAAAGGCATTGGGATCCTACATTACAAATTCAAAACCATAAATAAATAAATACAATATAAGTTTTTTTTATGACGGATGATAAATCAACGACAACAAAGCTGGAGTAGTATATCTGTTAATTAAAAAATAAAATTTTATATTAACTACCATGGCAACATTACCTAAACGCGTTCGCACATATTTATACAGTGTTATTAATCTGGTTGACAAGGACACGCAGCTAAATGCAGATCCCACATTTGTTATTCTGAAGGCTCCTACCGTCTTTACTCAAAACTATGCAAACAGGCTTCAGTCGTCGTCATCCTTCCGTACTACTATACTTTATTCATCATACGAAGACGCATGAAACATCAACAAAACGTGAATTGTTACGTCCTGCAAATTATGACATAACCTAAAACATGCATTACGATTATCAATTACCATTAAAAAAAAATTTGGTACTGATAAACATTGTAAAAACATTTTGCACGATAAAATCCTAAATAAATTCCTCTATACAATGATTTTTGGAATTTTGTGTGTTACTACATGCATCCTTTCTATTTTACTTAAAACTAGAGCAGACCAAAATAATAAAATCAAGGAATCGAAAATAGAGAGAGAGGAAAATATAATACTCAGAGAAAATTAGAGAGACGTTAAGGCGTACTCGGGGAGCTTTGGCAGATAAAATAGTCGTTCAGATACAAATTTTAGCAATTCTACGGAAATAGAATCCCCTGTATTTCAAATCATGCTTACAATTACTATAATTGCGTAATTAATTTTGTTCCTAATACCTACCCTGTTTGTTTTTTTTTTCATGACTTTGTTTTCTCGCGCACTGCGTGACGCGCGACCCTGAATAAGTTTGAGAACCTATGGAATAAATCCTAAACCATGAACACCCCAGGATATAAATGAAATAAATATATACATAAAGTAAAATAATTATTGGACAGTTGGTAAAGAGAGATAAACTGAGAAAAAATCTGTCTACCAATGTCCAGAATTTATTGTCATCCTATCACTTTATTGATTCAAATATTGTTAACAATAAAGTATGCAAGAGCTTCCAGAACGCGTAGCAAGCAAATCTACGTCAATTCACAGTAAACAAATTCAATAGCACTTTTCTTCAGATATCATGGCCCTTTATATAAATTATAAAACCATTTTATCACCCATTCTTCCCTTCACATTTAATGCATTTCATTTTATGTTGCCGGCAATACAACTGCATTCATAAAGCTTGACAACATTCTTTGGCAATGTCTTTTTATTAGTCATTGAATTAGATGACTAGTCCGATCTTCATGTCATGTTATCTGTTACCCTCTATACAGATTATGTGTTGTACGCTCGGGGAAGGTGATTGAAGCGACACTAAAACAAACAATAATATATTAACAGATAAAAAAATGTAAAAATAGTTACTATTCCTTTCTGTTGAATGATTAAAGGCCATGTAAGCTTAACCCGATGTTCGCATCATCTCTCTCCTGTGAATGTTTTCCGAACCGGGTAGTGTTTTGACATTCATATGTCCCCTCCTCTTAGGGCATAAATGAGATATTATATTTTTGATTTCATTCCTTCAGTAGGGGTTAATAAATATGTTACCTGTTTCGCCTCGTTGTAAAATGATGCTAGAAGGTAGTCTAAACAATTTTACTATAGGGTTGAGTTCATCTGGTTCCAGAGTATAAATTGTCGTTGAATTATTTACTTCATGTAGATTTGTACCCGGCGTGATGCATGTTTTCTTAGCTAAAATAAAATACATCTATTATGAAAACAACTTCCGTGATGATTTTCGGTGAAAACGTATGTATGTCAATTTATGTAACGTCAATTTAAACAAAAAAAAGTGTGTGTGCGATTCACACACGATAGAAGTGAAACTTCATATTAAAATATATTTTCTATTTTTTTTAAACAGTGGGTAATATACATACACACTGACATTTACTCTTTCGATTTTCAAATATGTCGCTGATTGAATTTGAAAGCAAAACCGCATCGATAACTTTGTAAATTACCGACATTAGAACAATCCGACAACCTAACTACAACTCTACAGGTATTTTTTTCTGGTACCAAGACAACATCGAGCATCTTGGGATTCGACTAACATGTGATCTCAACTTTGGGTGCTGGATTGAGTTAAAAGTGAGAACAGCTGGGATCAGCCAAATATCAGTTAGCCGCTCTAGACTCTGCTGAGTTTGTGATGAAGCACTGAAGGCAAGAATGCTCAATCTTGAGCATAAATTGAAGGTAGCTTGCCTCTTACAGGTTACACTTTGGAGAATGTGCACAGGAATTGTAAGGTTTAATACCGTCCAACCCTTTCCACAACAAGACAACTAGAGGGGTGACCGTGAGGGTTCCTATGTGATGGACATTCCTACAATTCCCACAAACCGTTTCGCTTCGTCGTTCATTATGCGAACGGCTAAGGAGTACAACTCACTCCCGCCCACCTATAACTTGGGAGTCAGTTTGACAGGTGAGCACGATCCACCGTCGGCCTAATCCTTACTTACCATCAGGTAAGATTTTAGCCCAGCGCTATACTATACTCCTTAAAAAAAAAAGCAATGAAAATACAGTGTGCACGGTAGTAGGGACTGTAGCAGACTGGATTACGACCACCATAATCATAACCAAGTGACTCTCCTTTGGTTTGTTACGTTTTGGGATCAGCCGAGAAACATGCAGGCCGGCATGACAAGACACAACCGTTGATGGATTTCCAATACTCCGATTGTCGCCATTGTGTTTGGACTGTACTCTGCTCACCACCAGGTACAGAGCCGTAGCACTGCCGTGCTACTATACAAAAAAATAAATAAATTTGTTGAGGGTACATTTGAAATTGATACATTGCTGTTCAGGAGAGTGGAGAGTGATTGTTATGTTAATTGGTTCTAATATGACGTAGTTTTTCTTTTAGCCAGTCGTACTGATCCCGAGAGCAGAACAGGAACATGCACAGTGTAGGGACAGTGTACTCACCCAACTGATCACTATTACATATAGACTTCCTTTTGCCGGTACTAACTGCTATTGATTCATCGATATTTGATAATTCCATGAGAGAGCTTTGCTCTTCGTTTTGTTCGAAATCGGTGTTATAATTCTCTGGTTCATCATTTAGAAATGCATCTTCAAAATTTACGTTCTCCTGAAATATAGTTTTTTTTTAATATACGTCTTTTGCGCGTTTTGTAGAGGGTAAGATGGAAAGCTGCGCGCGCATCAGGTGAAGTAATTGCGTGATGATTAAGTTAACCGTGATTGCCATCAATAATAATAATGTGAATTAATTTTATTAACATAGTAGCTGTACCCGCGACTCCGCTCGGTTGTACTACAGAATGCTGTCGGTCGAGCGCACGCGCATCTTGTGCTGCCTCAAAAATGCTTATTATACGAGATCCTAAGAAGATAGACATATGCTATCGCTGACTTTATTGTAGGTCTTTTTAAGATTATATAGAACATTAATTTGATATATCTCGTATGGTTTAATCAGCGTTGTTTTGTTAAGCTAAGGAATATAACTTATTACCTGTGTACACAATTACACACAGTTTTTTTAATTTAAGTTTTTTAAAAGACATTTATATGAGTTTTATAAGTAAGAGAAATGAGACAGACAGTTTCAGAATGATTGAAGCCATGGGTTTGATCTCATCTCTTATTGTTATTTTTAATAGTTTTCAGTTTGTATCTCACTTGCAACTCACTTTGCTAGTTCCGCCTGGGACAAATTAACAGTAATTGTTACTTTAGCTTGCTACACAAGGTGTGTGATGGTATTTGTTAATTTTATAGTCAGATGATTTATACTTCAAAATATCTAACTTGTAACAAATAACTGAAATAAGTGGAAGTCCTTAAATCAATTATTTCACGTAAAAGCCAACTAACAGACGCTTTATCATGCAAATGGAATGAAAACTGTTAGATGGAGTTAAAAACTGATGATGATGAGTTTCCGTAAGAAGGAACTTCTTCAAACAAATAGTATTTAGGTCGTACCAAGCTTACAGATCCAGGAGATGGCAGTCTGGAATCTTGTATTGACTCATGATTAACTATATCTCCTTCTAGCGGGTTCACTTCTTCAAGTTCTTCGACATCTTCATCCTCACTCTCTGATTTCACTTCAGATTTCAAACTGTAATTATATAATTAATAATTTAAAATAAAATCTTTATATATAGCAATGTTTTACAGACATTTATAACTAGAATTAACAGTTCTGAAAGTGCCACGTCTGGTCCCTCAGGGATCTATCGAAGCAAGTATTTAGATATAGAAAAATACTATAAACTAGGCCGTGATATAAAATTCAATGTAAAATATTTGGGGAAAGTTTTAGCAATTAATAATTGAATAATTAAATTATGCAATGGTTTTGTTAATATCGTTTCACTATTTAATGCAAAATTGCAACGATATATGAAATTTGCGAGCTCATGCATCAGTTCACTATATCGTCATACGCGATCAAGATTCTTATTCCGTCATATACAAATATTTTGAGGTTATATAATTTATTTTTCCTATATAGATATTTGACCTTATTGCATCTTCTGTGTCCAAACCAGCCACTGATATGGGGTCCAACTCTCTCATCAGGTACTTTCGTATCCTCGTCAAGACGGCCTGGATTTCATTCTGAAAATAATAACAAACAAAACTGCTTTACTTTCATTACAGTAGATTGCCCTGCTAATCATACTGAGTGTTATAATATTGTCGAACATTATTCAATACGATATTTAGAGTAACGTAACCAGACCTATTCGTTTCATTTATCAATATTTCTCTATATTATGTTATAATCTAACTTTTTTAAAGAATGTTACGCTTATTCTTTACTTTACAATTCTAAGCACGATAGACTAATAAGACATTATACACGCATGCGGCGAGACTTAGAATATACAAACTAAATGAAATGTACATAAACTTGGACCTTTTAATTTTTAAATATTTCTTTAAAAGCTTGAGGCTTCAGTTTAATTTGTGGAATGATGATTTACGCCTAAAGTTTTATAAGAAATATTTTAAAATATTAACCTATCTTACTATCCTACCTGCGCCTCTGAGCAGTGACCAAAGATACTCCCCTTCTGCTGTAACTTTATCCATAAAAAAATATTAGTTACTATTATATTCATTTATAAATAAAACTTGTTTATAAAACACGTTTTTATATTAAATTTTGTTTTTATGCAGTGACTGTGGAGTACGGATTAATTGCCCAGTTGAGCGGCGGGATGCCGTAAGCAGAAGTCAAGTGCACTAACTAGGCTAGGGGAGAAAGGACAGAAGCGAACGATGTAAATATGGTGTGATAAATTTGTACCAAGCAACTGTTTTGTACATACAACACAGCAGTAAGCTGTGCATTTTAGGAAACGGTAACCTTATAAAATTATAACTTATATCTTTAAGTCTTTAAATAGTCTAATTTATTAATGGCTTAGTTAGCTGTTGCTTTTTTTGACTAGTTCTGCATTGACGGCCACATTAAACTCAAAAAAGTGTATGATTTCTATATGTTTATGTAATAATACCAGTCTGTAAGTCTGTCACTGCTGGGCAAAGTTCTCGAAGTTTCGAAGAAAGACACTGGTTTAATCATCACGCAAGTCCACGAATTGGTGATTGACTCCAAACACTATCCACACTTGTATATTTTTCCCATATTCGATGGTACTACTAGAATATTTCTCAAGCGTTCATCTTTCCTCACGATGTTTTCCGTCACCGTCAGCCGACAGTGTTACCAATATAAATTTACTATCGTTTATATACTTGCTACCTTTTCTATCCCATCATCAGTTCAATATGGTATAGTGTAACGAAATTCAATTCTATTAACTTTACACTTTGCACTATAGTGAGTATAGAGCAGGACAAAACAAAAACAGGAAAAAAAATCTAGTACGTATTCTTGTAGGAAATTGAATGCTACATAAAAAAATGTCTTATTTAATTATTAAAAATGGCTTATCTTTTATCGCTAAATTTACCAGTTTTCCAGGTCAAAATTCAATTCATCATAAATTTTAATATTATTCACTTTTCTGGTGAAATTATCAAACATCACAAAATGTTATCGGACATTCTTTGTAGTGTACTTTATTGTCATATTATTAAAATTTCTGGATTTTTTTTAAAACCTTTAAAAATATTAATTATTTTAACTTAAACATAAGCTTGTTTAAAAAAATCTTGTTTTATGATCCTGCTTTAAGAGTAGTAAACAAACGAGAGACTCACGTAAGGCTTGGGTCCGGGCACACGTAACACGTAGTGCTGAGCATGAGCTCCGCTCGTCTCGCACGCGGTGCACAAGTCATAGTTACTGCACTGCACACACGTATACCGAAATCTAAAAACACCTTCAAATCAATCTTATTTATAAAACTAGCTGTGCCCGCGGCTCCGCTCGCTTGGACTACTAAAAAAGGTTTTTTATATTTTGTGCGAAAGCCTAATCATTTTTCTAAAATAAAAGTAGCCCAAGTTATATTTCTTATAACATTAACTATCTGCCATTGCAAGTCCCGTCAAAATCGGTCCAACCGTTTCGGAGATTACCCGGAACAAGCAGACAGACAAAAATAAAATAACGGTTTTTTGTTATAGGTATGCTTTCATATGCAATTAATAAAAATGTGTTATTTTGACATTAAAAACAGTCACTTCAATTTTAGTATATACGTATAGATAATCTAAAGTCTAAATTGATTTAAAGATTTGTCTACGTGAATGTGATGCAATGAAAGTAATATCCAATTTATTCATTATTAAATTATACTTAAGAATATCAATGACTTATTCAGGAATTTTGTTCTACAGCATGTGACCATAAAGTTGTTGTTCATCTATAATTTGGTAACTTATTATAATAATTAGTAATGGTTTATTAATTATGTCAACATCTTTTTCAATGAAAATGGATATAGGTACTTATCTTTATTTGCTTCTATAAGACTCATCTATACTAATATAATAAAGCTGAAGAGATTTTTGTTCGTTAATTTAAAAACCGACTTAGCAGCCATTTGTAATTAAATTAAAAAAGTTTCACTAAATATTAGCTAATGCTTTCATAAGTCGATTCAAAAAAGAGGTTATTTGTATGGAACAAAAAATCCATTGGTGTTATACAAGTTTATAATGATGTTTTCAAAAAAAATACTCACCCAATAATATCTCCTCGGCAATTGTCACAAGAGAATCCATTGTGCAAACGTTCATCTATGTAAGATAAAACTATGCATTAATATTAACAACAATTTCCATTTCGAGACAATATATCAGTTAACATTATTGCGAACTATAAAAAAAATCAGATAAATTTCATATGATTAACACGTTATGCATGCATGACTTACCAACAGGTATGTGCTACTTCGAATACTTATATTCAGTTTTCAATTAGAATGAAATAAATAATGTAATTGAACTTCTACTTCATTTAATGAGATTTTTAATAGCATTATTAGTTATTATGAAATAAAAAATTGTTGCACCGCTCGCGTGGACTACTGAATCCTGTCGCTCGAGCGCAAACGCAAATTGTGCTGCCCCAAAAATGCTTATTGTGTGTGATCCTTAGAAGATAGACATATGCGGTCTTATTACAAAAACAAATATAAACACGTGTTGAACATGAGTTTTACTAAACAGTGTCTAAGATTTAAAACCGTGTTGAACGTGTGTTTAAAATGCTTTATTACAAAAGCGTGTCTAACCGATGTCTAGCTAAACATCTGGTTTAATTTTTTTATACAAGCATCTCTGAATAGCATTCACTCAATACGATCTTGCCATTCAAAGGCGTTCCATTGTATTCAGATATTCTGCAAGTAGTTTGTTTTAACAAATATATTTTTGTTTAGATCATCATCATAAAAAATAATACAGTGTAATCTCACTAATCCGGCACTATTAAAAACCGGAGGGTGCCGGATTATTGGAATGTTCGGATTACTGGGTTATACTGAAAAAGTCATCGGTAATAGATAAAATAAAGCATTTCATAGAGAGAATAAATGTATGTACATAATGTATTATGGAACAATTTAATTAACATGTAGGCACATATGTAATTAACTAGCTTTGAAATATGTAATCCTTAATTGAGGTTTGCTTTTGTGCAACTTGTAGTCCTTGCTTAAAAACCTTTTCTCGCATATTGCGAAGAATTATAATATCTTTGGCAGACATGCCGTTTTCTTCTGCCCATGTTATGCAGGTTATGCACTTGAAAGAAACAATACGTTAGCACGTGCACGTGATAAGTTTTGAGGTTAGACTGCTAGTCGATGACGCAGCGACCATTTTTTTTTTTTTCTTTTTTTTTTCGAACTGACTACACTGTTAGCCTGAGGGTCCCTGGAGCCTTTACGGCTTTTACAGCTTTACCGGGCTTGGGGGCGAGCGCTTAGGGCACTCAGCCACGAAAGCTAAGCAACAACATCCGAGGGTGCCAAAGTGGCCGGACCTCGGCTCGGACTGTTGCGCGTATGCAATTAAGTCACGATCTGACTAATTCCCTATCCGTAATTCGATCTAAACTAACTATACATATATACATGTTTCTGCCCCCTGGGAGGAGGGAAGGAACATGTGTATGTGTATTTAGTGGTCTGAAATTTTTGTCTACTCTAACTAGGCAAAAAAAGAAAAAAAAAAAGGTCCCTTACAGAACCTATGTACCTATGTGTGTTGTGCATGTGTGTATAATGCAGTGTCATGTATGGCTGTGAAAGCTAGTGATTGTAGAGTCACTTGTATCGCGCGAGCGGCTGCTTGTCTCAAGGGCTCCATGCCGATGGATCGGACCTAGGCTTGAGTTGCCGCAGAGGAGGGCGGTCGTGGCGGGTGTGCGGGAGCGAAGTTAACCGTACGTCCCCTGCGGAGGGAACGGTGGTTTCGCGGGCGTGGGCGCGAGCACGCATATGTTGCGGGAGCGGACGCATAGTAATTATTAGCTTTCTCGATGTCGTCGTCGGGATCGACAAAGAGATTTCGCGGACGGCGTTTATAACGTTTGGCAACGGGGATCGAGTTGTCTGGGACGTAGTTCACGGTGGATTTTACGAGCGGGTTGGGGTGATTCGAAGCGCTATCGAAGTATCTCCTGCTGAGATATTTCACATAGGCTTCTATCGAGGGAAGCCTCATGTCCCTGTGGAGGTCCATGTTCCTAACGAAGGCTGGAGGGTCAAGCAGGCGACGGAGAAACCGATTTTGGAGTCTTTGCATGCGGACAAAGTTATGTTTGGACATATGTGCGAACGCTGCGCAGCTATATGTCAAGATCGGACGGACGCACATCTTGTATAGTGTAAGCTTATATCTTAAGGACATTTTGCTTACCGAACTGAGCAAGGGTCGCAAGCGGGAAAGGATCCAGACGGCCCTATTCCGGACTATAGTAACGTGTGCGTTGAAGTTAAGCTTCGAGTCGAGGGTGACACCCAGATATTTAGTCTTGGTGACCCAAGGGATATTCCTACCGAATAATGAGAGGGGTCCTACCTTGCGTGGTAGTTTACATGTATGCGGTTCGAACATAATCGCGGCGCTCTTTACCGGATTAATAGCTATTCGCCGCGTTCGAAACCACTCCCCGAGAGTGGTTACGGCACGTTGGACTGCGCAGGCGAGATTTTTTCTGTGTCTGTTTGACGCGTATATGACTGTGTCGGCAGCGTAGAGCCCTACCTCGACCCCGGGGGGCTTCGGGAGGTCGCTGACGTACAAATTGAATAAGCAAGGTGCCAAAATGGAGCCTTGCGGGACGCCTGAACGAATGGGATGTGCGGTGGAGAGTACTCCTTCCACTCGGTAGTGGTCGCTTAGGTAATCGCGGACTAAGTGTACTAACCTATCCGGGACTTCTAAATGGTGTAGCTTGTGGACCAGTCCGGCGTGCCAGACCTTATCGAAGGCCTTGGCTACGTCGAAAAAGACCGCAAGCGTGCGGGCGGGAGCGATATTGCTCTTGGCGAAGTTACTCGTGATGTGCTCCGTGAGGCGGTGCACTTGATGTGTACACGAGTGACGGGCGCGAAAACCGAATTGTTCGGGCGGGTATAAATTCTTGTCGTCTATAACGACCTTGAGACGGTTCAGAAGGATCCGCTCATAGAGTTTCCCTAGGGTGTTTAGGAGACTGATCGGGCGATAGCTATCGGGAAGCGAAGCTTTTTTGCCGGGCTTGCGAATACCTATAACTATAGCTTTTTTCCAGACGGCTGGAAAATAGCAGTGGGCTATGGCTGCATTGAAGATGCAGACCAAAAGAGCTATGAGGTGATCAGGAAGAAGTTTGAGTACTTCATTCCTGATACCATCAGGACCGGGAGATTTCCTAGGCTTAAGGCCTTTGATGATAGAACAGACCTCATCTGGCGTGACCGGGGTTAACGTTTCCGCGGGAGGAATCAACGTGAGTTCCTGAACGGCGGTCTCGATAGTTTCGATATGGGCAGTGTCTACGTTGTCGCAGTTTGGGGAGCACTGGCTCTCCAAGCTTGCGGCAAGGCATTCTGCCTTATCGTCGCTATCGAACGCGAGTGGGAGATCGGGGCCCCTTTCGAGGGGCGGCATCTGGGCGGACGCTTCTAACTTCAGAGAGCGGGCGAGGTTCCAGTAAGCCAGATGGGACGGCTTGAGACCCTCTAAGAGGTTATCCCACCGGTGACCTCTGTACTCTCCGATGCGAGTTCTAACCTCTCTCTGAAGTTGTCGTAACCTACGGGTGTCATCCCTCGTCGGATAAGAATCATGTGCACGTGTCGCGGCGTTCTTTTCCGTGATTAACGCTCGTAAGCCGGGGGGGAGTATAAAACGGCGTTCGTTCGCCGCTTGCACCTCTCTCGAGGCCTCCCTTACACCGGTTTGGAGGTAGTCGATCAGGGAATCGATGGCTAAGTCGGCGTCTGCTGTTGACTCTAATACGTCGGGGATCCTAGCTAGGCTGGACGGGGTCGCGTTATCGGATAGGTAGCGATTTAAGATAGCGTAGTCCACTACTTTGACTTTTGGCGGGCTGGGGTCGAACGGTTGCCCGAGTTGTAAGATAACCGGGCGGTGGTCGGAGTCTAGTTCGTGTACGACTTCTATGAGTCGTAACCGAAGTGAGACACCTTTGAGGAGGGCTATGTCAAGTACTGTCGGTTGACAATTGTCTTGAAAGTGCGTGGGCTCTAGCGGTGCTATGACGTCAAAGCCGAGCACGTCGCATAGTAGTTCGAGTATAACCCCGTTTCGGGTGTTGCGCGGGTTGTTGATAAGGGTGTGACCGCTATTGAGGTCGCCTGCTATTATGACTGATTGATCGAGTAAAAATAGCGCCTCCAGATCGGACTGAAGGAGTCTTTTACTCGGGGAGAGATATGCAGAGACAAGCGTGATTGACGGATGGCCAGTCATGCCTATTCTACAGACGGACACTTCCATATTGGTAAGTGCGGGAGGGTCTATTGGCATGCAATAGAGGGAACGCTTGTAATAGATGAGCGTGCCGCCTCCTCGGATGGCACGGTCATTTCTGACTATGTTGTAATTTGCTATCTTAGGGTCGCGCCTACTGGGTTTTAGAAGTGTTTCTTGTACTAGAAACACGTCTATCTCCCGTTCCCTAAGAAAGGTGGATACTAAGTCCCGTTGTGGAAGGAGGTTTCGCGCGTTGAAAAAAGATAAGTTGAGGCTCCTAGGTCTAATGCGAGCCATTTCTAGTTGGTGTGTTTAAAGCTGCAGCACGGGACACACGCTGGAGCGTGGCTGTCAGCTGGGGAAAGCGTTTGATCGCTTCAATCATGCCGTACTCAGTGCCGCACTGATCGTACGCTAGCACTTCTTGGTAGTCGTGCTCGAGAAGAAGCATGGCCATATAGTCGAGGCCGAAGCGTTGACTACTACATAGCGGGGAGGCCTGAGCCTTGGGAGGTTGCGGGCGGGGCCTGGGGCCCCATGCTGCCTGAGGGGCTCGCATGGGCGGAGGAGGCGCGCGGGGCGCGGGGGCGGCTGCCACCGGGGCGCTGGAGGCGCCCGGGAGGCTGGGGAAAGCCTCTGGCGTGAGCAGAGGCTTTGGCTGTCCTACGGCGGGACGTACCCTCTGAGGAGGGGTGTGTCGCGTAGTGCGCATAGGGCGCGTGGGGCGCGGGGCGCGGGGCGCGGGGACAGCCGCGATAGTTCGCGGGGTGACCCTCGTTGCCGCATAGCACGCAGCTCGGAGGGGTAGGCGACTCCCGAGTGCGCGTGCACTCGCTCGTAGCGTGGTCCCCGAGGCACTTAACGCACCTGGGACGGAGATGGCAGTTGCGTGCCGAATGACCGTACAGCTGGCAGTTGTGACACTGCGGAGGACTGCGGTTCTTGTGTGGGGGCTCTACGGCTATTCCGGAGAGCTCACACACTTTCCTAACATTAAAAATGGCTCTGCCCTCGGGGGTCAGTTCCAGGATGACTAGAACCATGTCGAGAGGTCTGTTTTTTGATTGTCCGCCGTGCATTCTGTGCACTTCGCGGACAGGGAGGGCCTTGACTAAGAGGTCAGTTTTGACCTCCTCGGGTGTGATTTCCACCGGGATGCGGCGGATTACAACCCGGAGGTGACGTTCTTCCTCCAGGGAGTATGTGAAATATTCTAGGTTGCTGTCTCGGAGCAACCTGGTGAATTTACGGTGTTCGTCCGAGGTGAACACTTGGACGCGGATACCGTTGGCCGTGCTACTGGCCTGGGTGTAGTGAATACGCATATCTCTCAGTTTTTCCGAGAGTTTCGTCCAGACCGACTTGTTCTGGACCGTGACGGGGGGCGGGCGACGCGCCTTTCTGCCGGCAAAGGTACCGGCAGGCGCCGAGGACGCTGCGGAGCGGGGGGCGTGGCTATTAAGCCCGGTCTTTTGTGCCTTTTGAGGGCGGGACTGAGTCTCCGGAGACTCGGGACGCGAACGCGATGCACGTTTGGCGGGCTTGTTTTTTTGAACGAGGGTGAAGCCCTCGTTATCATTGACTGTCGCCGTGTCCATTTCGTCGGACTCGGGTTCGGGATCCGGACTGGCGGGCGAGTAGCTAGTGTTTGTAGCTACTAGCGTCGGTGTGTCCGCTTCGGGAACTAGCGACGCGAATGAATTGTTTATTGGCAGCGCAGAGGGCGCTGGGGTCGGGGCTTGAATGCCCGGGGAACGTGAGGGCGACGATGGCCGTTTGTACGGCGTTTGACGGTGAGCGCGGGGTGCCGTTGAGCGGGAGCGCGGCACGGGCTTCTTGTTCGTCGCGTGGGGCGCGGCGGGGTCGCTGGTGGGCTCGGTGCCCTGAGCGATGGCAATGGCAACGGCGGGTTGCTCGGCCGCGATGGCCCTATTGTACTCCGTCCAGAGCGACGGATGCAAGGTCGTTGCGAACGCTTTGAAGCATTCCAAATCAGTAACGTGTGCCATTCCAGCGGCGGTGGTTGGGCGGGCGGGGGTGAAGTTAAACCTCCCTGCCGGAGAGGCAGGGGGGTGCGCCGAGTGAATTTAAACGGCAATCCCGAGCCGTGCAAAGGGACCTGCGGGTCACGGTGTAATGACTCGCAGGAAAAGAACCTACCGGGCCCTACGTGGAGGTCCCTATCAAGCCCGAGGCAGAGTACGCAGCCGGTATAAATACCTAGCTACGCCCAAACAGACACTCGGGGATGGATGTGTAGCAGGAACGGAAGGGTGGGAAGGAGACACTCAGGGCTTGACTATGACTCTATCAAGGGCCAAGGTTCCTGAGCCCGACCAAGTACTATCGTTTGCCTCTGAAGGAGGCAACCGAGGGGCGCTTGGGTCACGCACCCACTTGCCTTCTGTTGACACCGAGAGGTTTCCGGCAAGCGACCACTAAAGTGTGGATTTCGTCGAATAGAAAAAATTTGCTCTTAAAAGAGCAGTTTATGTTTGTGTAGTGTACAAAAGTACGCGACACAATGG
Source organism: Saturnia pavonia (assembly GCA_947532125.1). Lineage (NCBI taxonomy): Eukaryota > Metazoa > Arthropoda > Insecta > Lepidoptera > Saturniidae > Saturnia > Saturnia pavonia. The sequence goes on from OX383901.1 coordinate 2,241,582, forward strand.
GTGCGAGCGAGACGGCGATACGCAGGTGCGATGCAGGTGTGCAGCAAAGCCGGTCGGTCGTAAAACTTCACAAAGGCGGCAGAGAGTGGTCGTAAACACGTCCGTTCCCGCCGGCGGTCGTGATCGGTCTCCGCAGCGACCAAAGCGCACAGGTATAGAGGGGAAAGGAAGGCGTGGGCGGAGGGTGCCGGATTATTGGACGTGCCGATCTATCGAAGTGCCGGATTAGTGAGATTATACTGTAATATTGTAATTAAGATATTAATTATTATTATTTTGATATTTTCTGCTAAGCGAAGGTAGTATAATTGTTAAAATACGATATATATAAATTTAATATACCACAAAGTTCGTAAAGTGAAATCTGAGTTCGTGCGTACACCTACCTACATTACATTATTGCATTGTTATTTGTCGTCAAATCGCAATACATGAAATTATTACGAAATAGTTTTATTAATTATTGATATATTAAGCGAAAAAAACAAATTTAAAAAAATCGATGAAATAATACATAAGAACTCACGTCAGTTTAAATAACCTCTTGACGAACCCAACACTGTAGCACATATGCTGCTTGTATCTTTCTGGCTCTATAGACAAAGTGTTATTATTCTGTGCTATTGAACCCCTGAGAACTACATGTAAGCTCATGTTTTTTTTTATTACAATCTCACCTGATGTTAAGTGACGATGTGAAGAAGATAACATGCTAAACCTAGTGGAAAACTAGTTCTCCAGTGCAGCTGCCGGAACACACCTATTGGTGTTTTGCGACAGATTTTCAACTTGAGGTTGGTAGCTAGCCAGGTTTAACTAATTCTACTATTATTCAGGTAAAAGCTTGGCTAAACCTATATTTATTTTAAATAAAAAGTCATTATACGCTTAAAGTGGCATAACAGGAACACGATTTACTTGTGAATAACAGAAACTATTCAATTAATTGACATATTCGAAATCAATAAAATCTAGAAAATCTATGATATCCATAATTTATAACCAAATATATTGTACCGCCAACAAATACAACTACAATAAAATAAGAATTGTCAGTTTAGACAAGAGTTACACAACTTTTCCTTTGTGTTTAAATTTTAGACGCGTTTAAAGCGTGGTTATCTTTAAACAACGCCAAAACACTCTTTTGTAATAAACATGTGTTCAACGCGTGGTTATCTTTTTTGTAATAAAACCGATGCTATCGCTGACTTTTTTGTAGGTCTTTTTAAGATCTATAATTATGTAGTACATTAATTTGATCTAGAATTATGGTTTACTAAGCGTAGGCCATTTAAGCGCCCCAAAAGCATCTTTTTTTCAGAATTGATTCATCATAATCGTTACTGCTTATTTTGTATGTTACTTTATCTAACAAAATATATTCTATAACATGGCCAGATAATATAGCGATGTTAAAAAAGAACCATGTAAATGGGATAAGTGGTTTTCGCTTGAAAAGAACATTAACAGACAGACAGAGAGACGTTGAGTTTTATAATATGTATAGATAGAAGATATAGATATGAACTTACGGTTGTTTTCTTTATCTGTTAGTGAAGCATCGTCATCGTCACAGTACAATGACACATCATCTGGAAAATCATTCTCAGGTTGTTCTGGATCATCTAAAAGAGATATTTGCAAAAAAAAATAAGCTTTTAATCGCCCGAGTCTTTCTTCGCGTGAATTACAATAAAAAAAATAACAATAAAATATAGCCTATATAATATGACCCATCAGCTTAAACTTAGCTTTCTATCAATGAACAATGTTTTACAACATTTTCAGTAGTCCCAAAGATCACCTACAAACATATTTACAAACATAACTTCAATTTTTAATTTTGTTTAATTTATACTAATATTTTAAAGAGATAATGTTTGTGAATAAGCTTGTAAGAAGTAATCTGAACTACTAATCATTTAGAAAATTCTTTCACTATATAATAAAGTGCTATAGTTTATTTATTCTTATGAAAGAAAAAAAACAACTTGGTATCAAAACTATCAGATACGTAAGGGATCAGTGGAGACATTTTTATATATAGTTTCTTAGCTATCGTTAATAATTATATAATTTTACTATCTTCCTTGTAAGTATGGTAAATTGAAATAACACGTCTGTTCCGTACCACTGCGACCCTGTGAACACTTACATTTAAACTCTTTTTACTACAAGTTTTTATTTTACTTTAATTTTTAATTTAACTTTATTTAAGTAACAATTTTTTTTTAAATATATATATCTTTCAGAGCTTAAGACATAAAAACAGTAAAAGTCAATCCACTTAAACAGAAGTCTCTAACTATTAAAATATTATAAAAAAAATTTAAAGATACAAAATTTATGTTAATTTCATTTAATATGTACTGCCTGCGCCTCTAATTAGTGTCCAAAGATACCGTTCACCGGTAATTAAAATTATTATTTACTTTTTAGGTCAATATTTTTTATCAAGATTTTATTTGATAAACTATGGTTAAATTCGATTGATGAAATTATGATTGATTTATATCCATACACAAACTGGGTTCTAGAGCTACAAACATCAGTTACCTTGTATATTCACCAGGCCTGTCCTTTTTTCCCACGAATATGTATCCTCTTTTTCAGCAATAGTGTCTGGTTCTGTAAAAAAAAACCAATACGTTTACACAAGCATCTATACAGAAATTGTAGTTAGGACGCTGTTGTAGTACAGCTAATATAAAAGATTAAAATTAAGATTTTGCTGGGATATAAATTTTGTAGTGTTTTATCACAGTATTGAAGTTGTCGTGGTAAAGCCAATTTTGATCTTTGCAGTCAAGAAATCATGCAAAATTACTAGGTCCGATCCATCGGTATGGAGCCCTTGAGCCAAGCAGCCGCTCGCGCGATACAGTGACTCTACATTCACTAGCTTTCACAGCCATACATGACACTGCATTATACACACATGCACACCACATAGGTTCTGTAAGGGACCTCTTTTTCCTTTCTTTGCCTAGTTAGTTAGACAAAAATTTTCAGACCACTAAATACACATACACATGTTCCTTCCCTCCACCCAGGGGGAAGAAACGATGTATATATGTATAGTTAGTTTAGATCGACTGATAGGGAATTAGCCAGATCGCGACTTATTTGCATACGCGCAACAGTCCGAGCCGAGGTTCGGCCACTTTGGCACCCTCGGATGTAATTGTAATTGTAATGCAATTGTAAAGCTTTCGTGGCTGAGCGCCTTAAGCGCTCGCCCCCAAGCCCGGTAAAGCTGTAAAGGCTCCAGGGCTCCTAAGGCTAACAGTACAGTCAGATCGAAAAAAAAATTAAGTTCTATACGCTCTAAACAGTCCAAACGATGAATATGAATATTATAATGAGGGTTTCAAATACTTGTTCCATACTCAAAAATACTCCTAACAAAGTTTTTATCTATATATATATAAAAGCGAAATATCACTCACTCATCGCGAGATCTCCGAACTATTGCGTGTGTTGTTGTATTGTGTGTGTGCTGAACACTAAACAGGTGCGATTAATTTGAAATTTAGCGTAATTACTCCTTTCGCGATGTAGACGCTCACTAAGAACGGATTTTGGGAAATTCAACGGGTGAAAAAGGGTAGTTGAAATTTTGTGTGCGGTGCAAACATTGTCTTTTGACTTGAAATTGTGTCTTAGAACTTTTAGGGCCGATTTCCCAACATTATCATACATTATCTGTTAAAACGTCAAAATTATTCCTCGTATAAAATTATCTGACGATTGAAAAATCGGCCCTTAATAAAAATAATGAAACACGAGTATCAACATATATCAAAATTCATCAGTAAAGGCTGTATAAATATGTGTATAAATTATTACACATGTAATAATTTTTTTTATAATTATGCATAAATAATATGTCTATTAACCTAAAATTTAACACGCATACTCTTTCATTTATAGAAATTCATCACTTAAGGGTGTAAAATAAAGGTCGAAAGTTTGTATGGTAAAAAAAATCTTTATAAATTTTATGATAATTATTAATCACACATGAACAACACATCCTCTTAAATTATAAAATCCAGCTTTTTTTAAATTCTTCACCTAATTAAATTAAGGGATGAAATTTGTGTTGTATGATTATATGTATGGTAGTCCAAGAAACCATAAAATTTGTATTTTTTTAAATCTATGTAGATGATTTTTATTATTTATCTATATGCTGTCGTTATGTTAACCTTTGCTATGGTAACCGTTGCCATGGTAACCATTGCCATTGTAATAATAATATACTAAAATGCATTTTTTAATTCCGTGTTGTAAAATGATATTTCATGTGTTGCTAGATTAAAAATTGTGCTTTCCGTCAATCTGAATTAATCGTAAAACTGTGTGAAATATTACACATTTTGAAATTTTCTGAAAAAAATAAAATAAAAAAAACTATAAACCCAGTAAAGATTACGCCGAATAAGATCGAAAAATCGCAAAACTTACGGGCCAACCGAAGGGTTCTATTTGTCTGGTACGTTTTTTCTTAAGTATTTTGCCATTACCTGTACATTTTATAGTTTTCTAAATTATGTAATGATAATAGTAAATTATCGAGTATGTAGAATAACACAAAACATTCCAAATTATTAAAAAAACACTAAGTAGTGGTGATTCGCGGGTTCTAGCTCACTAATAGTTCTCAACCGATTTTGATGAAATCTTGTATACGGCAAGTATATGTGATTTCTCAAGACTATATGAATTGTGAATAATATGAGTAAATATAAAATGCAACGAGAACACAGCCGCGGGCGCACCGCTAGTAAAGATATAATATTGTTTTTACACCACGGAAGTCATTGCACAAGGCCTATATAATAAACAAACATTTTCAGGACTTATGCCCGATCCACACGCTGCCACTTGCCACAAACTTCAAAGCAAACATCGCTATCCAAAATTTTGCGAGTGTGCTAGTGTGTTTTGGATAAGCAGGCATGACGGACGTCGACCTTGTGTCGGTTATAACATTTCGTTTGACCTATTTTTATTGTAAAATCGAACGAGCAAAACTAATACGGGATTCGAAAAATTCGGCAACAAAGACAGTTAAATATAACCATACCACATCTTTTTCAGTTATTTATCAATCTAGACACAAACGTGTGTACGCATTGCAAACGCTTGCTGCAAGCTCCATTTATTTGGGCATCAAGTACCGACTTAGCTCGGATTGGTGGCAATCCAAGCCAAACATTTGAATTTATTAATGTTTGCTGAGGTTTGCCAAGTGTGTGGATGGGGTTTTAGGTATAGTAGTACTAGGTTATCAGTAAATTGTAATTTGCCATCTACCATAGTACCTAAATCAAATACCTAACCTAATACTTGTTTTTGTTTTGGCTTCGAAAACTTCGCTAACTATAACATAACTGGAAGGAATCACTTAATATTCTGACTCTTTATTGAAAGAGTTTAAAGCCTATATATCTTGTGGTCAGACAAAGTATTCGTGACTTACGGAACAGATGGTAATATTCCTAGCTATAATGTAATACCAATTTACAAAAAAAAACACCTCTTTCGTTGATGTTGCTGCTTTCCAAGGCTGCGTGTGGAGCGTCAGCATCGCATTCCACCTGTAGCTCGGCGTTGTGATTATTGGGATGGTCCATGGTTGGCACAAGCTCTTCTTTCCTTTGGTTTGTTTTCTTGTCATGTTGGTAAACTGAACACACATAAAATATAAACTTTTGTATTTACTTTTTTAACAATATAACTGAGTTTTACATTGAGTATTATGAATTGTGTAAATCTTACCATAAGAACAAGTTACTGTTGGAAGTCCCTTTATAGTTTTGCAGTATGTGTGATCAATATGGTTTCGTTTTCGTGTCAGTAAGGAGTCATGATCAGGATTTTGATTTTCTAAAATAAATATTACAGAAAATCAAATAATATAAATGGAAAACATAAAAGACATGACTAACACTATGCAGCACATTGCTAACTTATTTTACATTCCATATTATTATTGAGATCTGATGGTTAGCGTCAAATGGTTGATTTGACAAACTGAAACAAAGACCTGATAAAGTTTCAGAGACAAGGGGTTAATTAACAGAGGAAATGTGAGAAAATTACCTAATTTAATATCCTTACAGAATACATGACGTAGAAGTGGAAAAACATTACAAATTCAGTTTTTTTTTTTATTTGTTTATTACGGATTACTGAGGATACTATTACGTATTAGATGAGAAACTACATACAACCAATAACAAGAGAGTAGAATTGATTTTGCTTCGTTACTACTTTCGGCAAAGGTGAATAAAAAGTTACTAGAGGGCTTTTTTATTGGATTCTTAACACAAAAATATTATTTCGATAATTGATAATGATAACACTTTCTTTGTCAGTAATATGTATTAAGTTTTAAAATGAGTAATTAGATCATTTATGTACACTTGTTAATACGTATGAAGCGTGAATAAGTTGTCAAGGCAAAACTGCATATTTTTCTAAAACAGCCTTTTTATATTTTATTTGTAAATCATATTTTTATAAAAAAAATGAATGCCGTTTACCAAAAATAAAGAAGCCTATCGACTTATACAACATGACAAGGAGATATTTCCCTATCTTCTGATACCATTTCCATGGAAATGTAACACCCCTGTCCGGAGTTATAGGGGTTCAAAAGTTTTAAAGTAAATCTATTTTAAATTGATTTTAGAATAACAATAATAAGGTACAAGTTTGGAGTTAACACTCACAGGTTGCTGCCGCGGCACGCTTCGCATTGCTCATTCTTTTTTCCTCATCACAAGTAACCCAACATACTACCTATTTACTTTTCAATAGCTAAACCTTAGGTAAAACTATAGTATCCCTTTTATTTAGATAATATAATTTGTATTTATAAAAAAAAATGAGTAAATTTATTTGTCACTATTTATTTATTGGAACCATCTACATATTTACAAAAAAGGGCATGGTATTAGCTATATTAGTAGAACAACATAATAATAAAAGAATACATTTTGAAAAAATGCTTCTTTTACTATTTTGTTAGGCTCCGCTGAGATACTATACAAACTTAGTTCAGTCTATGTAGGTTTTGTGTTTAGTTTCAGGGGTCTTTGTTTTAACATAGTAGACATAAATTTTAGTGGAATGACAGAATAAGAATACAAAACCGAAATTGTAGTTTTCTTTTTTACAACGAATATTTTTTAGGTTATGAGGTTAGAATTGTTTATTAACTTTCTCGAAAACGGCGAATCACCTTATAATGAGAGCAGTACCATTATAATCAGGGAACTGTCTATCGATTCCAACCAATTCGTTCCAAACGATTTTAAACCCAATCCATAACACCAGACTTACTAAAGTTTTCGTGTGCTTGTGCAGGTATTCCAGTATTAATTTCCTCATTCGTAAATAATGTGGGATACGCGGATATCTTAAGAAGTAAAGTATTATTTACAACTCTCCTTTCAATGTGTTTGTGACACACATACATAGTATTAAGCTCGCTTAAACTAAGATTTCTAAGTTTATCACAATTAATAGACTCCAACCACTTAAGTCTTAGCTCATTTTTGGAACACGGTGCAACTTAATACTATCTCGCTTGCTTCTACAATTCGGAACATAACAAAAGTTCTTCATGATGGAAAGCAAACTCCGTACTATTTATTACACGCATGACACAGATAAGTTCTTTCAGTATATACATTATAATGTACTCTGTGATAAGCTCCTGCTCGAAAGCTTATTGCGTATATGTATTCATATTAATCTATGGCTTATTGTTAGTCCTGTGCAGAGCGACAGTAATCACTACGTTTAAGAGACGGGACTTTCATACTAGCCAATAGAATTAATTTACGTGGCATTCCAATACCAATAACAACAGTAATACCAACTTAACGAACCAAATAGTGCTTAACAAATAGCTTTTTATCGATATAGATAAAATATGCAGGGTAGAAACCGAGGTTAATACTAAATATTTTTCATTAATTTTAGGTAAGTATCGAATCTGTATTTATGAGTCCTTTTATAAACTAAACAATAAGCCTTCCTCATCTTGCTCTATAGCAAAAGAAAATAAAAACTGATTCTTTTTCAATTTTTATTAGGCTTTTGTAATACTCTGTTGCTGTGTTCTTTTAATAATGTCGGCAATTACATCTTCAGCTTTAACAAACGAAAGATTTGTATGATGGCATGCATTCCTTATCAAAAGATTAGTCAGACGAACCAGTAACATAAGGAGCAGACGATCTTTGTGGTCATCACATATCCACAACAAAATGAAATAGAACCAAAATCCTATAAATATGAAAAGTTCAGCTGCCAAACAAAATTGAGTAAAAGATATTGTACCTGAGTTACTAGACCCAGCCTGGAATAATGAAGCTTCATTGTCGTTTATCCCTAGAGGGGTATTTGTTGTTGTAACGTCAATATTTGAATAAATGTGACAGGGAAATTCAAGCAACATTTCATCAGGAAGTGGAGCAGCTTTCAAATTTTTTGATGGTATGGCACAATTTTTAAGGCGAGTTTTTTCTTTATTAAATGCACTGTTGTGAAAGTGGTCTCCACATACATATTTTAATGTATGCAACTTTTCAATGGGAACATATATTAAATCTTCTTTGCCCACAAACTTGACCCACTGTTTGCATCTGAAATTTTTCTTTAATTAAAATTAAATTAATGTTTCTTGGTTAAAATCATGATATTGATACCGAAGATCGAAGTAAGTGCATTTAGTGTTGAATGACCATAAACATTAATCACTACATATTATAAAACAAAGTCGCTGTCGCTCTGTCCGTCCCTATGTATGCTTAAATCTTTAAAACTACACAACGGATTGAAGCGGTTTTTTTAAAATAGAGTGAGTCAAGAGGAAGGTTTATATGTATAATACATGCATAATATTGTAGAGAAACACTGATGAGGTTTCTAATGTGATGTCGTAAATAAACACATTTTTTGCGCTTACATTGCAAACGCTGGCTGAACCCCACGAGATAAATCAAAATAATGTACTACGGTATTGTACACCTTAAAAAGGTAAAGAAAAAAGTCCACGATGGTATATGTCTATGTCTTAAGGATAACCCACAATAACCATTTTTTATCCTTTACATTTTACGGAAAAAATGGCTTATTTACGAAGTGATTTTAAGCAATACAGCATTTTTCCTTATCCAATTAAGTACCTTAAGTACATTGTCCATTTAATATAGATCAATATGACCCTTTACAGCATGTAATTTAAATGAATATTTCCGTAGATATTATAGATTTAAAATGCAGGGACATATCGGTGCGGCGGTACCGGCCATATATACCATGGTCAATTATATGTCGCTCTTTCAAGAGTAACCTCTAAATAAAACATGTTTGTATTGTCTAATGACAAAAAAGCTGTAAACGTTGTTTATAAGGACATTCTGTAGTAGGTAGGTACATTTAGTTTCAGCATTGCACCCGCGCGAAGCCGGGGCGGGTCGCTAGTATTACTATAAAACTTATAGAACTTAAAAGATGCACCTTTGCTTCGCCTAAATCTCCGATCAAAAAATTTTTTGGGCTTATCATCGCCTCTTTGTTGATAACAGGAGTGTTAGGCACTAACACATAATGGCCAGGCTTTGCGTAGAGCTTACGAAGTTTTTCTCGAGTACTCGGCACACTAAATCAATTGTGTGGCATATCAATATTACACAAAGATTACGTTTCTAAATCCTGCAAAACTGCATAATTTATGTAGGCACGCCATTCAAATATGTAAGCATTGTGCCCCTATGCTTTCACGCAACATTATATTTCTTTTTTTTTCAATGATAATCAATAACGATCGATATATCGAATATCCGTATATCGAAATCGATATGTGGATATTACAATTGCAGTACATCACTAGCGCACAATTTAAATGAGATGAATTTGTTAATTTTATTTGTTTCTAGCCCGCTCTACTTACATATAGCTGCAAAGTATCTTATTTAAGTGCTTACCGGGCTTCATCTAAAGGAAATCTCGCCATAAACATCCTTTTTTCATTATTCGAACGACTTGCTCGATTTTCACAAATTTCACAAGTAATAAACCGTTTTTTCGGGGGCATTTTGATTTAAAGTACACCTCTGATCACCTGCCACTAATTTTGGTGAAAAATTACACTCAAAATTAACAATTGAAATCCACAATCAAACAAGCATTTACATACAAAACACACGGCACAAAATGAAGTTTTGACCACAGATAAAAATACTCTCTAACGAAAAGAACTACAACTTCATACTGTAGAAATGCTTATTCGGAGCACTTAATGCCATCAATATCTTCCCTAGCGCGGGGTTTATAATTGTAATCTCCTTTAATAAATTCAGGCATACAATGATTGTTTTTACATGATATATATACATACTTATATACAATATCGTTTAATAAACAACAAAAGAACATTTCATTGTAAAAGGAATTCAAAGACAATTTATGTACCAAATAAAACAACATTTGAAACATTCTGCAATATATTTATTTTTCTTATTAAAGGTTTTTTTAAAGCTTCATCCACAAATGCTCGTTTTTTTAAAACGGAAAACTATACTATGCATTTTGCAATTATGCAATCACTTATTTTCTTAAAATTAATTTCTGAATGTTTTCACATCCCTTCAGCCAATCTTTATTTAAGTTTTCACAATAATTTTATCAGTTATATTTTATGCTTTATTTATGTGCATCTTTTAAATAATTATTAATTAAACATGCAGCATTTTCAGCCACTTTACAGAAACTAGGCCGGCTATAAAGCAGCACACATATGCATATGCTTGTATTTCTCCAGAACACTGTCTAAGGGAGAGTATACAAGTTCTGCGGTTTAAAGTATCATCAATACCTTCATTGTATATTGTTGGGTTCTACGTAAAGGTGGTTTGTTCGCAACCTTTACAAAGGAACACTGTAAAGTTATTAAATAAATTGTTATTATCATTCAGGCAGTTCCTGTTTTTATTAAATTTGTCATAATGCTAGTTTTCAATGCAGCAATAAACTGAAGTAGGATTTGGATTGTAACCACAATTGCTTCTAATGCATCCAAAACAATTTTCAAGAGAATCTTTGAAATTTAAATTTTATTATAAAATATTCTCTCCATGGCACTCATCGTCCTCAACTAGCCGACATGAAATGTGGGCTTACTTCTTGCCCCCTAAAAATTTTAATTCTAAAAGAAAAGTATCATTTTTCTAATCATTCATAAATGAGGGCTAGTCGAGGACATGTGACAAATAAATTGTCCATTTTGGAAATTATTGTTGCAATCCCCACAGCTTATTGTGGTAATTCGTCTAAAAGTAAACAAAAATCATGTAATTGTAATGGACATAATACACTACCGAAACAAAAATACATATAATATAATCATTGCAGCAAAAGAACATACATTGAATTTTGGTAAAAAGGGGGTTTTTATTAATACAAAGGAAGTACCTATCTATATCGCGTTCATAACTATTTCTAGCATACTCATACCCCCATTTAACGAAAAAACAAATGTCAGAAAACAAAACTTCAGAAATAATAATTGGACAATATTACTTATGTAATAAATATAGTAAGACATGCTTAGACATATTATATTTTTCTAAGACTAATTGGTAATTAGTTTTGCATAATTTATTATTATTTATTGATTAATTGACAGTATTCTGTAGTCCACACAAGAGGAGTCGCGACAGAGCTAGTATATACAAAAATGAAAAGTTTCGATATTTGTTACTCAATCACTCTTCGGTTGAACAATTTCAATAAAATTTGGAACACGGCTCGACCATGATTTGGCATAAGACATATTTTTGTCTACAAAAGATGATATTGCCATTATAGTAGGACATAACAACCAGTGAAAAGCCTGAAACTAGAGACACGTAAAAGTAGATGCATTGATATTTGCTATAAATATGTTAATATGTAAATTTGAAAGCGGAAGAGTATGTAGAGGGGCATAATAACTATTCAAATATATCATTCATTAAAGATATTTGTGATGAAGTGGTAGTCAAGATTAAATCAAAAAAATGTAATCAACAATACCACAAATTTATACAATTATACACAGTTATGGAAGTCAAATTATGAATACATGTAAAATCTCATACACTCACAAATTAACCACCACATATTCTACCACATAAATGTTAGTTATAGAGTAAGCCAATTCAAAATTCTATATGTATGTATTATAGATCATACAATTATAGATATGTAAACTATACACTGTCAATTCTCATAGTTTTGTTGCTAGTTAATTTCTGTACTGGTACAGATATAAATTATAGCTACAGTGTGCTAGAATTTTAATTATCATGTAAGAAAATATCAACAACCAAATAAATTGGTACTCTCATCTGACATATTATGTAGACAATTTCTAAGAGTTACCAAAATATATTAACAAAATTAATTATTATATTAGTGAATTGTTTAATTACTGTTTTTATTTTAATGTATTTATATATATTTTTACTAGCAAACTATTTTGAACTTCTTTAATGTGTGCTATTAGTAATTTATTAAACTAAAAAAGGTACAACTTTGTCACAGTTTGTGAACTATTATAGTATTTGATCATCTGACATCACTAATTATATGTAATTTCCTAGTTGTGTAAGTTTTGAGGTTAAGATAGTTTTTATTCATTTTCTCGAAAACTTCTAATTACCTTGTAATGGGAACAGTTACGTTATAATAGGTGACCAATTCCCTATCAACTTCAACCACTTTCAACCCCGAATTTTTGCCGAACGATTCTAAATCCAACCCAAAATAACATATAAAAAATAAGGAGCATTATACGACTTACCAGAGTCTTCATATAGTGATGTAGGTATCCCAGTATCCATTTCTTCATTCGTAAATAAAGAAGGATATGAAAAAAGTCTAAGACGCAATCTGTTAGTAACAAATCTCTTCTCGAAGTGCTTATGACAAACAAAACATTTATGCAGCTCATCTAAGCTAAGGTTCTTCAATCTAGCACAATTTATATTTTTCACCCACTTGAGTCCTATCTCTGTCCTCGGAATTTGGTGTAACTTAATATTACCACGCCTGCTTTTGCAATACGGCACACAACAAGTAATCTTCATAGTGAAAATTAAACGCGTATTACACTTTTAAACGTGAGAGGACAAGCCCGGAGAAACACCTCAACGTAACCTTCACTGACTCAAATTCAAAACTGTAATGACGTTAAAAAATACATGACAGCGAGTATAAAATATGACAGAAGCCGCCATTGTAGGTGAGTCGGGATAAAGAGGCTGAAGTAACGTCAAATAATATTCTTCTAATTACCAGAGATTAAGTGGTATTAAATAAAAAACTATATTCTAAGATTCAGGGCCGTGATTAAGATAGGTACGTTGAGTGAGGCTAATAACTTAAATTATGACACCTCCACTAAAAAGTAACGTCTGGAAGTCTTTTCGGAAGAATGACGACAACAATGCTTCCTGTAAAATTTGTTTCAAAACTATTAAAAATAGTAGAAACATAAAATTGTTTTTGTTTTGACGAATAGTTTGGGAATAATGTAAAATTAAAATAAGTCAACACTCGGCTCATGCCTATGACTATAGATGTAGTGGTGGTGTTATTATAAGTCATCAATCAGCAATATCTTTAAAATTATATGTGGGTGAAATCGCGTGCACAGATAGTCTGTGATAAAAATATCATTATAAATATAGATGTTTCACATCTGCCACATCCCAAGCCCGGTAAAGCTGAGGCTGAGGCCACTGAGGCTCCAGGGCCCCTAAGGCTAACAGAATAGTCAGTTCGGAAAAAATAAATCTGCCACATCTCTCATTTGATGTTGATGAAATTGTGTATATGAGAAGTATCTATATTTCATTCCAAGATAGATAGATAGGCTATAAGAATCATATACATAATAGAGATTAAAAATTTCATTAATGTATATTATGTTCAAGCATCTAAGCCATAATAATTATTCTGACTATCTGGAAATAATGTTGATCAACTTTAATGTACTTTTCAAAATTTAGAGAAAGATATGTAGCACTATCTACAAATAAGGACAAGCATATTATGAAACCATTAAAATGTTTCTGAAAATAGGCATTATAGTCAACAAAGAATCAGTGAAATATTAATTATAAATAAAGAAGTAAAAAACACAAAAAAAGGATTTATATCAAAATGAAATAAACATACATCTATTAAAATAAATACATAAAATATTAGCAATCCCCCATGTTTTGTGAAACATAAATCAGAGCAAATGAAGTTATTGCTTGACTTCTCTTGTGTAAACATTTATCGATTTATAACCTCTGCACCGTTTTTCAATTATTTTATGGTTTCAAACTATTAAATTGACTGATTTAATGTTATCACAAACAAAAACCCAAGAGATACAAGAAACTGAATAAGGATTTAATAGCTTTAATTTATCTAAAATGGATTTGCTGACTTTAGGAAAATTTTGTTCAGCAAAATTTAGATTTATCTAAACTACCATGTAAGTACATGAGTTATCTATATTAAAAAAGTATAATTTATAACTCAAAACCTCATAAACACAGAACATTTCATTTATTAGTTTAAGGTTATTTTAAAAATGGTAATATCATAAACATAACATACATGCTTACTAATCGATTCTATTTACTTTAGGTACAACATAAACATGACTGAAAAATATGCATAGTGAAATGTAAAATTCAACCTGATCATAAGGTAAATGTAAAGTAGTATGCAGTCACATTAGTACCTAGTAAATGTAGAAGAAGCAATTATTTCCGTAGCATACCATGTGTTGCTACTCAAAGGTATTATTAAACTAGGAAAAATATTAAGAGTGTATAATATTGTAGAAAAACTACCCTGTCAATCCAGGATCACCAGAAGAAATTTGTCAAGATAGCTATTGAAATCAAATGTCCTAGGAGCGCAAAGACCTATAAATTATGTTAAGGAAGATGAACTTATTTTTGTATATTTCATTGTCACTACAGCATAACTAAAAATGTTGAAATTTTATGTTTGTCATTATGAAAATCTATTATATATGTTTTTCCAAACAAGTTTATGGCCCATCTGATGGTAGGCGGCTACCATAGCCCTTAAACACTTGTAAAACCATGGATATTATCACTAGCCAGTTGCCAACTCCAAAGAGCCAAAGAGCCTCTTTTCCCCAAGGAGCTATAATGTTAGAAGCAATGATGGCTCAGTGGTAGCATGTACTACTTAGCATCATTTGACGTGAGTTCGTATCCCTGCAATGAGCTTGAGTTTTTGGGGAAGGAAAACATTGTGAGAAAACCATAAAATGGTGGTAGGGCATTTTCTAGCCTGCCTGGCTAGGTACCACCCTCAAGTTGAAAATCTCTTGTCAAGCACCAATTGGTGTGTTCCGGCTGCTGCACTTGAGAGCCAGTCTTTCACTAGGTTTGGCGAGTTATCATCTTGGGTCACATCGTTACTTAACATCAGGTGATATTAAGGCCACTACGCCAAACCTATAACGATAAAAAAAAAGGTCTAGACCCCCTGTAGGAACACAACACAACATTATTTGACTACAACATTCTGTAGAGGTATTTCTCCAGTTAGACTATCCCCACTAGAGAGAAATCTCCAAAGTAATTTCTCTGTGACCAACCTCTCTTATTATTGTACCAAACCATATGTATTCTTTATTGTACCAAAATACCCAATAGATATATTTTGCAAGTTAATTTGGTAGTTTTCTTTATACTTTATTGTACACATTGTTTGAAACATAAATACCATTGGGAGTTTTTGGAGGGCAACACACTACTTATACTCTATAGAATTTATTTTAAAACACAAAGTAGCTACATTATTGTTTAAGCATTGCATGTTGACTATATATGGCGAGTATATGTTTACTATTGATGAAATGGCACGGCGAGGTATTTACTGCATGCACTTTCGAGCGTTAGAGCATCAATAACTTTTTTTTTAAAGCAATTTTTTCAGTTAACTCTGATTTTCATGCAATAAGTTTTTATTTAGAATAATAAATACATACGTAAGATCATTTTAGAAATGTTTTATAAAATTCTAGGCATATATTATCAATTAATCTATACATATAAAAAAAAATTAAAGCATCTGTTTGTAATATCAAAATAACAGATTTTTACTAAATGCATATGAAAGTATACATGACAGCTATAACAAAAAACCAACTTTAATTTTTTTTATTGTGACTGTCTCTTTGTTCCGGGTAATCTCCGAAACGGTTGGAAAAATTATGACGCGACTTTCACTGGCAAATAGCTGATGTTATAGAGTATAACTTAGGTTAGGCTACTTTGATTTTTTAAAAACCTTTTTTGGGGCTCAACTTTAGAATCGCTACCGTCGAGTCCACACTCCAAATTTTTTTTACAGTTAGTCCAACCTTTATGTTAAATATAAATTTATAATATACACACTAGTAGGTAGGTACTTACTTATTTGGTCAATAAATATAGTTTGAGGAATACCACTGTTAATCTCACTATCCGAAAACAAAGTTGGATAGGCACCAGAACGCAGACGAGGCCTTACATTTGTTGATGATATGAACCGCTTCTCAAAATGTTTTTGACACACATGATTCTTAATAAGATCTTGAACTCGCAAACTATTCAATTTTTCACAATTAATACACTCTAACCAGTTTTTGAGTCCTATCTCCATTTTGGGAAAACGAAATAAATTGACGTCCTTCCGCCTGCTAGTACAACCCATAACACAACACTTGTAGTACATATTACAAGTTGTAATTGCAACTTTAATATTAAAAAGGTGATTTAGAAAATAAATCAAAGCAAAACTTCCCGCGACAGCTGATCAAATTCGAAGCCACAGATAAAAGAATGCAAGCATACAAATTATATTATAATTAATGAACATTATCAGGGGCCATAGACAAAAAAAAATGGGTTTGACAAATATGATACTGGAAAGAAAATTGAGGGGAGGTGGAAAAACTGTCAGTATTAATAGTTACTAACCATACACTATGCAATAAATATAAAAAACGCAAGTAAGCGAGATTACTAGCCGTGATAAGTATCGTCAATAATAGGTAGGTACTTTTAGTTCTTGTCTCTCTTTTACTTCTGCGCCAATAGTATCCTTCGTAGTGTGTGCAAATACCTATTTAAGTATAACTATATAAATAATACTGACCTGTATAAATAATACTGACCTGTATAAATAATACTGACCTATATAAATAATGCTGAATACACTTTTTTTTGTTCTAAATGGCTAAATAGTCTAATTAAGTAGTTACACAAAGTCCATTTCACTAATGAAAATTACGGGAGTTCCTCCTAAACAAGAAGTTTTCAAGAATTTAGGGGAAAATATAGGGAAACAAAATCATAAAGGGGATTTATAGGGTGCAAAGAGTGTAAGGCTCGGGGATCCAAGGAATTTTTATATAGGTGGTTACTAGTAATTTTGGACAAAAAAATGAAAATACGTATAACCCTTAAAATGGTCTATTCTTTTACGATATTGTATGTTCCCTACCCTACACCCTGTTTTCGTTGTTATATTTTATAACCTCATAATTTATCACTCTGTTTAATTAAAGATTTTCCCTAAAAAATCTCAAAAGCTCTTTTAAAATAATCTTATATTTTGGAGGAAATATCCTGAACTAGTAACAGTGGAAGAAATATATTCTTAAGGCCTTAGGCCACCCTAGAATTTTTGAAAAATCGTTTTTTTTTTTATTCCAAGTGGTCCCTTAGGACCTCAAAAATGATGTCCCAGAAGATTATGGCCGGGAAAAACCTTTAGGTACTCGGTTTTCGAATTTTAGTACAAGGCCGTCTGGTCCGCAGCGAGCTCCTTTTGTGAGCGCTAGGGGTGAAGGTACGTTAGGGGAGTAGAGCAGGTATACGGCAGATGCTATTGAAAATATTTATTTCCTGACTAGTCTAGATGAGTTTAGACTAGTCGAACGTCTCTTTCAGTTAGAGTCGACAAACACTTGTTTTCCTCGATATTTCTGTGAACTTTCATTTCTTTTTCCCTGTATAATTATTGAGTTTTTACAATGAGTGATAAAGTGGTGTACAGTGCGAAGAAAGGAATAAAAACGTCGTTTTGCAATAGAAAGAGACCAAAAATATCTCGACGAAGACCATTGAATCGCCATGAGCTAGAAGCACCAGACGACTTGAATGCCAGTACATCGGCAAAAAAACTAAACAACGCGCTAAAGCTACAAATACTTTGGCTGAGTACAAACATAAGCCAGCTCTTGCAATTGAAGTCTATGAAGCTATCAAACCAATCTATGAAGATTCAATTTTGCACATAATGGAGGCAATGAACTTGGATATCGGCCCGAACAGCTACGAAATGTGCCTGGAGATCGACAAACAGCGCATAAAGCTTGCAGAAAGATCTCTGTCCGACCGGGTAAAAGAGGCAAGAATCGCTTTAAGATCAAGCAGAAAAGAAATGCAAGAGCAGGAAGATAATCTGGAAGGTCAATTGTATGGTGCAGGCATCGCAGATTAAAGGTATTGTAAAATTATTCATGATTTTCTACTACTCAAAACTTTAAACGCGTTTATCTCAATACTGTATTTTTCAAGTTGGCCGGACTCGTAACTCAAGCAATTTTCAACCGATTAACTTGAAATTTTTAAAATGTCTTGAAATATACATTGTCTATGGAAGTACGTAGGATTATTTTTTATATTGCGTAGTTCATTTGTTATTAACAATTATCTGACATTTTTTTAGGCAAGTTTTTCACTTTTTACTTTAGAAGGGCGCCATTTGGCCAAAAATCAATATATCGCAAAAATCCGATCCATCGGCATGGAGCCCTTGAGTCAAGCAGCCGCTCGCGCGATACAAGTGACTGCACAATCACTAGCTTTCACAGCCATACATGACACTGCATTATACACACATGCACAACACACAGGTACATAGGTTCTGTAAGGGACCTTTTTTTTTTCTTTTTTTGCCTAGTTAGATTAGACAAAAAATTTCAGACCACTAAATACACATACACATGTTCCTTCCCTCCTCCCAGGGGGCAGAAACATGTATATATGTATAGTTAGTTTATATCGAATGATAGGGATTTAGTCAGATCGCGACTTAATTGCATACGTGCAACCGTCCGAGCCGAGGTTCGGCCACTTTGGCACCCTCGGATGTTGTTGCTTAGCTTTCGTGGCTGAGTGACCTAAGCGCTCGCCCCCAAGCCCGGTAAAGCTATAAAAGCCGTAAAGGCTCCAGGGCCCCTAAGGCTACAGTCAGTACGAAAAAAAAAAAATATTGTTCGAAGATACCTTAGCATGATTACTACTAAGAATAAGGAAATAAAAATCTGTTACCTTGGGTAAAATAAACCACAACATCAGATAATCTGTAACTTTGACATGGGTTTACTTCAACTAGACACAATGGTAGGGAAGCCCACGATTTTAAATTGGGATTTACTCAAGCGACATAGAGACCTATTGGGTTGCAAAGCTTAGATGATAAGAAGAAAAAAATGTTATACCTTTCATCGGTGGGGGGAGCAGCTATAGATTTTCAAATATGTAAAAAATTACTGTTGCATGGACATACTCTAGCGCGTCAGATATTGATAGCATCAATGGCCTACGTATGTTAATCTGATCATTTGCATGATAGGGGTTGTGGGCGTACGAACAGTTGAAAATGGAAAAAAAAAAATTGAGCGCGTCTGTTTTTCTAATGGGATGTTAAGTGAACCTAAAAAAGCTCTCATTCAATAATTTGACGATTTCGATTTTACGCAAACTTGCGGCGATTATTATAATGTGCAAAAAAATTCGCCATTTTGAAATACTCAAGCGCGTCAGATTAAGATATATAGGGTTCATCTTTATGTCCTAGACGTGCTGTCTCATAATCGTCAGAGGGATTCGCCTAATCTGACAAAAAATTTAAAAAAATGAACTTAATTAACTGAAATAGCATGAAAATAAAAAATTGTATGTTTCATAAGTAGAATACTTGTATTTATAAGAAAATATTAAAAAAAAAAACGCTTAAAAAAATTAGGTAAAAGGGGAATATAGGCATCACGCTACTTCACGCATTAAAGTATATCGATGAATTTTCGTTATTTCGGCTTGTGGAAATCGTCAGATTATATATTTTACGTTATCCTTGAATTATTTCTTTCAAAATAAAAAAAAAATTAGCCACGCTCAAGCTTGTCGAGATGACGTTTTTTTTTACAACTTTGTAGCCCACCCCTTTCTTTACGTCACTCTCAAATTGTCAGATTAGTGGAATTTACACTTTTTAGGATTGTAATTAACTCACCTTACCTTAATCTGACGCACTCGAGAATTTCTGATGATCAATTTTTTTTTACTAAGCTGACAGTTTATCCATACGGCCGGCCTTATATATGGAGCTCATATTTGGTGGAGGTACTTAACCGGATACAAGGTATCTCCCAGTAATCTGCCGCGCTGCAGTAAATCCCGAAATCCCTTCATGGGCTCCCCTACTACAATAGGTCGACCTCTTCAACAATAGATGTAGCGCTGTGCAAAGTAGATATGATATATATTGTCTATTGGTCTAGCTGAATAATATTTATGGCATCTAGTTGGTAAGCAAAATCATGCCATGGGAACTATAATGGTATGATATGGTAATTATGTGAACATTGTATTGTATAATTTTGTACTATTACCTGGCAATAATAAAGTTGGTACAGCATTAGGGCTTAAAGTTTTTGTCCATGTCTGGTACTTCTCTTCAAAATGTTTGTGGCATACTCTGCCTTGTTTATATATAAGGTGATCGTCCATAGCTAAGATATCACCACCAATAGCATATAGCCAAGATCTAAATCTGGCTAGATTCTTTTCAGGGTTTGGAAAAGAATGCATTGGAATATGATCATTACCTAAAAATCACAGAAATTTTCAAATTATACAATTCTAAGTACCATATATGTTTAGCTTTATATATTGCATAACAATGTTTTACTACAAGAAAGATCTTTACAATCTTGTAGGTATAGAAAGGGTGTGTTTAAACATATAAATAAACAACATTTAGCCATGTGGTATTCTTCAGAGGTTGCGACTATAACTGATGACACTAATTAAATAAATAGTCCAACACAAAGAAGTAGGTAAGTATAGCTTATTTGGATGTTTCTCTGTAAACTGAAAAACTCAGATTAAGAAATTGTCTAGACTATTTTTGTAGACATTTATTTAAAAAGTCTTTAAAGTTATAATTGCAGGCAGACTCAGCAGGCGATGATTGTGTAGCACTAATAAGAATGACATTCGGGCATTTGTGATGGCAACAGTGCAATTTTTATATTGTTTGCATTTCATTATACACATCAAAACGCTATAGTTAAAGCTGTCAACCTTGTGGGGTACAATTTTAAATATAGACGGGGGACTGTTCACATAATAGGGAGACAAAATTAATTATTATTTTTAAGTTTCATAACATATATTGATGAAAAAACAAACAGATTTAATAAACAATAATGAAATATTGCTGAAATAATAATGAATTGATTGATTCCTAAACTTAATTAATTTAATCTAAAGCAACTGTACTGCTTTGGTGATATGCCAGGTGACTGTTTTTTTAACCATTATGTTTTAATAGAATCAAGCTAGTATAAGTGAATACTTTACACTGAACACATATTAGGTCATATCTTATAAAACCAATAACGAAACATTTCTTCTTCTTTTAATTT
This sequence comes from Saturnia pavonia, assembly GCA_947532125.1. Classification (NCBI taxonomy): domain Eukaryota; kingdom Metazoa; phylum Arthropoda; class Insecta; order Lepidoptera; family Saturniidae; genus Saturnia; species Saturnia pavonia. The sequence continues at coordinate 2,263,393 of OX383901.1, forward strand.
ATGGCACCGTGAGTACATGCCACATTTTGGCCTATGTCCGCTGGTATGGATGTACATTCTCTATGGTAGGTAGAGTTACTAACAAAGGAGACTGATAGATAAATGGAGTAAGCTCACAAAAGTAAAATTTAAATATGATAATTACCCAGACAGAGTTATTTATCGAAGTACATAAATACCCAAAGTAAGTGAATATGTACATAACAAATATACATTGGATCTAAAGTTTTATTTTGTTAATTTGGATAAATTGAGATAAAACATATAAATTGAAAGGATTACTAATTACTAAAGCTAAGAGGCACATAATGTTAGTAGGACGAGGAAGAGTATCTCTTTCTAGAACAATTAAAAAATATGTGATCTGGGGAACCATCCTCTAAGCAACATTCACGAAGAAAATGGTTCCAAATTCTTAATTTAGCTAAATGTACAGGAGTGCACGCATGACCCAAACGGAATCAACAAATGACAGAGGAGACTTTTTTACTGAAAAATGGGAATTTGAAAAACCATGGTTTTCAGAAGATATCACTTTGCAAAACGAAACATTTTATAATTTTTACATAATATTGACATGAAACAAACAGTCGCTCAGTTTACAGAGAAAGACCCATTTAGATTTGTAGAATTTTCGACAGTAAATATATTTTGTAAAACGAAACTGATAAGTATTTTGTTTTTATCATGAGCAGTTAAAATAGGTAAAACTTAGTACTTACGAATCACGTTACAATTAGGCACACAGCATTTATACTGAGAGGCCGGCACCGCCATCGCCCAAAATATCCAAATCCAAAATAGCAAAAATATATCCAAGCATAGGTAAAAATAGCAGGCAGAAAAATCTGAGACCGTGATCAAGAGATGGTTTTCAAAATGTTTACAAGTACATATTAATTTTTTTTTAAGTAAGACTCCGGTAATAAGTCGAGTTTTTTTCGAACTGACTACACCATTAGCTATAATAGCCCTGAGCCTCAGACGGCTTTTACAGTTTCAACGGGCTGTCTTCTTCTTCATCTTTTTATAAAATGACAACGAGTATGAGACGTATGTACACAATTGCGTAAAAATAAAGTCGAGGTTTTTCTTCTAGAAGGACACACAGTACGTAGAAGGAGAAGTCAAGGTTATGAAGTTATGATATTATTTATCTGTCACTTTCAAATTCTTTCCGTTTTGTTGACTAAATTACAAAAAGAAAATTGTTGAATATTTTTAGCTTCCATAAAATATTCAACAAATATTCATAAGAAAAACATGATGATACAAGTAGAAGAATATTAGAAAATATTAATTTGGAAGTAATTTTTATTTATTCTATTTGAAAAGCAAAACCGCTTCAGCCCAAAATTGGCGTTTTTTAACTGAGTACACCAAATTGTAGTGCTCAAAAGTAGCAACACTATAATATAAACATGAAAGACCAAATCCGTCTTCATCCAAGGTAAAATGTACTTCGAAAGTAACGTTCAAATGCAAAACCGCTTCGACCCAAATTTTGTTATAAGCAAATCCGCTTCAGTCACAGTTAGCCAATCAGAAGCCGTCATTTCAAAATTTCTAAGACAACGAATATGTTACTTGTCATAGAAAGTCGACTGAAGATAGTGTCCGATTTTTTTGTGTTTTCTAGTTAATTTAGAGTGTAATGGAACAAAATATTCAACCTGCAGGACAAGCTAGGAAACGTCTGAGAAATGAACACCAATGGCGGCGAGTGCGGAAAAGGGCAAAAAAGTAACAAATAGTTCACTAGTATTTTGTTCGTTATGCTAGGGTCTGCAGAAGAATTCTAAAATAACTTACTATTATGTTTTTTTTGCATATTATTCATTTGTTGTAGTCAATTTGTTGTAATAACCAAGACTGTAAATAATAAGAAAAAAATTTATAATGATGATTTTTTTAACATACATACATCAAAAAAGTTTGCAAACGGTTAGAAATTTTCGATATTTTTTGGAACACTACAATTTAAAAATAATTTCTTTGGTATTGAATCTTTGTTTGAACATTTGGTGAAATCGCAGCCCTTTTCTTTGGCGAAACACGGATCAGTACACACCCGGATAACCGACGTGTCCGTGTCTGGCGAAAGCCTGGAGATTTAGAGGCAAAGAATTTTCAATGTGTATCTGATGGTCTGGCTGTCCAATTAGCGAGCGTAGCTTCGAACATTTTTTTACTATTTTAAATTTGTCTGGGGCAAGTCTTCGCGGAGAACATAATACTGGTGGGCCTGGTGTAGTGCGAATGTAATGTGTGGTGTGATGTTTGACGGGACGGAGTACCACATGGGCGAGATATATCAGATGTTTTTAAACTAAAATCGCGTGATATAAAGAATTACCGCCTACTGACACCTTTACACTTGAAATTAGACTTAAATGTTAAGTAGCTACAGCGCTGATATTGGTAAGGTTATCTACAAGTTTCTGGTTGGCAACGTGCACAATGAGGCGATAATGGGCAAGAAAATCTGCACTAATTATGGTTTTAGTAACATTGGCCACTATGAAGCACCAAGGAAATCCTCGGCGAAGGCCTAAATTAAAATTTAACTGAATGTATCCCAAACGTGTCTATAGCTGAACCATTAATAACACTCAGTTGGTGAGAAGTTTTTGATCGACACTCGCGAAGTACAGATATAGGGTTACACCTCACGTTATTTCCCGTATCCTCTAAAAATTGCTCACCTAAACGGCGATGCTCACAATGAATATTTATTTTAGTTTTAATTATAATGTAATATAATTTATTTAGTTTAATTATAATTATTATATTAAATCACCTACATTTATATCACGGTGTATATGTATTGTATGAATATGTTCCTTTATATTTATCTGCTAAAAATATATAATACTTTTATCAAAACGGTTTTTAACTTGCTGTCAGTACCTTACGTCAATGTCATTGTTTGACAGTTGATGAATATAACAGTGAGGTGCAAATTAGCTTTGATAGCTTTGAATAAGTCTTATTAAAAATGCGTGTAATAGTGGTGTTAAAAATGAACAACTAAATAAAATAAATTAACTAAATATCATAGATGTCCTCTCGTTCCGTACAATATAATAAAATATGAAGTGAAACGACCCTGCTCTATATTTATTTCTTTTTTCGTCATTTTGGGGAGAATATTTTCTTTGGGGAATTTTTGGGTAAACAATACCGTGGGAATATTATAGGAGAAAAAATTTTGGTACCGAGGAAATTGAGGAATACTTTTATCTGCACATCCGTTCTACTAACTTACTACTAATACCATTTCAGATATTTAAGTTTGGCAACATATACTCATTTTTCTAAATATTGACTAGACAGAACTCTCTTTATCTCTTCAAATTACCTTTCTATTTGAGTCTCTGGTCCAAATGGGGCCATTATTACAACAACGCAACCCTACACATATTAAAAACATAAACATTATTTCTAGGCCCTTAATTATTGAAGAAAATTTTCTTCTGTTTCAAAATAATACATATTATAGAGAAAGATAAATGGAAATGGTGGGTCCTGAAATTCAATGTAGTGGCACACCTGTGCGAGAAAGTGTTTCAGCGAAAGAATGATTGAAGCATGTGCAATGTTTGAAGCAATGCTAGCTCAGTGGTATCGTGTACGGACATCGCGTCGATGGACGTGTGTTCCAATCCTTGCAATGAGCCTGAGCTTTTGCTGAAGGAAAATTTCGTGATGAAACATAGCATGGTGGTAGGGCTTTTTCTAAAGCCCGTCTGGCTATCTACCACCCTCAAGTATAAAATCTGTTACCAAGTACCAATAGGTGTGTTCCAACAGCTGCACTTGAGAGCCAGTTCTCCCCTAAGTCTAGCGTGGTACCATATGGGTATATTGGGTATGCAATTTTAAATTAATCCTGAAACTTGCTTAGAAATTTATAAAGCTTTAAAAAAGTCTATCTCAAGGTAGGCAAATTAAATGCTAATCAAATTAAAAAAAAATACTTTATTCTATTTAGGCACTAAGAAGGCATGTTAAAAAATTACTATCGGTTCGGAAGACATCCCAATCATTGACAAAAACCGGCAAGAAACTCGATCGGGCTTATTTTTTTCCCAACTGTATAAATAATATTTACATTTATTAATCATATTAATAATTTAGTGGATGCACAGGCGGAGAGAGAGAGTCACTTCCAGACAACACAATCATTCACATAATGATCCACCCTATAACAACCTTTTGACAGTAAAGTTTGCTTGACATGGTCCTTTAACTCATTGTCTGCAAATCTGTAATATGCGTCGGGATCTTATTATAGAACCTAATACTATCACCAAAAAAACTTTTATTAGTCTTACTAAGTCCAAAATACGGTGCGACTAATTTATGTCTATTTCTAGTATTAAAACTGTGCAGGTCTTTGACAAATCAAGCTTTTCAAAGTTTTTACGAATATATATTAAATTATCAAGAATATATTGGGATGGCAAAGTTAAGATATTAATTTCCTGGAACTTGTTCTATATAGTGATTTGCGAGGTCTCGTATTGTATATTGCTTGAATTTCCCGCTTTTGGAATATGAGTATGGTGTCTACCTCAGATGCTAAACCCCATAGCAACATACCGTATACATTGTGCTTTGAAAGTAAGCGCAGTAGACTGTTCTAGAAGTGACAATATCTGTTAACTGGTGAATCCTACGTACTGTGAATGCAGCATAACTTTATCTTTCCACCAAAGTTTTAATGTGCGGACCCCACTATAGTTTAGAATTAAGTGTAATACCCAAGAAGACAGTGTTATCATATGCCTAAGCCTATTAAATTTTCTTCTATCTTGATATAACTATCAACACGCCGAACATTGGGCAAGGCAAATCTCATTCATTTGATTTTGTTTACATTTAGTAGTTAATTATTTAGAGTAAACCATTGCAAGCAAACATTGAACAATTCCTCTTGGTATTTAGTGTTTTCTCGTTTTTTTCTTCTTAATATGTATTCAGTAGTTTATAACAACAACAAAAATGAATACTACTTGCTTTATTGTTTCAGTTCCCATCATCCTTTGAGCAATGGAAGCAAATCGAAGAGGACTTCCAAAGTAAATGGCAGTTTCCCCACTGCTTTAGTACAATGGACGGAAAGCATATTCGTATTGTGCACAACCAAAGGAAAACCGACCCCTGACAAGTTGTCCTCACAACTAGTATGATGTGCGTGACTAAGCAAAACTTGGTGACAAATGTATAGTGTGTAATTTGTAAATTTTTTGCAGTAGAAAGTTGGAATGTGTAATTAGTTATAGGATCTTGTTTATGTGTAGATAATAAAATTTGTATGATAAGGTCTTTTATCTTATCATTCACAAATTCACATTACATTCACATTATTCACAAAAATAAGTGTGTATCTATAAACATGTATAGTCATAAAAAATATAAATGAATAAATTAATGGCAAAAGGAGGTAAGGCTAAAACTCCTCAGCAAAATTTAGCATGCCGTAACCACTAGTAACCACTGAAGAGTTCCTGCATCGCCTCCAACTACCCTCTGAATACTGTAATGTTATCATTTTCATTTCGGGGTAAATACAAATTAACGGACTTGAACCCCTAGGAGAGTTACCCACACACGTATTATGAAACGTTATTTTTAACATGGGGAGCGAGTGGTTATTTGAGTAGGAGACTCCGTAAAACTCCACGGTGTACCATCCACCGCCATAATGGGACAACGCGGGACCGCTAGTAATATTCTATCACTTCAACCCGGCAGCCGGCTCGGCTAAATTCCGGGCCCCGGCCTATAGGAGACAATTCGGTACAACCCTAACTGTCTCCCCTGTCCACCGAAGCTATGCAACGGGAAGACGGGCTCCCCGACCCAACACGGTCTCCTTCTGCGACATCACGTCCTCACAGAAAGACAACATTGCAGTCCACGATCTCTCACTGTCGAGATGAGCTTTGAACTCATAACTTTCACCACTCTCGGCCGTGAGAGGTCTTCTCCCACCATCGCAGCCAGAGCGTGGCACTGTCCATCCCACGCAGCACACTCAGAGAGAGTGTCTGCCTCTACCACTGACGTGGACGCCTCGGCGTGACCACGACCGCTTTGCCAAGAGCGAAATGACAGAAGAAGAAGAAGAGAAATCTATGGAAGCAACAGATGTCAACTCAACGCGCCGCTTGTGCACGTTCCCTTGCTTACTTATGACGTCATGCGCTGTGATTGGTGTTTCGTTTGACATGAAGAACAGCATAAAATATTTGATCTTATTTAATAACTTAAAATATAAATCAATATAATTCATAACAAAGATTGAATGATCATTATAATCTTACAATATTTATTTTCAACTACACTTTAATTACTTTTTGTATTTGCTGTACGATTGCCTATTGTTATAGCATACCTTTTGAATAATGACATAATATACTTTCCGTGTAAAAAATATAAATAAAATCCAAGACAAATAATGTTTTCTTTTACATTTTACGTGTGTCATAATTATTATTGATAATCTTATAACCTTATCAATTGAGAAATTACACACACTATGATGAAATATCTTTATCAATTTACAATTGATGAATGATTTATTTCCTTGCACATCTTACAATATGACATTTTACTTACCGTGTACCAAATTTCATAAAAATTGGTCAAGTCGTTTTTCAATTAAGTTCATATAAACAAAGAAAAAATTCATCCATATATTCCAACTTATAACTTAATCAGGCTCAGGGGCACCGTCTCTTTTTAAATTATTGTTCATAGTCGATTACGACTAATTATTGAAAAAATCGATTGTTCAATTATTGATAATTAATTGTTATCAACATCACTACTTTAAACTCAAAGACTCAAACGGTAAACGGCAGTTTTGTCTGCGGCCTATCGAGTATACTTTATAATAATTACATACCTACATAGAGATATTATACATTTTATAATTATTGCATAGAGTACATATTATACCTACTTTACTTTATATTATATAGGTTATGTTATAATTACATTAATTACTAAACAATGGAACCGATGGCTTTAGGGAGTCCGACACATTCACCTTCAGGTAGTCCTAATGTAGGTTTCTTGCCACCTTTTCTTTTAGGAGAAATAAATCCACCAACGACACCAAGGACAAACAGTTTGTCTCCGACCAAAGGACGTAATCTAGCATTTGGTAAGTTTTTAATACATGTGGTTCAAAATAAAAAACAGATTTTATCTTTACAAAATCGCCTTTCAGTTCCTATGAGTAGTTCTATAATTTTTTACACTATTTAATTCTTCCAGTACTCTATTTACTTCATTCGTTTATTTAGTTATTTATCATTTAATCATTATATTATTATCATCATAAATAACATTTTGATAATCAGTATCTGTAAGGAAATTGAGGCTCATGCAGACAGATATGAGTCAAGAGTTTGTTTCATAAAATCCGCCTCATCACGAAGACGCTGCCGTCCAAAACTGGGCTATTGAAGATCAGAAAGGCCATGTAGTCATTGAACTGGACAAAATTTCGGGGTTTGGAGGAATTACTGTCAGTCTTTATTTCAAGATCCTGAGTCACGAAATTTCGTACCCACGGAGACTGCGAGTGACATGCTTGAGCCGGATATTCTAGAGTCAGAAGTAAGAGTAAGTCAGTAGTAAGTATCCAACATCTCAAAAATGGGAAAGCTACAGGGATGGATGAAATACCAATTGAAACTATACACGCACTGAGAGAGTGTGGCGTTCATATCTTCCGCATCATCTGCAACAAGATATGGCTCACAGGCAAATGGCCCTCTGAATGGGCTCATACAGTTTTCACTCCTCTTCATAAAAAGGCTTCCAGGAAGTAGTGTAGTAATTATCTACTTATTGCCCTAATAGCACACGCTAGCAAAATAATGCTACACATCATTAACGAACAACTGAAAGCATACTTATCCAGAGAAATTGCACCAGAACAAGCTGCTTTTGTAAAGGGGAAGGGAACCCGAGAGCAGATCCTCATCGTTCGGCAAATCATTGAGAAGTCTCGAGAGTTCAACAAGCCGACCTTCATATGCTTTGTTGATTTCTCCAAAGCGTTCGACTCTGTCAAATGGCCAACTTTGTGGAAAACACTACTGGCCATGTAACCACCGCCACAACACCTCGTGCACCTGCTCAGGGAGCTCTATGAAGGAGGAGGAACAGCTTCAGTGCGGACAGATGGCCTCCTCTCGGATAGTTTCCATCCAAGTGCAGGCGTGCGACAGGGATGCATAATATCACCTTAACTATTTAATATCTCCACAGAACTTGTAATGCAACTCTTAAAAACTGGACCGCTGGTGTAGCAGCGATTGTTGAATATAAAATTGCGAACTTGCGGTACGCAGATGACACCACCTTATTCGCGAGTAGTGTTGGCCTTATGGCGGAATTACTTCTCAAAATGGAGCGCGTGAGCCTTACGTTTGGATTGTGGATCGCGTCAACAACAACTCGCCCGAAGTGATACAGATCGCGATCTGCGATGTGGTCCAGACCTACGTTTACCTTGGGGCTTTGATCTCAAACAACGGTGGGTGCGTAGAGGAAGTGAAACGGCGTATGGCCGTATGCGATAGGGAGACTGAAGAAAGTATGGAGGAATCGCAATATTACAAAAGCCACCAAAATCAGGCTCCTGTATTCCCCATCTTTCTTTACGCGGCTTACTTGAACAGTGCGTGAATTGGAAAAGGGGAAGATAGATGCTCTGGAGATGTGGTGCTGGCGGAAGATGCTCGGAATATCGTGGACGGAGTTTTGCACCAATGTGTCCATACTCCATGAGCTCAGCATTGTACAGCGTCTATCGGCCGTAGTAGAGTCGCGCATACTACAGTACTTCGGACATGTGTCTAGGCGGGATAACGACTCCATAGAACACCTGGTCGTGCAGGGAAGAGTGGAGGGAACTAGATCGCGTGGCAGGTCACCTATACGTTGGACTGACCAAGTAAAATCCGCTGACTACGCCCGACAGTCTACAAACAGAGAAAGAAGGCGGAAGATCGCGCGGAGAGCTGTGTCCGCCTCTACCACCGACGTGGACGCCTCTATGTGACCACGACCGCTCTGCCAAGAGCGAAACAACGGAGAAAAGAAGAAGATACAGCTTCAATATTATTTTAAATACTTACTCTTGTTTTGCGTACATTGTGTTTTCTATATATGTGGTACTATAAGTAGGGTTGGATTATATAAATAGGTCATGTATATTTTGAAAATGTTATATCGAACTCAGTTTTGTGATCTTTATAAATAAGTAAATACCATGGTATTTCAACTTACAGGATCCCCAACAAGTCCATCAAAAACCTCAACACCTGAACAAAAACAATTCCGTCAAAATGTATCTATGCATCAACAAGCTTTGTACAACCACCAAAACATGTATACAAACATGCCAACGTCACCTAATATTTCCTATTCAAGTAAAACAAATGGCCCCCCCATTGATGATCTGTTTGACACCATTAACAGTAATGAACCTTTAACAAAGAAATCTTTGTTCAATGATCATAGTGTTCTTGGTTATACAAATAATAATTCACTCCTACACAATTCTTATGGATATAATATGAATGCATCAAACAGTACTCAATCAGTGGCTCAGTGGCAGGATACCTGCCAAGAACAGGATGAATACTGGGTGACTGTATTTGGTTTTCCTCCAAATGCTGCTAATACAGTTTTGGCAAGGTTTAGTAATTGTGGTGCTATTTTAGGTAAGTTTTTTTTTAAATATAATTATATTTTAAATATATTTGTTTAAGGACAGTTAATATGTAATTAAGAAAAAAATATCCAATTCTTGGATAAATAGATAGCTACAGCATATTAATGAATAGAGAATTTATCACAAAATTATTATAACAGGGGTTCCCAAAGTCTTTTAGTTCATACTTATAGATTGATTATTTTGTCATGGCATCCTAGTTAAAATGTGTACACTAATCAAATACTGATATAAAAACAGCTTTTTAGATAAACCTGCATATTTCATTTTTTAGTTTCCATCTCCTGTTTTCTATTCTAAAGTCACATTGTTTCCAGAGAAGATAAAACAAGATGGTCCTAACATATAGAATTTATTATGGTTAATGTTGTCTGTGACCACAAGTTTCCACAATGTTGACTTTATAATTTTATGATGGTGCTGTGGAATGTAACAGTTGTAACCAAGAAATGGTGCAGAAAATATAAGTATCACATATTTATGTAACATCACTTAGTTATATTTCTGTGATAAAATACAAAATAGTTAATTTGTAAGGTGGTAAGGAGATTTTTCCTAGCTTTATGTACATTGTGGTTAGGGTTGCCAACTTTTTTTATATCAAATATAGTATTTTCGAGGCTATTACATAAAAAATATAGTAGGATTCAAATAATTTTATATATTAAAAGAATATTTTTTCTGCTCAATATACAAATAATGATCATAATGAGAAATAATTAAATTGACAATGACGTCTTGTTCAGAAAGAGATAAAGCTCAGATTAAGGCTACATTATATTACTCCAAGTGATAAAGGCTTCATTCTGACAAAGGCCTTCATTCTGTTTCACGCTTAAACATTTAGGTATAAATAATTTTGCCTAATTTTTCTATCCAATAAAAATATGGTAGTTTCACCTACTATATATTTTCTTTAGAAATATAGTTGTCGGACGCCTAATATAGTACTACATTATATAGTAGGGTTGGCAACACTAATTGTGTTTCAGGAATTAGCAAGTAAGACTACAATATAGATGATTTAGAAAATATTTTGATGCTTCTTGAACTGCATTCCAGTACAATTCAAAATAATTTAATTTTTGTCACTTGTATCTCTACATAATACTTAAACATGGTGTATACTTATATGTAATAATTACTTAAATTGTTAATAGATAAACAATACCCTACACAAGGCAACTGGGCTCACATTAGATATGCAACAAGAGCAGAAAAGGAAAGAGCACTTGCTCTCAGTGGTAGGCAAGTGCTTCCTGGTGTCATGGTAGGAGTAGTAGAATGCCAGGAACCACCAAAAATGACTGCTACTTGTACAGGGATTTTGTCTCCGGAAAGGTAAATAGAAGAACAATTTACTTGTTAGTTTTGAGATATTTACTGTAATTTAAACCTTTTTATGAACTTGTAAAGAAGTAATAAAAAATGTAATAGCATGAAAAAGAAATACTATGGTATTTTAATTATTTATGCTCTGATTCTAAAGATCAAAATGAGCATGGCTAGGATATTGACATGGAGGCAAAGAACTAATTATGGGTTAAAAAAATATTAACTTGGTAGTATGACTCTACAGCATCTCGTGGTAAATATGGTACAGTCCAAAAGCAATGGCGACTGTCGGTAACAGATTCTATCGACAGTCGTTGACATCATGCTGGCCTGCTGAAATGCCTCTTCATGTCTCGTCTGAAGGACCCAATAACATAGGAAGGAGTGAAAACGTTGACTGGAAAACAGTTTCTCAAATGCTTAGTTACGAAGCACTTACCAACATCTTGCCAGGGAGGAGGGCACCGTCCCCCCTGTCTGTACCTGATTGAACCCATGCAAATTAATATTGTTTTAATGTTTTTTTTTCATAACTAGATAAGTGCTCATTTAGACTTAAGTATTGTAGCTGGTGTAGCATTTCCAAAACTAAGTCATAATACTTTATTTTTAATTTCAGACAAACAACAGGGGCTAGATCCCTCTGCCCCACGCCCGTACCGCCTGTGCCAGTACCACAGAGATCAAACGGAATAATCTCGAAAGCTTTAGACTATGTTTTAGGATGGTGACAAATACTTTAATAAATACATTATTAGTTTCTTTCAACTAATGTATATTCAATAGATTAAAAACAAAAGTTTAAATCATTATTCTAAATAAACTCGCGTGTCTGTACCAGAGATGTGTCAGATATTTGTACCTGTATCCGCAGATATTGGAGGAGGAAACGAAGTACGAAAGTTGAGGTTCTTATCCGTATCCACAACTCAAGCCAGCAATAATCCATGTCACTTGGATGTACATTTTTGGATCTGGCACATCACTAATCTGTACATATACATAAGACTTAAGAGTTCATATACTTTGAAAATACTATTATCAATATAATAGACATTTTGTATACAATGAATGAGTATTTCAATAAATCAATGTCTGCGTTGACGCTGTGGAATGAATGAAATAGCTAAGAATTTTATTATCGCAGATGTGGTGTCAATAGTTATTTTTGGTAATAATTGCTTACACTCTTCCGGGATTAGCGGAAAAACATCATTTTTTAGAAGATATATATTTGAAAATAACCTATTATATGAGGACATTACATTTATAAATTGTTTAAAATTAAATCAAACAGGAATGTTAAATAAAATGATTTTATGATATAATTTATTGTTTTATTAATTGTAAAGTGATACATACAAAATTCTATATACAATAAGAGATTTTTCCTATTATTTTTTTTATAATAAAAATAATATTTGTGGTGTTATTAATTCATCAAAATCAAACTAGGTACCTACTTATATAATTTTATTAACAACTGAATGTGCCCGCGGCTCCGCTCGCGTGGACGACAGACGAACGCGTAGTGCTTATAAAAATCGTATTTTCTTAAAACTTTAATCACTTTTTATGGAATGAAGATAACTTGATTTTTTTCAGATAAGGACCAAATATCTAAGAAGTAAACAAAAAAAAATGTTGAAAACCTATGCCGTAGTTTTTGCGTGATGCGCGCACAACGGCACCGCAGTCATTTTATTTATATAGAAGATATTTTTACTTAACTAATTTTACATACAAATCACACAAAATGATTTTCTTATTACCAACCAGATAATACAGTGATTTACATAATTTTGAATGATTATTACAGTGAATGATAGATCTATAAAATATCATAAACTATAACACTGTATGTTTGTAACAAACACGAAAATAGTTAAAAGGAAAGTTTCCAAACTAATTAATTCCAACACCTTAGTGAAGTTCGTCAAACAGTAACAATACTGAATGCTCGTGTTCAAACTTTGGTGCGAACTTTGATTTGATCTAGGCTGTTCTAGGCCTAGGCTAACAAGTGAACTGGGATTACGAGATGATAATTGACGCGAAATTTATAATAAAATCACAAATGTATACAAAACCTTTTTTTTTTTAAACAAATTTGTTATAATAGATCTCCTTAAATAGAAAAGTGCTATTTTTTTACCCGACTGAAATACTTTTTACTACACTCCTGTGTTAATACATATAAAACATTTTATATTTTTCTGTGCAGAACTCTAATTATTTTTATAATATAAAAGTAGCCTAAGTTATTCCTTATAACATGAGCTATCTGCCAGTGAAAGTCCTGTCAAAATCGGTCCAACCGTTTCGGATATTACCCAGAACAAACAGACACAAAAAAAAAAGTTTTTTTATAGGTACCTTGTATAGTTTCATATGCATTTAGTAAAAAGCTGTTATTTTGACATTACAAACAGACACTTCAATTTTATTATATCTGGAATTGAGGTCCCTGGAGGCTGTGGGGATGTAATCAAAGCTTTATGTAATTGTAAGCAAAGCTGTATCGTAAAGGTACAGGAAGTGGCACTCCAACATGGGTGCCTAACGCTCTGTGGTTTTGACATTTCCAGGACAAATTCTACCAGAATGCATTTATAATTTCTATACATCTATGCCCATAGACAAATTTCTTTTAACGACAATACAATGCTTCAAGTGCTGCTAGTATAGACATGTTGAAAATAATTGCAAATCAAAGCCTCATTGATGAAAGTGTGCGCAGCAACATCTTGGCTCTCAGTGTAGTACAGAAACCCCTACATGCCTTTTCTACCTTGGCAACCATACAGCAATTGACAGAACTTGTACAGAATTTTAAAGACAGAAAAGTATAAAACTAGTCATGCCACAAGAAAGTATCTCATATAGGTACTGATGCTTCTGTAAGATTCCCAACAGTAAGACGTCCTTATTCTGATGTGGCAAGTTCAGGCCTGTCAACCCCAATTCAAAAAGTTTCCAAATCAAGTAACAATAAAAAAACATTTTTATTCAACGCCCTGTACGTCCAGCAATCCCTACTCATGGTTACGATGTTACATATTACGAATTACGTAGTCTCCAGCTTCTACTATGCCAAATAGTTGTGCATATGCTCCAGAAGGAATCACCCATAATGATAATTTATTTGAGTCCATGAGATATTTTGAGCAAATTTGATGATGTCTTTCTAATACCGAACAACGCTATGTATAACTTTAACCAGTTAGCTAAGATATTAAATAAAAATTGTGGACATAATCCATTGGAACTGTCGAGTATCAGACCGAAGAAGTCTGAACTGATTTATTTAATTAATAGATATAACCCATCTCACCTAGCCATCTCAGAGACCTGGGCTAAAGCCCAGTTCTCACTTTAGAAGAGTACCTGCATACTTTTGTATCCGTCACGATAGAGATGTTCACATGGTGGCACTTTAGTATTAATAAATAGAGGTGTGATTTTAAAAGATCACTGTCCCAGATTTTATTGATTCAGTGCTGTAGCTTTCAAAATATCTGATATCACTTTTTTTATCAATTTACATCCCTCATCCTCATTATTCGCTCATACCAGAGCTATCTCTTAGATTTTCATCACTTTCCTCTCCTTATGTAATTCTAGGTGATTTTAACGCTAATCATACCATGTGGGGATCTGATGGGACAGATTCCATTGGTCAGTTTTCGGTGGGTTTGTTTGATGAGTTCAATTTATGTCTGCTCAATTATGGATCATCAACAAGACCCCTACTCCGAGCCCAAACAGTGCGGTGGATTTCAGTCTGTGCTCCCCATCCTTAGTAATTAAAACACACTGGAGAACTCTTTCTTGTAGTCATGGCAATAACCATTTTTCCATACTTATTGTAATCCTTTTTTTTAAATTCAATGTGTCAAAGGAAAATAGGGAATTGTTTTTTAATAATACAGATGAAAAAATTATCATTTCTTTCACTACCTTTCCCTTCTCCTATTAACTTGCAAGTAATATATCCTAAATTCATAAATGCAATCAACTCTTCTGCCACAGAATCAATTCCATTAAAAAACTGCACAATACCGAGCATCTTGAGATTGTGACTGTACAGTCACGTAAAAATGCTGAGAGAATATTGTCAACAGAAATTAATATGGAAAATTATTTAATATTCCAAAATATGTCTGCACAGACAATGAATGTTAAACTCAGTAAAAAAGAAAAAAGGTTGAATCAATTTCTGTGAGAGCTTGAGAACAAGGACCACTCCATCTTTGATTTGGAAAAAAATAAGGAGGTACAGAGGAGCACTCATTTCAGAATCGAATATTCAAGGTGCGATTATGTATGAGGCTGCAGTGGATTTCAGTCATTTCATTCATAATTCATAACCAAGCGCGCAATCGGGTATGAGGAACGGGCGGTTACCCCTTCCCCCTAGCTGGGTGTGGGTTAGTTGACTTGACTTGCACACAATGCAAATACTCCACCATTATGAGTCATCCTATGATTGGAAAAATATAAATGTTGCTATTATTAACGAACATCTTGACAACTATGTCAACGGAGTTTCAAATATTTCCAGTGAGTGCAATGTTGCAGCAAAGTATGCACGATATCCATAGTCTGATTGCTCTCCTCCCTGAACAAAATCCTGGCTAAATTCTTGTTAATAATAGTTATAAAATTAATAATTACAATAATTAGTATTTTTAGTAGGGAAGTTACGGATAGAGTATTGCTATTCCCTTGTTCAATAGGAGGAACCGGAAATTTGAAATGAGCAAGGATTTGTGTGATTAATTTTATAAACAAGGTCTTGTTGGTTTGAAGTCAGTGAGACTAAAATTTAACAATGAAAGTAGTGCTCGCAGGCAAACATCCATTACAATCGAAGATTTCATCAAATTGCTAAGCTAGATAATCAATTCACGGAACATGTAGCTGGAGGAATTGTGATGGCTATATATATTGAGTTTGTTGTTAGTTTTAATCACAAATCCTTGCTCATTTCAAGTCTGATGTTAGGTCTGGATATGCATAACTTAAGAGTATTCAGTTAGTTTCAGTTATGGATATTAAATTATTTTGGATAATTTCAATTATGGATAACATTTGTATCTAGAAGTAAAATAGATATTATTTAAATATTAATAGTATGTGAACAATATTAACTTTATTGATAATTATTACTTATATTTTAAGTAATTCTCTATATTTTAAATATCACATTCGACTTCGTCCCAATCTGAAATTATTTGAAACGTTTATATCAGATACGGTTAGGATATTTTTTTATTTCGTATATCCGATAGTTTTGATTACGGATACGGAGTTCTAACTACTGAATATTAGTTATCAAAAAAACTTACAATTGTTACAGTTACAGTCACAATAGTTACACACAAAAATTATTAAAAAAAAACTTTTATTAATAGTCACCCGCTTTTTTGCAATGATTTCAAATAGTGTACATCAGAGTTACCCCAGGAGCCTATGAGAGGTAATTAATATTTATATCTAAATAATAACTATTATTTCACTTTGGCTGTTCTATAGTGGCGTTCGCCAAATCTGTCATTTTCGGATACTTTATGTTGTGTTTATCTAGTTCACTCTGTGACCACAGTATCATGCGGAGAAGACTGCATAACTTGGGGTTTGTGTACTCCTGGTTCTCCATTTTTAGTATCGCAGCGTTTAGTTCACTCGCAATCTAAATTTAAAAAACGAAGCCATTAATCTATCTAACTATAGTATGATGTCTGAATGTGTATGTGTGTTTCAGTAGACTTATCTGGTAAAACCAATCTATATTTTACAGTGCCAAGAGTCTCTCTTTTGAGGGACATAAAACTGGCTGAATTCGAGACGTCGAATAAATAAAGTTAATAGTATTACGCATTTATTTTAACGATTCTCCTTTTAAAAGATTCCTGTTGATAATTAACAGTGAAAACATTTTATAATAGTCATTGAAGTTACTCTTGTATAGATGAAAGTTTATGGATTTGTTAATTAGTTATGAAAAAATACATTTTGGAATACTACACCTTTTGGCTATGTGAAGGTAAAAGTAGGTCGGCGAAAGGTGACGCGTGTGGATCCGGGAAAGCGAGCAACGCCAAAGAACGCTCAAGTTCTGTAAGTGCATTGGTGTCGTTGGCCCCGGCCTCTGCGAGAGTTGCACTTGCAAAAGCAAGCGCCTCCTCTGCACGTCCTGCACGGATTAATTCTAATAGCTGGAGTTGCTACAACAAAAGAGAGTATAAAATTCTCACTGTGAATATTACAATATATTTTTACGTCGAGTCAGTTAAAAAGAATTAGCTGTATGTACTACTACTAAGTGTGCACCACTGTTTCACCCATGTTAAATTTATTTGGCAAACTCCATGGAGCTGCTGCCAATGTGCCCATGTAGACTTATTATTGTTCTACTTCCCATACTTGCCTACAGCTTGCCCGATTGCTTAATTTTCATAGTTACTGCTTCACACCTTAGGGTTGTAGGATGAAGTTATATAGCCTATACTATTCCTCATGTATCTGCCTATCATATACAAGATTTTTTGGAATCCAACTGTTAGTTCCAGAGAATACCATGTTTAAACAATCAGACAAAAATATATCTTCAGCTTTATTATATTAGTATAGATAAAACATAAACATACAACAAACCAATAATGATCTCTTTTTAAACTTTGATTTTAATGTTTTTCTGTCCATTATATGTTATACTAGATTTAAGTAACAAGTTAATGAAGTTAATGACTTTATTAAATACATTTTAAACTCAAATTTCACATGTACAGGAACCACATGTATTTGAGGTCTCAGCCATTGGCAGTCTATCCTTAGGGTAATTTGACCATTTTAAGTCTGTAGAGCATCCTGTGGTATGTTTGAAGAATTTAGTAGTAGTTGTAAATAATCCACCTGCATTTCACCTTGTGACTCATCATCCCTTTGTTTCATGTGAATTAGCATAAGAATTAACATGTGATATTATAAAATTACCATCGTGAAACAATTTTATTTCAAACAAGATTTTCCTATTTCAATTGGGAAATACTACACACATACAGATCAAGTGTATTTCTGTAAAGAAATTTAAAAGTAATAAATATAAAAGTTACCTGCAAATGGAAGTATAAATATCTATCATTGTCTAATAGTTCTGGATGCAGTGCATTGACCATGGCTATTGCATCAGGAATACGACCACTCTGCACAGCTTCTCGGATCATAATCCGTTCATCTAGAGAACTACACAATGCAGGTTCCTGTAGTCCTGCCTCCTGTTGGAACTTGATTGCTGCTTCTTTGAAGCCCTCTAGAAAGTTTTATATGAATTAGACATTTGTTGAATAATAATAATAAAAGCCTTTATTCAGACAGTACACATAAAAAGAACATTTACTACATTGGTTCTTTACTAATTTTCCATGATAACCAGTTCAATAGTTTCTCATAAAATTATAATTATAATCGTATTTAACCATTTTAATACTATAGATAAATTAATAGGGATCCGTCCCTAAGGTTTATTTCTTAGATATAAACAAGGATGGCAAAGAATTGATTTAAAAAAATTATGATTTGCACTTCAACATGAGATGTTTTGTGATATCATAGAAATATTAGGAATCAATGTTATTATATACAGGTAAATTTAATACAATAAAAAAATAAACGTTACCTGTTACTAAATAGTTCATAATCAACATATTCATGTCTGTCCTCGACAATTGCAAGTCGTCCTTACTCCGGTCGTGATATTTGCGTTCCTCTTTATCGGTACCATTGCTAGTCACTTCGAAACTCATTTTCTTTATATTATATTACGGAGTTATTAACATAGGGTAGGTAATAAAGAAAATGTAACGTATCACTTACACCAAGTGATAATGACAAAATAATGACAGAATAAATCGCAGAGTACTTTATATTTTAATGAATGAATGAATATTATTGAATGAATCCAATCCGTGACGTAGATAAAAAAAATTTAATTAAATTTCTGGTGTACTGGATATACATATTTTAAGCCTAACTTCAAACATCATACTTGTTTTTGTGGCAACACAAACAGAATGTTTTTACAATATTATTTATCACCTACTTCACTTGTGTACAATAACCAAACGATATGTCGTAAAATAGCACCAATATTACATAAGTAATATGGTGTCAAATAACGTAAATTAATTAATTAAAGATTACCACATGACAGATTAACATCCCGCTACTAACACACAAAGACTATAATGAAGAATGTCACTTTGGCGGGCTTTATAGGCTATACACGTATTAGTGAGATTGATAAATTATTTTTGGTTGTATTATTACTTTTTCTTCTTAAGCTAAGTTATTTAGTTGTGATTTTGTGTTGTAATTAGTCTAGAGTAAGTGTGTATATAGATTTTAGCTTTTGTAACTCCATTGTTTTAAATAATAACACTTCAGGTAATAAGCCGCACTCCATCTGCCCCCAAAAGACCCCTAAAGAGTAGCGAGGATAATGAAATAATTACTATAGGTAAAAATACGCGCCATCCGCGGCCTCGATGTCTATATCCAGACCGTGTAAGTACATCCTACCTTTACATCTTTAATTGGAAAATACGATGATTCTGATAAAGGCCCTTTCCTGGTCCACGTCCAGGATGATCCAGATTTGTCAACAGGATTGTCTATCAAGACCTATAAAGTTTGGGAAATTTTTAAATGTTAATTAAATCAAAAATATTTGTAGTGATGGCTTCAAAAAAGTAGGAAGAAACAAAATTGCAATAGTCTTTAAGTCAGCTGCAGATGCTAATAACTTCCTGGAGAATCCTGTTCTAGTTCAAAATAATTACAAGGGAATAATCCCCACCTATAATATTACCAGGATGGGTCTTATCCGTGGAGTCCCGTAGAGTGGTCCAGGAATGAACTGATAAATTCACTTGAACTGCCGTTTGGATATGGTTTTGTTTTCAAGGCACGCATACTTAACAGGTAAACATCGTCAGAAGGGAACACCATCTGGGTTCCAACTCAGTCAGTAGTTTTCACATTTAAGGGCCAACTTCTACCAGAAAGAGTATACTCATATTATACTTCCCTCCCTGTTGAGGTATATTCTTTCCCAACTATACGGTGTCAGATCTGCTGTAGATTTGAACATTTAAGGACACAGTGTAGATCTAAACCGCGCTTTTTCCATTGCGGAACCACACTGTGGAAATCAATGTACCATACCGCTGCAATCTAGCACTTGCATTCTATGTGCAGGTAACCATCTGGCAGCTGACAATGGGTGCCCTGAACATTTACGCCAAAAGTCGATCATATTAGTGATGTTTCAGGACAATGTGTCATATGAAGAAGCTTCCCTGCAATTTCCACCATTGCGCAGAGCGTATGCAGAAGTAGCTAGGAATCTAGCTTCCGCACCTCATCCTAATCTTACTCCACCCCAACACCCTTCTACCACATCATAAAAAACGACTTTTATTACTCCCCGTCCAAGGATCCTTAATGGTAAATCCTATGATAAACCTGTACACCAGGCTATCATTAGCGACTTACCTTCCTCTCTTCCTAATGGTTGTGCCTCAGTAGATCAGCCCTCACCCTCTCAGCCTGATTTAACAGGCAATGATAACTTGCTTGATATCATGCTCACATTAATCTTTAATATTATTACCAAGTATGAAGATTGCCTACCGACTAACGTTGCCCATAAATTAAATAAGTCTGCATTACTATCTAATAAAAATGGATCCCTTAAAGATAGTAAACTGGAACTGTCAGAGCATTAAAAACAAGAAACATTACCTGATGCTTTTAATTTCAAAATACGTACCATCGGTCATTGCTGTCGCGGAAACTTGGCTGTTACCGGGTTCAAGTTTTCGGGTCTCGGGGTTTTTTATAAAGCGTTGTCTAAACTTCTGTCAACTTTCTTTACCCACCCATAGTCTAAATTTCAATCATATTATCTTCCATTCCTCTTCCAATAATAGTTATGGGAGATTTTAATGCACATCATCTCTTATAGGGATACAATCATTCTGACCTTTTTGCTTCATCTCTGTTAGAAATTTTCGATGAACTTAATATTTGTGTAATTAATGACGGGTCTCGAACACGTAGAGTTTCTCCTTTGCAAGACCCTAGAAGCGTAGTCGACTTAACTTTATCTTCGTCATTAGTCGCATCTTTACTTTCATGAGAAGTGGTGGGAGATTCTCATGGAAGTGGTCACTATCCCATTGTAATTACTATGCCCAGTAGAATTATTTCAAGATTCAAGTCCTTTTCTACTAGTAGATATAACCTGAACAGGTCTGGCTGAAAATCCTATGCCACTTCTCTTGATTTCAATCCCGGGACCTCATCCCTACTCCTAATCAAATTAACATCCTTCATTCCTTTTCTTCTTTTATGGAAACACTAATTGCAACAGCTAATTCCCATATCCCTAAAACAAAATAACTCTACTTACAAAATTTCTCCTCCTTGGTGGGACTCTGAATGTACTGACATAATACGCGAAAGAAGCCGATATTAAATACAACTTATCCTTGACCATTCCTATCTTTCTTATTTATAAACAAACTGAAATACGTTGCAAATGATTGTTAACTTTAAAAAAATAAGAGGGTGGGTCCGATTTTGCGAAAGCCTGTCTCCTCTTTGTTTTGCGTTTGGATTGACAAGGTTTGAATCGGAAGCCTATTTTAAAAATTCTTCACAAGGTTATGTTACTTCCTTGAAAAAATATAAGTATATCCTGTTTTAGTCCCAAGCGCAATTTATTTGTACTCGTAGTTGATAATTCCTTCTTTACTACATAGAAAAAATGCATTTTTTGATGTATGATTTATATATATTAGGTCTTTAACTATGAAATTGCCGTTTTGTATGAAAAAATTTAAACGATGTTTTTTCATGTATTTTTATTTGTATTAATCGAAGTAATCACCCATGCAATCAACGCATCTTTGCCAGCGCAGTGGCAGTTTATTGATGCCCTTCTTAAAGAAATCAGCTGGACGGGAGGCAACAAATTCTTCAAAGGCATTTTGTACTGCGTCTCGGGTATTGAATTTTTTTCCCGCCAAGGCGTTATCCAAATTCTGGAAAAAGTAGTAGTCTGTAGGCGCAAGGTCTGGTGAGTAGGGCGGATTACGGAGAACTTCCAACCCCAGTTCTTGCAACTTGGAGACCGTCTGTTGTGCAGTATGAGGTCGCGCGTTGTCGTGCAGGAGCAGCGGAGACGAGCGATTGACCAATGCTGGTTGGAGATGTGCCAGCTTCTCCATCATTGTGTTCAGTTCTTCACAGTACACATCTGCAGTAATGCTCACCCCGTTTGTTAAGAAGCTGTGATGAATCACACCGGCGCTAGACCACCAAACAGTGACACTTTTCTTGGGGTAAGTTTTCGTTTAGGGCATTGTTTAGGTGCTGAACCAGGATCCAACCAACTTGCTGAGCGCTTGCGGTTATCAAACAGAATCCATTTTTCATAGCAGGTAACAATGCGGTTCAAAATTCCTTCATTTGTGTGTCTGTTGAGCAGTGCAAGGCACGTCTCGACGCGTACTTCGCGCTGGCGATCATTGAGTTCGTGGGACACCCATTTGTCAACCTTTTTTACCTTGCCGATTTGACGCAAATGGACCAATATTATTTTGACGCTAACGTCGAAAGCTGCTGCTAATCGAGCCGTAGATTGTGTATCATCAGCTTCCACAATCGCCTTTAATTCGTCATTGCCGACCAGTCTTCGGACGACCGCGAGGTTCATTTCTCAGGTCGAAATTTTCCCAGAACGGAAGCGAGCAAACCAATAACAGGTGGTGCGTTGGTTTGTAGTGTTAGCTCCGTAAACGTCGTTGATGTTGCGTGCCGCTTGTGCCGCGTTACTGCCACGACGGTACTCAAATTCCATAATTACTCGAATTTTTAACGTATCCATGATGACAAAAAAGATTGAAATGCGATGAAAATGTAACACTAATCAATAAACAAATGACTACTTTTGGAAAAAAAATACCATGTTTTTAAAATAAAATTAATTTGAAATTAGAATTCTTAGCCAAACAAAAATTATATTGATTTGTAATGGCCAGTATTGCAGAACGGCAATTTCATAGGTAAAGACCTATTATATAAATCTATGGATTTCATATACTACCTACCAAGTAGCATTTTTTTTGCATCATAGGTTTATTTAATACCGCTTGTGGCGTCATCAGACAAATAAAAAATCCATACCTTTAGTGTACCACCAAGAATAAATTTACAGTATTTAAAGTTTTAAACTATAATATTAAATCTATGACTAAACAGAAGGGAAAAAAGAAATAAGGATTAGTTTTTACAATAAAAACATATAAAACTGTGTTTAGCTAATTTATTTTCAGTTCTTAAACGCCAATAACCTACTAATAATGAGCTGATAATACAATTTAAAAAAACGTCTTATCCTATTTATTGAATAATGCTTGGTAACAAATTATATCGTTTTTGTATCCAATAAAAAGGTTAATAACTAAATAATGGTTTATAAAACAAAATCCCAATAAACTTTTGTCACTTTGCTATAGACACCGACGCAATGGTGCAGTCGCTGTACATTATCAAGAAAAATAACTTAAAAATTGATATAAAGCTAATTTATCATTTTCTAAAAAGCCATCTTGTATCAGTTATTGAGTTAATTTCCAAAGTTATTAAGTACTTAATAACTATAAATAACAGAAGTATAAATAGTTCAATACAGTTCATTTGATATTACGACAAATCACTATCAAAAGCATGCAAGTTTTAAATGACAAAATTTCCAGATATCTGATACATGAGGCTGTTTCGTAAATTAACTATGTATAAGTCGAATACGTATACACGCTTCGACAAAAGATAAAAATTAACAACTACAACTATAATTCGAAAAAATTACAAAGAAAACTACAATAAAAATAAATCATACGGATCGAAATAATTATGGCTAACTAACTCACAGAATCTCGAGGACAATGGTTTTTGTTTAAGAGGCACTCTGCGTGAATTATTGTGTATTAATTGTGTTAGATACTAAATCTCTATGATTTCCTTTATATTTTATTAGAAAATATTATAAAATACGAATTAACACCTGGCCACACTGCAAGTTTCAACCAGTTTTTTCTTCTTCAAATAAACATTGTCGAACGCGGATAGACCAGTTCCTCGTTATACCGCGGAGCCAACGTTCTTCAGTCTATGAACACAATTATCCAGCGAACCTTACCTAAAGCATTACAAGCTAATTTATGTTTACGTGGCATAAAGAAATCTGTGGAATTTGACCTGGATTATATTGTGAAGTTTGAAAATTAACATTTCCAAGGTGGGAAAAATTATATATATTGCATTTTTTTTATGGATGAATACTGTATTGGAAGTAGCATATTTCACAATATCAATCTTGGGCGAATTCCACTAGCAATCACATGTCTTGATTCATTAGGAAACTTTATATTCTCGCACATACTATTCACATATACCAAAATATGTTTGTCTTGATATATTCGCGGCTGTTACACCGCGCAGTCAGCTCGTTGCTATTAGGACAGATCTGAAAAACATTTCAATAAATCATTAATATAACTCATCAATTTTTTGAACCGTAATACATAACACTGGTTTAGTCTTTACATATAAAAATCTTTTATGCGTCTCTTAATGATTCTATTACTCTTTAACGACTTTGACTGATTTGAGTTTATATTCACAAAATATATATTGTGTTTTATCAATACAATGGCTCATAGCTATGTCAGGATCCGATAGGTGGCGCTATGGTCCAGCCATTATATACCGAAAAGGGCAGAGCAACATCTGCCGAGACAGTTAGTAATATATATGTACATATTTATTTACACAATATAAAGGCCAATAATGAAGAAGAATAAATTATGTCTGGAGTCTGAAATAGGTACAATACATTGAACCAAAACAATGGACATTGAACCTGCTATTTGTAGGAATGGTGATCAGTGTATATATGTGTAAATAATAATATAGAGCCTACATTAAGAAACAATCCTTTACGACCATATGCAGCACATGCTTATTAGGTCATTTTAAATTTATTTTCGTAACTTATACTATTGTGTTGTGCTTATTACAATTATTTTATTTCATCTTTTTGTCTTAATACTTACAACTCGGTACAAGATCCTGGTGCATGTGATGCTCAGCATCCATGCCAAATGGCATACATGTGCTGGGCGGAGGCCGGCGCTGTACCTGTGAAAATTTTAAACCGTGTTAATTTTGTTGATTATAATTTTGAGAAATAGGTACAGAATTTCACCTTCAAAACCTCAAAACCGGATTAATTATCTTATATCTACTAACATTGAAATTTTAATCAGTATTAGAAAAACATATATTTTTTAAGGAGTACATACTCCATTTTAAAATACATGTGTTTAGATGTTCGATACTAAATAATATTTGTAACTTAAACTCATAACCATGCTTTTACCTGGTCTAGATTGAACCTGACAAAAGCTTCATACTGCTCAGCTAGCTTGGTGCTTAGCGCTGCCTCGTATTCGGTGCGCAACGCGACCTCCTGCTCGCGCAGCATCCGCTCGCAGATCATACGCACCTATATTAAGTATTATGTATATTAGACGTGCAGATTATATCTATGCACTACATTATAAATGCAGTGACAACATTATCAATTCATAGTCAACAGATTTCTTGAAATAATTGAAAATCCACACAAAACATATTTAAGTAGTCTTGTATTTTTTTCGAATGCCTTTTTTTATAATAGAGTGCACAGTGACATCTCTATGCCATCTCTATATCTAAAAATCTCTTTTATTTTGTTATACAGATTACAGACTATTACCTGTTTGTAGTACATACCTGTTTGAAAGTGAAAAGTGCACGGTTGTGCATCTTGTTAGTGTTGTGAGACGAGTGAGAGGAGTGATGCGGAGGCGAGGAATCACCCTCGCTACCGCTGGACGAAGAGCACGAAGCCGCTGCACCATTTTCCACACGAAGTTGGCGGCGTCGCTGGAGCCGTTTAATCTCGTCACATATCTCCTGTGCCATGCGCTCTGAAGTAACAGAATTATTCAAAAACTAGTATTATCAGTTACTTCTCCTACATTAAATGATTTTATGCAATTGTTGTTTACTTTTATATTATCATCAATTATTTGGCCCAATAAACTTTAAGTATTCTTGCTCTTGATTTGTTGCAGTCTTTTTTTAAGAACACATCTTCAAAATTATCACGTCTAGGCAGTAAAAAACGTAATATCACATAGTTAATTACTGCTGTCAATCACAAATTTATTTTTAGTTGTTTCCAATAACATTGAGATTATCAATAATCTTATAATAAACTAGCTGTGCCTGCAACTCCGATTGTGAAGATTACAGAATTATTGTTCATTAAGATATCATGATTGTTTTTTTTAAAACAATAAAACAAAAAGAATTATCTAAATCTAACCATTAGTTTACCATTAATAATTTTATTTATAAAGATTTGCTCCTAAGCCAAGAAAGAGACCCTATTGTCCAAATTTCATATTTGTAACTTTCAGCTCGGATTTTATTTATATTTACAAATTTACATAGAAGGATGAGGAAAGGGGAAAATTAGAGGATGAGGAGGGTTTTCATACAGGTGGGACGGGGAATCTCCTGGAGAAGTATATCATATAGAGCGAAGAGCCGGTTGGGTCAGTTAAAAAAAGTTAGTCTCATCAAATATATAAGGGACCAGGAAAAAGTATTCAGCGTATTCAGCTATCAGTGAAGGACAGCTGATAACTGATTACTTGAGAATTTAATTTCTATGTAGTAAGAATAGAAATAACTAATAGTTTCTCAGCATAAGAAAGGGTCAATATATCCTAAACCTGAGATTACATATATCTTTGTATGCTACTATCTTTACTCAGTACTGTGGTATAACAGTTAAGATATGAATACATAAAATTGATATATTTAAATTTTAATTTGCTTATAATCTATTCTACATTAGTGTTACATAGAATCCTGGTAAATGTTATGGTTAGGTGATAATAATTGTAATCACTGAATATGCATAATTATAATAATAAAATAATGAACAATGTTTAAAAATGGTATTTTATTTCATTCTTTGTAGAAATTAAAAGTAACAATTTTTAATGGCTCCAAATTAATATATTTTTTATTTATCAAATGTAAACATGACTGGTCAGTGCTGAATTAGTAATTTCCATGAATAAAAGCTAAGTAAATGTCAAAATATTTTATTGAAACCACCATATTTACAGCAAAAAATTATTATAGTTAATAATAAGCATTATAAATCCACAAATAGTAATCTCCAGAATGTTATATATTTTAATTTCATTAGTCTGGTATTTTTACTTAACCATAATAAGTGATATTATTATTACATATCTCATGCTTCAGTGTTTTTGGTTCCAATAAACAATTGTTTCTTCAAATAAGTTTATATACTCCTACTGATAATTTACTTTCAGTTGTAACTATTTGTACACTGTTACCAATTTATTATTGTTAAATCACTAGCTACTAAAAGTAATCATGAGTTACAAAATTGCAAAATGGACTAATAGCAGGCAAAATTATTTTTTTGCAGAAATAATTTGAGAATTTTGATAGAAATTCAATTAATGGAACATTAAAATGTCTAATGTAATTTAGCCCATTAAATATTGTTGACTCCTTTAATTATTACTAAAGGATAGTCCACTAGACATATACCATATGTATACATCTACACCAAACATGTCAATAATTTTATATTTCAATTACATAAACTTAACATTATACTTTTATCAAAATTTATGTTATTCAAAAGTACAAAAACAATAGCTAAGTTTTAGAGCTACTGATTTGAAAGTTTCAAAAAGTAAGTATATCAAGCTACAAAAAATATTAAAATGGCAACAATGATGTTGGAATAGGCTACAATGATTCTTTCTTTAGTTAAAATTCAAAATGTACATGGAAGATATCAATGTGGACAGCAGTAACAATTCATTCTCAACAAAGGCTTTTGTCATTTCTTTGTTGATTTTTACATGGCATTTTATTTTATTGGTCTGTTGCCAAGAGTCGAAAATTAAACAGCAACAGAAAATTAAAACCTAGATAGAAATGCCACATGTT
Source organism: Saturnia pavonia (assembly GCA_947532125.1). NCBI lineage: Eukaryota > Metazoa > Arthropoda > Insecta > Lepidoptera > Saturniidae > Saturnia > Saturnia pavonia. The sequence goes on from OX383901.1 coordinate 2,291,675, forward strand.
ATTTATTTTATACAATATTTTAAAAGCATTTTGGTCAGTTTTTATTTTATTATCTGCAAATTATTAAATAAAAATTAATAATATAAAACTATTAGTATCAATTAACTAACTGTATGTGCATGAATAAAAAGATTTAGTTTTAAATTGAAAAAAAAAAACAAGTAATTAATGGATTGACAACAATAAAAAAATAGTCTGTAAGTCAAGAAAATAATTTTGAGAACTCTTCAAATTGCCTATTCAATAAATTTCTAATCGACAGCAGTAAATCTGAAATTATCGATGCGAAATTACGTTTTTAGCTTGCAAGAACTACACGCTGCCTATATAGTTCAACGTGTACCTTTTAACAAAGTATTTGTTATAAAAGACCGGAACAAATCAACGCCAAGAACGCTAAAGTGTTTTTGGGCCAAAGGTTTGAAGATAATACAAAAGAAACCAACAAAAGAACGTGAAAAAAAACTTCACTGCGTTTTTCACGCATCACCCGTCTCGCTCGGACACGACAAAAATATTCATGATATCGCAAAAATAATGGCGTTAGATAATACAGCTGATGAATAGTCAACACCATTAGAATAATAGAAATTACGTAAATAATTGAAATTATAGAAAAACTTAAACTAAATAAGTAGTTTAATACAAAAAAAATAAACAAACCTGGGGTCATTTTCACAGGTGCACTAACGGACTCTCCAAATACTGAAGGTTTCGTTTCAGATACTTTTATTCCGGGACTTGTGCTTGAACTTGCTGCAAATGGAGAGCACCTTCGTCTTTTAGCAGGCATCTGAGCCATGGACTCCCAGTCCAAATTTCTTTTAAGTGTAGCACACGCCATTTTCTTTTTACGCCTAGCGAACGTCCAGACGTCCTCTATCTATTTGATAATATTTGTGACTTTTCTTTTTGTCACAAACCTAGCGAATCTTTGAAATATTATTATAACTTAATCAAATCAAGCACTGTAATTTGTATATAATTAATACTAAAGTATTATATTAAAGGATTTTTACTATATTTAAAGATTATTTGTCGTTCTTCGTTTCTCACTTCAAATAAAATAGGTACGACAGCGAACTGTTTTCACTCCATTCAATTTATTTTGACATTTTGTTGTTTTAACATGTATACCAACATTCAGAAAATAAGAACGTAAAGCTGAGCGTAGAATAATCCATAGATAACGTGAGAACCGTTAAAATACTATAATATTTAAAAAAAAACGATAAATACCTTTTAAAAATTAATATTCCATTATCCTTTTTATATACCTTAAGCAGAATATTATATTTAAAAATCGATTCAATGTCAATTTAGTTCGAGGCCTTAGACTTTAAGCAAAATAATATAAAATATTTTGTGGTAGCCCTGTAAACTCGGCGAAGGCTAATCGAAACATACATTATTATTGGTAATAAATTTTGATATCGACAATATAATTGCTGGTTTTTGAAATTCTGATTCCGTTCCAACAATATCAGGCAGAGGCAGCAGGGGTATTGACAATAATATTGATGTGTGCGGGTGCGCGACAATGTTTTTGTTGAAGAAAAGATTTCAGATCAGACGAACGTGCGGCCGCCATGCAAAACAGCATCTACACGGAAAATAATGTTGAAAAACAATATTTAATAGCTTAAAAGCGTAGAGTAACTGCTAACTTTTCTTCTGGTGTTAACGATTTTCGCATCAGCAAATACAACACACATACTTCATTGCACACGAAAATAAGCATACAGTCATGTTATAACTAATTACATTACTTGTTCACAATTGGGCGGCCTTATTGATTAGAACGAACTTTTTAAGGCAACCTTGTAAAATTAATATAAATGGAATAAAAAATAAAAGCTTGCCGGCAAACACATATACATATGACACATATATATGACAAATATACAAATTTTACAATGAAAACAGGTATATAATATAGAAATTATATACACATACACTACATATACTACAAATTGTAAACTTTTCACATATTTCAAAAATACTACGATAATAATAATACTCCAGATATGTTACAGTAAGTTTCTATTATAACAAAGAGAGGTAATGACGACGTAGTAGTCTTTTAAAAAATTTTATAGATCTCGCTTGTCTTATATCTACTGGAAGTGAGTTCCGTAGTCGAACAGTTTGAACCGTAAACGATTTATTGTAGAATTGAGTGTGGCGAGTAGGAAATTTAAGTAATTTTTATGAGCTTGGGCGGCGTGGTAGGTCTTTTTGAATCTTAACATCTCGAACGCGTCTTTGAAATAGAGGCTGGCGCACTGGGACTATTAAGAATATTATAGAGAAAATAGAGGATATGACTACTTCTACGAAGCCGAATTGGAAGCCATCTGAGCATACCTTGTTTCGTCAAGTATGGTGACACTAAAGATAATAATTTTTGAAAGCTGTTATCTTTCTTTCTCATGTAATTTTTAAAATCATCTTCTGTAAGTCGTAGTGCATTTATTAAATTAAAATTATTTAATTTAGTTTTTTTCCCTCATCCAATTTTTAAACCAACGCTTTTTAGCAATCCTCTATGGAACGCCTCTTTGGTGCGCCAAAAAACTAAAGAGATGACACTTATCAAAGTATGACTTATTGTTTCAACACGAATCCTAAGCTGTACTAATTTTGCTAAGTAAACGTTCTGGCCCTTATTACTGTTTATTTTCATCGAACACACCAAAGTTTCTTTCTTGAATGCCTTTTTTTATTCAATAACGTTAATACAGTAATCAATGCAACTACTTTCCTTTTTTTCTCCATTTTATAACATTACACACATTTTTGTCTCTGGAATACACCACACACACTTACACGGATTAAGCTACAACACGTTACTCTGTGTATGTTTCTATCACGAAAAATTTACAATAAAATTGTAAATTGATTAATGCAACCTAGCATTCCCAATAATATTGTGTGTGTGGGAGAGGAGTTTTTGGCGCGATCTTGAAGTGTTATGACGTGGTGGTTTTTGTTTTAATTAATAAACTTATGTTATTTGGCCCTTTATTAAGTAATTTTGGCGGTGATTTACGTGATGTAGTTTGATTATTGTGCATAAGTAAAGTGGATTACAAATAATAACTAGGAAGATGCATTTTAAGTTCTACAGAAACTCCCTAGACAGTTTTAACAAGGGAGCCACCATCTTGTTAGAACTACGTTTGAAAATAACAGAATAGTACGAAGTTGTGCTTAAAAGAGGTGTATCATGGATTTTAATAATTAAAAAAAAGTAATTGTTTGACAAATGACAGCAGACAAAAAGAAATTGTTTTGATCCAATCCCTTGTGAGTCATCTCCTGTGGTCATCCAATCTTGTGAATAATAATTTCAGTTATTCAAATTTATAATCATTTATAACTTTTCTGTTTCATTCCAATAAAGTAGGTCTCAGTACCTGTGTTATTTTGTGTAAAAGTTTTATTAAAACCGTCAAACTGGGTAACGAAATGTCATCGTCCGCAATGGAAAGTATCCTTTTTATAAACTTCAAAGTTATTTTTCTCGTTTCATTTAAAGCATACAATTTTAAGGAATATTTATAAATATTGCATTATTGTTTTGATATATTATATGGTTTGTATCTTTTAATTTAATTGTTCCTTTAAACACTTGTTTATGTAGGTATGTTTTATATTTAGTACTGTTTCAGTTACTTTGGGATATAAATTAATCTCTAATGAATTATTATGAAAATAAACATTATACTAACAGCAAATTATTTGATAAATTAAAACTTTCTTATATAATTCAACTAGACATTTTGCATTTTTACTTCTTTTTGGTCTATAGAGACAACATGGCTTAATCTATAATAGTGTGCAATAAACCTGTATGAAGTAGTTGTATCTTTCAGTATGAAATGAGACTTGAGTGAGAGATTCATCCATGCTACATAGCAAATTATACTTACCACTAAATTAAATCCTTAATGCAATTAACCAGAGCACTTATTTAATTTAAAATTTGCTGTAAAAGAATTGGAAAGGAATTCAAAGAAGTGTGAGAAAGAAGAAAAAATAGAAAAAGAGAAAGCTAAGAAAGCTATACAGAAGGGAAACATGGAAGGCGCCAGAATACACGCTGAGAATGCAATAAGACAAAAGAATCAGGCCCTCAACTACCTTAGGATGTCAGCTAGAGTGGATGCAGTGTCTAGCAGAGTGCAAACTGCTCTGACAACTAGGAAGGTAAATTAAAAAAGTACTTTATAAAACACCATTACATATATTACATGTTTTATAACTGTCTAAGAATATGAAAAATAATCTATCTGAATTTTATCCAATGTAATAAACTCATACTTTTTAGGAATTCTATGTTTATGTACATTTCTATATAAAATTCAGATGTTGGAGGTTATGAAACACAAGTGATTCATATTAAGTATAGTAGTATTAAGTAATAGTAGTATTAAGATTGTATTGAATACTATTGAACTAGTATCTATTATAATTATTTATGGTGTTGTGTCATATCTGTCATATACATTTGTATGGACATCAATAGCAATATTTAGCATATGTTATAACTGATTAAAGCTTAATTAAAATCAATTACAATATGAATTCCAAAATACAATAGTTCTTTATTCAATATTTAATGTAAAAAGATAGATCACAGAGATATAGCAATACATTTTAGCATACTTTTCAGTGCAAAAAATATGATTTGAGAAGATAAGGAGAAAAGTTTATGAATTTCAATAAATTTGTATTTACCTACTTCAAGGTCACAAATTCAATGGCTGGCGTGGTACAAGCTATGGATGCAGCAATGAAGTCAATGAATCTTGAGAAGATATCTACATTGATGGACAAGTTTGAGAGCCAGTTTGAAGACTTGGATGTACAGTCTTCGTACATGGAGAATGCAATGTCACAAACAACAACTACAACGGTACCACAAGGAGATGTGGATCAACTGCTACAACAAGTTGCTGATGAAGCTGGGTATGTTTCAATTATTTTACTTAAGTTTTTCATGTTTTGTGTTATATATTATTTGCCTTTGTGATATCTCTATTCAAAACTCATAATAGACCTTGTTGATCTAAATTCATGAGAACTTCACACAAACTCTGTTTCTTTCTTGAAATGAGCTCCCTGCTGAAGTTTTCATAGAGAACTACAGTGTGGGTGTTGTAAGTTTCCATGTGATGCAGCGAGACTGCTTGCATTTCTTTAAATCATTATGAGTTTGGCGTAGTGGCAACATTCTTACCTGATGTTAAGTGACAATGTGGCCCAAGATGATGACATGCTAAACCTAGTGGAAGACTGGCTCTCAATTGCTGCTGCCGTAACACACCTATTGGTGCTTGGTGACAGATTTTCAACTTGAAGGTGGTAGCTAGCCAGGCGGGCATTAGAAAGTGTCCTACCACCATGCTATGGTTTCCACACTATGTTTTCCTTCACAGAGTGCTCAGGCTCATTGTATGAGCTTGCTCATTAGGCGGACACATTTGTTTATTGTCAAGTGTATCAAACACTTCTACTAAGTACATTTTTGGTATGTATAATGGAAATATCTAGAATAATAGGGTAAAATTAATTTCTGGACATTGAATATTAATAAATAAAAAGATAATGCAAAATAATGAGTCTCTTAAATTTTTAATTTTATTTTGTATTAAGAACAATAACTTCGATTAGTATTATCTGAGATAATAATATTGAATACACTACTACTACTACTACATATGTATATCTTGTTGGTAATTGTTTTTTTATTAGTTGTGTTATTAAGTTTATGTTTTTTTGCAGTTTGGAATTAAACATGGAGCTGCCTTCCGGTGTACCGAGTACATCAATAGGAACTGCCACAGTAGTATCACAAGAGCAAGATGAACTTACACAAAGGCTTGCGAGATTACGACAAACAGAATAACATATTCAATTGTACAGAAATAATATATATGTATAAATATATTTATGGTTTTTATATGTATAGTTTCACATATTGACTGTTGGGCATTTCTCATAGCGAACATAATGTAAGATTCAGTATTTTTACGATGTACAAATAGGAGTATAAACTTATCATATAAAAAACGTATATATACCAATATGCGTATTTTATATTTTTATTGTTTTTGTAAATATTCAACTTATTTGAATTGTATAATACTATTAATCCAAAAATGTTATCTGAGTTTTCAAGTGATACTAGTTCTAATAAACTCCGAGGGCCATGCTCCAACAGTTGACATATATAATTTATAGCAAACAATAACTATATGTATACTTTGTTTGTGTAATGTTATGAATTATAAAATAAACTTAATGTGCAAGATGCTAATGCTAAATCTGATTTCCATTATGGTATTAATTGTATATTATTTAATGTTTATATTTACGCAAAAAATCCACATGTAACGTTATTATATTAAAATCATAAACTGCTCTTTAATAAAGTAAGTTGAACGATGTTTCGTAAATTATCTTTATAAAGTTATCATTATAATTTTGTTATTTTATTTAGAAAATGGTACGAAACCGTTATGCCAATTCATAGTGTAATCATGAAAACCTTAGTGGATTATAATGGTAATGTAGCCCTCGTACAGTAGTAGCCCAAAGCATAGTCCAGAAAAGTAAAATATTCTTGGGTCTGCCTGGTTGATGACTTTTTTTAGTGTTTTCTCTAAGCAAATTATACGGGTCCCGCGCCTTGTATTAAAGCATAACATTTGTGGAACTCCCAAGTAGTTGACATTTTTTAGTGTTCTCTCTAAGTTAATGCTAGGAGCCCCGCGCATAGCAATAAAACAAAATATATGTGGAACTCTCAGATGGGCGACCTTTTTTTAGTGTTTTCTTAATACTGTGCTCGTTTATTATCCTAAACGTTGGGGACTTTTAAGGATGATTCATGTTACTCCAGGTTGGGTCCGGGCTTGTGTAACATGAATCATCCTTTATAAAGATTTGGTTCAGGCTCCTCACTTATTTAATCTGCTTCCATGGTGAGATTAGTTACATACGAAACGAGGCTTAATACATTGAGGTATCATGTACTATATACTATACATCAATGGCTTAATATAGGAAAAATATTATAATAAGTATTTATAATCTCCATATTATTATAATTAGGTACTTCAACAAATTATGTGGTCAAAGAGCTGAAAGATCAGAATTTCTTCAAACAAAAATGTGTAATAAATGTTAATAAATGATTAGATTGTAGAGATTTGTATTAGATTATTATGGCTCTCAAACAGCTTAAAAACAACAAAGCTCCCGGGGACGATGGAATCACAACTATTGAAGGCGGGTGGTAAATCAGTAATTAGGGTTCTTCAGACCTTGTTCAGTTCCGTCATCCTCGAAGGTAAAACGCCGCAGGTATGGAATAAAAGTGTGGTGGTACTCTTCAAAAAGGGCGAGAATACCCTATTGATGAATTATAGGCTCATCTCACTTTTGAGCCATGTTTATAAGCTGTTTTCGAGAGTTATTACAAACCGTCTCGCTCGCAAGTTCAACGACTTCCAACCTCCCGAACCAGACGGTTTCCGAAAGGGCTTTAGTACCGTAGACCACATACACGCATTACGGCAGGTTATACGGAAGAGTTATAACCTGCCTCTTTGTTTAGCGTTTGTGGACTACGAGAAAGCCTTTGATTTAATTGAGACCTTGGCTGTACTGCAGTCTCTCCAGCGGTGCCAAGTTGACGACCGGTACATCGAAGTGTTGAAGTGTTTGTATAAGAACGCCACTATGTCAGTTCGACTGCAGGATCAAGACTCGAAACCTATCCTGCTGCGGCGGGGAGTCAGACAAGGAGATGTTATCTCTCCTAAACTGTTCACCGCTGCACTGGAAGATGTTTTCAAGGTTTTAGGCTGGAAAAGACTAGTAATCAATATAAACGGCGATTACATCACCCATCTTCGGTTTGCTGACGACATAGTAGTGTTAGGTGAGACCAATGAGGACCTCGGTAAGCCTCAGTAAATCCTCTGAGCGAGTTGGCCTTAGGATGAACATGGACAAGACGAAGATTATGTCGAACGTCCATATAGCGCCAACTCCCGTAAAGATCAGAGACTATACGTTTGGAATTGTTGATAATTATATTTACTTGGGACAAACTATCTGGTTAGGTAGATCTAATTTCGAGAAAGAGGTCAACCGTCGAATCGCAGTGTCTTATCACAAATATTCATTTTATCGATAAGCGTAAAACCGACCTTAATGACAACACTAGATGCGCGGCCTGTGGCGGGCGGATGAGTGGGAACATACGTGTATCCAAATCCTATACGCTTCTTATATTCATGAATAAAGTAAATAAATAGCAAAACAAAATAATTTTACAAAATCATTTTATTAATTATTAAACAAATAATGTAACAAGCACAAAGCAATACAATTAAATTTATACTATAAAACGCTAAGAATAGGAAAAAAGTAATACTGTAGTGTGATGTCGTACTGGATTTCAGATCATACATTATATACTAGATTTAACCGGTTTATAATTATAAATAAAGCCACAAATAGCCTCATGTAATAGTGGCACATTCTGATCCCATTCGTATGATCACCAGCGATGTTTGAATACTTCCTTGAAACGATTATACTCCGTTTTTAAATATTACGAAGAAAATTTACAAAAATTAACGTTATACTTGAAAATAATGTTGCCACTTTAATTTTTGTAGTTTTGTGCTAACGTTTCTTTTGTGTTCCAAATTGTTGAATCGTAATATAAACTAAAGGTTTTTATTTACTGATTTAAATATTTTGTATTATTAAACTTACAAGATGATTTATTTTTTAAATTACGTAATTTAGAAAACTATAAAATGCACCGACGGAAAACTACTTAAAAAAAACACTTCGTTTGGCCTATGACATACACGATTTTGTCTATCTTACTTGGCTTCCACCTTAAGAAGGATCAATTATTTTCAGAAAAACCTAACAATAGGAATGATTACGATTAGTTCGGATTGGAGACATTACAATTTTCAAAATCCAATTAACTAACAACACATGAACAGTCATTTTATTGTACGCACTTAAAAAACAGACTTTACTATACTATCATCTAAACATATGGCATTATTAATATGACTTAGCGATATTGTAAATACTGAGAAGGAACAAATATATGTCTTTTTGGTAATTAGATGTTAAACGTCACCGTTGTCGGTGGTTTTGAATGATATGTGATAGAAGATCCAGTCCTCGAGGAAAGACGGCACAAACACTTTGCTCCTTGAGTACGAGACTGGAGGGTTCAGTTTATGGAGCTCTTGTTCGTACAGCTTTAGAGATTCAGGGGAGGTAGCACCATTGCCCTGAAAAAAAAAACATTGATGTTTCAGATACAATGACTTCTTTAATAACTTATTAAGACTAGCTATTCATAACCAAAAAACTGAAAGGCAGTAGTGTGAGTCGTGAGAGGCGTTGACATTATAATATAGATTGATTGGAATCACTACTCATACTAACATAACTGTACTATAGAGTAAGTGAGGAAGGTATACAAAAATAAATGCATGATTTTATTAATGACTAGATAATGCCAGCTCGTTCTACTGAGCGTAATTTTTTAAATGAATTATTTATTATTCTGTAGTACACATAAGGATATCATAAGGAGCATGTAGGGACACACCCCGTGCCCCATTACTGTTACGTATTACGATTAGTATGCATTGTGCATTGTAGTTGTACGGACGCGCAACCCCGCAATAAATAATATATATCAGTAACCAGTTTCATTATTACAAGTCACCCAATTAAGATACCACACACCAGGTACCCTAACATACCCAACAAACATTTAAAAAAGTTTAATCTAAATCCTTCTTAAATTTTTATTACATATTAATATAATTTACCAAAAATAAGGTTCAAACTAATTATGAAAGTAAACCTTTTTTATTTGTTTATAGGTTTAGTGACTGACGGCAATCTAATTTTTTTGTTAATAAAGTGTTTAAAACAACCTTTCATAAACTTGACTATTTCTGGATTTATTATATCATTGTTTATTTTATGACATGACCTTTTTTTAGTGTGAGAGAATGGGAAAGTGAACTTTAAAATAGACTTAAATTCTCAAAATAATTCATTGCTCAGATGATGATTTGTAAATAGTGAAACGTGTAATTCGTGCCTGTTTATTAAAAATATTAATTATTTCAGAATTAATTTTCATACGTACATGGGTCATAAATTTTCCACTTGGTTTCAAAATTTGAAATGATGACTGCAATATTGTGATCATAAACTCCCACAATTCGCCACAAGCTGTCTCAGAGATGGGCATGTCCGTTAAATCACCGAAAACATAGTCAACCTTCTTCACTTCCTTTATGAATTTGTTTAAAGTCAGCATGCAATCTTCAACGATTATCTAGAAAATAAGTTATTTGAATTTATTATATGAAAAGATATTACTTCTTGGTTTCGATGCACAAGAAAATAAATATTTAATTAATAATAAAACGCATTAAAAACAGGCCGTGTTATAAGTTTAATATGGAAAAGTTACATTTAGATTTTATTATTTTGTTATGTAATAGAAACTACTAGAGAGAAGCAAGAAATATTTACATACAATATGAAATATATTACATAGGGTATTATGTACTAAATTTATTTCTCAAGCTATATTATTTCTTTAAAACCTATCCAAAAGTTACAATAGGTTATTAGAATTTACTCAAACCATCATTCATTATTTCTATAATTATAATACTTAGTGAGAAAGCGTTGCAATTGCCGTGTTATAAGGCAATTATTTTTTTATCACTGTACAACTATAGGTATAAAACAATTACGAAAGTGTACATTTTTATTAAATATGTATAAGACACGGCGGCAACCTTTACCCCAAAATCCGGCAATCAATTTTTTTTAATGGCAACGCCTACTATGATTGTAAATGTTTTACAGTTGTACCCATGGGTCTTGAATGACGTGAACATACGACTTAAAAAAACGGTTATATAAGTACCCACTAAACTCCATTTAATATATAATAATACCGTAATTATATATTTCAGTAAAAATAAATAATATTTGATATTTTTTTATTTCCTAAAATTGCACACTGGATAACTCATCGCAAGGAGTTTTTGAGCGGGATCATTAGCTGTTGTGTTGTGGTTTTTAATTCATTAACTTAGGTTATATGACCTTATTTTATGTAATATTGGCATTTAGTTATTGTGCATACATGAAGTTGATTATAAATATAAACTAGGAAACATGCATTCTGAGATCTCACAAAAACTCCCTAGGTAGTTCTAACAAAGGAGCCATGATCTTTTTAGACTCACTTTGAATATTACAAAATACTACTAAAGCTTAAACACATTGTCACTGGCAAGTGCTTTTTAAGCCGCCAAATCAAAAATAACAAGACAACTAATCGCAAGAAGTTCAGGCTGGTCAAGATATATTATCTATCTTACTGTAAAACTGTACTTGAAATAAAAAAAAAAACAAGACAAAGAGGCAAGAGGCCACAAAAATAACACGGAAACAACACATTATTTCATTATTATAATCTTTACTTCATAATTGGGACCCTTTCTTCTCTCGAGTACATCCCCACATATGGGCTTGAGATATTTGTTGCATGCAGTCATGACAAGTTCGTCGATTTCCAACATCCAAACGTACTTTGGTTTCTCCTTCAATAATTCGTACAATAGAGCACCGTCGCCGCCACCTTGAAAAAACCATTGCCCAGTGTTGGAGATGTTATAGAAGCTTTTATAGTAATAAAGCGTTAGAGATGCTTCATTTCCACCAAATAAAAATAATAATCAAACAGCCAACGAAAAGAATGATTTCATCATAAACTAAATTTGTTTTTGATATAAAAACATGTACAGTGTAATCTCACTAATCCGGCACTATTAAAAACCGGAGGGTGCCGGATTATTGGAATGTTCGGATTACTGGGTTATACTGAAAAAGTCATCGGTAATAAATAAAATAAAGCATTTCATAGAGAACTAACTATAAACTAGTCTCACTTGAAAGAAACAATACGTTAGCACGTGCACGTGATAAGTTTTGAGGTTAGACTGCTAGTCGATGACGCAGCGACCAAAGCGCACAGGTATAGAGGGGAAAGGGAGGCTTGGGCGGAGGGTGCCGGATTATTGGACGTGCCGATCTATCGAAGTGCCGGATTAGTGAGTTATACTGTATTTATAAAATTGATTTTTGACAATAAAATAACTACTAAATGAACTGAAAAATATATATAGTATATACATACATATTACGTAGATATTACATATATATATAGTATATCACTTATATCAGCTGTTTAGTTATCAAAATACAAGCTTTGCTTAGTATGGAATTATATGGGCATGTGTGAAATTGTGTCCCCGAAGAAAAAGAACGATTAAAAAATAAAATAGTAAATACATAGGGCGCACTAAGAATGTTTGTAACTGGTCAATTACAAAAAGAATATTTAAAAACTAATTAGACATTTGAAAATGGAACTCTTTGGCTTTAAAATGCAGTTTGTTTCATATATTTGTCACTTGTGGCGCCATTTTAAATTCTGCGTGTCCACGTTACCATGGGTTTAACTCGTGAAAATTCTTGTAGCATGATTTACTACGGTTTAGTGTACTTTGACGCCTGAGCAGTGTCAATCGCCTTCAAACTGCTTTTTGCAAAGAAGCACCCTGCAAGTCGACTGTTTATGGTTGGTTTGCAGAATTCCAACATGATCATGTAAATTTCAGTGACCAACTTCTTGATGGTCGTCCATCTACCGCTGTGAACAACGAAAACTTTGATGCTGTACGCCGTATGATCGAAACAGACGGGCATGTAACCTATTATGAGATTCAGGCACAGTTAGGCATAGGCATGAGTCAGATACAACCAATCCTACAAAATCATTTGGGTGTGAAAAAACTATGTTTCCGATGGATACCAACAATTTAGCTCACAAAACGGACCGCGTCTCTTGCAATGCCATGCTTACCAGATTCAACAAAGGGAGGTCAAATTTGGTGTGGGACATAGTGACAGGTGACGAAACATGGATTTTTAGCTACGATCACAAAACAAAGTAGCAATCGACTGTTTGGGTCTTTCCAGGTGAGCTGAAACCAACCAAAGTGGCGAGTGTACGGTCTGCCGCTAAGCGGATGATTGCTACTTTTTTAAATAAAACTGGACAGGTGGCTACTGTCGCCGTACAGTGAATAGCGATTGGTATACGAATATTTGTTTGCGGAAGTTATTGGCGAACTTCGTAAAAATAACTAAAAACGCCGTATCATCTTGCGCCATGACAATGCACACAACCAGACAGACAAACGATTTTTTGAAATGGAAAGGCGTGTATATTTTGCGTTTTCCTGCATGTAGTCCCGATCTAGCGTCATGCGACTTCTTCCTGTTTTCAAAAATCTAGAATTATTTACGTGGTCAATAATTTTCAACAACAGAAAAGACTGTTGAAGGGTATAAAAAGTATGTTTCCGAGGTTGTAACGGAGGAGTGGCATAAATGTTTTCAAAATTGGTTTATTCGAGCTGACGGAGAATATTTTGAGAAACAATAAATTGATTTTTGACCAGACATAGTATGTTTCTTATTCATTCCAGAATTTCTTTGTGTGCCTCATGTAGTAGCAAAGAAATTGATAAATTCAGGATTTGTTTATAACATTTACTGAAGCAAAGTATAATGTAAAATCCCTTTTTCAGACGGAGTTAAGCTAATATCCTGTCAGGGCTTTGTAACTGGATAATAGCTCTATCCTAATGTTCTGAATGGGCGATAAAACAATTTTTTTTTAAAAGGCATAAATGTTTGAGTCACTACCTGAGAAATGGACATTTGAATCTTTATAATTCTTTTATAAATGGCAAAGGCACTTGAATGAGGCTACCAGTTTAATAAAATAGCAAAACAAAGTGATTGAACTGTAAAGTGTACTGATCTTGAACTGCATTTTTCACAGTGAACCATGGTGGTCATGATCTCTTTGCCCCATTTCTTAGTTTGTTGTTAAGCAGATTCTCCAACACGTAGTTTAGGGTGTATCATGAGTTAAATGACATCTTTTACAGCCATGTAATTACGCCCATGAGCTGAAAAATCAGTTCCAAAGGAATATGTTAACAAATAATTGTAAATCTTACCTAAAATTACAATTTCTTTTCCTTCGTAGTTCTCTTTGCCTCTCTGCATCAAAGTTTCCGTGTAGATAAGATCAGCCTCTGAAATATCTAAAGTAAAAAACCATATTAATTAAATTATTCAGCCATTCAGCAAGGCTGCAACTATTTTGTGTTGATCAACACATTGAAATATGATTTTATTTGTGTAATTATTCTTCAATTGATGCCAGTAGAAATATAAGTTATTATATAATTAATTACTATCTGGGGCTATTTGCAATGATATCTCTTTCCCAGTGGTTTTTCCATTTTTACGCAGTAATAACATTCAAATTTATATTTCCAATTGAAGACTGCGACAAGCAGAATGCAAGAATAAAAGTTTTTTGTTCGGCAAAAACAAATGGCAGTACTGAAATTCAGATGTTCAAAGCATAAAGTAATTCATAATTACTTTGTAAATCGTCCAACACCAGCATGTTGCCGAGAGATTTGGAGTGTACAATCTGCACCCGCTGAAATGGGGACTGCTCATCAAATATCACTCCATCAATATCATATTCCAAAAGTCGTTCATCTGGAATGCATTGCATTGATGAGACAATAGATTATTAATAAGTGAAACATTTACTATAATAATAATATCAACCTATTGATAAACTATTACTGGGTGAAGGCCTTTTCCAGAGGCAAGGCACAGGCTTAAAAACTTACATAGTCCTTGGGATTTAAAATATGAACAAATAAATATTCTGCTGGAAAAATTTTTTAAATATAGATACTATCACAGACTTCCAATTTTTTTTGACAAACTGTGAAATAGTGATGCCTGTTAGTGAATTTAAGTTAGGTATATTCTAACTTAATCTACTTGCAATAAGGTTTATACCTACACTCCTCGTTCATGTCTATTGTGCTGTGCTGGCTTTTATTTTCCCTACTACTATAGTATATTAAATAAAAGAAAATGCTCATGGATATATGAAATCCCGTCTCATATTGCATCTAAGTCAATCTTTGTTTATAATATTCTAGATTTACTGTATTAACAAGTGCTAGTGTAGTGTCATTTTTTCAAATGAAAAACCGGGTTCCCAAGATCATCATCATTCACCTGTCCTTATCCCAATTTGTTTGGGGTCGGCGCAACATGTCTTTTTCTTCCATACTTCTCTATTATTGGTCATCTCGGTAGTCACTCCCTTTCTAACCATATCATCATTCACACAGTCAATCCGAAGATATTTTATAAAATCCAACATAACATAAAAACTAGGGATGTGTCAATACGCAGTTTTACCAATACAGTTATCGAATGAGGAGAGATAAAGAGAAAATTAATATTAAGTTTGTGAGAAACCATGGCATGGTGTTAGGGCTTTCTCTAATGCCCGCTTGGCTAGCTACCACACTCAAGTTGAACTTCTGTCGCCAAACACCAATAGGTGTGTTCCGGAAGCTGCACTTGAGAGCCAATCTGCCACTAGGTTTAGTATGTTATCATCTTTGGCCACATCGTCACTTAACATCAGGTGAGATAGTGGCAACTATGCCATACTCATAACAACAAAAAATAATTCATCAAGATTCTTTTAAGTAACAGTCACTGCTGCCATACTTATCTGGACCAAATAATCTGGGTTAGTTTTTACTCAAACTGTGATATTTGGATTTATAGTTTTAAAGAATAACCAAGTTGTAAGGGAAAATAAAGTCACTTACCTGATGTAGGATAATATCGGCCGAATAAGCATCTTTTCAATGGTGCATAAGCTTGGGACTTTATAAAATTGATATACTTTTTCAACTGAGTTTCCAATGCTCTCGCAGACTAATAAGAAAAACAAAAATTATAAAGCAAGATATAAAAATCAATCTCAGAAAATATTAAGGATTTCCAGAGTAAAATCTCTGCAACTGAGAAATATACATTATCAGAAATATTAAGATGACAACAGTACCATTAAAATACCACACAAAAAAAAACATATTTATTGTATATATACATTTTTTAAACATTAATATGCATTCTCCTTCTCCACAATAACTCTCAAAGCATTCTTACTCAGTTACTTAAAAACAATGGACAATGCCTGTGTGCTGCTTACTTCCAATAATAAAAATGTAGACATTGTCATATTATAATAGTTGAAAGTGTTGAAATAAGTATTTGTTCATTGTAATGGTTCCAGGTAGTCTGTATATACATATAAGAATGTTGTAGTACTCTCACCTTGAGATTAATTAATGGTTCTTCATTTTCTTCCTTAAAATATTCAATGTTTACAGTGATAAGCCCACGATCGAACATTCTGACGGAAATCGTAGATCCTTTCTTGCCTGTTAACAACTTTAACGAACCAGCTTCAAGTTTAATATCAGTAACCAGAATTAAGTTTGGTATATATTCTTTCAGTACAGACTCCAATTGGGTAAATATGGTTTTTTGACCGTTTTCATCTCCCAACTGGGCGGGATCAATAGAGAAATCCAATAGCATCGTCTGTACGGACATTTTAGTTGAATGCGATTGATTTTTCTATTAAATTCGACAAGACCGGCGTAATTTGAACAACTTTATTGAGGAAAGGTTCCCCGTTCGCCTCTGGTAGTGATCAATTATATTTTCTCTGTTTGAAATAGTGAAACTGTCAATAGTATCAACCATCAGCTGATCTTAAATTGATTGTTGGTATCTAGTCTATGGACCAGTGCTTGCAAATAAATTATCTTGCTCAGAAGATTATATTATATAAATAAAAATCAATTGCCGCATGTGTGAAGGCGCATCACTTGTGAACGGCTTGACCGATTAGAATGATTTTGTTACGTTCGTAATTATCATTAGGGTATTAGGATATTTAGGGTTCCGAATTCAAAAGGAACCCTTATAGTTAGTTATGTCCGTCTGTCTCTCCGCAGCTTAACTCAGAGATTCATAGTACATATAAGAAAGCTGTAATTTGGTATGGGTACCTACATAGCAATACATTCGTGGCAGTGACTATCTTTAGGTTTGTCACATTTTATAATCAGCCAGCCGCGTAGCCGGAGTGACAGCAACGACTGGCGATGGATTGTAGATCTCTCGGTGGTCTCTGTTGTTTTTTGATCGTACTGGGTCACTACCATCAGACAAAGTACCCTCAATTTGCCGTCGTTCTATATAAAAAAATACGAAGCTTTTTCTTCATTAATAAATAATAATTATGTGCATTCAATAATGTAACTATGAACTAGACTGACATGAACGTCAACGTGGCCGCTTCAAGCGGTTAAAAATGGGCGGGGTACCCCAACGTGCATACAAACATTGGCGCCAACATGTGGAGCTTGGGTTAAACTGACTACACTATGGGACTAGATCTATTTATGGCCAAATATTATCTTTGAACAGATCTGGTTCGTAGTTTTATATAGGTGACTTACACACCATTATTGTTTTAACGTGGCTATTTTTTTTATTATTTTCATCTCAGATGAGAAAAAGTTTTAGTAATAAACAATAAACCTGTGAAAGTATGAATAAATGCAGTTATATTCTGTGAATAAATCATAGGATGGCAACACCGTGCTAATCTGTATTTTGTCTGTGATTCTGTCATTTCTGTCGCTCCTTTTCGTAAAAACTACACGGTGAGATTCTTGTGACATGGCTGGAAATAATACAGAAGAAGTAGAAGTGGGTAGTTTTTTTACAAAATTATATTTCGGTATATTACCTATATATACAGAGAGTCTATAACATTGTAAATCTCTTAGTTTCCAAGGGTTTTGGTGATGTGGCTTGGATAACTTTCACTGTAGCATTTGTATTTTATACATCAAGTCATTCGATAATCAAACACTTTTAATAAAACATTGAGATATTAGTTCTGTAAAAAAATTATAAATAGTTTTTATTATTGTGATAATTCTGATAATTGAGCTATCGTTAAGTTTTGTAGGTTAGGATTTTGTAAAATGTCTTGTGTATTCAAGGGATCGGCTACGACGGAGACTAAAGGCAGCACTAATACGGAGGTGCCACCCGAGTTCCTCATAAAGCACCCGTTGCAGAACACCTGGAGTCTCTGGTTTTACGACAACGATAGAAACAAAACATGGGAGGAGAATCTGATAGAGTTAACCACATTTGATACAGTAGAGGACTTTTGGAGGTACATATTATTTCACATAACATGTATTTAGCATAAGGTTTATTTTTACCCATCTATGGAAAAGCCAAAAGTAAGGGATATGTTTTAGCAGAGTTTAACTACTTATTCGTTTTTTATGAGTGTAGTGTCCATAGATTCATTATTATAGTCTAGGTGACATAGGCTACATTTTATACAAACAAAATCAATATGACAAATGTTACAAAAAAAAAGTGAAGGTCACTGAAATAAAATGTTTGCTATTGTCTCGAGTGGAATGTGAAATGTAAAAGGAGATTGTTTTTATTTATTAGTTACTTTTCCATCTTTGGGCTACAGTTTTAACACTTACTTTTATTGGTTCCATCTCTTTATTTTTTTTTTATTTTCATTAAAATAAATAATATAATAACATAAGTATGTAATCTATGCAAAATTTATATTAAAATCATTCAATTAAATTACATCCATTAAAATCAGAAAAAAATATTATTTTTTTTGTAAATTAAAAAGGAGGTATTTTATGTATAATGTGATTGTTAATTAGCTACTTAATTTGTTATAATTCATAAATATTGACTCCAAAAACATTAAAGAAAGGTATCATAAAAATAAAATAAAATTAGAATACCAGAAACACAAATTTGATAAACAAAATAAAATGGCTTTTCAGAAGAGCCATAGCTAAATTATTAAGAATGTTATTCATATTAGGTCTTGATAACACCCTTAACACTTATATTAAAAAACATAATGAAGAAATAGAACAGATTATGTTAGGGCTGTGCATGTTTCATATAGGTTATTGATAAATTTTCTAATTATTATGTATGAAAAACTTACTCTTGTGTGCTGATAAAATTTGAACCTGACAAATGTTTTGTAACTAGTATGTTATTCCTCACTATTGATTCTATATATTATATAATGAAAAGACGTTTTAAGTTAATTATTATTTTAGCTTCATGTTTTTGTAATTTGTCACAAAATTACATTTATTAACTTTTGTTGTAAGAATTGCTGTGTCTAACTAAGCTTTCCAGTCTATTGAATAGACCCATAAGTGCAAGATATAATGCTATAACTGATTATCAAGAATCAGCTATATTTACTCAATTTTTATTGTGGTATGATATCCCAACTCTCCCTGTCCTGTATGATTTGTTAACTACTCAATTCACTGTCCTCACACTGTCTCGCAGCACTTCAGATAATTTTCTATTTGTTGTCCAGTTTTTTTGGTAATAATTTGGGTACCTATTCATTGAAGGTGCTTTGGATGTCTGTATGTAGCATCCTTATAGCAGTTTTGTTGATAGCTGCAGAACAAGGCACAAGGTCAGTACACAACATCCTTGTTTATTACCATTGCAACTTTCGGCACCATTGTGGCAATATACCTTGGATACTTTGGAGTCGATATTGGTTTCAACAAGTTCATATTTATTGTTGCAGAAATCGCAATATTAGGATTCCAGGGATCTTTGTAATTCGGATATTTTATTGGAATAAAAATTAATTTTCAGACTGTACCACCATATCAAACTGCCATCAGAGCTGCGTCAAGGACACGACTATGCAGTATTCAAGCATGGTATCCGGCCCATGTGGGAAGATGATGCCAATAAAATGGGTGGGAGATGGCTCATCAGCTTAGAAAAGAAACAGCGTAATTCTGATTTAGACCGTTTTTGGCTGGATGTGGTGTGTTTCACTTTTTAATATGTCTTATTCATAGCTATTTTCAATACCTTGCTTGTTGCTTTGCATTGAATTGGAAATTAAATGGCTTCTTCGTAATTATTCCTATAAGCAAAAAAATAAAGAATTCCTCAGATTTATAAAAATGTTTACAAAAACGTATTTCCTTTATGTTTCATTTAATCATAAACTAAAACTAAATACAAAAACTTTTAGTATTTTTGCATATTATAAGGTATTAATGAAATCTGAATTTGTCTAGGTTCTCCTTATGATTGGTGAAAATTTTGAAAATTCCGATGAAATTTGTGGTGCCGTGGTTAATGTTAGAGCAAAACTAGACAAAATTGGTGAGTATGTTAAAAGACGTATTTATATTGTATACATATATTGTAATAGTAAGTATTATTTAAATTTTGTCTAATTTAGCGTTTTGGACACAATGTCATCATATTTTGAGTCAAATGTCAAAATTGATTTAAATTCAAATATAATTATAAGTGGTTAGGTTAGGTTAGTGATTACAGTAGTTGCACGATATGATGGCCGTTTTGAGAATTTGACACATTAAAATAGTGACGTGAAATGTTAATTTATTATCGAAATATATAATCAAATGCTAGTTTTTGGATTCATAACTAGTATTGCAAGTAGTAGCTGATTAAATAGTTTCAATAAAACGAATTTAACAATTTTAACAGTTTGTTCTTTTCGAAGCAACGTCAAGTCTAAACTGCTTTGTTTTGTATTGCGCATAGACATGAGTTTGCTGGAGGTAGTAGTTGTGCTGGCCAGCGATCCTATATGTGAAGCTCATATTAGATTTCATTAAATATATATATATACATAGTTTAGCAAATAGTGTAATAAATTTTGTGTCCTACAATTATACATTCAATAAATTTTATGACTAACTTCACCTCCCTATTGATAATAAAATACCAAGCTTCTTGCTCCAAATGTGGTTATGTGAAACTTCATGAGCGGACAAATGTCAAAATGGCCATCATAGCGTGCCGCTACAGAATGAAAGAGTACCTAAACAATATAAGCCTTGGCTAACAATTTTGATTCTGAGAAGAACATGGCGCAATTGAACAGATAGATCGTATTGTAGATGTCATAAATCGATGCCGACAAAATCGATTGTACTGCTCTGCTGCCTTCTTAGACATAAGTCAAGACTTTGACAAGGACTGGCATGATGGACTGGAGTACAAACTCAAAAAGACACTCCCGCTTTCATACTACCGCATACTCTCATCCTACCTCAACC
The DNA here is from genome assembly GCA_947532125.1 of Saturnia pavonia. Lineage (NCBI taxonomy): Eukaryota > Metazoa > Arthropoda > Insecta > Lepidoptera > Saturniidae > Saturnia > Saturnia pavonia. Next base: position 2,312,956 of record OX383901.1, read on the forward strand.
GAAGACGCTTTCAAGTAAAATGGAACAGTGCACATTCTGCTCTATACGAGATACATTCAGATGTCCCTCAGAGCAGCACACTAGGACCGGTCTTGTACCTGATTTAGACGGCGGACTTTCCAACTATTGGGGATACAATAATAGTGACCTACACTGATGACACTGCTGTCCTGTCAGTACATTCCAACTCAGAAACTACAACACCATTTGAACGAAATGGAGAAGTGGTTCAACCAGGGGAGAATAAAAGCAAATCAAACCAAATCTACCTTTCACACTCAGAAAAGAAACCTGTCTGCCAGTAAAATTATACAACGAAGATATCCTACAAGAAGAACACCCAAAACACTTGGGCCTATACTTGGATCGAGGATTAACCTGACAGAAGCACATATGGACTAAGCGAAAACAACTTGACAGCAAGCTCCGCAGCATATACAGGTTAACAGGACGCCACTCCCACCTAAGCAATCTGGGCAAACAATGGTTTACAAAGCCATCATTAAGCCAATCTGGACATATGGCATTCAACTATGGGACTCAGCATGCAACAGCAACATCGAAATTTTAGAAAGTTTTCAGAGCAAAGAAACATCAAGAAACATATCCCCATGTATAAGCAACAAATACATGTACCTAGACCGCAACGTACAAACAGTTAAGCAAGAAATAAGTCAGCATAGCTCTTTCAGAAGAGAATTGCACATCACACTAATGCTCTACTGCTGCCATTGAGTGGAGAGGGAGGGCAGCAGCACATCACACTAAAAAGACATGATATCCCCAGTGTGAATGTCAGATTTACCACATAAAGAGATGAGAGCTTCACCACACTAATGGAAGCTCTCTCATAATAATAAATGCCAAATTGACTAGATAGTATGTCCACACAGTGGCTTATTGTTCTAAAAAAGACCAGCATGGTGCAAGAAAGAGAAAAAAAAACTTGTGCGCCGCTACTATTATATTTGGATTATTAATCTTGGTAAATAGGTGTATAGTTGTAAACTAGCTATACACTTGTGGAGACAAATTTTATTAGGTAACAAAATTTTCGATGGACTAAACATTTTCCACTACAGGGTAAAAACAGAGTATCAACTATGTCAATGTTTTTATTTCTGCAACAAAACTTCATTGCAGCAGAATATAAAAAGCTTATACTACCAAATTTTGGGTTTGCAAGAAATACATAGTATAGGATTAAATAAACAGTGAAACTGAGAAGTACAGTAAGGTAAAACCACCAGTAATTTACACTGCACCAATAGTTGACACTCTGACGAAGAAAATTAAATATTAAGAAACAAAGGAAGCCAAAGATCGAGATGGCCAAAATCACTGATTACTGATATATTTTTAAGGTTATAAATACATATAGGTACAGTCAGTTACAAAAGTCGGTTAACAAACTCGAGACTTCAAATCAATTTAGTATTAAAAGAAGTTTTGATACAAAACGCTGGATTAGGTACAGGGAAGAGTGGTGAAGTACTCTTCCCTGTACTTATTCCAGTGATTTGTGTATCTACTTTCATTACATTTCTTTTTTGTGTAATTCTTAATATAAGCATACCTATGTAAAACCTACTGAAAATAAAAAGTATCAACTACTAAATATATTTGTTTTCACTAGGTGTCAACTACTAACATAGTACCTTTATTTTATAAAAAAAATAACATAAAAATTGAGAGTAATAGTTTTATTGCTACAATTCTTGTCACATTCTGGAAGGGGATTAATTTGTGCAACTATTACCATTTAGAAGTTCCCTCTAAGATGATTTCATACCAAACTATGTCAGTAAACATACTAATAAATCATTAAAGTGTATACTGTACACCCAGTAGATACTGGGTATTTTACCTTAATGTTGATTAACCAGATTGGGTCTCTTGCAAGCTCTTCTTGATGATAGGGATATTTTCCGAACTGGTGGTAGCTTTGAAATTCATGAGTGCCTTCTCAGAGCATCAATTGCAAATGCTTAACTACATTTTTAGTAGTGGAGAAGTTATAACATAGTTATACTATTTTTTGTTTGTAGGAATCTGGACAGCGGACGCGTCGAAGCAGCACGCTACCATCGAAATCGGTAGGAAACTCAAGGAGCAGCTCGGTATCCATGGAAAGATCGGCTTCCAAGTGCACAGAGACACTATGGTCAAGCACAGCTCCGCGACGAAGAATCTTTACACTGTTTAGGCAATATTATATTCTAAAATAACACATAATTACAGGTTTATGAGATAGATTACCAAACTACGATTGTTTAAATAGACTTGTCACTTTTAAATCCTTATGTACACTGTGTATGAATGTGGAGGAAGTTTTTAAGCGGATTATGCGGACTTACGACATGTGAAAAGTGTTTCCTAATGTGTTCTAAGGGTTATTTCAAAAGTGAGAGTCACGGATAATCTGTCACGTAAACTTCGCTGGTCTTTAATAACTAGAATAATGGAATATTTTATTTAACAAGAAGTAGTATGTTTAAGTTTCATATTTTCTCGTCGTATTTAACATGTGAACATGATGATCATAATTGACTCTGTAGTTGTTGTTGAAAATTAAAAGTCTGATTTTTATACAAAAACTGCGCTCGGACGTGTGTCAATGGTCATATATATTTAACATGTAAGTTCGTATTTACTAATATGTTGAAGAATAAATTAGTAATAATAAAAATAAAAAACGGTAAGAAAACAAAAATATAAAAAATATATTTTGCACATGCAATTCTGTAACAATGTAATTATTTTTCACGCTTTTGGTCTATGTAAAGTTAACATTTGTAACTTGTATTTGGGACGATAATGTTAAATCACTAGCTTCTGTAATGTATTTCTACTTTGTTCCATATGCCTTATATTTTGATATTTTGTAAAATAAAAATTAAAGTTTAAAGTTTTTTATTTATGTTTTTAATCTTGACTGTCTGCCTTTAGGAATAATTAATGTCAACTGCAGTAAGGTAATCGAGTACCTATCTAAAATACATTGTGACTAGATGTTGATACACCGAGGTCTTTCAGTTGGATGGCTTGTTTTATGTGTTCCCAAAGCAAAAGCTCTACGCGCCTATTAAAATTACATTTAATACAACAATGTTATAATCTGAAGTAATACGTCGTTATTCGATACATCGATTAATAAAAACCGATGTTTTTTTCAACATCGAGTAGCTATTTTTAGTTTTGAGAAGAAATTAAAATATATGTACCCCTTTTGTTTTTCTCAATGCTAATGCTACAAGTCCTGCACTTACCAGAAAAGTAAAACGTTCGTAGTTCTACGAGATCCGTCGGAAAACCTTTATTTTTTAGTTATTGCTGCTAGCCTAATATTTATTTGGAGTTAGGGATGAGCGATATTAGAAAACATCGATGTTAATATCGAATTTTAAACATCGGTGTTCAATGTTTTTCTTTCAAACATCGCGGCATGGTGTTGGTGTTTCATTTATAATATTTAATCTTATTTTTCGAAAATTTTATTCACCTTTAGATAACTTCAAGTTTGAAGGTTCATGATTAAAGATTGAGATTTAAAACAAGATTTAAAACCATATTTTGTAAAATTCAAAGAAATTTATTCTTTACAATTCTTCACCATTCGTAAATATGTAAAAAGTAAATCCATACGTAACAACAGCAATAAAATTTTCATGTATTAAGCTGAACATTTAGAAGACGAAATTTTTACAGAATAGTGCACGTCGAAGAGTTCGTTTGGTTTCTTATTTGCGTTTCTACTGTTTCTTCTACTTTGTGTACGGATTCCTCTGCGTTGTCGATACCTTTGTGCACCGTCTCTATAAAAAACGGAATAAACAGACATTCGTTTATGCCAGTAACAAAATTATTCATGAATTTCTTTATAACAATGAAATATGTAATCCTATTTTTTTTACAATAGCAAGGCAAAGTGATGGCAATGTGCCTCTTGGTAAGCACAGTATAATCAAAAAACAACGGCGACCACCGATATCGGTAATCCATATACACTGGTGATCCCGAAACTCGACAAACCCAAATAGAGTCACTGTGACGGGTTAATTGTCATGTGAATGGTGGTCGCGACCCCGTCTGGTACAGATGTCTACAATAGCGAATTTGCAGTCTAGGCCGCCCTAGGCCGTGTAGCACCGCCCCCTTCTCAGCTCATTATTTAATAAAACATTTCAAATTTGATGGTATTAAAGTACAGCTTTACGATGTCAATATTGTAATTCAAACTAGATTTTTATCCATGCCTGGAGTCTTAATATATACTTCATATTATGCTTTAGTGTACTGTTACTTATTGTCATCATATGTTTGCATTTGGTAGTATATTTTTTGCCACGATTAGCCGCCCCTAATATCTGACCGCCCTAGGCCTGGGCCTAATTGGCCTTAAGGGAAATCCGCCACTGGATGTCTACCATCCCGCATTATTGTGATAGTCTATCTTCAAACCTAGCTTCTATTTTCTGCAGTTCATCAATTCAAGTTTTGTGGTTTTTTTACACAATAAACGTTTAGGGTGCGAAATCTATAAATAATAATATCCATACCTACAGCTTTTTCTTCGATAACCTTTCCTCTCCCCATGCATGAGTTTTCTTTATCTCTTAGCGACTGGAACATGCGAGCAAAACGACCTTTCTCTTGTATTTTGTTCACTACAACGTCGCTTTCTTCATTGTTTTCTTTGTCTACTTGTGCATCTATGTGATCTTCGCTTCTGACAATAGGCAACACAGCTTGTGTTTTGGCTGTTTTGTCTATTTGTGGGCTTGATTTATCGGAACCGCACGGAATAGTTTCGTTTTCAGATTGCCCAGTTTCACTTTTTTCATCACTGTGTTTACTTAGGCCAGGACTGATATGAGATACGTCTGGAACATGCAACAGTTCTGGTATGATTGGCGTCTTTGGAGGTGGTGAATTTGCTATTTCAATAGTTTTATCTGGTACAGATAAAATTGTCTTCGCTTCATCATGTATCGGATCTATTACTGCACATTTCTTAACAAATTCTTCGACAACTTCAACTTTATCTTTAACTGTATCTTTTACAGTAAAAAAGGTATTTTCAATTGTTTCTTGTGCTCTGTCTACCGTTGTGTCCATGTTTTCAATGACATCCGTAACTTCGGTTTCAGCTTTAACGATGCGGGAAGACTGATCGATTTCATTTTTTATGTCGACCACGTCATGCGTGCTTCCGTTTTCGTTGTCGAGATCGTTTATGTTTACTATATGTGATCCACTGACGTTGGCCTCTAAAGAATCTATCGATCCGGTTTCATTTGCATTTCCATTCACATTGTCAATGACATTGTGTTTTTCATCGACATTAGAATTGGTCATATCTTCCATTGTGTATTCGTGTTCTTCTGTCTTGATGGTTGCCGGTACTTTTTGTAATGGCGGTAGTTCAGTTAAGGCAATTTGTCTTGTCGATGCGTCAACGATATTGAAATCGTTGTTTGTGAAATCCGCGTTTGAACCCTTAGTAGCGGTGAGTAAAGTGTGGCAACCACCGCAGGCTACGTTGTCTACAATGTACCCATTCATGGCTGTGACCCGCTTAGGCGTGTATTGATTGGGGTCAGCTTCGTTCGAATTATCGGTTTCGTCGATTTGTTGCAAGCACAGTTTACTGTGCCTCGATTCGCCGCAGGTGTAAAGAAGTCCATTATCTGCAACGAATAAAATTTTATTACGGACTTTTATTTCAGGTGGTTAAAAACGTTACAAACTATTTTTTAACGTTAAAAACGTTAAAAAGTTAAAAACTATTTCGCAGACCTCGATACTACAATTATCACGTCTTAATTGAAATAACTTAGTGTAATTATGTAAATAAGGGTATTAAAAATTAAAAATTTTCCTAGATAATAATGCTTTTTTTGGATACCAATGACAGATTTATATTACGTCGTATAATACCTCCATTTCATAATATGTGGGTGTTGAATTTACTGGGTTGTAGGACATGGGCACAAAAATTATATCTTACTGGATAGCGATCACCATATACCAGGTGTAACATTCGCCAACGTGGCATGCTTAAGCGTGTCGCGTTCCAGTATCAGCAGGTGCACCAGTCCAGATATCCAGTACCTAATCAAACGGGTTGGTACACCTGTTCAGTACACTACTATGCAAATATGATAAATCCGTCATAATGACTCTTTTGGGGCTTGTCACCTCAAGGTATCAGCCAGTGTATTTCAACTTTTCCAACTGTTGTGATGCTTGCAGGTCGGCATGACACCGGCGATCGGCGATGGGCTCGGTGGTCATAGTTGGTTTTTGATTTTAGTCTGGTCTTATAGATCTTAGTATTCGATATTAATGTCAACTATATACCTTGAGCTATTTTCGAGAAAAAAAAGAAAAATTTGTTGTATTATAATTTCACACGGGATTATGAATTCATTATTTTCGGATTTATTCCCTAACTTATGTTGAAATACCTCCCTTCATGCCAAATTTCAAGTGTAGGCTTGCGGGATGTTCCCTGTACGTTTTGATCATTGGACACCCAGTGCGACTCTTCGACTTTTGTTATGAAGGGCTGTATCTCTTTATTGTATTAACCTAAAAACTTGATCTTTTGACAGCAGCATGAGACCATAGTATCTTATCTTATTAGTAGTTATCTTCGTATTTGATATTAATTTTAACTTTATACCTCAAGGAAAAAAAGGGCCTTAATACACGGACAGACAGACAACAAAGTGATTCTATAAGGGGTTCCGTTTTCTTTGTTATGAGGTACGGAACCCTACCGTGTATATTCCCGTGAGAATTTTTAATATCAATCAATGGAAAAAATATTAAAAAGTCGCATACCGGTTCAAAGTGATTAAACACGGAAACATCGGGTAGATAGTATATGAAGATATTTTTGTAAAAATATCCTTTGTAAGTAATTACCCTGTTTGTTATAAAGCTAGAAAATTTTAGGGTACAAAAATTTAAGTAAATTATTACTTAGTTGCATAATTTTGGTAACGATTTCGGCCAAAACTAAAAGAATCGCCGAATATTCGGTTTAGGCTGAAAATTATGTTTCGGTCGGTCACTAATTCTATGTATTTTATTAACATACCAGTAACGAATGCAGTGTGCAGAGCTCCGCAGGCAACCAGTTTTAATTGAAATCCATCGAACATCTTCTCCATATCGATTTCCTTAGGTTCTAGCACGTGTTCCACGTCCCGGGTCATACCTAACTGGCCGTACTCATTGGATCCGAAAGCTAAGATCTTCGTTTCGTCCATTGACAATAGGAAGGTATGTGACGCGCCGCAGCAAGCGCTTTTCATGGGCAAGTTTAAGGGCAAAACTTGTGGTACGTAGACAATTGGATCTGTGTTGGGCAAACCGAGTTTCTGGTTTTCGTTGTCGCCGGTTACAAATACTGCACCTTGGTCTGTTAAAAAGTTTATATATAAGTTATAAGTACATTAATATGCTGTTAAATAACTACTTACTCTATTGTTAGACATTCTCATAGGCATGGGACGAGGAGGGATGAAAAGTCATATAACTAGAACAGTTATATAACTTGAACAGTCATATTTAAAGATAGTGGACGGATATAGAAGTAGAAGAAGGTATTGGGTATGGATTGCGTGGGGAATTATATGTATATAAAAGGTGATTGATGACAGCTGATAGAGAAGAATGAAAGAGGAAAACATGTGATGACGCTTCTTAGGTAGGGTGCCATGCTCCATTAATAATAACGGCGATTAAATGTCCAACCTGTGCCCAAAGTCCTCTGTGTAGCAAGATACTGCTACTGTGTATACACACGGTATACGAAATGTAATATTATTGAAGTGAAACTTCTTATGCGACTTCCAAGCGTTAAACGTTAAATGTTAAACGTTAAACGCACATTATCGGTCTCTCCTCTTTGTGTGAGCCAGAGCGAGAGAGCAATATATTATCGGTCTCTCTTTGTGTGAGCCAGAGCGAGAGAGTAAATGTCGGTGTGTATGTATATTGCACACTGTTTAAACAAAATAGAAAATGTCTTTTAAAATGAAGTTTCACTTCTATCGAGTGTGAATCGCACACACACCTTTTTTTACTTCTTAATTGGCACTTTAAAATTATATTCTAATATTTTATAAAATGTCAAAAAATGTGCTGTGAAGTTTGTATATAATAAATAAATCTGTTGTCAGATCAGCCGGTGTATATTCAGACACGTGCGGTCTTTGCTTTGGTTGATTTAATAATTTGTATGATAATAGAGATTTATTGATTGATTTTGGACCATGGTTATCAACAGGCGGAGTGTAGCTGTTATTTAAAACCAATGGTGGCTCAGTGGTAGCGTGTACGACTTCGCATCGATTGACGTGAGTTCGAATCCTTGCAATGAGCCTGAGCTTTCGTTGAAGTAAAACATCGTGCGGAAACTATAGCATGGTGGTAGGGCTTTTTCTAATGTCCGCCTGGCTAGCTACCACCCTCAAGTTGAAAATCTGTCGCCAAGCACCAATACATGTGTTCCAGCAGCTGCACTTGAGAGCCAGTCTTCCACTAGGTTTTAGTGTGTTATTGTCTTGAGCCACATCGTCACTTAACATCAGGTGAGATTGTGGCCATTACGCCAAACCTATAACGATAAAAAAAGCTATTTTGTGACGTATTAATTTTTGTGCTCCTAACTTGGCAAAGTGACTGTATATATAACCATTAACCAGATTGATTGAGTATATAATGAGAATACCAAGAGAATAATATTCTATCGATATTTCTACACGTACTAGGACGAGTGGTAACCGTCTTTATACTGCAGATTATTCAAATAAAGACAGGTACATATTTAAGGTACCTGTAATGAATACTGTGTGGTAATAACCGCACTCGACGAAGGCGATCTTCTCCATGAACGAGATTTCGGTGAACTTAACAGCGTTGCGCGTGTCCTCTCCAAGACCCAGTTGACCCTCCGAGTTAGAGCCGCACATGAAAACGCGTCCCTCTTCTGTCAGGTAAATTAATTTAAATATTGCGGTATATTAAATATTGTAAAGAACATCACAGTTAATGAATTTTCAAATTTTATTACCATTGAAAATAAAACTGATTATGAAATTTATAAATACATTTTCATTTGGAGCGGCCAAGCGTTCCGGAAGAGTTGGGTCCATTTTTAAAGCTGCGCATAAGGTGTAGGATACTACGAGCGTTATTGTACGCTAATTGTTTCGTTTTACTCGTGACTCGTAAGAGATAGAGAGGTTTGAAACCGAAAAAGAATTAATGTAAGATTTAAATCATCGCAACTTACGAAAAATATGAATAAAAGAATTTACCTTTATTTTTACTACTTTCTTACTCTATTTACTAATTACTATATTTTTTAAATTTTAATCCTTAAGTGTTGATGTTTGGTGTTACTACATAATCAATGATCGCACATTTCCGTCTGTTAGAATTTAATACGTTGGAAGCCGTCGTTAACACATGGAGTTTCACAACTGCCCTTTTTTTTCGATATGAGTACACTGTTAGCCTTAAGTACCCTGGAGCCATTAGAGGTTTTGACTGCTTCGCCGGGCTTGGAGGAGAGCGCAGAAGGCACTCAACCGCGTAACAACTGCGCAGGCTTTACTCCCGTAAACATTAAAATAGACGTACCGGTAAGAATAGCAGTGTGATTGCTTCCCGCCGACACTTGTTTGATCGGGGCAGTCTGGTCAAGCTCTACGTATTGAGGCACAGTGTGGTGTTCCATATCTCCGGTACCAAGTTGTCCCTCGTCGTTGCATCCTACTGTATAGATTGCGTTGGTATCTGTTTAAAAAAATGGTCGATGATATCGGTGGAAGAATAAATAAACCAATTAACTCTATCATTCCCCATCTTGACATAAATTATTTAATGAGTGCAAGTTATGAAAGTCATATATTATATCCTGTATGTACCTGTCTATACCTGTATATATTGTATCCTGTACCCGAAAGAGGTATAGCGTGAATTTTTACGTAAATTATAGTGATCTTTGAAAATGATTCTCTCTCTGTACATCCACTAAAAATTCCATCGTACCTACGATAAACAATACGTATACCTTCATATTGGTAAAAAATAATAATTGATAAACCCAATCGCGTTTCTTGCCCGCTTTTCTTGATGACTTGTGGGATGTTTTCCTGACCGGTGGTAGTGTATTGACATTATAATTGCTTTCTTAGGGACTAAACTGAATAAAATATTTTTTATTCCATTGTTGTAATTCTCAGTCACATCTGTCTTTGATTCGACAACTGATTAGGTATTCTGAGACAGTGTAGATAAAACGATTTTTATAAAATAGTAAAGGAAGCATCATGGTGAAACTATAGCATTAGGTTAAAGCATTTTCTAGTCATCGCTTGGCTAGTTTTAACTTTAAGTCCAAAATCCGTTTCCACTTTCTAGGCACGCACATTATCGGTCTACTTCGGTCGCTGCATTTAAAAGTGCCATTTTTAGGATGAACGAGGCGTTATTTTCAGTTGTAACCAAAAAAGAGCGATTGGAGGTGAAAAGCGAAGTTTAGTGGCGCATCCTCGGAGAGATCTATGTCTTTGTCCAGCAGTAGAATGACGAATTGGTGATGATTATGATACGCGACTATCTCAAAAGTTCCCATATAAAAGCAGATGTCAATTAGACGTGTTAACCTGTAACGAAGACCGTGTGTGCACGACCGCAGGCGACGAACATGGCTCGCTGCGGTTTCAGCCATTTGACACAGCTGGGTCGCGTCACCTCGTCCTTGTGTCCGAGACCAAGTTGGCCCCAGCTGTTAGCGCCAAACACAAACACTCGTCCATTCTCTGTAAGAATATATCGATGATGTAAAATTATAGGCTAAGCTATTAGTGATCTCTAAGAGATTCTAATATGATTTCTACCGACCATAAACAACAACAAACAAATGAAAAAACTCATGTTTTTATATTATACAAAAATAAAGTGTTTAGTGTTGTGACACTAGCTGCGGTCCACGGTTTCAACCGTGTTAAGTCAATACGATCAACTATCCACCGCGGCGCGGCGCCGCTGCTAAGGTACCCACGCGTTTTTCTCACTTTCCATACTTATCTGCTCCTCCTCTCATTAGGGTTATAGCGTAAAGTCATATGGTCTATAACCTATCTCAATAATTAGGTCACAACATGCAAAACGATTTTATAAAATCTAACAGGTAGTTCCAGAAATTATTCTCCACATATACACAAACCAGAGAATAGCGCGTTCAAACAAAGAAAAACTAAAACCAATTTCTAGATATCATTACATAGTATAAAACAAAGTCGCGTCGCTCTGTCCGTCCCTATGTATGCTGAAATCTTTAAACGTTTAAACCTACGCAACGGATTTTGTAGCGGTTTTTTTGATAGATAGAGTGATTCAAGAGGAAGGTTTATATGTATAATATATGCATAATATTGTAGAGAAACACTGATAAATTTAGAGGTTTCTAATGTGATGTCGTAAATAAACACATTTTTTGCGCTTACATTGCAAACGCTGGTTGAACCCCACGAGATAAATCGAAATAATTTACTACAGTATTGTACACCTTAAAAAGGTCAACAAAAAAGTCCGCTATGGTATATATCTATCTCTTAAGGATAACCCACAATAAACATTTTTGGTCCTTTACATTTTACGGGAAAAAGTAAGCCACTTTTACGAAGTGATTTAAAGCAATACAGCATTAATCCTTATCCAATTAAGTACCTTAAATACATTGCCCATTTAATATAGATCAATATAGCCCTTTACAGCATGTAATTTAAATGAATATTTCCGAAGATATTACAGATTTAAAATGCTTTTTTTTTTTTTTTTCGAACTGACTACACTGTTAGCCTGAGGGGCCCTGGAGCCTTTACGGCTTTTACAGCTTTACCGGGCTTGGGGGCGAGCGCTTAGGGCACTCAGCCACGAAAGCTAAGCAACAACATCCGAGGGTGCCAAAGTGGCCGGACCTCGGCTCGGACTGTTGCGCGTATGCAATTAAGTCGCGATCTGACTAATTCCCTATCCGTAATCCGTCTAAACTAACTATACATATATACATGTTTCTGCCCCCTGGGAGGAGGGAAGGAACATGTGTATGTGTATTTAGTGGTCTGAAATTTTTGTCTACTCTAACTAGGCAAAAAAAGAAAAAAAAAGGTCCCTTACAGAACCTATGTACCTATGTGTGTTGTGCATGTGTGTATAATGCAGTGTCATGTATGGCTGTGAAAGCTAGTGATTGTACAGTCACTTGTATCGCGCGAGCGGCTGCTTGGCTCAAGGGCTCCATGCCGATGGATCGGACCTAGGCTTGAGTTGCCGCAGAGGAGGGCGGTCGTGGCGGGTGTGCGGGAACGAAGTTAACCGTACGTCCCCTGCGGAGGGAACGGTGGTTTCGCGGGCGTGGGCGCGAGCACGCATATGTTGCGGGAGCGGACGCGTAGTAATTATTAGCTTTCTCGATGTCGTCGTCGGGATCGACAAAGAGATTTCGCGGACGGCGTTTATAACGTTTGGCAACGGGGATCGAGTTGTCTGGGACGTAGTTCACGGTGGATTTTACGAGCGGGTTGGGGTGATTCGAAGCGCTATCGAAGTATCTCCTGGTGAGATATTTCACATAGGCTTCTATCGAGGGAAGCCTCATGTCCCTGTGGAGGTCCATGTTCCTAACGAAGGCTGGAGGGTTAAGCAGGCAACGGAGAAACCGATTTTGGACTCTTTGCATGCGGACAAAGTTGTGTTTGGACATATGTGCGAACGCTGCGCAGCTATATGTCAAGATCGGACGGACGCACATCTTGTATAGTGTAAGCTTATATCTTAAGGACATTTTGCTTACCGAACTGAGCAGGGGCCGCAAGCGGGAAAGGATCCAGACGGCCCTATTCCGGACTATAGTAACGTGTGCGTTGAAGTTAAGCTTCGAGTCGAGGGTGACACCCAGATATTTAGTCTTGGTGGCCCAAGGGATATTCCTACCGAATAATGAGAGGGGTCCTACCGTGCGTGGTAGTTTACATGTATGCGGTTCGAACATAATCGCGGCGCTCTTTACCGGATTAATAGCTATTAGCCACGTTCGAAACCACTCCCCGAGAGTGGTTACGGCACGTTGGACTGCGCAGGCGAGATTTTTTCTATGTCTGTTTGACGCGTATATGACTGTGTCGTCAGCGTAGAGCCCTACCTCGACCCCGGGGGGCTTCGGGAGGTCGCTGACGTACAGATTGAAAAGGCAAGGCGCCAGAATGGAACCTTGCGGGACGCCTGAGCGTATAGGGTGGGCGGTAGATAGTACTCCTTCCACTCGGTAGTTGAAGGTGCGGTCGCGTAGAAAATCGTGAACTAGATGAACTAACCTATCCGGGACTTCTAATTGATGTAGCTTGTGGACCAGTCCGGCGTGCCAGACCTTATCAAAGGCCTTGGCTACGTCGAAAAAGACCGCAAGCGTGCGGGCGGGAGCAATATTGCTCTTGGCGAAGTTACTCGTGATGTGCTCCGTGAGGCGGTGCACTTGATGTGTACACGAGTGACGGGCGCGAAAACCGAATTGTTCGGGCGGGTATAAATTCTTGTCGTCTATAACGACCTTGAGACGGTTCAGAAGGATCCGCTCATAGAGTTTCCCTAGGGTGTTTAGGAGACTGATCGGGCGATAGCTTTCGGGAAGCGACGCTTTTTTGCCGGGCTTGCGAATACCTATAACTATAGCTTTTTTCCAGACGGCTGGAAAATAGCAGTGGGCTATGGCTGCATTGAAGATGCAGACCAAAAGAGCTATGAGGTGATCAGGAAGAAGTTTGAGTACTTCATTCCTGATACCATCAGGACCGGGAGATTTCCTAGGCTTAAGGCCTTTGATGATAGAACAGACCTCATCTGGCGTGACCAGGGTTAACGTTTCCGCGGGGGGAATCAACGTGAGTTCCTGAACGGCGGTCTCGATAGTTTCGATATGGGCAGTGTCTACGTTGTCGCAGTTTGGGGAGCACTGACTCTCCAAGCTTGCGGCAAGGCATTCTGCCTTATCGTCGCTATCGAACGCGAGTGGGAGATCGGGGCCCCTTTCGAGGGGCGGCATCTGGGCGGAAGCTTCTAACTTCAGAGAGCGGGCGAGGTTCCAGTAAGCCAGATGGGACGGCTTGAGACCCTCTAAGAGGTTATCCCACCGGTGGCCTCTGTACTCGCCGATGCGAGTTCTGACCTCTCTCTGAAGTCGTCGTAACCTACGGGTGTTATCCCTCGTTGGATAAGAATCGTGTGCACGTGTCGCGGCGTTCTTTTCCGTGATTAACGCTCGTAAGCCGGGGGGGAGTATAAAGCGGCGATCGTTCGCCGCTTGCACCTCTCTCGAGGCCTCCCTTACACCGGTTTGGAGGTAGTCGACCAGGGAATCGATCGCTAAGTCGGCGTCTGCTGTTGACTCTAATCGTCGGGGATCCTAGCTAAGCTGGACGGGGTCGCGTTATCCGTTAGGTAGCGATTTAAGATCGCGTAGTCAACTACTTTGACTTTTGGCGGACTGGGGTCGAACGGTTGCCCGAGTTGTAAAATAACCGGGCGGTGATCGGAGTCTAGTTCGTGTACGACTTCTATAAGTCGTAACCGAAGCGAGACACCTTTGAGGAGGGCTATGTCAAGTACTGTCGGGTGACAGTTATCTTGAAAGTGCGTGGGTTCTAGCGGGGCTATAACGTCAAAGCCGAGCACATCGCATAGCAGATCAAGTATAACCCCGTTAGGGGTGTTACGCGAGTTGTTGAAGTGAGTGTGACCGCTATTGAGGTCGCCTGCTATTATGACGGATTGTCCGAGTGAGAGGAGCGCCTCCAGGTCGGACTGAAGGAGTCTTTTACTCGGGGAGAGATATGCAGAGACAAGCGTGATTGACGGATGGCCAGTCATGCCTATTCTACAAACTGACACTTCCATATTGGTAAGTGCGGGAGGGTCTATTGGCATGCAATAGAGGGAACGCTTGTAGTAGATGAGCGTGCCGCCGCCTCGGGTGGCACGGTCATTTCTGACTATATTGTAATTTGCTATCTTAGGGTCGCGCCTACTGGGTTTTAGAAGTGTTTCTTGTACTAGAAACACGTCTATCTCCCGTTCCCTAAGAAAGGTGGATACTAAGTCCCGTTGTGGAAAGAGGTTTCGCGCGTTAAAAAAAGATATGTTTAGGCTTCTAGGCTTAATGCGTGCCATTGATAACCGATATCTATTTCCCGGCACGGGCCAGGCGCATTAGCGTCGCTGTCATCAGGGGGAAACGCCTGATGGATTCGCCGGGGCCGTACTCAGCGACGCACTGTTCGTACGCCAGTACTTCCTGAGGGTCATGCTCGCGGAAGAGCATGACCATGTAGTCAACGCCGCGGCGCGTGTTGACGGGCGGGGGGGCCTGAGCCTTAGGAGGCTGAGGGCGGGGAGTGGAGACCTATGCTGCTTGAGGGGCTCGCATGGCCGGAGGGGGTGCGCGGGGCGCGGGGGCGGCTGCCACCGGGGCGCTGGAGGCGCCCGGCAGGCTGGGGAAAGCCTCTGGCGTGAGCAGGGGCTTTGGCTGTCCTACGGCGGGACGTGTCCTCTGAGGAGGGCTGTGTCGCGTAGGGCGCATGGGTCGCGTAGGGCGCGTGGGGCGCGGGGCACGGGGACAGCCGCGATAGTTCGCGGGGTGACCTTCGTTGCCGCATAGCACGCAGCTCGGAGGGGTAGCTGACTCACGAGTGCGCGAGCACTCGCTCGTCGCGTGGTCCCCGAGGCACTTAACGCACCTGGGACGGAGATGGCAGTTGCGTGCCGAATGACCATACAGCTGGCAGTTGTGACACTGCGGAGGACTGCGGTTCTTGTGTGGGGGCTCTACGGCTATTCCGGAGAGCTCACACACTTTCCTAACGTTAAAAATGGCTCTGCCCTCGGGGGTCAGTTCCAAGATGACTAAGACCATGTCGAGAGGTCTGTTTTTGGATTGTCCGCCGTGCATTCTGTGCACTTCGCGGACAGGGAAGGCCTTGGCTAAGAGGTCAGTTTTGACCTCCTCGGGTGTGATTTCCACCGGGATGCGGCGGATTACAACCCGGAGTTGACGTTCTTCCTCCAGGGAGTACGTGAAATATTCGAGGTTGCTGTCTCGGAGCAACCTGGTAAATTGACGGTGTTCGTCCGAGGTGGAAACTTGGACGCGGATACCGTTGGCCGTGTTACTGGCCTGGGTGTAGTGGATACGGAGTTCTCTCAGTTTCTCTGAGAGTTTTGTCCAGACCGATTTGTTCTGGACCGTGACGGGGGGCGGGCGACGCGCCTTTCTGCCGGCAAAGGTACCGGCAGGCGCTGAGGGTGCTGCGGAGCGGGGGGCGTGGCTGTTGAGCCCGGTTTTTTGCGCCTTTTGTGGGCGGGACTGAGTCTCCGGAGACTCGGGACGCGAACGCGGTGCCCGTTTGGCGGGCTTATTTTTTTGAACGAGGGTGAAGCCCTCGTTGTCTGTTCGTATTGCCGTGTCCATTTCGATGGACTCGGGTTCGGGGTCCGGACTGGCGGGCGAGTAGCTAACGTTTGTAGCTACTGGCGTCGGCGTGTCCGCTTCGGGAACTAGCGACGCAAACGAATTGTTTATTGGTAGCGCAGAGGGCGCTGGGGTCGGGGCTTGAATGCCCGGGGAACGTGAGCGCGACGATGGCCGTTTGTACGGCGTCTGACGGTGAGCGCGGGGTGCCGTTGAGCGGGAGCGCGGGGCGGGCTTCTTTTTCGTCGCGTGGGTCGCGGCGGGGTCGCTGGTGGCCTCGGTGGCCTGTGCGACAGCAATGGCGGGTTCCGCGGCCGCGATGGCCCTATTGAAATCCGTCCATATTGACGGGTGTAGGCTTGTTGCGAACGCAACGAAGCTTTCTAAGTCTGGCGAGTTTGCCATTCCGGCGGCGGCGGTTGGGCGGGCGGGGGTGAAGTTAAACCTCCCTGCCGGAGAGGCAGGGGGGTGCGCCGAGTGAATTTAAACGGCTATTCCGAGCCGTGCAAAGGGACCTGCGGGTCACGGTGTAATGACTCGCAGGAAAAGAACCTACCGGGCCCTACGTGGAGGTCCCTATCAAGCCCGAGGCAGAGAACGCAGCCGGTATAAATACCTAGCTACGCCCAAACAGACACTCGGGGATGGATGTGTAGCAGGATCGGAAGGGTGGGAAGGAGACACTCAGGGCTTGACTATGACTCTATCAAGGGCCAAGGTTCCTGAGCCCGACCAAGTACTATCGTTTGCCTCTGAAGGAGGCAACCGAGGGGCGCTTGGGTCACGCACCCACTTGCTTTAGTTGGCACCATCAGGTATCAGGCAAGTGACCACTAAAGTGTGGATTTCGTCGAATAGAAACAAATTGCTCTTAAAAGAGCAGTTTATGTTTGTGTAGCGTACTAAAAGTACGCGACACAATGGGTGCGAGCGAGACGGCGATACGCAGGTGCGGCGCAGGTGCGATGCAGGTGTGCAGCAAAGCCGGTCGGTCGTAAAACTACACAAAGGCGGCAGAGAGCGGTCGTAAACACGTCCGTTCCCGCCGGCGGTCGTGATCGGTCCGATTTAAAATGCAGGGACATAGCGGTACCGGCCCTATATACGATGGTCAATTATGTGTCGCTCTTTCAAGAGTAACCTCTAAACAAAACATGTTTGTGAGAGACCGATCACGACCGCCGGCGGGAACGGACGTGTTTACGACCGCTCTCTGCCGCCTTTGTGACCTTTTACGACCGACCGGTTATGCTGCGCACCTGCATCGCACCTGCGTCGCACCTGCTTCGCACCTGCATATCGCCGTCTCGCTCGCACCCATTGTGTCGCGTACTTTTCAGTACGCTACACAAACACAAACTGCACTTTTAGGTGCAATTATTTCTATTTGACGAAATCCATACTTTAGTGGTCGCTTGCCGGAAACCTCTCGGTGTAAACAGAAGGCAAGTGGGTGCGTGACCCAAGCGCCCCTCGGTTGCCTCCTTCAGAGGCAAACGACAGGACTTGGCCGGGCTTGGGAATCTTGGCCCTTGATAGAGTCATAGTCAAGCCCCAAGTGTCTCCTTCCCACCCTACCGATCCTGCTACACATCCATCCCCGAGTGTCTGTTTGGGCGTAGCTAGGTATTTATACCGGCTGCATTCTCTGCCTCGGGCTTGATAGGGACCTCCACGTAGGGCCCGGTAGGTTCTTTCCTGCGAGTCATTACACCGTGACCCGCAGGTCCCTTTGTACGGCTCGGGATAGCCGTCTAAATTCACTCGGCGCACCCCCCTGCCTCTCCGGCAGGGAGGTTTAACTTCACCCCCGCCCGCCCAACCGCCACCGCCGGAATGGCAAACTATAATGATTTTGAACGCTTCAAAGCGTTCGCTACGAGCTTGCATCCGTCGCTCTGGACAGATTACAATAGGGCCATCGCGGCCGCGCAACCCGCCGTTGCTGTCGCACAGGCCACCGAGGCCCCCAGTGACCCCGGCGCGCCCCACGCGACGGACAAGAAAAAGTCCGCCTCGCGCTCCCGCTCAACGGCACCCCGCGCTCACCGTCAGACGCCGTACAAACGGCCATTATCGCGCTCGCGTTCCCCGGGCAATACAACCGCGATCCCAGCGCCCTCTGCGCTGCAAACAACAAACTCGTTCGCGTCGTTAGTTCCCGAAGCGGACACGCCGACGCTAGTAGCTACGAACAATAGCTACTCGGCCGCTAGTCCGGATCCCGAACCCGGCTCCGATGTTATGGATGCCGAAACCACTACAAACAACGAGGGCTTCACCCTCATTCAAAAAAACAAGCCCGCCAAACGGGCAACGCGTTCGCGTCCCGAGTCTCCGGAGACTCAGTCCCGCCCACAAAAGGCACAGAAAACCGGGCTTAATAGCCACGCCCCCCACTCCGCAGCGCCTGCCGGTACCTTTGCCGGCAGAAAGGCGCGTCGTCCTCCGCCGGTTCTAGTCCAAGACAAGTCGGTCTGGACTAATCTATCGAAAAAACTAAATGACATGAAAATCAACTATACCTCGGCCACTAACACGGCCAACGGTATCCTAGTTCAATTAACTACCTCTGACGAACACCGTCAGTTCACAAAGTTGCTCCGAGCAAGCAACCTACATTACTACTCGTACACCCTAGAGGAAGAGCGTCACCTCCGGGTTGTAATCCGCCACATCCCGGTGGAAATCACGCCCGAGGAGGTTAAAACTGACCTGTTAGCGAAGGCCCTCCCTGTCCGCGAAGTGCACAGAATGCACGGCGGACAATCCAAAAACCGACCATTAGATATGGTCGTAGTTATCTTGGATCTGACCCCCGAGGGCAGAGCCATCTTTAATGTGAGGAAAGTGTGTGAGCTCTCCTGAATAGCCGTAGAGCCCCCACACAAAAACTGCAGCCCTCCGCAGTGCCACAACTGCCAGTTGTACGGGCATTCGGCCCGCAACTGCCATCTCCATCCCAGGTGCGTTAAGTGCCTCGGGGACCACGCGACAAGCGAGTGCACGCGCACTCGGGAGTCGTCTACCCCTCCGAGCTGCGTGCTATGCGGCAACGCGGGTCACCCCGCGAACTATCGCGGCTGTCCCCGTGCCCCGCGTCCTACGCGCCCTACGCACTCAAGGCAAAAGCGACACACCCCTCCTCAAAGGGCACGTCCCGCCGCCACCAGTCAGCCCATGCCTCTGCTCACGCCAGAAGCTTTCCCCAGCCTCCCGGGCGCTTCCCGTGCCCCGTGCCCCGCGCACCCCCTCCGGCCAAGGGGAGCCCCTCAGGCAGCATCGGTCCGATTTAAAATGCAGGGACATAGCGGTACCGGCCCTATATACGATGGTCAATTATGTGTCGCTCTTTCAAGAGTAACCTCTAAACAAAACATGTTTGTGAGAGACCGATCACGACCGCCGGCGGGAACGGACGTGTTTACGACCGCTCTCTGCCGCCTTTGTGACCTTTTACGACCGACCGGTTATGCTGCGCACCTGCATCGCACCTGCGTCGCACCTGCTTCGCACCTGCATATCGCCGTCTCGCTCGCACCCATTGTGTCGCGTACTTTTCAGTACGCTACACAAACACAAACTGCACTTTTAGGTGCAATTATTTCTATTTGACGAAATCCATACTTTAGTGGTCGCTTGCCGGAAACCTCTCGGTGTAAACAGAAGGCAAGTGGGTGCGTGACCCAAGCGCCCCTCGGTTGCCTCCTTCAGAGGCAAACGACAGGACTTGGCCGGGCTTGGGAATCTTGGCCCTTGATAGAGTCATAGTCAAGCCCCAAGTGTCTCCTTCCCACCCTACCGATCCTGCTACACATCCATCCCCGAGTGTCTGTTTGGGCGTAGCTAGGTATTTATACCGGCTGCATTCTCTGCCTCGGGCTTGATAGGGACCTCCACGTAGGGCCCGGTAGGTTCTTTCCTGCGAGTCATTACACCGTGACCCGCAGGTCCCTTTGTACGGCTCGGGATAGCCGTCTAAATTCACTCGGCGCACCCCCCTGCCTCTCCGGCAGGGAGGTTTAACTTCACCCCCGCCCGCCCAACCGCCACCGCCGGAATGGCAAACTATAATGATTTTGAACGCTTCAAAGCGTTCGCTACGAGCTTGCATCCGTCGCTCTGGACAGATTACAATAGGGCCATCGCGGCCGCGCAACCCGCCGTTGCTGTCGCACAGGCCACCGAGGCCCCCAGTGACCCCGGCGCGCCCCACGCGACGGACAAGAAAAAGTCCGCCTCGCGCTCCCGCTCAACGGCACCCCGCGCTCACCGTCAGACGCCGTACAAACGGCCATTATCGCGCTCGCGTTCCCCGGGCAATACAACCGCGATCCCAGCGCCCTCTGCGCTGCAAACAACAAACTCGTTCGCGTCGTTAGTTCCCGAAGCGGACACGCCGACGCTAGTAGCTACGAACAATAGCTACTCGGCCGCTAGTCCGGATCCCGAACCCGGCTCCGATGTTATGGATGCCGAAACCACTACAAACAACGAGGGCTTCACCCTCATTCAAAAAAACAAGCCCGCCAAACGGGCAACGCGTTCGCGTCCCGAGTCTCCGGAGACTCAGTCCCGCCCACAAAAGGCACAGAAAACCGGGCTTAATAGCCACGCCCCCCACTCCGCAGCGCCTGCCGGTACCTTTGCCGGCAGAAAGGCGCGTCGTCCTCCGCCGGTTCTAGTCCAAGACAAGTCGGTCTGGACTAATCTATCGAAAAAACTAAATGACATGAAAATCAACTATACCTCGGCCACTAACACGGCCAACGGTATCCTAGTTCAATTAACTACCTCTGACGAACACCGTCAGTTCACAAAGTTGCTCCGAGCAAGCAACCTACATTACTACTCGTACACCCTAGAGGAAGAGCGTCACCTCCGGGTTGTAATCCGCCACATCCCGGTGGAAATCACGCCCGAGGAGGTTAAAACTGACCTGTTAGCGAAGGCCCTCCCTGTCCGCGAAGTGCACAGAATGCACGGCGGACAATCCAAAAACCGACCATTAGATATGGTCGTAGTTATCTTGGATCTGACCCCCGAGGGCAGAGCCATCTTTAATGTGAGGAAAGTGTGTGAGCTCTCCTGAATAGCCGTAGAGCCCCCACACAAAAACTGCAGCCCTCCGCAGTGCCACAACTGCCAGTTGTACGGGCATTCGGCCCGCAACTGCCATCTCCATCCCAGGTGCGTTAAGTGCCTCGGGGACCACGCGACAAGCGAGTGCACGCGCACTCGGGAGTCGTCTACCCCTCCGAGCTGCGTGCTATGCGGCAACGCGGGTCACCCCGCGAACTATCGCGGCTGTCCCCGTGCCCCGCGTCCTACGCGCCCTACGCACTCAAGGCAAAAGCGACACACCCCTCCTCAAAGGGCACGTCCCGCCGCCACCAGTCAGCCCATGCCTCTGCTCACGCCAGAAGCTTTCCCCAGCCTCCCGGGCGCTTCCCGTGCCCCGTGCCCCGCGCACCCCCTCCGGCCAAGGGGAGCCCCTCAGGCAGCATGGGTTCCCACTCCCCGCCCCCAGCCTCCTAAGGCTCAGGCCCCTCCGCCCGCTAGCACGCGCCGCGGCGTAGACTACATGGTCATGCTCTTCCGCGAGCATGACCTTCAGGAAGTACTGGCATACGACCAGTGCGTCGCTGAGTACGGCCCCGCCGAATCCATCAGGCGTTTTCCCCTGATGACAGCGACGCTACTGCTTCTGTCCCGTGCTGGGAAATAGATACCGGTAATAAATGGCTCGAATTAAACCCAGGAGTCTTAACATATCTTTCTTTAACGCGCGGAACCTCTTTCCCCAACGGGACCTCGTAGCCACCTTTCTTAGGGAACGGGAGATAGACGTGTTTCTAATACAAGAAACACTTCTAAAACCCAGTAGGCGCGACCCTAAGATAGCGAATTATAACATAGTTAGTAATGACCGTGCCACCCGAGGCGGTGGCACGCTCATCTACTACAAGCGTTCCCTCTATTGCATGCCAATAGACCTTCCCGCACTTACCAATATGGAAGTGTCCGTTTGTAGAATAGGCATGACTGGCAATCCGTCAATCACGCTTGTCTCTGCATATCTCTCCCCGAATAAAAGACTTCAGTCCGATCTGGAGGTACTACTTTTACTCGGTCAATCCGTCATAATAGCAGGCGACCTCAATAGCGGTCACACCCAATTCAACAACTCGCGTAACACCCCTAACGGGGTTATACTCGACCTACTAAGCGATGTGCTCGGCTTTGACGTCATAGCACCGCTAGACCCCACGCACTTTCAAGATAATTGTCAACCGACAGTACTTGACATAGCTCTCCTCAAAGGTGTCTCACTTCGGCTACGACTTATAGAAGTCGTACACGAACTTGACTCCGATCACCGCCCTGTTATCTTACAACTCGGGCAACCGTTCGACCCCAGTCCGCCAAAAGCCAAAGTAGTTGACTACGCGATCTTAAATCGCTACCTAACGGATAACGCGACCCCGTCCAGCTTAGCTAGGATCCCCGACGTATTAGAGTCAACAGCAGACGCCCACTTAGTGATCGATTCCCTGGTCGACTACCTCCAAACCGGTGTAAGGGAGGCCTCGAGAGAGGTGCAAGCGGCGAACGATCGCCGCTTTATACTCCCCCCCGGCTTACGAGCGTTAATCACGGAAAAGAACGCCGCGACACGTGCACACGATTCTTATCCAACGAGGGATAACACCCGTAGGTTACGACGACTTCAGAGAGAGGTCAGAACTCGCATCGACGAGTTCAGAGGTCACCGGTGGGATAACCTCTTAGAGGATCTCAAGCCGTCCCATCTGGCTTACTGGAACCTCGCCCGCTCTCTGAAGTTAGAAACTACCGCCCTAATGCCGCCCCTCGAAAGGGGCCCCGATCTCCCACCCGCGTTCGATAGCGACGATAAGGCAGAATGCCTTGCCGCAAGCTTGGAGAGCCAGTGCTCTCCAAACTGCGACAACGTAGATACTGCCCACATCGAAACTATCGAGACCGCCGTTCAGGAACTAACGACGATTCCCCCCGCGGAAACGTTAACCCCGGTCACGCATGACGATATTTGTTCTGTTATTAAAGGCCTTAAGCCTAGAAAGTCCCCGGGCCCCGACGGTATCAGGGATGAAGTACTTAAACTTCTTCCCGATCACCTCATAGCTCTTTTGGTCTGCATCTTCAATGTAGCCATAGCCCAGTGCTATTTTCCAGCCGTCTGGAAAAAAGCTATAGTTGTTGGTATTCACAAGCCCGGCAAAAAAGCTTCGCTTCCCGATAGCTATCGCCCGATCAGCCTTTTAAACACACTAGGGAAACTTTACGAGCGGCTCCTTCTGAACCGTCTCAAAACCGTTATAGATATTAAAAATCTATACCCTCCCGAACAGTTCGGTTTTCGCGCCCGACACTCGTGTACACATCAAGTGCACCGCCTCACGGAGCACATCACGAGCAACTTTGCCAAAAGTAGTATCGCCCCCGCCCGTACGCTTGCGGTCTTTTTCGACGTAGCTAAGGCCTTCGATAAGGTCTGGCATGCCGGACTAGTCCACAAGCTACATCAATTAGAAGTCCCGGATAGGTTAGTTCATCTAGTTCACGATTTTCTACGCGACCGCACCTTCCACTACCGAGTGGAAGGAGTACTATCTACCGCCCACCCTATACGCTCAGGCGTCCCACAAGGTTCCATTCTGGCGCCTTGCCTTTTCAATCTGTACGTCAGCGACCTCCCGAAGCCCCCCGGGGTCGAGGTAGGGCTCTACGCTGACGACACAGTCATATACGCGTCAAACAGACACAGAAAAAATCTGGCCTGCGCAGTCCAACGTGCCGTAACCACTCTCGGGGAGTGGTTTCGAACGTGGCGAATAGCTATTAATCCGGTAAAGAGCGCCACGATTATGTTTGAACCGCATACATGCAAACTACCACGCACGGTAAGACCCCTCTCATTATTCGGTACGAATATCCCTTGGGCCACCAAGACTAAATATCTGGGTGTCACCCTCGACTCGAAGCTTAACTTCAACGCACACGTTACTATAGTTAGGAATAGGGCCACCTGGATCCTTTCCCGCTTGCGACCCTTGCTCAGTTCGGTAAGCAAAATGACATAAGATGACTTAAGACATAAGCTCACACTCTACAAGATGTGCGTACGTCCGATCTTGACATATAGCTGCGCCGCGTTCGCACATATGTCCAAACATAACTTTGCTCGCATGCAAAGAGTCCAAAATCGGTTTCTCCGTCGCCTGCTTGACCCTCCAGCCTTCGTTAGGAACATGGACCTGCACAGGGACATGAGGCTTCCCTCGATAGAAGCCTATGTGAAATATCTCACCAGGAGATACTTCGATAGCGCTTCGAATCATCCCAACCCGCTCGTAAAATCCACCGTGAACTACGTCCTAGACAACTCGATCCCCGTTGCCAAACATTATAAACGCCATCCGCGAAATCTCTTTGTCGATCCCGATGACGACATCGAGAAAGCTAACAATTTCTACGCGTCCGCTCCCGCAACATATGCGTGCTCGCGCCCACGCCCGCGAAACCACCGTTCCCTCCGCAGGGGACGTACGGTTAACTTCGCTCCCACACACCCGCCACGACCACCCTCCTCTGCAGCAACTCAAGCCTAGGTCAGATCCATCGGCATGGAGCCCTTGAGCCAAGCAGCCGCTCGCGCGATACAAGTGACTGTACAATCACTAGCTTTCACAGCCATACATGACACTGCATTATACACACATGCACAACACACAGGTACATAGGTTCTGTAAGGGACCTTTTTTTTTTCTTTTTTTGCCTAGTTAGATTAGACAAAAATTTTCAGACCACTAAATACACATACACATGTTCCTTCCCTCCTCCCAGGGGGCAGAAACATGTATATATGTATAGTTAGTTTAGATCGAATGATAGGGAGTTAGTCAGATCGCGACTTAATTGCATACGCGCAACAGTCCGAGCCGAGGTTCGGCCACTTTGGCACCCTCGGATGTCAGGAAAGGAACGGTCAGCCCAAGATTTGTAGACTATTCAGGATACGCCAGGAGATTTGCGTTATCGTAAGGTTCTATTACTGATACTCTCGCAACTTGTGGAGGCTCCTTTTTCTGAATCCTCATCCCAGTTTTACGTGAAAAATAATTAGTGTTCAGATTAAATACGAAATTAAAGGTAGACTGAACCAATGTGATTTTTTTCAGCTACTGTTTTAATAAAAGCAATTACTTACGACATATAACAGCGCTATGTTCGTCCCCACAAGAGATAGCGACAACAGGATCGTTTTTAATGAAGAAATGACTTGGCTCATTGTCGGCAAAGTGAGACTTGCCGAATGTGAATACTGCTCCGGTTTCTGTAAACACACAGAACTCGTTTAGTACAACCCGGTCACAATATCTGTGCACCTGACCTCGTGACGTCATATCGGCGGTCTGGGTACGGTGTGAAGTTTTTTCGTTTTTTGTTTTTTAAAACTTTTTTTCGAGAAATGTGGAGGTAAAAAAATTTACTAACCTTTTCAAATCAATTTATTATTGATGAAGGGTTTGTTATTAAAAAACAATAATTTTGATTACAAAAACATTTATTATTAAACTTAGTCACTATAAATTATTGACTCTATGCCTGACATTGTATCTTCCTCACTCTCACTTTCTGAACTCTCCGAACTGTCTTCCCCTAGTGATATTAAAAGTTGTGTGATGTTGTCATCTGCTAGATGATCCTTTTCCCAGTATTCTCACTGTAGTCTCCCCACGTGATTCACTTCTTTTTTCCAGTCAGCTGGCGTAATTGACTTAATCGCACCTTTTGTAAGTTGTTCTATTTTCTTTTCCGATTGGTCAATGTTTTTATCTGCCACCCTTTGCTTTACCAAGTTCCATATATATTCGATAGGGTTTAGGTCACAATGATAAGGTGGCAGACGCACAACTTCTTGGCCATGCTCTCGCATCAAATCGTCGACGACATATTTTTAGGTGTCGATAATTTTGGTTCTGGGTGGGTTTCTAATTTATTACTAGTATTTGGAGTCGGACTAGCGCCCGGTGAAGTAGGTGGTTGTACTTTGGCTTCATTTTTAATTTTCATTAGAGTCCTCTTTGATATCCCAGTTGCAGCACAGGTTCGTTTCACACTTGGTCTACAGGTATGGTGTACTGTTTATTTGCTTTCTCCGATTCAAAAATCTTGAGCACTTTCAAGATTAAATTTCTTGATTCGCTGTGTATTGTTTTTCCCATGACTTCAGTTTAACAGCTACAACAATTTTAATAACAACCAAACCAGTCCAAATTTAACAGTAAACAGTCTAAACTTAACAATAAATATTAAAAAACAAAACAACAACAAAGCGAAAACATCAAAATTATCGGGACGTGTATCGGCAACGATGATGCTAACCGTACTGTCGCACCGGGAAGTGCGCGGAGAGGTGACAGGAGAAGCGGGAGAGGCGCCGCATTCCAGCGAGGTGCACAGATATTCTGACCGGGATATACTATCTTATATAGATATATAGTCTCTGATTTTAAACTACAGATGTCTCTTATTTATACAATTAGGTATTTTATACGAACGTATATGTATACGGTATTTATATTATTTTGAACGAGCTAGTCGCTGTAGCCGAAATCGGCTAGGAATGGATGGATGGACGTGTCTATACTTCGGGAAAGTCTTAACTACGTGAAATCTTTTGGTGTTCGAGTGTTTAGTGGACTGTATTTTCTAATAGATGACACGTAATCTAGGTTTAATACATAAAAATATAGTGGAAGGGTGATGCACCGAAACGCAGGACGAAATAAATATACCAAATAATAATACTCTCCTTGTGAAGGCCTATTTTGGTATTTGAAACTCCGGCGCAAGGCTCAGTACACGAACACAATTAAAGTTAATGGTATGAGGCACCTATAGTTTATCAAATGTTCATCTTGATAACGGCGATGATTAATGTGAGACGGACGAAGCTTGACCAAAATCGATTCCTCCGTCGCCTGCTTGACCCTCCAGCCTTCGTTAGGAACATGGACCTACACAGGGACATGAGGCTTCCCTCGTTAGAAGCCTATGTGAAGTATCTCGCTAGGAGATACTTCGATAGCGCTTCGAATCATCCAAACCCGCTTGTAAAGTCCTTTGTGAACTACACGCCTAACCACGCGATACCCGTTGTCCAACGTTACAAACGCCGTCCGCGAAATCTCTTTGTCGATCCCGACGACGACATAGAGAAAGCTAACAAATTCTACGCGTCCGCTCCCGCAACATATGCGTGCTCGCGCCCACGCCCGCGAAACCACCGTTCCCTCCACAGGGGACGAACGATTAACTTCGCGCCCGCACACCCGCCACGACCACCCTCCTCTGCGGCAACTCAAGCCTAGGTCCGATCCATCGGCATGGAGCCCTTGAGCCAGGCAGCCGCTCGCGCGATACAAGTGACTGTACAATCACTAGCTTTCACAGCCATACATGACACTGCATTATACACACATGCACAACACACATAGGTACATACATAGGTTCTGTAAGGGACCTTTTTTTTTTCTTTTTTTGAGGCTAGTTAGTCTAGATCAAAAATTTCAGACCACTAAATACACATACACATGTTCCTTCCCTCCTCCCAGGGGGCAGAAACATGTATATCTGTATAGTTAGTTTAGATCGAATTACGGATAGGGAATTAGTCAGATCGCGACTTAATTGCATACGCGCAACAGTCCGAGCCGAGGTCCGGCCACTTTGGCACCCTCGGGTGTTGTTGCTTAGCTTTCGTGGCTGAGTGCCCTAAGCGCTCGCCCCCAAGCCCGGTAAAGCTGTAAAAGCCGTAAAGGCTCCAGGGCCCCTCAGGCTAACAGTGTAGTCAGTTCGAAAAAAAAAAAAAAAAAAAAAAAAAAAAACGAAGCTTGACACGCGAGACACATCCTCTTGTGAGCGTGCTATTCTCAGTTTCACAGTGACTGCAGTGAAGCGGCAGACGCGGTGCGTTCGAGACTTTTTTTTCGAACTGACTATACCGTTAGCCTTAGGGGCCCTGGACCCTTTGCGGCTTTTACAGCTTCACCGGGCTTGATGGGTTCGAGACTTTTTTATGCCTCTAGGACTCGCCGAAGATTTGGTCTTCAAGCGAACGCATTATCCGAGTAGGTACATGATTATTTAAATACACATTTCGACGCAAACAGTTTGACCCTTTCACCTTGGTGAGATTTGGTAAGATACGGTAAGACTCCACCGTAACGTGAGATTTACTTATAGTTTTTAAATAATTAAATTTACTTTATACGATCATGTATTTTGCTTCATGCCACTAAATACCTAAGCGTTTATACTATGCTTTAATACTATACGTTCTTCTATGGGGATCTCGGGCATATAGGTACAATATTTAATAGAAAATGTTATCTGTACATGGGTGATCTGTTCTAGCTGTTATTTATAAAAGAAACAAATTCTATCAGTTTCTTGAATCTTGACATCTTTTTTGATATAATTGTGACAAATTTAGGCATTTTCCTTTCTTAGCAGAATTTTAACATTTTCTTTATATTTTTTATACAACTAAACAAACAAACAGGCTTACGGCCCGCTTGATGGTAAGCGGTTACTGTACAGTGCCCTATGAACGCTTGTAATATCATAGGTATCAAAAGCGCGTTGCCAACGTTGAACCACCCTTTCCCAAGGAGCTCTGGAAATCCTATTCATAGCAGGAGGATAACACTAGGTTATTTGGCTGTGGTATTTTGTAGTGGATAGGTATTTAACCTGTCCAAAGAAATTTTTCTGTGCCCTACCTCTCTTTCCTCCATTCCTGCTACATAAATATATGATGACTACTACATATTACTGATGAGAACTATGTATACTATACAGTTAGACTTTAGTAATAGTACAGTTGAAAAAAAAATAAGGACCTAATAGAGTTTCTTGACGGCAGTAGATGACTGGGATCTGTTTTCTGATCTGGTACGGTAGTAGTGTTTTGAAGTTCATAAGTGCCTTCTTAAGGCCTAAATTGCTTTTATTTTATTTTGGATTTAATTACGTATGCTTCAGAATAATAAAATCTGAGTCATTGTAAAAGTATATAACAGAATGTCGAATAAACTAAGGCTAAATAATAACCAACTACCTACCGCATATTAAAAAGAAACGTGACGTCATAAAGGTAAAATGCGTGTACCAAAACTTTTTTGTAGTTGACTAAAATCAAGTACCTATAACAAAAATGCGTAATTTCCGTCGACCTTGAAGGTTTCGGGCAATATACATTATACAGTTTCAACCCTTGATAGATTTCTATCGCCGTGCTTTAACACTGACGATTATTTCGGCTTGCTTTTATGGCGGTGCCACACGATTATAGCGTGATTTTATTTAATATTTATCAATAAACGTTTAAGGTTTCTTAATAAATTTGATGTATGTTCGTAAAAATAGATAAGTTAGCCCTTGTAAATGTAAGAAACGTGATTTTAATATTACTAGAAATAAACAAAAAATTAGTCACTCATCTGAAACATGGTGCTTGTATCGGAAGTATATCCGCGTAGTGGATATATTTCACCTGAAGTGCTTTCGCGATATTATGAATATCAAGTGGTCAGATCATGTTAGAATCACTGAAGTCTTGCGGCTTGCGAATATCAGCGGAATAGACGCCTATCTCATACGATGACAACTGCAATGGTGCGGGCTCATGTCTAGAATATCTGACGAGAGAATTGCAAAAATAATCTACTTTTGTGAACTAAAGGATAGCAAGCGGAAATCTGGCAGCCAATACCTCAGATTTAAAGATGTTCAGAAAAGACATATGAAAAGATGCAATATTTCTAGAACCCTTTTGGTGGGAAGAATTAGCTTTAAATAACTAAATGAGGGCACCTAGCGAATCAGGTCGTTTTTTCATTCTAAGATCAGAGAAAGCGCGATTTAGGCAATATAAGATATCACCTTAAGGAGAAACCGCCCTTTACTATTTTGTAAAACTACGTTAACGTAATATTAGGTCTTTACCTATGAAATTGCCGTTTTGTATGAAAAAATTTTAACGATGTTTTTTCATGTATTTTTTATTTGTATTAATCGAAGTAATCACCCATGCAATCAATGCATCTTTGCCAGCACAGTGGCAGTTTATTGATGCCCTTCTTAAAGAAATCAGCTGGACGGGAGGCAACAAATTCTTCAAAGGCATTTTGTACTGCCGAGAGGCACTCGGGTATTGATTTTTCTTCCCGCCAAGGAATTATCCAATTTCTGGAAAAAGTAGTAGTCTGTAGGCGCAAGGTCTGGTGAGTAGGGCGGATGACGGAGAACTTCCAATCCCAGTTCTTGCAACTTGGAGATCTTCTGTTGTGCAGTATGAGGTCGCGCGTTGTCGTGCAGGAGCAGCGGAGACGAGCGATTGACCGATGCTGGTTGGAGATGTGCCAGCTTCTCCATAATTGTGTTCAGTTCTTCACAGTACACATCTGCAGTAATGCTTACCCCGTTTGTTAAGAAGCTGTGATGAATCACACCGGCGCTAGACCACCAAACAGTGACCATCACTTTTCTAGGGGTAAGTTTTCGTTTAGGGCATTGTTTAGGTGCTGAACCAGGATCCAACCAACTTGCTGAGCGCTTGCAGTTATCAAACAGAATCCATTTTTCATCGCAGGTAACAATGTGGTTCAAAATTCCTTCATTTGTGTGTCTGTTGAGCAGTGCAAGGCACGTCTCGACGAGTACTTCGCGCTGGCGATCATTGAGTTCGTGGGGCACCCATTTGTCAAGCTTTTTTACCTTGCCAATTTGACGCAAATGGACCAATATTGTTTTGACGCTAACGTCGAAAGCTGCTGCTAATTCAGCCGTAGATTGTGTATCATCAGCTTGCATAATCGCCTTTAATTCGTCATTGTCGAACAGAGTCTTCGGACGACCGCGAGGTTCATTTTTCAGGTCGAAATTCCCAGAACGGAAGCGAGCAAACCAATAACAGGTGGTGCGTTGGTTTGTAGTGTTATCTCCGTAAACGTCGTTGATGTTGCGTGCCGCTTGTGCCGCGTTACTGCCACGACGGTACTCATATTCCATAATTACACGAATTTTTAACGTATCCATGATGACAAAATAAATTCGATGAAAATGTAACACTAATTAAAAAACAAATGACTACTTTTGGAAAAAGGATTCCATGTTTTTAAAATAAAATTAATTTGTAATTAGAATTCTTAGCCAAACAAAAATTATTTTGATTTGAAATGGCCAGTACTGCAGAACGGCAATTTCATAGGTAAAGACCTATTATAAATTCATTTGCCTCTGTAAGTAGAATATATTGATATTTTAATTAATTGAAGTTTATTTGTTTTCTCTCTGATTAAATTTCCAAATTCATTTGTGCTTTTTTTAAATTAATTAATTTGAACTGCTCATTGTTTGTAATCATAAGGTAAACTGTTATAATTAAGATTACATTTGTTCAGAATCATATTTGTCGGAAATCTTATAATTTGTTACAATGTAAATCTTGTTGGTGTTTTCATTATAAATAAATAAATCTACAAATAAAACTATGATTGACCTCGCGGCTGTACATTAGGTAAATACTTAGCATTTCCCAGCCTTCAGTCTGTTTGCAGAAGGAACGGCAAAGAGAACAGCATTCGAAAAGTGCATTGAAAAGAGAAAGAAGAGCAAATTGCATTAATCAATGGTATGCACATTGTGGGTGGAATACGTGATTACCTATAGCCATTTATATAATTAATAGTGCGGTTGTTATCATGTATTTTACACACGAACATTGCTTCGACTTGTATTGATAGTTTTAATTAATTTTAATTTAATTTCACTATGTTTGAACATATTTTTAGATAAATATTCTGTTTTTTTTTTATTTCACTGGGAGAAATTACTCTCCGCAAAGATACAGTTTTTTATACTGTCATTGCAGATTACAATTACCGATATTAATTCAGTAAATCAATTTTGTTTGTATACATATATTTTTATTTTATTAATACAGTATTTATATACGTTTGTATACATAAACTTGTTATACATTTATTTTGTATAGTTACAATTTTTGTATTTTATACAGTTTATAAATTCCATTCTAAGTACTACCTACCTACTGTGTTTTGCAACCACTACCGCCGCGCTGGTTCACTAGTAGAAAACGCTTCGTGGCGTTAAAATCGCCATTGTACGACCAAAATGTTTAATAAAGGTACAACGCCATTTTCAGCTCACTGTTAGACATCGACCTCTCTCAAGACGTGCCACTCTAAGCATAATAAAAATTATTCAATTTTAGTCATAACTAAATTGAGTGGTAAGTTCTTCTGCATTATATAAAATATGTGTAACGTGGGTGCATACGCAATTCCGTCAGTGTCGCGTAAATTGAACCATTAACGAACCAGTCCGAGCTATCAATAGACAAACATAAAGGACACGCCACATGTTTTAACTAAATGTGGTAGTTTAAATACATATAAAACAAAATTATGTACATGCACAAACAAATAACAAACATGACCAAGGAAATAACACACAGTAATTATATGCCATTTTATAAAAAGTACGCGAATAATATAAAGTGTCATTAGCAATCCAGAGAAAAATTGTGATTAGTGACTAAGTACCTTCACTTTGTACCTATTTAATTTTTAAGTGTAGTTAAAGCCATTTCATGAACATTTCTCTGACATACTAGTAAGTCCGAAATTTCGCAGTCGTACACTTGCTGCCTAAGTACTCTGTGCTAGACTGTCGTCAATACAAGTTTCTGCACCCTAGTCTAGATTTACTTACATACATTATAAAAATGTGTAAGTACTTTACACAAGACACAATTATCACTGTTTAAGCTAGTTCTCGTATTTAAGAAGCAATCACCTGGTATGTCGTCGGTCATGTTGTCCGCTGTGTCCAACGCTCAGTGCTGTGTGTGGTGACGGTTGACGGCAACCATTGCCACGGATCGACCGGACGGCCGCGGGGCAAGGACTGACCGCTGCCCGGCGTGTGCCACCCCCTGCTTTCAAACACCACGGCTGTTTACATGAACTTAACTATACTGGAACTTATAAATATTATCATTTATCAATAGATTAATACAAGTTACAAAAAGGTCAATACATAGCATACAAAGGACAGTGACGATACAATATTTTGACTACAGAGCTCCTTGGGGAAGGGGGTTCAAAGAGAGGTAAGGTACAGAGAAATTTCTTTGAAGATTTCTCTCTACATGGGGCAGTCCGACTGGTGTAATGCTACTTAATGGAATACTATAAAACTTATTTCATTATTTACAATTAATATTCCACTGAATCTTTCTTATAGTCATCATGCCTTTTACTTTTTTATAAAATCGAAAATCATGTAGAGATTCTTCTATTTTTTCAATTAGTGACTAATAAAAGTGTTAATAACTGAGTTTAGAAACGTATCCTTTCCGTTGAAACTGTATCTGTGACGATTATTATTGTTAGACTACTAATGGCGTAGTACTCACGGCAGCCAATGTTGAAGAACTACCTCACCCCGAACTTGCCCTCTAACCCTGCACCTTAAAAGGTCAGTGAAAACTTTTCCACGGGTCCAATTGGGCTGTTCTTTTTTACATCGCTTATAAATTAGTCTAACAGCACAATGGTTGTTATTATTCTTAATAAAACCGGCCAAGTGCGTGTCGGCCCACGCGCAGTGTAGGGTTCCGTAGTTGCCCGTCACAATATGCAGACTTGGAAGGGGGCTTTAAATAATTCTCAACGGAAAGGGTGAAATGAATGAAAAAAAAACATCCCAAATTTACGTGTAGCGGAGGAACCAAAAAGTTTTCTTTTTTTTTTCAAGATTATATTTTACCACTGTTTAGGCGTGATTATATGTAAACCTACCAAATTTCAGCTTCCTAGTACTGAGAATCTCTAAGCTAAGCCGGGGACGGTCAAACGGACGGACATGGCGAAACGATGTATATAAACGATATTTATATACGAAACTCTAAAAAATATTATAGTCAATTTTATTTTATTCTATTTTATAGAAATATTAATGTTTGGCAATATTTTAGAACAGGATAACAAATCATCCTTTTTAAGAACAAATTGTAAATGAACTAGAAGGAAATATCCGTAAATGTGTTTAATTAAATTAAAAAGAATATGTAAATATAAAAATATAGATGTTAAAGATTGTGGTTAACTACAAAGTGCGTTAATTAATAAACAGACCACTAAACCATACAACTAAAACTATGGTCTAAAAGTGAATTATACTTTTACATACTTGTTTGTACTTTTCTAACCTTTTCAGGAAACACGGGACTTGTTGGCTGTAATTATTTCTTATAACATTTTTATATATATAACAGATAGAGATATTTTCAGTAAAGTAGAATTATTTTTTTGTATTTAAAGTACTAAATAAGTTATGTATTAACTTTTTAAAATTTACATTACATCTTTTTAGTAATAAAACAGGATTATTTGAAATTAATGTAATATTGAAGTTGCCTTTCTATAAGCAATTCTTTACCATATGATTATTCTTTTACGTATTGAATTAGTTGATTAACGAACTTAACGTTGTGTGTATTGAGAATTTCATAATGGACAAAAACATCGAGCAAAGAGTTTGTCTTAAATTTTGCATCGCCAATGGAATTTCGTGTTCAGAGATACTGAAAATGTTACGGGAATGAAATGTTACAGAAGGCTTACGGTGAATCGACTTTATCAAAAACACGTTCTTATGAGAGGTACAAAACGACCAAAAGTGGTCGAGATATACTGGAAGTGTTGCCTCGCCCTGGTAGGCCATCAACGTCTTCAACTGAAGTTAACATCGCAAAAGTGAAGGAAATAGTGACTGAAAATCCTCATTCAGTTTGAGAGAGATAGCCGCTGAACTTTCTGTATCTCACGAGTCGATCCGTATGATTTTAAATAATTACTTGGATATGAAACATGTTGCCGCTCGGCTAGTCTTAAAATACCTGAATTTTCTCCAAAAACTCAATCGCTGAGGACATGCTAGAACGAGTTAATTCCGACCCAACATTCATGAAACGAATTGTTACTGGTGACGAGTCTTGGTTTTACGAGTTTGACATGCAAACTAGTCAACAAGCTTCTACTACTTTTTTGACAGAGTAGTATTTATTACCTTATTCGAATTTGTGGTGAGAAAATTTATTACCTATACCGAAGTTATATATTCAAGTACAAAATTAAGTTGTCTATTTTTGCTAACAATCGTTTATACTTATCCTTAGGGTTATATCAACCTTATCACGTATCACGCAGTTAATATTATATGGTAGCAGAACAACTTAATTAATCACTCTTATCTCAGTCCAACTCCTTGAAATTTCAAGTTCATTATCATAAAATAAACGTGAGGTAAATTATTGCACCGAGAACATAATAGGAATGCATGTGTATCGATAGATAAATATTGAAAAATAGAAATGTATATTACATATAATAATATTGTAATAAGTTTTCTGAAAATGCTGAACTGGGTGGTAGGACACAACCATTGTGTTCGACTCTATCGTGTCCATGCACCAGATGTTAATACCAAGTGTCACGCTTAGGCGTGTTGCGTTGTGGGTGTAGCCTGTGTTAGAGCCAGTCCTAGACCTAGACCCTCGACTTCACGGTCAATCACAAAATACCCTTACCCCAATGTGGAAGCGTGCTAAAGAATCGTGGAAGGGTAAGGAACGATTACCGCTGTGACATTAGGTCAATATAATATTATACTTATATCAAACTTATGACACCTAAGGTGTTTCAAGCGTCCTTTGGCTACTGTAGCTATTTACCATTTGACCGTCCATACGTAGTTTTGTATTAAAAAATTGCACTTGTAACGCAGCGCCATCTCGCCTATTTTTGCCTCAAAGAAATAGGCGCTCGCTTTGTTCGGTTCCTGCTAACTTTTTGAATGATGTAGTTGGAAATCTGTGTTAATTCTCGATTAAGTTTGATCACGAGATATTTTTATTCTATATAATTGAAATGACGATGCTAAACATCGCTGGCATTGATATATTATCTCAACTATTCCAACACTTGAATGTAATCGTGGGTTCGTTGTGGCAGTTCGGCATCGATAAGTCGTGGGAACAACTCTTGTATATTGTTACACTGGGTTGCGTGACCTTTTCAAATGCCAGTTTACTTACACCAGTCTTTAATATTATTGGCTACGAGATAACGTTGGAAAGAATATAGTTAGAGATTAACTCAAAAGAGAACGAAAAAATATTATTTTTGTTTAAAAAATACTGTTTCTTTTTTGCTGCGGATTTGATTCCCCGTAGGATGAGCTGTTTTCGTAATTGATTTGCTTAGAATTCACCAAATTGTTTTTCTAAATGTGCGACAAAAACCAAACTCAATTAATTAAATGTTAGGAGATGTACCAAGCGCAATATGGGATACATTGCTAATAGTTCGGAGCTAATGAATAGTAACGTCACGTTTAAAGAAAATTCTGCTTATATTCAGTGAAAACTGTTCGGCTTCTTAACCGTATGCAGGTCCAACATAAGCAATTTTCGGGGTATTAGAGACCATAAAGCAATAATGGCTCAGTTGTAGCGTGTACGACTTCGCATCGATTGACGTGAGTTCGAATCCCTAGAATGAGCCTGAGCTTTCGTTGAAGTAAAACATCGTGAGGAAACTATAGCATGGTGGTAGGGTATTTTCTAATGCCCGCCTGGCTAGCTACCACCCTCAAGTTGAAAGTCTGTCGCCAAGCACCAATAGGTGTGTTCCGGCAGCTACACTTGAGAGCCAGTCTTCCACTAGGTTTAGCGTGATATCATCTTGGGTCACATCGTCGATTAACATCAGGTGAGATCGTGGCCACTACGCCAAAACCAATAACGATAAAAAAACATTAAAAAGTTCTTGATCAAAGAAATTAACTATGTATTTTGTTGATCAGTGGCAGTAAGGTGTATATTTAATTTTATCAAGTTAAATATCTCCTCTTTTTTTGTCTTTAATAACTAATAAGGTAAACTTGAAACTAATAAAATAAAATAGGAAAACTGAAAAGCATTTACAAGTTATCTTAAAATATAAATCATAGCATGTTGGTAGGGCTTTTTCTAAAGCCTAATAACTACGTCTACCAACGGCTTTTTCTAAAGGCTAGTTATGATCTTCAAGTTTGAAAATATGTCGTTATGCAACTATAGATGTGTTCCGGCAGCTGCACTTGAGACCCAGTCATTCCTGGCTTAGCGTACACCATCTTAGGCTACATCATCACTTAAAATCAGTTGAGATTGTGGTACCAAACACCAAACCTATCTATACTTAATATTGTGTATAAAAGGACAACTGACTGACTGACATATCAACGCACAGCCCAGACTACTTGGGCTAGGACCTTGAAAATCTGCCAAGCTGTAGGCAAGTACAGGTGGTATAAAGTTTTTTAACTTTTAATTTTTTATAGTTATTTGACATATCTTTTTAAATAAAATGATTGAGGTTTACGTTTGAGCGCGCATCTCGCAAAAACTACTGGATAGTTTTTTTTCATTTTCTTTTTGTTTTACTCCTTACTCCTTTAATATGTTATCCTTATGCTTCTTACTTAAAAAAAAGTTATCACGATATCTTCATAAACAATAATTCTGTAGTCCACGCGAACGGAGCTGCGGGCACAGCTAGGTTTTTTTGTATCGTTAACTATTTCTGTTTACAAGTGTATGTTGTGATTGCCTAAAAGAAATAGAAACAAACATAATGTATGACATATTTCTGGTTATAAATTACACAAATTACTTATTTATATGACAATACGAAATATCTTGGGTCGCCAGTCACAAATTATTTCCAATTACAGTCATCTATATTGTTTTTATTACTGTGGGGTTTAACCAAGGAAAGGTTTATCTACATAAAACATGAATCGACTAAACTGAAATATATAAATATACATAAATATGTATGACACAGTTTATTGTAAATAATGAGATTTCGAAACCATTGGTGAACTAAAACGGGATGGGGGTTAACCCTTCCAGGGTGTCAGGTTCTGGGAAATCTCTAGAAATCTCCTCGAAATATAAGGAGGCCACCCGCACTAATTAAAACAAATTTTTTTTGGCAAAGTGCCGGTGCTCTCATTCAGTTACACTGAAACATAACGACTTGAAGTTTCCGAGTCCCAAATTCACCAACCGTTTGAATTCAAATATCTCAGAACTGCATTGAGAGGACATTCATCATTATTATCAGTGGACTCTTTAATTATAAATATATTTTATCATCTACACTTATAATCTTCATACTTGGAAGTCATGTGATGCTACCCTCTAGACGCTGAAGATTTCTTTAAGTTCCTGATAAAACGTATTACATACAATATGCAGTATGATAGACCAAAAAGATTAAAATGATATACAGATAATCAATACACAAAGGCATCGTAAATTATTCAATACAATAAATCAGTATTCATTATTAGACAACAATCAGTCAATATGCATTATTAGACAACAAGATTTCCAAATCAAAATTATCATGCAATTTGAATCTTGGTTATTCAACTCGAATCAATTTATTTTGGAAGAGAGAGAGCTATTCTTTGACTGATAACATTCGTAATGAATACGACAGAGAATCAAAGGAACCAACATATCTCAAAAAGTAAGCAAGTTAAAGTGGCCGGTCATATCAGATTTGTAGAACAACAGACAACCCTTTGGAGTAGAAGAGTACTTGTGAGGCCGCGTCTTGAAAAAATTAGGGTAGGATGCCTTCAAACCAGATGGAGTGATGACTTGCAGAGGGCTGCTGGAAGTGACTGAATTTGGAAAGCTGGAGATCGGATTCAATGGTGAACTTTGGGTGAGGTCTATGTCCAGCATTGGACTGTTAAGAATAGATGATGATGAATGCGGAAAGCCTTACATTTACTGTTGTAAGTCAACAATTAAGACAATTCTTTTGACGCTAATAGATCTATTTTGCGTACAGTTGATAATTTTCCTTTGGACCTACGTAGACGGTTTTTATTTTTATGCGCATATCTACAGGTGCATAATAAGTAACGACATTGTTGTGGAATAATTTTAAAAAAACTTCAAGCCGAAATATCCAAAAAACAATAACTATCACAAATTTGTAAAATTCGGCAAGTGCGTCGGGCCGTTCAAATGTAGGTGACCTCATTTATAGCGAACCCAACTTGACCCCTACGATTTATTTCATTGAAGGACGACAGTGAATTCTAGGACGTCTCAAGTGTTCGTTGACCTCAATTCAGCTTATCATTTCAACTTGAAATCACTGTCAAGTCAATAAATTGATACACCATTGATTTATCGTTTCCTTATCAATTCGGCATTAATTTTTATGGCCTATTGAGGAATACATGTCAATTGAATCGAAATCAGATATCGTAATTTTAAATTACGTTTGCCCTGGAACGAATATCAGAAATATGTTTAATTTTTTGCCCGAGCACAGTAAAATTACTGTACTTATAATAAAAAAATAAAGAGTAGGTACATAAATCACATATGCGGGATTATTTGTCAGTATGGTTTCGAAAGATCTTCTTGTGTTTTGTTTTGTCGAACTTATGTACAAGGCACAAGTTCGGCTGTGTATGGAATACTGTTCGTATTTCTGAAATGGGTACCCAAAATACCTCTTCGATGTTCTGGACAGATTGTAGAGATGGGCTCTACGCATCGTTAATGATGCAGACGTTACTAAATACATCGAGCCGCGTCAGCTGCGTAAGATTCAAAGGATGGATAATATGCATAATTCTTTTTTTGTTATGATTATGGTCATGGAAAAGTCATCAGAAAAAACCGGGATGGGTGGCGCTCGGGATGAGTTATTAACTATTGGGAAGGACGGAACAACGTTTGCTAGGCTAGTTAGCTTGAAATATAAATAGACTACTTATGCTTTATGTAGACAAACACCTAATACCATGGCAACATCATGGTAAGCAAGCATGATTATGATTTTGCACGAAAAGCGAACAATCCGGTGCTTCTAATTTTGTATGGCCAATCACAGCACGTGGCTAGGTGTTTGTTATTTCCGTTGCCATAGTAACCGTATCGGCACATCTCGCCGGCATTACCCGATGGAAATAATATATTAAAACGGTCAATGGGTCGTTGATCCTTTGCAGATTTACATAATTTAGAGATAGACGTTGTTAGCTGTTATACTGGATATATACTGGACTGTAATAGCTGATTATATCGTTAACTATCAATTTCTAAATGAGTTATAAGTATTTTTGTAGCTATATTTACTGTACGTGATTCTTAAAGTTCTTTCTATAAATCCATAGTACGGCATGTGCCTAATATTAATCACAGAAAAATCTAAAATCAACGGTGAACACCGAGAGATAGACAATCTATTTCCATTCGTCGCTGTCATACTCGCCTACCGAGAGGGCAACCGTATATACACTGGCTGATTCTAAAACGCGACAAACCAAAAGAGTCACGGTGACGGAATTACTACCATGTGCATGGTGCATGGTGATGGCGACTAAGTCGGATACCCACCAGCCCGCTTGATTGCTGGATATTCACCGGCAAAACCAGAATGAGACATTATGTCGGGTGTTACACCTTGTATGGTGGTCGCGATCTAGTCGGACACGATTCTAGGCGCAAGATGTTGGTAAGCGCTCGTTCGAAATGCTGATGAAGAGTAAATAACTTTGTCGAGTTAGTATATAAACTAATTTAATTTCCTTGCATTATTCCTTGTATTGGCAATTAAAGCTTTGACAACGGCATATCTAAAGTTATGTAGTATTCTGCTAGATGGTGGATACTTTATTTTAGACTATTATAACTTTGTAGTAATTCATTACTCTATTTTTGTGTTAAACGTTTATCAAATAAACGTACTTTATGGAACAAAGTTCCTTGTGTGTGTTCCTTGAGGGGTACTCTCGGCAAAAAACGTCCGTAACGTTAAAAAAAAGGCGTTATATTTTTATGTATAGTCTATGTCTGATGGCTATACAGTGTCTAATGTATAGTCTACGTGATGACTGTTATTATTATTGCTGTTTACTATTATTTTATTATATATTTTTATATATCATTGTAAGTAAAATAAAGGTGTTAAGATAATTTTGTAAAGTAGTTATTTTAATTTTTATTGATAAAAAATCATAATAAAAATGTTATTTTGGTGTCCTAATACAAATGCTGATCTGAATTTTAATGAGGCTCATATAATTACTTTTCTTTACAACCAACATGATGTATATTTTAAAAGAGTATGTCCTAATAGTTCATTAACTGGCTTATTGAATTATAAAAAAAAAATCTTCATTAATATGCAGGAGAAAAGGTCGTAGTAGCTAAAATAATATTTTGTGACCAATGAAAATTAATATAATATTTCGAAAGACCACAAAAAATTAAAGATCTCTATAAACGCCATCTGTGAAATATTTAGTTAATAAATGAAAAATATAAATAAAAAATACTTCGCTATTCGACGATAGATGGCAGCCCGTAGCTTGTTTTTAAATACGATGATTTTGAAATAATACTATTTAGGTGTGTTCAGACGATGTTTTTATTTAAGTTTACAATAATTAATTAATATATATTAATACTTAATACAAAACATTACTATGTTCTTATAAATACATTTTTCACTGTTACAATAGAAATTCATGCGCAGACCACAATCTTCTTACTATTCGAATTTTATACTTCTATTTACACAAATCATGGAATTTTATAGTAAATTGAAATGAAAAGTAAATTTATTATGTAATTTTAAATAAGCAACATTATATATTGGGGTATATAATGAGAAAATAATACTTATTTATTGTTGAATGCTAGTTTTGCATTTTCCGAAATAACCTGAGTTGTTGTAGTTTTACTTTGCATTCAATAGTACGCACACTATACCCATTGTCAGGGTTTGTATCCTTTAAGAAATAATGATCTACGACAATGACCATGTTTGTAATAACTGATAACTTAATAAATTTTCCGTCTCAAAATTGAAAGTGGACATACTTTAAAAGTAACAATGAAAAATAATGTCTTAAACTGTTTAATACACGAGAGACTTTTTAAACCCTTTCAAAAATATCCTTTATTTAAACAATTATCAAAAATTATAGAAGAAGGTAACAAATAATATGGGCCAGTAAAATTGGAATAAAAAATATAAAACTTACATTGTATAAAACATAATTTCATAAATGCGAGGACTATAATATTGGCAGTTTAGTTATTTCTCCACTAGGCTATAGATAAACTAAATAACGAACAGATTGGAACGTAACTTAATAAATTTACATATCTAATTAAGTAAACATAAAATGCCAATCATGATGTACGACAATAATAGTGTTTTTTTTTAGTAATTTATAAAACATTTTTTTACAACTAAATTTAATCTTAAAATGAATGAGAAAATGTTAATTAAATAAGGACAAATTAATAATTTTAAAGTTAAAATCTTTCATTATTTTTTGTTTCGTGTTAATAGGCAGGGAGTCCTATTTCTGAATACAGGGTTTGAATATTTTAATCTTGATAAGAAAATATGGATCGGTTAAACTCCTTTACGGGCGGTTTATGTTAGAACCATATTTTATCTACCTATTTGAGGAGACGAAACGATATCTATGAACTTGATTATCAACGTACACATGCCAAAGAACAATAAAAGTAAACATTACACATATTCTACACAAAGATTACAAAAAGCAGCCTTCAACTCCCCAATTAAAGAAAAAAGATTTCGTTTCTTGGTTTTAAGATCCTAAGCGTGTCGGTGTTGGGTCCATCTTCCTTTACACACGGGTAACATGTCCACTGTTTTCATGAAAATGTTATTTCATATAAATTGTGATTCTCAATAACAAAATTAAGACAAGTATATTTAAGAAATGATATAATGTGGTTAATCAAATACCAAACCATTAAAATCTATACCAGGTTTTTTTTTTAAGATTCTTTTAAGTAATGTATTCAGAAATAGACTCTACATGATTAAAATTAAAAACATGTCGACAAAAATGTATAATAATTAAATTGGAAGGTTATTATTTTAGTACATATATCAATTAATAGTAACTAAGCTAAAATAGATATATCTGGAGTAATCTTACTGACTAGTTCTTTATAAATACAATAACTTTTACGTTTTAATTGCGACGAGCTTTATTTTCATGAAAGCACAATTTGTAGTGTCAACATTTAACCTATTAAATATTATTGTGGAATATAAATAAACGAAATGAATTTATTGAATCACTTTGTATTTTACTAACTTACCTTATTAAGTAATGGTGTAAAATAAGACACATTCTCTCTGCCAGTATTTGTAATTCGAACTGATAACGTGTACTAATTACTTTTCAAGATATTCTTAAGAAATAACGTAGATTTTAACGTATACAGAATTTCAAAGAGTGGTAACTATTATTAAGTAAATTGTTACAATTATTTTTAAAAGGAAATTATTTACGAATATAATTTAATAATCTATGTTATATTATCGGAAGTATATAATTTACTTATAATATTTTTAGGGAAAATATAAAAATGTTTTTTTTTAAATAAATATATAAATTGTGGTTGTTGCCGATTCGGTTGATAAAAGAAACGATTTCGGATACGGTTGTTTGTGGTTTAAAATTTTGTAAGAATCCAATGATGGTCAAATTTAAATCAATTTAATATTGGCATTGGTTTTATCATCTGCCGGTAATTGATCGAAATGTGATTTTAGAAAAGTTAAATAAAATATTCGTAAATAAGTTTTGTTTAAAAAGTAACAATTAGATTTAGATCTAAAGAAGGCTTAATATTATATTTTATTGTTAAAACATCAGTTCCACGGTGATAGTTCTATCACTTTTAATATATTTTACCACTGATGATAGTACCGTGAAACGTAGCCGTAACTACCACAAAAACCATAAATGACGTTCACAAAATCTATGACAAACACGCAACATCACAATAGTTTCGTCACGTTCTGGCAACTCTAGAAAGAGAAGAAGAACACTAGGAGTCGTTTA
This sequence comes from Saturnia pavonia, assembly GCA_947532125.1. Classification (NCBI taxonomy): domain Eukaryota; kingdom Metazoa; phylum Arthropoda; class Insecta; order Lepidoptera; family Saturniidae; genus Saturnia; species Saturnia pavonia. The sequence goes on from OX383901.1 coordinate 2,357,627, forward strand.
AACACACAAGTGACATATTTGATTTTGAAACTTTTGACTTTTAGTCGCAATATCAAACTATCATTACAAACAGGAATCGTATGTACGTAAAACTATAGGTTAGACACATGCAAATGTTATCCCCATTTAGGGAATTCGAAGCGAGGATGAGAAGATTATTACGTCGTTGGTGTGTTTAATTCAACCGCGCGCGGCTCGGTGGCCAGCGGGCGGTGATGGAGCGGGGAATATGTCGAACTCTTCGACAATAGTCTTCGGATATAGTGCGCTCATGTTGTTGGCGACGGTGTAGGTCCTCGCGTGGGTCTGCGACAATACCGGTTTGATTTCGTTGACGAGCCAGTCGTCGTTATCGCGCAGACGTTTACGACGTTCGATTTGTTTGTCGCGCATGTGTCGCAAGCGAGCGAGATTCGCGTTTATTTGTTGCGGACTCAATCCAGTTCGTCCAGAACGGAGGAGTTCGGCGTTGCGTTGATAAGATCCTTCGGGGTCGCGCCGGTTCCACGTATAACTGAAAAATTTAATTATATGAATGTAAAGATTTATGATTTTAAGACTTCTTTTTTGTTTTATGGTTCACTGGCTGTGCCCCGCGGTTTCATCCGTGTTAAGTTTATTGGACCAACTCTCTACCGCGTGTGACGTTCATTGATACTGCTCCGCTTCTTAGGGTTATTTTTTCTAATCTGACTGGTAGTTCCAGATATTAGCGCGTTCGAACATCATATTAGTATAGATTACGGCCAATGAATAATGTTTTCTAGTTATAAAAATAACATTCAATTAAATAGTGACCCTCTTGTTAAAACTGTTTAGGGAGATTTTATGGCAACTCAAAATTCATTTCTCTTGTTTTTGGATTTATCATTTGGCCACCTGAAGTGATGTGACGATGCCACGTTGGCACGAAGACACGCTAAGCCTAGTGGGGGGCTCTCGAGTGCAGCTACCGGAACACACCTATTGGTGCTTGACGACAGATTTTCAAATTGAGGGTGGTAGCTAGCCAGGCGGGCATTAGAAAAAGCCCTACCACCATGCTATGGTTTGATCACGATGTTTTCATTCACCGAATACTCGGGTTCATTGTAGGGATTCGAACTCACGTCGAGCGACGTTGTGTCGTAAACGCTACCTGTGCTACCACAGAGCCAAGAGCATATAATCCATTTCAGGCTTTTTTCCGAACTCGCATTTTACAAAGGGGTTCCGTTGGTAAAAAAATTGAGAATCGCTGACCTAGACGGCTTTAGTAAGGTAGCTACCATTTTCCTATAATGACAACATTAAATATACTGTAAAAAAATCAAAATCGAATTAATCTTCAATTATAAGTTACTTGAAATGAGAAAAAAACATTAACGCTGGCAAATGTTACTGCGATGTGATTGGAAAATAATGCTGTTTTTTTTTCTAAATCTATAATGGTTTTCTATAGGATTTGGACTTCAACTTTATTTATATATAAAGAACACTAAAAAGTTAGTTTGTACAAACTGTATCAAACGAAAATGTATGATGTAATTCTTTACAAGTGAAGTTTATGAGGGACCACATAATGTTTTTGGTTACAAACGATAAATTTTAGTAGGAAAAATATATACGGCAGTTAAAACTACTTAATGACGAAAGTTTGCGGGAGAATAATGATTTTAAATAAAAGAATGTCGTTATACAAAATAATGGATAAAAGTTATCGAGTGGCTTCAAACTTTTTTTGCGTTTAATATCATAAATCAGAAAATAAGTATATTGTAATAAGCAGTAAGGGGAGTTTTTGACGGGATATTAATCTCACAGGCAGTGGTTATTATTTTAATTCATAAATTTATCTTATTTAACTCCTTATTATGTAATATTGGAGCCTTTTACATGATGTTGTTTAATTATTGTACACAAGTGAAGTGTATTATAAATAATAACTATACTTGGTTCCTCATAAGACTTGTATGACACATGTCAAATGTTTATTTTAGAGATGAGCATAATTTAAATTAGAAGTTGGTTTTACGACTATCGATTATTTTTTTGAGCTAAACATAATCGATAATAGATTACGCTTTAAAGCAATTGAGGTGTGTGTAAGCTGTATAAATTAAATAACAACAGTAAACTATAACAACAATAATTGGAATCGTAACTTGAACTATTGAATGCCTGATTCCAAGCAACAAGATTGATCCTTCCAGACATTATTCTTCGTTGCGTGTTGCCGCAGTAAAAATTATGTAATAGGAAATACTTAAATATTTATTTGAAATTAGAAAAAAAAAACTAATATATGAAATGTACAACGGCGTTCGATCAATCAATTAATTTTTCGATTCGTTCATTTCATTATTTTGGTCTACTCTAGTTTTACGTAACATAGAAAGTAACACTGCACGTTGAGAGTTTTTAATTAATAATAATTTTAGTTAATAATAACACGGATCATGACTTCTGAGGTGCCACAAAAGTTCCCCTAGAAAGTTCTAACAAGGGAGCCACCATCTTGTTAGGATATACAAATCGTCATAACACTGGAAACTCTCGATAATGGTAGTAATGGTCTTCAGTAAAGAAGACCGGTTGCCAAGTTAGGAAAGATGAAGAAGAACACTGCACGTTGTAAGAAAAAAATACGAAAATTCACAAAATTCATTGTATACACGAAGTTACTTAGGATTTTGTCGTGCAACATGTTTTTATAACGTTTATCAGTATCATATTTTTTTAAATGGTAATTGATAATCGAAATGCCTGTTTTTAGGTTGTGTCATAATTTGCACGACGTAACAATTTACGTTCTGCGGATATTTCATGGAGGCCTTTTTATGATAAACAACGTATAGGAATATGCGTCTTGAGTTAGCACAAAAACTCACTGAACAGTTGTTATGAGGGAGCCAACATCTTGTTAGAGCGTTATTTCATTTTTGAAAATTAGAAATATATTCTATCATTGACAAAATAAAGAAGTAATAAGTAATCCATGGTTGTGGCTGTCCAGCGGGACACAAGTGCTTCCTAAAATTATGTTGGTACTTGGTATAAATTTTGTTAAATCAGTATAAAAAATATTAGGTATACCCTGGGAATGGTCTTCGAAGCCGCCTCTGCGCCGTCGGACGGAAACGTTTCCTCAGCTCATTCGGCCGGGAATTTTTCGTGTTGTTTCTGTTCGGGTTCGCTTTCGACTTCTGCCGTTTCTCGTTCGATCCGGTCGGGTTAGGATGAAGGTCGAAGGATTTCGGGTTGAGGATGGGATTCACCGTGACGTCATTAAACATCATCGGGTCGTTGACCTCTCGGCTGATGCTCGGGACAGTGATCTCGTTGAGCTTGCCCATACGTTGCCAGCGGCGACGGAGATCCTTCACTTTGGCTTTGGCCACTTTGCGCAGTTTAGTTTGGCAGATGTACGGTTGCCGCTCGAAGCAACTGCGTGGCGCCCATCTGTTCACAATTAACGTTTTCATTAGTTAACAATATACGATAACATAATTGTTAAGAGGAAATGCGGTCGGCAAGGCATTTGAAGAATACGTTTTAACAAAAATTTCTTGCTGTCGCAATATGCCCAAATCACCAAATAAAGCATGAGAGAGACAAACTACAACTCGGATTGATTATTACTGTGTAAAATAGACGAAATCATAATTTCATATTCCCCTGTTTCCTACTTCAAACCTGGACCGATTTTAATATTTATTTAAGAGTAATGTAAGTAGGATTTTGTGTTTTCTTTTTTTATATTCATATTCTTGATGTCTGATAACAGCGGTATAAACTGGACTATTTTAGTAATTTTGGAAAGCTCCTTGATCCAGCAGCGGCGTTAGAGCACGGCGCGGTTGGGTGACCGCCCAAGCGACGAGACGGGAATAATAATAATAAATTTGTGGATACTAACAAAACAATAGGAACATGAAAGAGATATATATAGATTGTATAGAATATTTGTTTTATAGCTATGATCTAGGAATAAAACAGAGGAATACGTTTGTATGGACTAAACGCCGCGCCGTCCGTATTTCTTAATCAACGATGTTAATTTATTACGTACGGAATTGAATACGCAGAATAATCATTTTGGTTTATTCAAGTGTAGTTCCGGGATCATGGAATTAATTTTAATGAAAGCTATTTTAATATTTCGCAAGCCGAGACTGATTTTAAACTTTGTGCGGTCTTGATGAGGATTCCGTGGATCACGTTTTTCAACTGCCCCAAACTATCTTGTTCCCTATATGATTTTCTTCCTAAGTAAATAATATTCCTTTTCCTACTAATATCAATATATTACTCACATATATATATATATTCCATTTTTATTGGTATATTAACTGTATTTATGTATCGTAATAATATAAAATTGTACGTGCCCTTTATTAATGTCTACATATAGTTGACCTTTCTATTTCTATGTTTAACATATAATAGGTCTTTACCTATGAAATTGCCGTTCTGCAGCACTGGCCATTTCAAATCAAAATAATTTTTGTTTGGCTAAGAATTCTAATTTCAAATTAATTTTATTTTAAAAACATGGAATTCTTTTTCCAAAAGTAGTCATTTGTTTATTGATTAGTGTTACATTTTCATCGCTTCTCAATCTTTTTTGTCATCATGGATACGTTAAAAATTCGAGTAATTATGGAATATGAGTACCGTCGTGGCAGTAACGCGGCACAAGCAGCACGCAACATCAACGACATTTACGGAGCTAACACTACAAACCAACGCACCACCTGTTATTGGTTTGCTCGCTTCCGTTCTGGGAATTTAGACCTGAAAAACGAACCTCGCGGTCGTCCGAAGACTTTGGTCGACAATGACGAATTAAAGGCGATTGTGGAAGCTGATGATACACAATCTACGGCTGAATTAGCAGCAGCTTTCGACGTTAGCGTCAAAACAATATTGGTCCATTTGCGTCAAATTGGCTAGGTAAAGAAACTTGACAAATGGGTGCCCCACGAACTCAATGATCGCCAGCGCGAAGTACGCGTCGAGACGTGCCTTGCACTGCTCAACAGACACACAAATGAAGGAATTTTGAACCGCATTGTTACCTGCGATGAAAAATGGATTCTTCTGTTTGATAACCGCAAGCGCTCAGCAAGTTGGTTGGATCCTGGTTCAGCACCTAAACAATGCCCTAAACGAAAACTTACCCCTAGAAAAGTGATGGTCACTGTTTGGTGGTCTAGCGCCGGTGTGATTCATCACAGCTTCTTAACAAACGGGGTGAGCATTGCAGATGTGTACTGTGAAGAACTGAACACAATGATGGAGAAGCTGGCATATCTCCAACCAGCATTGGTCAATCGCTCGTCTCCGCTGCTTCTGCACGACAACGCGCGATCTCATAATGCACAACAGACGGTCTCCAAGTTGCAAGAACTGGGGTTGGAAGTTCTCCGTCATCCGCCCTACTCACCAGACCTTGCGCCTACAGACTACTACTTTTTACAGAATTTGGATAACTCCTTAGCAGGAAAAAAATTCAATACCCGAGAGGCAGCTTTGAAGAATTTGTTACCTCCCGTCCAGCTGATTTCTTTAAGAAGGGCATCAATAAACTGCCACTGCACTGGCAAAGATGCATTGATTGCATGGGTGATTACTTCGATTAATACAAATTAAAAATACATGAAAAAACATCGTTTAAATTTTACCTACCTACCTACACCGATCCTTTGGCTACTAACCTCTAAAACGTATGTTGGCCACTCTTGACATTGGCGAAATTGTCTACGTTTCAAGGGCAAATACTTGTACTTACGTTGCAAGTACGGGAAGTAAGAACAATGAGACTATACGGGTTCGTTAACTACAGCACGGCGGCGAGGTGGACAGTTGATTGAATAAATTTAACACGGGTGAAGCCATGGTGCACGACTAGTTTCTTATAACGCTTCAGCAGTGTTAGAATTTTAGATAACACTGTTTAGTTATACATAAATAGGTCATTCACCTGCGGTAACTTTACAATCAAGTGCTGTGTGACAAATTCGTTAAAGATTCTAAGAAATCCTCGACGAGGATGTGGCGGTATACACAAAAGCATTGCCAGCACGGTGAATTTATTTGTAATCTATATTAATACATCTTTAGTTCTGTCTTTATATGTTTTTTTTTTTAATTTCTTATTAGGCTTCTATTATTAACGACATTGATCACGAATATGACTTTAAAAAAATTGTCAGTATGTCTATTTTTTGTACACGGGTCATACAATAATTGATGGGCTAAAATATTGCCTAAAATACTTTTATAATTTGCAAAATAACAAAAAAAATACATTTACATAGTCCCTCAAAAATCTGGAGAAAATGTAGTCGATCACAGCGCTTCTTATGGCGGGTTTTTTTTTTCATATAACTTTTTCCATGGCCATAAAGAAACAAAACCAAGTTATAAATACGCATATCAAAATCCAATACAAAAAAGCAAATCCGTTTTAACCAAAATTTACAAATTTTCCGTGTAGTTTTTTTCCCCTATATACTTTATGCGCTCAATTACTAACATTTAAATAAAATAATTAGCTACATCGGTTTAGCCGTTCTCATGTGATGTGCTTACTAAACAACGAACACCGTGTATTTTTTACTAATATAGATTATGAAAAAAGGAAAATAATACTTATAGTCTTCGCAAGTATTTTAAATTATAGTTTCATAATTAATAAAATATAACACTCACATTCGATGACAGAAACAACAAATAAGTTTATTCCGATGCACGTCTTGTATTATTACATAAGGTGAATAACAATAGCTTTATGTTATGGGAAACGTGTCGCCATATGTGCTTTAGGGGAGATTTCAAGGGCACAATAAAACGGGGCCCGACGTAACACAATGCGCGGTGTCGAATGCGAACCGTAAATTTAGTTTCGCGGTATCGACCCGACTTTTGCAATAATCGTTTTGGACTATTCTGTTTATGGTTTAATTTAAAAGAGTTAGTGGTTTTACAGTTTTTTTTTACAATTGAGTCGTTTCCTTAACATGTTACAATGATGTTGCATGTTAATACCATGATGAACTAATGATGGCTCAGTGGTAGAGTGTACGGACACCGGGTCGACCGACGTGAGTTCGAATCCCTGCAATGGGCTTGAGAGCTGTCAGTGAAAGAAAACAAAGTGTTGAAAACATGGTGGTAGGGCATTTTCTAATTCCCCTCAAGTAGAAAATCTGTCGCCAAGCACTTACATGTGTGTTCCGACAGTGCATTTGAGTCACTTACTGTTTTATCAGCTTGGGCCACATTGCCACTTAAAACCAGGTGAGATTGTGGCTAAACGTTAAAACCCACAAAAGAATACTTAATTTGTTCAGTGGCGTTGTGTTCGATAATTTTTAAACACTAGGTATATTTGAATTCAGTTGTAGCTGTCGAATATTAGCTATAGTTTTTTTTGTTGTTGGCGGAAGATTGATTTTATTTGAAAATTTTAGTTAACCAAGCGCATATTGAACGAATTGAACACATTAAAAAAACTGACTTCGGTAATAAATAATCGTCTGTACATGAAATTGTAACCTTAATACTTTATATACTAAAATCTTACCAAAAGCGTGAATATTATCCAGTGACAAGATAATAAAAATCGGTCATGTGGTTTCTCAGAAAATACATATTACACACACTAACACACATAAAATAAACATACAAAATCTTCTTTTTTAAGGTCTGTTAAAAATGCTTAACAACAGGTAGAATTTAAATATTAATCACAATGCACAGAGATACTGTATAATGTTTTAACGTGGTTTTGCTAGCATTGATCAAAAAAAATTTAATATAATTCGACTTCATTCATTTTTTTGTCTGTGCAGCAGTGTGTAGTTAATTGTTATACAATTTTTAAATAATAATTACTTTAAAATACACAAAGATCTCAGAATTGCTAGACTTAAGTGGCAGTTATTGGAAAACATTATTCGAAGAACGGATGGCCGATCGGGCCGAAGATGCAGCATGGGCAGACCCAACAAGATGGACCAACAACCTGGTCGTTGTGGAGATCTTTAGGCCTATGGCCTAGGCCTAGGCCTATGTCCAGCAATGGACGCCTTTCGGTTGAATAGATAGATAGATGGATGGAGGAGGTATTTTAAAAACATTCTAAACTCTTAGTGATTAAATTTAATATTAAAATTAGTATTAATAAATAATTTTATTACACTCTTTATAGAACAACGCCAACGTTGAGCTTATGACTTAGACCACACATAAAAGTTGGGATAATTTGTAATTTTATCGTTTTTCTATATTTAGGGTCCTCAGTAATGGGAGAGACCCCTCGGTGTCATTGAATGACCGAACTATTGTGTTTGTCACGAACATTACTTTGATCACAATGAAACTACTGTTGTATATCACGCGTACTTACTTATTGTTCATAAAGACATTTATTTAACTGCTTAATCCATTAGTAAAATATATTCCGTTAGGTATTTACCAGTTATTTTCGATTATAACTTTGTCTTTTTGTAAAAACTCTAGGGTGTGTTTAAGAGTTTTTAGCGCTTATCTCATTGGCCATGGAACAAAATGTAGTTAGTTTCGTTCAGGGGGGAAGGTAAGCAAGAGAATACCAATATTATGCATAATTCCCATTGGATACCTCGCTACGGTATTGTCTCCTATAGAAATATTTGAAACTTCATTGATAATGTCTTCTACTTGTTTGTTTAAAATAACAACAAATATATTACCCACCACAGTGTTTATACATAATGCTGGAGTATTTGCCTTGCGTCCGAGTCAAGTCAGCCAGCACTCAGTTTACCCACAGCTTGCTAGGGGGAAGGGGGGCAGTTTGCTCTTTTGCCTGTACTTGGTTATTATTTATAACAGGATTGTGCACCACTTCTGCACTGTAGTACAAGTGAAGTGGTTTTGAAGTAACAGCATGGAATGCAAATTCTGACTTATCTAACAATTACCTTATAAATAAAGATTTTGTTAGTGCAGTCAACACTTTATCGAAACGAGATTTCACCATGTTGAATGCATTTATATATATATTTATATACAAAGGTGTGAAAAATTAGATTGAAGAAGAAAATATGTTGTGCCGACTTAATTGAGATACTAAATATAATGGTAAAGGCAATGAAGGACGTAATAATTGAAATAAACTTTAATGACATAATATTTTCATGAAGATAACCTTTAACAATGGCAAATGCTATAGCAATGCCAAGTCCAGGTAAAGAAGAAGAAAAATTATACATCGTAAGTCTCAATGTGTTGACGGATCTTCGAAGTCGAACGACGTAGACTACACGGAAGATGCTTCGTCCTTGACTGGCATTCCCGCAGTGAAAATAAATATATATTGCAGACCACTTGCAAAATTAAAACCGTTTCGTTTATAAACAGGCGTTTGTTTATTTTTTCATTGCAAACTATTCTCGGCGTATGCGTATAAATAAATGGCTTAGACACCTGCTTTATTAGTTTTTCACTATATTTATTGTTTGATGAACACCAGAATCATGTGAATTTTGCGATTATCATAGATTAGCCTTGTCATAGATTGCCTCATCGCCTTAACGTTTATCTTTCTATTGCCACGCCATGATGATTAAGTGGGCAGAAAAGAAGGAGGCATTGGTTCTAAACCGGGGAGTCATGATCCATTAGAAAGTCGTATTGAGGATTATGGGGGATAGCGATGTGTTAAAAATAAGACCCGTATGGGAAACATGCTTTTATTGAAGTATTTTTAATTTAATTAAGTTTTAAATAATGTAATATTACCAGGTAATAGCTAAAGCTAAATACATGATTTCTTGCACAATTCGTAAGCGTAGAAGTTTTATAAGCCATGTAATGGTAAAGTTGAAATGATAAAATAAAGTAAATAAATGGCACGATGAATGAATGTTACTTTTTATTCTCCATCGTATTGTATGCACGAAAATTGCAAGATTTCAAAATTCATACTTTTTATTACTGTTTAAATTAATTCAAGAGCCGAATAATCCATAAAGGTAGACGAGTTGCAGCCTAAACAAATTAACATAATTTTCACCAATTAATTTCACCATTTCATTTTCATTAGTTTCAGCATTTCCTATAAACATTAACATTAGTTATGGTTAATAATTTATCGTAGCATTATTTTTACTGCTCAGTTATAGCCAATTGTACGAAAATTGCACGATTACACACACTGCACGTAAAAAAGTGTTTAGATAATATTGTAAGTTTTCGAAACGAAAATGCACTGACGTAGTAGAGGTTTAATAGACTTCCAATTCTATCCTATTCTATTCTAAAATGACGTACGAGTAGTATAACGATAATATTTATTAATTGATTGCCCTTATTTTGGGTCATACCTTCGTACAATAATGGGACATTTACAAGCCGTATTATTATATTTTTTGATTATGATAACCTTACACTCATATCCTTACCTATAAAGCAGTTCCGGAACCATACTAATACAGTGCCATTGTAGCTCTTCCGGTGTCATCTTCTTCATTTTGGAGAAGGATTGATAGTGCATTTTGCGCAGTTCGCCGCCCCATTTCCAAGCCTTCTCAACGTAGTCGTATAAGCCACCGATCCACCGAATTGCTTTTTCTGTAACAGCAAAAGTGAAGAATACCTATTCAACTTTCGCCTTACTTAGACATAATAAAACAAAATGTTATAACAAGATTAGAATTATTACGGAAAACACAGAAAATAACTAGCTTGGCAACCGAACATTATAAGTGCTTTATTAAATTGTTGCTATTCGATCTAGATGTATTTTTTTTTCATTGTAAAATGTGTTCGAAGGTGAATGGATAAAACAATAATGAGAAAACTGGACAAGGCGCTTACTAAACGCGAGTTTAGGGAGAACGTGAGAATGGAGTGACTTTTAAATTGTAACAAGTACCCATTTTACCTTCTCTGTTCAAAGAATTATTTCTAACACCAGTCACGCAGTTCATCTTTACAAAGAAAAATTGACAAAGTTTATGATTTTGATTGTACCATTCCATTGGTCACCAGAGTTATATAAGATAAGAAGAGAAAGATTTGATATTTCAAGATTTGGACACTCACTGACGTCAGGTTTATTGAGATAGTTCCGAAGGTTTCTATCCTCCCACCGAGCTGGCACTGATAAATTGCTGTCTCGACCCTGAAACAAATGAAATTAAAATCTTTAATGTTTTTATAAAATTTTATACAAAACAACAATTTATATTAGAAACTGTTGCACTGGCTCGGCTAATTAATTGAATTCACTTGGTGCTAATATATTATGATTCGACAACAACAGCTACCTATGTGAGAATTTTATATAGACCACTTAGTAGCGTATACTCTATTGTGATAACGGTATTATTGAAAAGTTGTGTTTTTGTACGACGCTCAATTATTGATGTAAAGAATACATATTAATCACTGAACAGTGTCCAGGCACTAATATTGGTGCTAAATAAAACCGACCGCAAGGAACTGCAACTGCAAAGTTACCGCATATATTGAAAAAGACAAACCATTTTTTTTGTACTGTAGTTGCAAACTGATGTGAGTTTCACCTTTTGTTATTACTGCAACGTATAACGAACCTCAAAAGGACCGCAATCCTGAGGGCAGTTATAATATGTTGCTACCCCTAAGGCCTGAGTTGGAACGTCTCGTGCGCCAGTGCGTGTTGACAACACAGCATTGCAAGTATTGTGGTTTGCGGCAGAAAAGTTGCATAGGCTCTACCACTATATTCATTGAATCTATTTATACTGGTGCTTTTTAAATATAATACATAAACCATCTTAATCCTTTACCCATGATATTCAGCTTTTTTAATACTATTGCTAAGCCATTATAATCTTTTATCCACGAGAGTCTAAGACACTCAATTATCGTTAATTCTACCTGTAAATATACGATACGAGAACGCCGCTCAGCGCGCCATACTGTGTCTTTATGACGGACTCACATTAGTAATAAAGTAAAGTTGATAATGGTTTGCGATTAGTATATTTATTGCTAGAGTTAGGTATCCAAATTTATAGCTGATGACCAATACGACCTCATATAACGTGTCGATATTTGTTTAACAAAATTACGGGCTAATTTCGAACGATCATGATTGAACATTTGGTACCTTTCATACATTTTATTGAATAAAAAAATCATCGTGGCTAGTTGTTTTTCATTATAGTTACAAGTAACGTAAGCCTATATATCTGACCCATTTTAATTGGATAGACTAGACTAAGTAATTTTGAAAATACTTGAATCGCAGAATAAGCAGTTTTAAAGTAATATTAGTAAAAATAATCATCTTTAAAATAAATTCTAGTCTATATCTATTATTACTTACTGGTAACCACTTAATTCGGAGATCGCAAAATTTATCTTCAGTAGAATCAACACTATACCGGTACAAACATAAAATTAACTGCACAAGCTTCGCCATTGCATTCGGTTTATTGGAATTTCTTAACGTACAAATCGAACGGTTATTCAAGAATTCCACAAATAAATCCCGGCGCCTACCATCCGTATTTTATCCAGAATGTGTCAACTCTACATAGCACTGGCAAATCCGTAAACGTTTCTGGAATACGTAATAAGTCCGGCGCGGCGCCGGGAAAGCGGATAGTTGAGAAGTGACGAGCCCTGACACGTCAACAGGTGGGCCACATCGAGTCATTTCTATAAATATTTATGCGACAAATTAATTCATATTCTTCATGGAGTGTAACAACACTACAAGATTACAATTTACGTTATGCATACTAATTATAGTTTTTGTAAGGTCGGTTTTGATCTATCTCCATCGGTTTTACCAGATTTGTATATTAGCAGCGATTTATATTCTTCTATGAATAAGGTTTAATTGTTTTATGGTATTAAGTACAGCGATTTACGATTTCCAATTTAATAAGACCTACGAATTGTTTTGACACGGGTTTGAAATATGGTTCTTTTATGATTTGACTTGGTTAGTTTTACAGCCATAAATGTTTGAACGCTTACGTCATTTCGCATCAAGATTAAAATTACATGTAATAACAAAATGTGAACACCTTTCAGACGTCAAAATGTTTGCAGTCATGACTGATTGTATAGTTTTGGCCTATATTTTTGCACGCATTTTATTCTAAACGTTTACACCAAAAAATATCAAGGCATTGCATACTAGATTGAACTATTAGAAAACTTTTCTGCTATTTTGAGGTTCCGGAACAACAAATTTAACGAAAGTAATTTGAATGAACACTAATTGAATTACTTTAAATTTGGATAATACTTTTTTGTATCTAATAACGGATATAAAGAGAAATCAAATATTATATTGTAATAGTTATAAACATAAATTGCGTTGGTATGTACATTATTACAAAAAACATTTTTCCTACACGATGTAAACAAAACTAGGTTCCTAATCACATTGTGCCACGTGTCCTCTGGCTATATGTAAATTAGCACAAGAAGTTGAAGAAGTCCATAGGGAAAAGCTGAAATAAAAAACTGTTTACCTATTTCTCTTATAGCGAAATAACACTTCCAAAAACTTATTCCAAAGGAACATGTATAATAACAGCCAGTTACATGATGCTATCTTTTTATATTACTATAAATGAAAGGAGTAAAGAGATTGTTCTTAGTTTTATTGTTAGTATCTCGCTATAAAATGCAAATACCCTTAAGCTTGAATAAAGAAGAACATGTTCCAAACCGAAACAGTTTACTTTTGTATGTCGAAAAGGGTAATGTATTATTCAGTAACAGCTTTTTCAGTTTACAAATAACAGTTCCAAACTGTTACTTGTAAATACCGTTCTTTTAAACTGTTCCGATAAATACGTCTCACTAATACTTGTCCGTGCCGAGTTATATTTCTGATTTGCTATTCCAGTGCGTGCATGTATGTCGATGCCGACCCTCGTATTTTTGCCTCAACAATGACCTCTTTGCAACAATGTCATAGATTTATGAAAAGCTGACATTTACTTGAAAAGTTTAAGTTACTTTGTCATTTGTGATTATTTCCAGTTACACAACTGATCACCGGAATGCTATTCTTATGTTGATAAAGATTTAATTAGATAACTGCTGTAAGAGAAATATCGAGAGGCTAATAGAGACGACTTTTTTACTGCTGGGTCCCGTTTGCTTTTTCTTAGACATCATTTTTTTTACAAAATATAAGACTTAAAATATCGCGTTATTTACGAATATGAGTTCTACCGTGGCATTACCGCTACGAAGAATTAAAGGTGATCGTGGAACCGGATCCATCGCAAACCACGTCAGAGTTAGCAGCAAACTGCGGTGTGAGTGATAAAATAATTTATGAATTGAACTGAATTGACTCAAGCACACCAACAAACGCGCATTAAGTGCTGCGTTACATTATTCAACCGTCACAATAACGAGGGAATTTTGAATCGTAATATTACTTATGACAAAAATGGATCCTTAACGACAATCGAAAACGCTCATCACAGTGGTTGAACCCAGGAGAACCGGTCAAATTCTGTCCCAAGCGAAAGTTGACTCAGAAATAGGTACTGGTGAGTGTTTGGTGGATCATTACTGGTGTCATCACAGCTTCCTAAGATCTGGCCAGACGATAAAGGCAGATCTGTATTGTCAACAGTTGCAAACCATGATGGAAAAGCTAGCCGTTAAAGAACCGAGTCTGGTCAATCTCTCTAGCCCACTGCTGCTTCAGGACAACGCTAGACCCCATAATTCACGACAGACGGTTGATAAATTAGAGGAACTGCAGTTGGAATGTCTCCGACACCCACTATACCCCACTGCCTTGCTACAACAGATTACCCCTTTTTTCGGAATTTGGACAATTTCTTGCAAGGAAAAACATTCAATCCGATGAACTTTTCCAAACCGCTTTCAAAGATTTTATTGATTATCGCTCCCATGGCACAATTTTTTCAGCAATTGAATCAAATGACGAATGACGAATGTGCACATATAATATTGGTACATACTTAGATTGATTAAATGTTTAATTTCCCAAGCCCGGTGAAGCTATAAAAGCCGCAAAGGCTCCAGGGCCCTTAAGGCTAACAGTATATAGTCAGTTCAAAAAAAATAATCATAAAAATAAAACTGGTTTATTTTACCATATAAAACGTTCATTGCAGATGTAAGAACCTATTATTTACATTAACTTAATTATTTATACTACTTTTGGTGCGTTTAGTAGTGGGTAAAAACTGAGAGCTGCGCGCGCATCCGGTGACGGAAATGCGACATGATGAAGCTAATGATAATAATTATCCATCCACACGTTGGCGAATAGTCGGCATAATAATGTAAATTTATTTTACTGGCTTTACTGTGTAAAAATAATGTAACGTTGTATAAATAAACATTATTTTGATTTGGATTAAAATACTCAGTAAAATGAATTGACATTATTATCTTTGGTATATATACAAATCGTATCGTCTCGTTATCGTGTTGTTGGCACGGGGAATAACATTTTTTGTTTTATTTTATTACGAAAAAAACATGTAACTTTTTACGTGAGTATAATAAGTTGACACATATTATTTAAATTTTATGTGATGAAAATATATATTATTACTGACAGACTTGTAGCTCCCTGCTGAGGTCTTCCCAAGGCACTACAGTATGGGGTTCCTTAAAAAGGGAGTAGACAGTTTTAAAGGGTCAGCAACGTGCATGTGATGCTTCTGGTATTGCTTGTTAGGTACTATCGTGGTATATGAAGAATCTAGTTTTGCAATGTTGATTCCAATTATTGAGCAACTTTTTTTGATGCAATATCGCCAGTTGACATTCAATCACTCAGTTGGAGAAGAGGGGTCCTTTCGTTTTCTCTCATATATGTCATAGTTGTCGTTATTTACGTCGATAATATTTAGTCATATAAATATATGATAGTGTGTGACGTCACATCACAGCTACATCCATCCGATTGGCAATTGTCCCAGTTAACGGTTTTCCCACTTACTTGCCGTTTCTGAAGAAATGTCTATTTAATTTTAGTGTTCATTGTCATTGAATTGTTTCTGAGAAAACGTAAGATGGTGGATCCAATATTTTCATTCTTGTAATAATTAAAAAACAGTCTTTCCTCTTTGTAATATTGCTGAAGAATAAATAAGGAAGTGGTGAGAGAAAGAATTAGTGTGAGGATAGGGCACTTTTGCTCGTCTGTGCCGCTGTCATGCTACGCATAGCGTAAAATCCGTTTTGAAAAACGTTTTGGTGAGTCACGATTCGGGTTTAGCCAATGAATATCCGATAACCTGGAGTGTCACTATTCCATCTATAAAAGGATATAATGACAAATTTCGATGGGCGTTCATCTCTCGTTCGTTACAATTTCTGTCGCATTGCTTGCTTGGTGGAAGTATTTCACCAGTCGGGCTGCCCCAAGTGGAGGGTTAATACAACAAAAACATTCATTTAAAAAAAGCGCCAAGTTCGGACTAGTCGTCGTCACCGATAAAGGAGCTGAGATGTAACGGGTGCCAAGTTCCATAGCTGTTCCTATAACTATATCTGTAGGAATGTACATTCTTCGATACATTTACAAAACAATTTATTACTATCTTTGACATGGGATTTCTAACTTCGCAAGTTTTAATTGTCAATAAATATTTACGTTAATTTGTTATTTATTAAGTTATTACATTTATTACGTACATAAATGTAATGTTTAAGTTAATTTCTAATAAAAAGAGTCATTTTTTAATTATAATTAATTGAAGCTTGCGAAGTTAGTTATCCCATATCAAAGAAAGAAACAAATTGTTTAGTAAATGTACTGAAGAACGATTAAATATACACACACTTTACTGGAATTATGTTTAGCAGGGCTGCCAATTACTTATGTCCATACTTCGGCCAACGAATTTGTTACGATTTCTGGTCCAAATTTCTCGTCTAGTTGAAATACACGGGCGTTATTCCATACGTTAAATACCAATAATAATTGATATGTAACCGAATAATAATTTATTGGTTATTTATTAAAACATTCCTTAGAAAATGCACGTTTCGCTCGGATCAATTTAGTACAAGGCTGGCAATAAAGCAAGTGCGGTTTCAGGTTTGTTGAAGGCGAATGTGTAGTCTCGCTCGGAGCCACTTCTCTTAATTTTGTTTCGCGATGTGCTTAAATTTTATGTTTATCTTTATTGCTCTGCGAATTCCAATATCATTTGTTTAAAACTTTTATAATAATTATTGACTGTCTATTGCACGTGATATCCGGGTAATATAAGTTACTTACCTTTTTAATTATTATACTAATTATTTAACTTTAAGTTTTAATGAATACACATTAATATAATGACTTTATCTATGAATGCAGGGTATTCATTATTTTTATCAACGGTTTCATAATTATTTTACGCTAAGTCATAAAAAATGAAAGAATATTATTTAATATTACGTAACTGTTATATTTAATATTAATTTGTATTTGTTTAATTTCTACTTTGTTTATTTTAATAATATATATCTGCTTTATAAATACACTAGCTGCTGGACATGATGGAACGATGGTCGTCGGATCACCTTGTGGCGAGTCTCCCCACGATGCGTCTTCCAATACGTGGCCGCCACTCGAGAATTCTTTGACCCCATCGGCCATCCATTCTACGAGCTACGTGGCCCGCACACTGCCACTTAAGTCTAGCTATTCTTCGGACTATGTCGGTGACTTTGGTTCTCTTGCGGATCTCTTAATTTCTGATTCGATCACGCAGAGAAACTCCGAGCATAGCCCTCTCCATTGCCGTTTGAGTGATCTTGAGCTTTCTTATGAGGCACATAGTTAGCGACCACATCTCAGCATCACAAGTAATCACTGGCAACACACACTGGTAAAGCGTTTAGTACGCAGTAATAATTTCAACTTGTTATTCTGTTCTTAATTATATTAAGTATTGAATTTTTTTATAGCCTACCAATGGAGGAGTGAAATAAACTACCTGTGGATAAAATCTCTTTAGAAATAATCTGAAAAGTATTATTGACAATTATTATGGCCTCTCATTAATTGTACAATGACATAAGTTTCTCTTGTACAAAAATTTATAAAAATCAATCAAGCCATTTTTGAGTTAATTTCGGAAATACAAAAATACAGACAAAATAATTTTTTGAGCCATATTCGTGATCAGGGTTCTCTATAATAGATGTCTATCAGGAAATTAGAAATAAATTATGTACAGACATAACTACAGATTTATTAAGATAAATAATTCTTAACGAATAATATAAACAAGAAACATAATATTTAATTGATGTACCGTCCATTATAATTAAAATTACGGCAACATACTTACTCTTAAAATATCTTTAAATTATTTCAAACAGTAACACTTATCCAATTAAACGTAATAAATCTTTATTAACTTCGTAAGATATTCACGTGAGCACATAGCGTCTGTAATTAATTGCGAAAACAAAACACGATCGATTCTAATTCACCAAACATAGAATAAACTAAAGCCGTGAACTTGTTCCTTCAATGTGCTAACTTCATACAGGAGTATAAAGTTCTTGCTACGATATGTAGACGGTGTAACATTGGTTAACTATTTAGGTTCGTCAGATAAATGCTTATAGATATAAATAGAATAGTAATAAGAATTATGCCACAAATGTATTCAAAGTGCATAAATAATTTGTAATAGTAGTTATTATCATTCCAGATTTTTTGAGAGACTTAATATCCGATCTGTTAATTTCTTTTTTGAAGTGTAGGTAAATACACTCTACATATTCTGATCTATGCTCATAATAGGTGTACAAGC
This sequence comes from Saturnia pavonia, assembly GCA_947532125.1. Lineage (NCBI taxonomy): Eukaryota > Metazoa > Arthropoda > Insecta > Lepidoptera > Saturniidae > Saturnia > Saturnia pavonia. The sequence goes on from OX383901.1 coordinate 2,376,424, forward strand.
TTCACTCACCACTTTCACCTGTGTTGAAAATATGCAAGCATTTACAACGCTGGTACATCAAGTACCAATGCTATCTCTTGTACAGATTTTCTTTCAGTTGAACGTTATTGCTTATATAATCTGTGTCACTTCTGATGCCTCAGCTTCTCTAATTATCTATGTATACTAACAATAATAAAAATAATAATCCATACTAAGAGATGTATCAAGAGATTGTTTGTTTGTTTGAAAGCGCTATATACGGGAACTACAGCCTGAATTGAAAAAAATATTTTCATATTTTAGGCATATATAGGCTATATAACTTCACGCTACGACCCTAACAAGCGGAGCAGCAACAACGATAGGCTAATAGGAGGCGTTGTCGCCGGGGCGGCGTTGTGGAGAGTTATCGAAAAATTTAACACGGGTGAAACCGTGGGGCGCATGTAGTCGTGTAATAAAATCCTGGACAAAATCCATTTGATAGTTTTTTTTGATGCGCTATTAAACAAACAGATATTATTTTAAATAAATAATTGTACCGTTTAAACTACTACTTATTCGAATAATCAAACGGAAAATAACGTTGACAAAAAAACAATTGGTAAAAAACTGATCGATATTTAAAGATTAATTCTTAGTTATGTAGCCAAGTGTATTTACTCGAATAGTGTATATTTTGTTTCTGTGAAGTGACTAGTCTGTTCTCATTGATCTATGACGTAATGCGAACGTGAACACAGGCACAGAGTTACTAACCTTCAAACAAGTAACATGGTGAACTAATTCCAAATGCATTTTTAGTCAGAAAAATATTATAAAACAAATACGTTGCTCATTGGCTATGTTATTGTTACAAAAATAGGACGATATATGTTCAAAGCCAAGGTCACGATCGTAGACGCTAGCAGATGTCTGTATCGGCTGGTAGGTGCATCGTGTCGGCGCGTGGTAACAGAATTACAAACGATGTAGTTCCACTGTAGATGTGTCACTAAGTGATTTAGTGTTAAGTAAGGCTACTTTTGAAATAGAAATAGCGTATTTTCATTGTGAATTATTTTCTTTTAGGGTCTATCTATTTCAAGATTGTTCAAGTGTTCCCTTTCATTTGTTGCGTAAAAGAACAAGATAGATGAATTGGGAAAATGTAGTGTACAGAAACAACCAGTGTTAGGTATATTTATTATTTGTGTTTTTGGATTCCTTTTTTTAATAGTTAAATATCGTTTTTGTTATAGTACATCCACTGAAATTCAAGTTTTTAAGGTTTGACTATGTACGATATTACTAAACTTCAAAAACGTTAAAAAAATAGCGGCCCGTCTTGCGAAAACCTGTCTGCCTGTTTGCTGGCAACAAAACAGGGACTTTTTGTAGCGACTCTATCTTCTACACATATTATAAAACTTAACGTTTATCTGTCTGTTTATGTTCTTTTCAGGCGAAAACCACTTAGCCGATATACATGTTTTTTATTTTAATTCATAGCTATGCTATCTGGCCAGGTTATGCGATATATTTTGTAAAATAAAGTAACACGAAATAAGCAGTAACAATCATCAATTGAATCAAATCCAAAAAAGCGCATTTGGGGCGCTTAAATGGCTTCCGCTGAGTAAATCATACGAGATATATCAAACTAATGTTCTACATAATTGGAGATCTTTGAAATACCTAGAAAAAAGTCAGCATGATTCGCGTGTGCGCTCGACCGACGGCGATATTCTGTAGTCCAAGCGAGCGGAGCTGCGGCCACAGCTAGTTAAACATAAATAATTTTAAATAATGATTTTACGAGATATACAGGTTTGCTTTAACAAATATGTAAAGTTTTATAACGCGCTAAATTAATAAACATTATTATAAATCTTATGAAACGTGAAGCATATGCTTAATGTGGGCGATACGTTGACGTTATGATTGTTGTTTTAAAATAAACATGTCAACACCAGCTACCGATATATTTCGTTAACTAGCTTTTACCCGTGGCTATATTAATATTACTATTTAAAGTGTATATTAATTTTTAATAGTGTCATATAGTGAACGGGTTCATGCACTTTTAAGACAAACTTTTTTTTTAAAAAGAGGCCACTTTCAAACTACCGCTTTTAGATCTAAGCGAAGTAAAGCATGTATAATGTTTAAACATTTTGGAATAAATAATGTTTCCTAATTTTTTTATCTAAATAAAATATAGTAGGCGAAAGCACTATATTTTTTTTTAGAAATATTGTTGTCGGTCGCCTAATATAGTAGGATACTATATTATATAGTGGGATTGGCAGTTGTGAGTCAACTGAATCTGCGACCTATGGGTTCAATAGTAGGGCTTACTATCACTGTGCTAGAAGATCTGTCATGTTTTTCTTAATATGTTGCCGTGAAAACATTGAACCTTTTGAAAATCCCATGAAAGACATAAAGATAAAATGTATGCTATGAAATGAATGAAATTAATAATTTCTATTATTTACCTGTATTTGGAAGCGTTGTTAATAGGAACAACATATCATGACAAATTGTGTGAAGAAAAATATAATCAAAGTTAACAGACAGACAAACATCTATATATGAATATTGTTTTAGAGGTCATATTTTTAAATTGTTTTTTTTTTACATCGATAAAGAAATATAGCGACTAATATTTAATTAAATTATTGCTATAAAATATATGTAATTTGCATATTTACGATTGGGTATTTTTAAATTATTAAGGATGCAAGTCTTTTAGGGGTAACTTTCCATTTTGTAATCTTCGGTTTTCTAACAAAATGTTGCGCCCTTGGGTAGAGAAACGTGTACCTTAACTATATTGCATTGTTATATACAAATCCAAAGTTTTTTTTATGTTATCTCGCGCTGTTGCCTTTTGGATAAACAAAATATTGGGAAAGCGAGAAGTGGCCTCGTTTTGTTACGAGCCCGTTAACGCTTCGCATAATAGAATTATATATAATATTACGTAAAGTTGATTCGTATGATGATTATAATTAGTTAGGTAGTAAATCATAATCATTTCAAAGTCTATTGAACAACTAAGATTGACCACAATGTACCTTGCTTGATGATCTTCATCAAAAGACTTGATGGCTGACACTTTGTTCAATAATTCTAAAAGATCGAAGGAAGAAACCCGAACGATTTTGCAGACTAAATCTAACGTTGGATTGTTTTAATAAATCTTTATTCTTAGAAAAAGATACGTATACATAGAACGAGAAAGTAGAATAACATGGTAGAATAGAACGAGACACTCGATAGGACACAAATCACGTTTAACATAAATAAATTTTAAAATATATTCTCGTCGTTTTTAACGTTTAAAAGATAAAGTACTGACATTAGGTTTCGCAAATATCGTTTAATGGCTTATAAAACAATTTAACATAATAAATGTTCGAATCAAAAACATTGTTGTTTAACGATTAGCTTTGTGAATGCGATTTCGCCTGTTTTCATTTTTGTTATCATTGTAATTAAAGCCTTTACATAGAAAATGCATCTAAATTAATGTAGGTACTGGAATAGCAAATTAGAATAAAAAGTTAAATACAAAACTCCACGGATAGAATCTATTGCTATTAGCGTATCTTTCTTCTTCTTCTTCTTACCCTTATCCCACTTAAGTAGGGTCGGCACAACAGGTTTTTTTTTCTTCCACTCTACTCTATTAACTATCATTTCAGTACTCACCCCTTTTATACGCATATCATTTTTCACACAGTCCATCCATACCTTCTTCGGTCTTCCTCTACTCATATATCCATCCACTTTCATACTTAACATTCTTCTACTTATATGACATTCATCCCTCCTCATGACGTGTCCATACCACGCTAATCTATAACTCTTCAATTTCTTTGTGCCTGGAGCTATTTTAGGACTTCCTCTAATATACTCATTCCTGATTTTATCCATTCTAGTTACACCACACATCCATCTTAGCATTCGCATCTCTGCCACATGTAACCTTCTTTCATCCGTCTCTTTCATTGCCCAGCACTCAGATCCATACATCAAACCAGGTCTTTTAATAGTTTTATACACTTTTAACTCAAGTTTCCTTAGCGTCTCTTTCTGTTACTGTATAAATGGTTTCGTTTTGCCACGTGAATGAACGAGATATATCACCATACATGATGATAAAATGGTTATAGTGACTCTCATTTGGTTTGTTACTTTTTATGAACAGCCAGTGGTTCCGAGAGGCGTGATAGCGACGACCAGCGATGTTTGCGTTCTTCGTTGCTTACCATTATTTTTGGAGTATATTGTGCGCAGACATAGTTGCCTCACTTTTTACTATAAAACTTTTTCTTTTTCAATTATTTAAATATTATTTCTTAATTTTATAACTCATATCAACATCTTTAAACCCCGATATATTAAGGGAATTAATTTTCAAAAATCTTTTCTTAGTACTTAGTAGTTTTCGTTATATAAGAAACTCTCATGAACAGTTTTATGCTATTTACGCCGGTTTAAAACGTATGTTGTCGGTTATTAAGTTCATTATTTTTACCCGACTATAGCAAAGCCAAAAGGAAGGGTTATGTTTTTAACAGTCTATGTATGTTTTTAAGTATCGCCAATTAAATGCACGTTCAAATTAATTAAGATTTGTCCCTAAAATTATAGATGTGTTACCAGAATCAAATCACCAAAGAATATCAAAAGGCTTACTTAAAACTTCTACAATGTTATTAGTATATGGCACTCGCCGTGTCCCATTGTTTCTTATCACAAGTCAAACCTAAGCTAACTAAGCCACATCATCCGTAAATTGATAACCTAGCTTAGGATTTAGATTAAATCTCCATTTCTATCATCACCCCTCCATGCCCGATGAAGCTGTAAAAGCCGCAAAGGCTCCAGGGCCCCTAAAGCTAACAGTGTAGTCAGTTCGAGAAAAAAAAACACATCACTCCTTGGAGACTGTTTTTATTAGTATGATGACAAAAATATTTGTTAGGAAAAGATATAATTATTAGGAGATACATATAAATTTTGGTGACATAAAATATTATTGTCGTTTTGTATTTACGTATGTGTAAAGTTAAGGGGCGAAAATTCAGAGTTCATAATAAATGTAAATAAAGTATAACATTAAATATAAATAAAATATAGCACGCGACTCAAAAAACATTTTTATGCTATTACAAGTTAAAATAAAAAATATATTTGTGCAGCATTTTACACGTGTCAGAAGTAAAGCCTGCAGAAAAAATGTTTTTTTTTATCATTATAGGTTTGGCTTAGTGGCCACAATCTCACCTGATGTTAAGTGACGATATGGCCCAGGATGGTAAACGCTAAACCTAGTGGAAGACTGGCTCTCAAGTGCAGCTGCCGGAACACACCTATTGATGCTTGGCGACAGATTTTCAACTTGAGGGTGGTAGCTAGCCAGGCGGGCATCAGAAAAAGCCCTACCACCATGCTATGGTTTCCTCAAGATGTTTTCCTTCACCGAAAGCTCAGGCTCATTGTAGGGATTCGAACTCACATCATTCGACGCGAAGTCGTACACGCTACCACTGCGCCATCATCGCATATGTAAAAAAAAATGTTTTTACATATCCTAAATCAACTGGAATCGAACTATCGACCACTCGTACGTACTGCGTATGAAGTCTTTTCTTCACACACCACTAGGCCAATCCGATGACGATCACAATCATGAAAATCAGGACTTGCATTAACCGTGCATAATGTAAATGTATTCTCTCGTAGGCTAAAATCTGTAGATGTATATGGTTGGCTCTTTTTATTGTCGCTTTTTCGTTTCATTGAGTTTCACAACGGGATAAAGAAGTTTTCAGAACATTTATTTTTATCAATGACATCTTTTAAAGAGATAAATAGGTCGTAGCATTATTTTCACGATCATTGGGTAAACACCTAGGCGACTGCAATTAATTTATCGAAATATATCCGTGTCTCAGCCAAGTTTACAACACGTGGCGTGAACTGGCCACCGTCCAACTATGAGTGGCGACCACTCGCGCTCAACCGTCTGCTGAACCTCAAATTAGTTTGCAAATATTTGCGGCGAGGTCACGCAAACTGAACATCTGGGATGGTTTTGTTTTGATATGTTTTTTTTAAATATTTAAGTCATTTATGTAAGGTAAATTATGATAGCTTAGAGGCAGTGAGTTAGGAAAACTCGTCTATCAACTTGGTTTCGAAACGTACAATGAGCCTAAGATTTTAGTAATCTAAAATATCGCGATAAAAAACTAGGATTATGGTAAGATACATCCAAATTGAAAATTTGTTCATGTGTTTCAGAAAATGTGTCGATAGCTGCATTTGAAATCTGGGTAGGTACACCAAATTAACATCTTTGGTTCCATCGGCACTTAACATCATCTATGATTGTGGTCATACGCTAAACTAAAAAATATATATAAGTGTAATTTTATCATTTATTTATAGGTACTATCACAATGTGGAATCCGTGCGGTTGCCACTAATATTATTACCATTAATAAATAACAAACCAATTTTTTAAAATTAATTGATATAACATTAAATCGTATGACAGCACAAGTTAACAATTTGGTACTCGTTAGTCCAACTTGGCTGTATGAAGTGTACTATTACTTTGGCCCCTTTTATTTGACCAGTGGAAAGAAAAGTCGTAAACGTCAAAATACTTGTCATACTCGTCACCACACACAGATTTATAAAACGGTCCATGACTCGTGCACTTTGTTTTCAATAACGGCTCCTTCGCGTATATATCGTTAGAAATGCATCCTGAACATGCTCATAGATTATTTTAACAAAACTGTGAGTACCTTTGAAGTTCTTCTCCAAGCTGCGGCATCTCCATTCCCTAAACAACGTCTAAAGTTGAATTATTACAATTTTTTAAGTGTATTACTATTAACTACACGTGGAACTCAAGTGATCTTCTAACCGGTAGAACCCTGATAGCTTTCACATCTTACCGCATCGGACTTACCACGATACTATGGTTTCATCACGATGTTTTCCCTCACCGAAAGCTCAGGCTCATTGCAGAGATTTGAACTCACGTCAATCGACGCGAAGTGTCGTACACGCTACCACTGAGCTGTTATTGTTAGCATCATACCTAATATTCACACAAATAATAATAAACAATAAAGGTTACATACATTCGCATGAATAATCACATAAAAAAAGTTGGTGATCTACAATTGTACAATGCGTAATGTTATAATATTAGATAGTGTGATGTTACACCGGAGACAGAAGCACATAAAATAAAAAGTAATGGCTCAATTAGCAATTGGCCTGAAAAAAAAATCTTATTTTTTATTTCACGATTGATATTTATCAACATACTAAACAGTATTTTGAGTTTATCATTCTTTGAGGTCGCTTTCAGCTTTGACTAAGCTATTTTATTATCAAATGCGAACGTGCTGAATTTTTTTGCGAACGGAATCGAGTCTAATGTCGGATAAATTACTGACAATCTAGGTTTAACTGACATTATCTTAAAAGAAAACAATAGTACTGTCGTAAAAACAGGTGAATATATTATCCAACAAAGCAAGCCGCCCACAATTGATAACAATTACATGACATAACATCTTATCTTCGTATCTACTCGTAGCGCACGATTGCAAATGTAAAGATTTATTTGATGAATTCTTAGAAAATGTGAGAAGAGAAGTTTTCCTGAAATAAACGATCGTTTAATTCCAGATTTACCAATTTATTACATTACTTTATAAAAAAAAGGTTTTTCCTTTTTATAAGTTTCACCTAAAACGCCACTATTAGGGTGGTTAGCTTTGCAATTCAGATTTTCTTAATACAATGCAAACGTGGAACGAGGCTAAAAAATGGAATGTTTATAAAACTTAATAATAATAATTTAAGGTACACTTGTTTACTATATATAATGATAAAAATAATGTATTTTTAAATGCGATGACTAAGAAAAGTTAAGTGTCCATAAAAACTGAATTTTAATTCATTATTGATATTCTACTCATCATCTTTCAGCACCATTTCATATGATCGCAGGCGGGACACTTCTTCCAGTGCCATACAGATAATACCTCTAGGATCTGTCAGTTGGCAGCTCAAAATTTCGTAACACATTCTTTGATTATTCCGTTACTAGTAGCTGTGCCCGCGGCTCCGCGTGGACTATAAAATGGTGTTGTTGAGCGCACGCGTAAATTGTGCTGCCTCACGAATGCTTATTGTGGGTGATCCTTAGAAGATAGACTTATGCTATTAAAGACTTTTTTGTAGGCCTTTTTAAGAGCTACTATTATGTAGTACATTAATTTGATATATCTCTTATGGTTAATTCAATGTAATTATCATTTAATTGCCCCCAAAAGCGTCTTTTTTCTGTAAAGATTCACCATTATAATCACTGCTTGTTTCGTAAGTTATTTTATGTTACAAAAAATATCCTATAACCTGGGCAGATAACATATCCATGGATTAAAAGAAAAAGCATGTAAATCGGATTTGTGAGTTTTGTGTAAAAACAACATAAACAGACAAACAGACAGAGAAACGTTGAGTTTTATAATAGAAGAAGAAGAATATGATGATATAGTAGCATGGAAAATTGACGACACTTTACCTGATGCTAAATAATTGTATAATCCTAGTACATAATAACTCATTGTATAATCCAAACAAAACGGCGACTAATGAGAGATCAACAAGCCATCACCGTATGTCGCTATCATGCTATTCCGTAAGCATCTTAGTACCTGGATATACACTAGATGACCTGGAAACCAAAAGACAGTCACTGAGTTTGTGGCGGGATCTTGAACTGCCATGTTGTGGTTTTTATTTTTAATTCATGAACTTAGGTTTGTTTGACCCGATATTATGTAATATTGGTGGCATTTTGTGTGATATAGTTTGGTTATTGTGCATTCGTGAAGTGGATTATAAATATTAACTGGAAACATGCATTTTGAAATGTCCCAAAAACTCCCTAGAAAGTTCTAACAAGAGAGCCATCATCTTGTTGGACCAACATTATATATAAAAAATACTACGTAGTCAAACACATAGACACTGGCAAGTGCTTTTTGTGGCGCCAAAACAAGAAGAAGAATAAGAATCACTGTTAATGGCTTATCAGCATATGCACTGTGGTCTGGACCCAGTCGGGTACGGTAGCCCACCAACTCGCTTGATTACTTGACATCACCCGCTGATTCCGCTAGGCGACATGCCTAAGCGTAACACCATGGGAATTACACCTGGTGTATGGTGGTCGCTGACCAGTCGTATACAATTGTCGTGTCCTATCACCCAGAAAATTTTGACGTTACACTAGTTTTTTTATTGACACAAATACTTAAATTCCCTATTAATCGGGACTATGATCTGTTATTGGAACATTTGTGCAATTATGCTTTACTCATAGCGGTTGCTCGATATATAATTCGTGTCTTGTTATGAGTGATATGTGACTTGCCAATAAATTAGAATGGTTAATGTCTGCTAATATAGGGATATATTATCTTTGCTTTTCATGTGTAGAAATAGAACGTTGAAGAACAAACTACAAATAAACAATAGTTAAGTTAATCCAGTCAAGTGTGACTAATGCTTTCTTACAAAATGACTCAGACAAGTCTTAGCACGTACAAAAGTAACTTAACACGTTCACTGCGTTGACAAATAATGAGTATACATATCTGATGAGATACGAGGTTGAAAAGACCTCATGACTATCTTAATTTCACTACAACACAAATAATTAGATGTTAAGTACACTTGACGTTAAATAGTCACTGCAGTCTATAGCAGGTTATAATCAAATTCAAACAGGATCGCAGTCCTAAATAGGTCAGTTAAAGTTAGGTCGCTAAGCCTGAGGATTAAGTCGGAGCTAGTCGTATGTCTGCCCATCTTGTCAACTGTACCATTTAGATAGACACCGGCAGAAGTAGTTATGACGGTGGTGCTTCTGCAGTCGAACCTTGCACGGGTTCTATCACTATTTCGGCTTTCGGTCATTATGATACAACACCTCTAAGATTCCTTCATACTAAAGCAAATTAATTAATTTATGATAATACAGTGCGACATTATTATCCATCCACCAACATACAAGCTACAACGCATTATATTAATTGTTATTATTGAAATGATGAAGTTCAAAATCTAATGTCCGTTTTATCGATTGAAACAACATTATTTTTGATAGCGCACAATGGAATGGGCAAGTATGAGGCCGTTTCGACCTACCATCGCGGTAACAGTGTTAACAAGAACAACAAGACGTATCAGTGTTTATTTTGTCTCTTTCCACCACTGTTAGTTGGTTACTCACGGGATATAAATAAACTTATAAATATAAGTAAACAAGAATCCTTCACCTTACTTTCGGAGTAACACAATTATTCTTAGCATTTACGCGTCAGCGAATGTTAGTCAGCGCGTAAAAATGAAAGATTTTGAATACAGCGAAATAGCTTGCATAATCTATCTGTTGGGCACATGTCTACTTTTGTTTTTACTAAGCAAAGATAATATTATAAAAGATATTTCGGAAAAGTAACACAAGACTGTGAAATATGACATTTTATTTCTCCTAAAATTATTAATGTTTTTTCTAGGTACTTAAGTAAATTGAAGCAAAATATAACGATAGGTTCTTTACAGCACATCGAGATTCATTTTCATTCAAGTTATATAGGTAAGTTACTAGGTAGTAATTTACATATTTTGGACTAAGCCTTTGTTTTTTTAAAGATGAATACTCTATTGTGATTATAAATAATATCACAGAATGATAGGAGTGATCATATTTTAGTGATAAAACAGGATTCTGGATTAATTATAATAATTCTAAGTTCATTTAGCCGAGCTTTAAAAATCTATATTTTTATGAATTAAATTTTGAGTACTATTAAGTTACAAATAACCAACAATAACATTGAAAAACACAACAAAAAACATATACTTTTAAAAACAAAGCACAATAAGAAATTTATTCCAGTTATTTTTAAAAATAGCTTCTAAAATTGAAAACAAACATTGCAACGAGCACGAAATGAACTATGCGGAACTACGCACGGATTCGGGATAATCGTACATTGCCACATAGCGTATAAAAAACGTCATTACAGTTGCCGCGGCCGGTGCAAGTAACCCAGTTGGCAGGGTATCTTTCAGCGTGTCACAACTCAAAACACAGTCATTTATCTTTTCCCACGCTAGAATCCCGTGTACAAACCTATTTAGACTACATTGTTTTCCAAGCTATATCACAAATGGACCGTTTGCGAAATCTGATACGTTTGCAAAGAGCAAATTTAACAAGTGTATTTAATAATGGCTTTGACTTCGGCTTCAATTGAAATATACATTTATGTAATGTTTGTTCTTGTTCATTTTGGTGGACGAATGACGTCAACACCTTTATTTATTAATTGACTATTGTTGCTGTGTGTACCTACTAACTTTTAAACTATTGAAAAATGAGTTTATATAACGTATTTCTTGTCTCTAAACTTGCTACATGGTACGTGATGAAGTTTTCTTGAGCTGTAAACATTAGTTGATACAGTACATTTTGTTGAATATATCTATTTAGTATTTGCATAAAGAAGAGTCTAATGCCATAAGGTATTGCCATTCAGATTACCAATTTTTTCCAATTTCTCCAATATAAAAATGAAAGGAAAAAGGAAAATTTAATAATATTAGGTGGCTTATTGTTGTTTTTAAATATATAAGATATATACAAAACCCACCTGTACGTAAAAATCTAATACATAGGAACTATATAGGCAAATAAACAGAAATAGTGATAATTACATAGTTCATATGAATAATCATAAAAGAATGAATAATTTTATAACCTAACTACAGACTTGTGTAGTATTATGTAATAGAATAGTAAATGAAAATAAAAATAAAAAATCATAAGCAAGTAGCGACTTATGGTTTGGCTATGTGACAGCGAGTTAATTGTTTAAATAGCGTAAAACGTTTTATTTTTTAATAATCTTAACATATTGCAATTTATTAATGAATAAAATGACCTATCTGTTGTTAGTTTTACAATATAGTAAATCAATGCTTAAAGTGGCTTTCTGGTTGGGTAAATGTTCATCCTGTTCAATGGTTCATCCTGTCACGGAAACATAGTCAATAGAACAGATTGAATGCTCCGTTCTGTATAAATTTTCTCACAAATAAATCGACTAAAGCGGTTAACACACCTCAAGCCTCTATTCAAAATTCCAGTCAGATATCTCCTCTCCACCACAGAACTACTTGGGTACTGGTCTACGGAACAACAGCTACATAGTAGCACCCACCATGGTATTAAAAATGAGCACACAAAAAAATTGTCTCCCAACCAACGTGTTCCCTACTTTCTAGAATACTGGGTACTTCAGATGAGGCGTGAAGGGACATTTCAGCAGCAGAGGCTTATAACCTCTCCGACGTTAGAGAAATAGCGTTCAAATTGTTGTTCTTTGTGGTTACTAAAGCTGTATTTTTGTAACTTGTTATTTGATGTAACGGTGATATAACTCCAAGAAACATAGTTAATCTTTGAATATTACCTGCTGATAATGTGACTAAAGTAGCGTTATCAGTGAAAAATTAATCAGAGTTCAAGGTGATTATAGTTGCGAATAAAAATTAGACCAAATTAAAGAACTCAATAATATAATGGGGTTCAAATATTTATGGACATTATTTTTTTAATTGTAATATTATTTTTTTAATAATGTTCACAAAGATTTTGCAAGATGTTAACAGAAACTTCACTTTTTATACTTTTTGAAGTGAAACTTCTTATGCGACTTCCAAGCGTTAAACGTTAAACGTTTAACGCACATTATCAGTCTCTCCTCTTTGTGTGAGCCAGAGCGAGAGAGTAAGTGTCGGTGTGTATGTATATTGCACACTGTTTAAACAAAATAGAAAATGTCTTATAAAATGAAGTTTCACTTCTATCGGTGTGAATCGCACACACACCTTTATTTTTTTAATTATTGTCACTGTGTGGATGATGTGGGTTCAGGTTTTACAACAAGCTTGAGTGATGGTATAGTGATCCCGTTCTAAAGTACAAGAATTTCTTAAGATATTGGGTCGTTCAAACGAAGCGTAAAGAAGTATTTCTCCAGCCCAGCATGACGGCGAAGACTGCCGATGAAATTTGACATTGACAGTCGCAGTTATTTTTTGATTTTCTATCAGGTAAATAGGCAGTGATTTTGATGAGCTACTGTGGGTAGTGGTGACTAAGTGGTGTTTACCATTTCCTTTCAATCGCTTACTTATAAAAAGTGTGTTGGAAAAAAATTTATGGCTTGCAAGGAACGCTAACCGACTGATATATCACATCTATTTATTTCTTGCAAATATAATTTTGCTCCGTTACATTAAGAACAATGAAAATTAAAAGTCTCTAGATTCCTATGTCTAGCCGCATTTATAATTAAGAGGACCATAGACGATGCCATTCAATTTAGATAATTGTGTATATATTTCCTCGAGACACCTTTAAGTATTAATAGGCAGTGTATCATACAGTCAAACACGATAATAATAAGCCATGACGTGACCTTATTAACATTATTATAGCTTTATGTGTTTTAACATTCGCAAGTGGTGGCGTCAACCATGGCGCCGCGAGTCGCCGAGCGTTGGGATAATGTAGGCTATGTATGGTTCAAGTTGTGAGTTTTCGCGAACATCTTATTTGATTTTCACTTCCTTAATTAATTTAGTTGGTTATGTTTATTATTTTTTATATAATATTTGTGCTTGTGCTATGTATAAATGGTTATCAATGGTTATGTATGAATTAGTGGACGTATTGAAGTAGGGGACAGAGAAATTTCTTTGGAGATTTATCTCTACTTGAGGTAGTCCGACTGTTGGAATACCTCCACCCTACAGACGAATGCAGCCAAAGAACCTAGTATTGTGTTCCTGCGGTGATTAGGGTTTCCAGAGCTCTTTGGTGTAGGGGCTTCAAGGTCGGCAACGCGCTAGTGATATCTATGATAATTACAACCATCGGCTACGGTAGCCGCTTACCATCAGGCGGGCTGTATGCCTGTTTGCTACCTTTGTTGTAAAAAAAATAACTTAAATAATCTATTGAATGTCTCTTCTCGAAACGAACGCTAATTTATCTGATCGCATAATTTGCAAAGTTTAGATAATGTATTTTTAGTTATGATAAAAAAAAAAAAATTTTAGAAGTTGGTAGGCTATTGATATGTAATTTAAACATTTAACACGATACATTACTTAGCAACTATAAATTAATACGTTTTTTTTATCATAACTTCAACAATTGTTATTGTAAATTTATTGTCATGTGAGAATACCATGAACATGATCATATTGTAAATTACAGTGTAGAAACTACGAAAATTTTCGTATTAAAAATATATGTAAATGGAATATTTTTATTCGCAATGAGATAATATATTATACTTATAATTAATTAGACGCTGTTTGCTTTTCCTTTGGAATATACTTGACATTGCTTTTCTGTCCGTATTTAGCGTTAATTATCATATCCTATGAAATATAGGACGTATACATTATAATGTAATGTTTCTTGTGCTATGATTAACAGTTTCTGTCAATATTTCATGGTTATTTATTGATGATTAAGTTTCACCTTTAGCTTTCAACTTGATTTATTATAAAATACATAAATTGCTATCGTCAAGATTATTTTTATCATGGAAATACCAAAAGGGCATGCAGTGCACTGAATTAATATGTACTTGTTCATTGATAATTGCATTCTATAGCGATAAGTAATCTAGATAAAACAGGACTTCAGTCCTTCGCGTAGGCAATCATTTATAGGTTGCTAGCTTTGAGAATTGAGTTGAAACGTCTTGTGTGCCAGTATGCATTTCCAATTATAACGTTGAAACTGATAGTGATGCAACAATGCAAAAACTATTGCTTTGCAACACTGTAGTAATTTGTAATACCTTTTAAAAGATGACCTAAAGCAGGATTTCAGTCCTTCGCGAAACAAGTCATGTATAGACACTATACTAGCTCTAACGATTCAGTGGAAAGGTCTTGTGTTACCAGTATGCATTTCGTTGAAACTGATAGTGATGCAGTAATGTGAGTACTACTACTTTGTGTCATTGTAGTAATTTTGTATAGACTTTGAAGGTATAGTTTCTTACGTAACAAAATAAAAAAATAAAAACCAAAGTTACTCTCTTTTGATATTAGTACTAATAATATACGAATTCATATTTAGTTAAACAAGTGTGTGGTCCAATAACAAGCGAATGATTAATTGTTATATAATGAGTGCTTTTACGCATGGACACTTAATTGATTTGATTAGTTAGTATTACCCTAGCGTACGGTGTTCTGTGTCTTGCGGGCTTGTTTAATATTTATCAATGCAATAGTAGGCCAAGAGCTTTTGCGAGAAATTGGCTATATGTAGTTTAATTATCTCGGTACGTAGTAAACGGCTTTATGTTTACGAGTGCAACCGTTATTTAGTTTTAGCATCAAGTAAATGCAATAAATGAATACTTTAAAACTAGATGTTGAAAACTAAATTTATATTTATCTTTCAAACTGAGTTATTTAGATAATGTGGCGTTATAATTAAGATTTAACTAAATATTTTCATAGATTCTCTTTGTTTTATCCAGGGTTTCGGTATATATTTTCGCTTGTGTTCACATCTTATATATTACAGTTTAACATTAGCGAATTAAAGGAAAAAAGTAACAAAATTGTTAAAACATTAAAACTAAATATAATCTAACAATTACAAGGAAAACAGAGATAGACCTAATATGAGATGGAAGGAGGAGTACGGCCTCAAGGCTCAAGACAGAAGTTGATATAGGGTGCTAATGGTATATTTTGGGAACAGGTACTTAAGGGCTTATACAAAACATAGGACCTATATAAATAATAATTAGTATACATAAATTATGTACAACTAAATATAGCAAAATATATATAATATTTTGAGTGTTGAATTGTTTTTCTGCTTACTATGATTATTTGAGTTTATCCAACGGTTCACGTTCACCAAATAATCTGCGGATGAATGACGTTTGTAGCTCATTATCATATCTTTATCTCCATTGTGATAGCGAGATAATAGACAAGCCGGAGGCTGTCATGGCCGGCACTAAGGAACATTATTTGGGTGCAAACGAATGAATATTTATAAGATTACGTTATGGGTGTTGTTTGGAGCCTTGGACGAGGCTTGCTTGTATATGTACATGAATTACAAAGTAATTATTTGTCCCTATCGAGCGACAATTTCATCATTGTTGATCAGGATTCTTGACATTAAACATCATGTGTGTCTGCAAGTTAATTATAAAGTAATTTGAATATGCATTAATGAATGAAAATAAAGTTGTAGTGCAAATGTAAATCAGAATGCTATTATTGTATAGTTTCAATCTGCAATGCCGGAGTTATTATACCTACAGCTTATAAGAATTAGTGTGTATATTATAACCAAATTTATAAACAGTATAAGCAGGTACCTCTTCATCATCATCATTTCAGTCCAAAGACGTCCATTGCTGGACATAGGCCTTCCTCGAAATCGCCACAACAACCGATCCCCTGCTACCCGCATCCAGTGGCTTCCCGTAACCTTTACGCTACGTGCCTCGCCCACTCCATTTAAGTCTAGCTATTCTTAGGGCTATATCGGTGACTTTGGTTCTTTTGCGAATCTCCTCATTTCTGATTCGGTAACGTAGAGAAACTCCGGTGCTTCTTGGTATGGGCTTATTTTCGAACTTGTATATAGTAATGTTTCGTTATTGTATCCATTGTAGATAAAAATAAATTAGTACGTAAAGTTACCATTCGACCAACCATAATAACGAAGTAGGAGAAAACTGAAACTTTTCAGGGTTCCGAAGTCAACAAGTTGGTACCCTTATAGTTTTGTCATGTTCGTTCGTCATATTTTTCTGCGGCTATTTCATGGTGTAGGAATAGATCGTTAAAAATTTAAAGTAACTATATTAGTAGCTTTTTCGATTCAGGGATCCGTTTGTGAAATATGAAGCTTTAAAGTGCTAATTCCCCCCCTCCAAGTACCCCCCCCCACCGCCAGATAAATGATCGTTTTTGTATATGTGAAAAAAATTACGGCAGTAGAATATATAACGAAGTTAAAAGTAAAATTATCACTACGTAGACTATACAAGTTAAGCAGTAATATTCGACCAAGTTATAAAATGTACTTATATTATGGTGTAGCTAATACGTATATACGATGTAATTTAAAAACAGATCAAAAAATTTGAGGTCTTTAAAAGCCAAAGACATCAAACTATTATCTGTGTACAGCCATACAAGTGATGTAAATGAAAATCGCAATTCATATCCAATTGCCAGTTGTCAACTGTTCGTAAAATCTATCAATGCCTTGAAGGCGAATGCTCGGCTTAGTTTGTTGTATAAAATATTTAAAATTATAATTAACTAAAACAATCGCCGAGAGTTTATCATTCGATTTCGTTTTTAATTATATGCTACAACAAACAGATTCGATAAGAACATTCTAGACTCAATTGATGTCAAAATAAATGTGCACATATCTTGTTAACTTTAACTTGTAACAATCCCAGAGTGATTTGATCGCTGACATACGTTAGCTCACCTATATCGAATTTTGTCATCATAACTTCAAATACACCGTATAATCTTCTAGAAGGCTTATGTTTGAATTTCCTTTAGTACAGTTATTACACGTCTAAGACATATTTGTATGATAAAATTCCGGTCCATTGTACACGTGATCGCAATTGACAATATAATCGAATACAAATGGTATCAAGATCACGGCCGTATCGATCAAGTGATTGTATAATGGTAACTAACCGATTACAAGTTTAAAACGGTTAGCGTGTTGAGAAAAAAAAGTTTTGTTATGTTGATAAAAAAACTTTAATTTAAAATTACAAATTCATTGTAACATAAAAGTAATTTTATTTTCTTTAAGTATATTTAACACACGTCCATTTTATTCCAAACTAACTGAAGCTTGTAATATGGTAACTAAATATCAGCTAAATAGCTGATATACTGTAGATATATACCTACTATAACTGACAATTATACGCATCAAACCAAAGACGTTATGCACGTGGATCGATCCTTCGTCCTCTCGGCTCAATAGAAGCACGATGTTTATCAATTGACCTGTCGTCAATCAGATTTATAATCTTAATAGTGGTGGCTCCGTACACGTTTACTATACAGTAATTAATTACTCGTAGTTTTATTTTTACTTATATTGTTGATAGCCTATCAACTGAGGACCGACATATACTTCTCGAGTACGAAATTAAAAAAAAATGGTTAAAATTATATTTAGGTTAATATATATTTTTTTAATTTCTGGAAGTGTTTTGATGATTCTTATAACTTAACAACAAACATTACAATTAGATAATTGTATTGTCGTGTTTCTTTTATCAATACTATTAAAAGTGTAATAATTTTAATATTTACATTAGATATTGGGCTTAATAATTTTTATGTATTAAATTGGTTTGTACTTGCACAGTTTCCATGAGGATTTTGATTTAATAATGAATGTAAAATAAATAGAACATAATAACAATTTTAAATATTACTTACACGTAAAATGTTTGGCCAATCGTTTTTGACTTGCACCACCGCGTGGTATGCATAGAAATCTATTCAATTGTCAATATAAAAGTTCATGTTCCACTTTGGATGTTATATGCTTTGTGAACGTACACTAAATTAATTAATATGGTGTTAAGAAATCTATAGATGTGTTGTGTTTTATAAGTTTTTAATTATTTCTTAGCGATACTTTTATTTTAATGTACTGTGTGTTTTTCTTATATCACACAAAGAATCCTTAACCATTTCGTTTTAATTAAAACACGCGAAAGCTATGTTATGCAATAATTTATTTCTTCTTTTTTTTCTTGTTATTGGTTAGTCGTTGTGTCCACAATCTCACCTAATGTTAAGTGATGATGTGGTCTAAGATTATAACATGCTAAACCTAGTGGAAGACTGGCTCTCAAGTGCAGCTGCCGGAACACACCTATTGGTACTTGGCGACAGATTTTCAACTTGAGGGTGGTAGCTAGCCAGGCGGGCATTAGAAAAAGCCCTACCACCATGCTTTCACCACGATGTTTTCCTTCACCGAAAGCTAAGGCTCATTGCAGGGATTCGAACTCACGTCAATCGACGCGTAGTCGTACGTACACGTTACCACTTAGCCATCATTACTTTATACGCAATAAATATAAGTAGCATCTATCTCGACAAGAGAAAAACTTTGCAAATTCTTATGTGTTCTGTACCTACAGTCTAGGTGTGGAATCAGGTGTTTACTCCCCCTAGGATATTGGGTCCTTTAAACGAGACGTGATGAGGCATTTCTGCAGACTAGCATGACGGGGACAACTGCAGATAGAATTTGTCATCGACTCTCGCCGTTATTTATGGATTCCATCACACTTTACATTTTACCTATTTTAAGAACTATAACAAAAAAAGGCAAATTTTCGGTTTAAATAATTCGTTTAAATCGAATCAAGTGCTCTGAAATTATAACATACTTTTAATATTTCACCATCAATATAGTTAAGTAATAAGGGCTATTATAATAATTATAAATGATTTCCACATATTTAAATAATCATGAATTTAATTGCTGTATAATAAATACGAATAACGACTTTATTATAACAAAATTATAACAGAAACTTGATTGTAAATGTTATCGTGAAATTCTTCGACCCTGACCCGATACAGAATGCATTAAGTTTTTAATGATACAATTTTATTAATCAAAGCGATCATTCATAATATTAATTATATTCAAATAAACGTGTTGCTGGGTTTATATTATTAATCGGAATTTGATAACGTACATAAAGTTTTATATTTTTCAAATTTGTAAACGCATAAATTGTAGTCCAGAGAAAAAACCTAGGATAATCTTCATAGGATAGATTTATTGTACATCTAGACAAAATATTATTAATATCAAAGTACTAGCTGATCAGTGTGAACATTTATTTTATTTAATAAATAGATGGCTGTTAATAGATGGCGCATTATACATGTATTTAAAAATATATATTTCAAGAATTTGTTTTTTTTTCGTCAATAGATGCGAACATAATCTTTAAAGTTATGTTTGAATTATTAATTTTGATGAAGAATTAAGGGAGATATAGCGATGTCACAAAAACACCTTTCAGTTATAATATATAGAGATAATTTTATTTTTTAACTATAGACAAAACTTAATCTTTTAAAATAAAACACATCTCTAATTTACATTTTGAAAGTTGTCCACTAGACAATTTAAATTAGTTGCTAAAAATGTAGATAATATTTCTATATATTCTTAATGATCATTATAATATATAGATCAGAAACAGATCGTAAATATTCATAAAGATAAGAATCTAGTCTCGCAAACTTGAACGTGAAAAACCTAATTAAGAACAAAAGCCATGTCTAACCTAGAATTACCTATTAAAATTATTCTTAAACACTGTCCTTCAAATTCATTTAAAGGTACAACAACTACAAAAAAAGTCATGTAAATATATGCATTTGATTGTATTTTTTTATCTTTAAAATTTTAAATGTACATAAATGTATAATGTATCAAGGTTTGCGGATATACATCAATTGATATTTATTATCTAACTTAGAAATAGATGATGTATTTGATAAACCCGATCGTGTTTCATATTGAAAAAAGAAATGGTGTCAAGTGCTGATTAATTAACACTGATTATTAATTTCAAAGACTGTATTTTTTACTTAAAAATAGACATTGAATAATCAAACTTTTCACTTTTATTTTACAGTTTTCAACAAATTAAAACCTTACAGAATGTAAATGGTATCTTATTTACACGTCACATAGGTAGAGGTACATTGATATAAAAAAAAACCCTTTAAATGAATGATCATTTAATAACACCAGCAATACGCCCGCATACCGCACGCATTTATTATTACTTTCATCCTATCATTTGATTTTTACTCATATTATTGACTATTCTTATAATCTATCTATTGAGAAATTACATTAATACTTTCCGTGTGCAAAATTGCATCACAATCGATTTTTTACGTTTCATAAATGTATTATTGACGATAGACCTATCAATTATGGAATGACGTATGCTTCTCGTCATAAAATTGATCAGAGTCTGCGGAAAATTGATGAAATTTCTAAAAGTAATATTGTCAATTTTTATACGTCATCAATTATGGAATGACTTATACTTCCCGTCTACAAAATTTCATCAAAATCGGTTAAGAATTAATAAAACAATTTTTATTTGTGATTTCTAAAAATATTATCGAAAATTATTATAGCCTATCATTTGACCGATGACATAAGCTTTTCGAGCGCAATATTTAAAAAGAATCGGTCAAGCCGTATTTGAATGAGATCCTGGCATCCAGAAATGCAGACAAAAAGATTTATAGTACAAATGAATGAAATGAACATTATTTAAAAAGTTATAAACAAAATATTACACGAAGTTATAAATAAATGCTCCCGAACCGGTGGCTTGATAATTATTTATCTTGTAAAGCTTTATCACGACCGCTAAGGCAATAATTAACATAAGCATTCAGTTGTTTAATGATAACTTTCTGCGATGTGACTGATGTACTAATTACTGTAATAATGGTTATTCTTGATGTTAATAATAACCGTTATATTGATAAGATCGTGTTAATAAATAATAATACAGAATTATTTGACTATATGTGGGGGGGAGAGAGGAGAGAGGTCCTATGGTTGTGTTTTGAAATTTATAAGTGCCTTCTTAGGGCTTAAATTTATTAACGTTTTTTTATCTAGAGTAACAATGTTGAATTAACATTCAGGTGAGATATTAAATAAATATATATATATATATATATATATAATTTTTTTACGTAAAAGTAAATAAATGCACGAGTCGAAATGTTATTACTAATACTGTAAAAATAATTTACAATTTATTAATGTATATATTTCTTTTAATCTAAAACATATTCAGAACGAAACGAGTAATTTTTTTTTATTACAGGTAAATCCTGTTATTAATCTATAATTATCCATTATGCTTGTTAGAAACTATTTTAAATTATTAAGAGAAAGGACCACCACATATATTATAAAACTTAAGGTCTCTCTGTTTGTCTGTCCGTCGCGAGAACCACTTATCCGATATAAATGTTTTTTTAAATTTATAGCTCTATGTTATCTGGCCAGGTGATAAGGGTATATTTTGTTACATAAAGTAACGTTCGAAATAAGCAGTGACGTCAATGATGAAACAATTCGGAAAAAAGACGCTTTGGGGTATTTAAATGGCTTACGCTAAGTAAAACATAAGGGATATCAAATTAATGTATTATATAATTGTAGATGTTAATATGACCTACAAAAAAGTCATCAATAGCATATATCTATCTTCTGCGGATCATTCACAATAAGTATTTTTGTTTTTAAAATAACCGGTGTGTGACCGTCGTGGGTTGGCAGGTGGGAGCGGGAGCAGCCTGAATCGTGCTCGACGGCATTCAGTAGTCCACGCGAGCGGAGGCAGGGGAACAGCTAGTTCCATTATATATGTAAGTTAATTGACAAAACAAAAAATGTTAAAAAAAACTCCAATAAAATCCTCACCCAAACTATGACAGTCCAGGTATCAGAGCGAGGCACAAGGACAACACCCTAAACAACTACATGCACTTATTGACATTCAAACACTTTTTAGTTACACATGGTCACACGCCTATAACATACTTACACAAGCATTGACACGAAACAGTATCTACACAAGTTCAAAATTATCAAGGATGACAGATGTCCCTGTGATAACACCACAACTCAGACTTTCAAATATCTTTCTGAAGATCGTCCACGATTTAACATTTTCTTTAATCGTTGATATGTTTAGCGTTATGGCTACAGTCTTACCTGATGTTAAGTGACGATGTGGCCCAAGACGGAAGCACGCTAAGCGTAGTGGGAGAATGAGCTCTTAAGTGCAGCTGCCGGAACACACCAATGAGTGCTTGGCGACAGATTTTCAACTTGAGAGTGGTAGCTTGCGGGCATTAGAGAAAGGCCTACCACCTACCACCTATTATTTGTCAATTACAAAGTAATTACTTCAAGTATTGAAACATTATAATGTTTACGTGGCTTTTAAATGTAACTAAAATAAGAGCCCGTAAGAACATTTCTAGTTAATTAAATGCTAATTCAGCTATTTAAATAAATTTAATTAAATCATGTTATATAAAATAATTTGATATTATAATCTGAATGAATCGTTTATCATAATCTATAATTAAACTTCACAGTTGAATCTGGCATTTTATTTTAATGAAGTCTGTTAAATCAACAAAGTTGACGTTGATTGATGAATTCAGACTTTCTCATAGTGAATCTAATAGGCTAGTAGCGCTTATCATAATCATTATTTGAACTATTCTAACGACACAGTGTTCCGGTGCCAATACAATCGGTCACTGTTACCTATGCTGGCAACGTGCGCAAGAGTTCATAGATAGAACTTTTACAACTACGAGAGACAACGATGTTAGCAAAATATATTTAACTTCTATAACATCAAAAAACACGTCAATATTACGTTTTTCTTTCCTCATGTTATTTATTCGTGTCTAACCTGTGACGCCATCGAAGCATCGCTCAAAATTTATCACGTCATTCATTACTAGCGCAGTACGGCAGTCACATGGTACAATCTAAAAACTACGGCAAACAACGAGAGATCGGCAATCTATCGAAGGCCATCACTGTTATGTCAGCCTGCAAGCCTCTCAACAACTGGATAAACACTGGCTGATCCCAAAACTCGATAAACCAAAAGATAAACACTATGACGGGTTTTACACCTAGTTTATGGTAGTCGCGATCCATACGGACACTATTATCGTGTCCTACAACCTATACACTTATGTATTGTTTGGGAAGTGTCTTTTTGGATGTTAGCTGCAGTTGAGAGCCAATAATTTTATTATCAATAGGCATTATCCATTTTGAGTCTTAATATTGAAAAATATATAGACTAAGTAAGACTATGTAATAAATAATGCCAATCATATAACAATGTTGTTCTTTTCTCGTACTGAATAATTGATTCAAGCTATGCATTAGTCACGCGCATAATAAATTAAACGTACAACTCACCCAGTGCAATCACCACGGACTATTTATTATTGGCTTAGACGATGCAAAAATGCAAAACGAACACGTCATGCTATTGAGATATTGGAAAACACGCTAAACGACGACCACTAACGGTTCTAAATGTTCATGTGAAAAAAAAACCGACGAAGGATTTATTTAGCAAACTCATTTGTAATGCCTATTAGAGATTTAAGATCAAGGATATTAGAAATCAATTTTAAAAATAGGTCAGTTTGTAAGGCAGTGTTACCAAATGGAGGGGACGTTAAAATTAGCATATCCATTCATATTTTCTGTCTTAAATAATGTCAGGTACTTTTTGGTTATGATATAGACAAAGATTTGACATTACCAAGATCCAAGATGTTGTATCTAATAAAGAAACGATTTGATAGAAGAAGGAAACATATTGAATCCATTTATCAAAAATACTAGACATTTGTTTAAATTTTTGCGTGTTGTCGACGTTTTAAAAGCTGTAATGTAACTCATTTACGAACGTCACTGAAAAGTTTTCAGAACAGCTGAACCAATAAACTGAAACAATATTATAACTGCGATAATTTAAAATGTATTTCTTAACTGTGTATAATAATAGGAACGTTCATAAAATATCTATGATTCAGTATAAAATATGTGTTTATACAATAAAATATTGTGTATTCGATACCATGACTCAATTCCCTGTTGTGGCGACCTTCGAAAAACATTACGCGAACCTTCGATCTGTGGATAAAATTGGATTACATTCTGTACTATAGTTATCTTAAATATAACTGGTCCCAGATATTCTTTATGTTTAAAGTTTTCACTTTGCATAGGTAAATTTTAGGTTGTATCAATTGTACGCAGTCTGGATGTACAATTAAAAATTAACGTTCGTGTAATTGGATAAAATTGCAAAGTTTTCAAGCACATTGCACAATTATAAGCAGTAAAAAAATTTTTACGTTATAGTTTTGGCGTAGTGGCCACAATCTCATCTGGTGTTAAGTTACGATGTGGCCCAATATGATAACACGCTAAACCTAGTGGAAGACTGGCTCTCAAGTGCAGCTGCCGGGACACACCTATTGGTGCTTGGCGACAGATTTTCAACTTGAGGGTAGCTAGCCTGGGTATTAGAAAAAGCCCTACCACCTCGCTATGGTTTCCTCACGATGTTTTCCTTCACCAAAAGCTCAGACTCATTGCAGGCATTTGAACTCACTTCAATCGACGCGAAGTCGTATACAGTACCACTGAGCCATCATTGCTATTATATCAGTAAATTAGCATTATATGTTCACCTATATTGTCATTAATTTTATGAAGTAATATAAATAAATATTTAAAATATACTCAAACATCAGTGATAAGAATATCAATTTGCATATTCGTTACTTGGTGTTTCTGAATCTGAAGGCTGAGTTTTTGGAAGTTACAGTTACTGAGAAACATAGTTTATGGGCGTTATTAAGGCTAATCGAAACTATTCCTATTATAATAATGAGCAGAGTATGAAAGATAATCGTATTAATCTCCAAAAGGTTACATTAATATGGTATAATAAATATTTATTCAGATACCAGGATCCTCTGTATTAGTTGTTTAAAACGAGAATTAGACAGAAAGGAATGTTTATTTGTCTTCATTTAATTGAAGGCCAATTGAATCAACGTACCTAATTTAAACTATTTTCTGCTCTACGATACGAACGTGCGCTGTTATGATATATGGTATCAATTTTCAGTGAATCTTTATGTCTTCATAAGATGAACGGCATAAATGATTAAAAGCTAAGTAAAACATTGTCTGACCTTTAGGAAACTTTGTCAACAAAAATTCCTCACATATTAAAACAGTTGTTCATACAAACGATTGTTCTTGCGATGAATCCAATTTTGCTAACAATTCTTTTTACAATATCCGTTTAATGAATGCCAGAGGTACCTTAATGGCGTAACTATGTTTCCTAAATTTTCGATAAGTTATATAAAAAGAGTTAATATTAATTTATCAAAATACTATGAGCACGCAGAAATAATAATCAAAACGCAGATGACGCTCTTAATTTTTATATGATAATAAGGATCAATAAAGTGAAGATCAAAAAGCTTGAAGAAAAAGTACATTTTACGGAAATCAAAATCGAAGTAAATGAAATTGTATCACTTTTCAGACTGCGGTATACATTCCATCATCATAATTTCAGCCGAAAGATGTCCAATACTGAACATAGGCCTCCCCCAAAGATCGTCACAACAACCGGTCCTGTGCTGCCCGCATCCAGCGGCTTCCCGCAACCTTTACCAGGTCGTCGGACTACCTTCTGGCGGGCCTGCCCACGCTGCGTATTCTGGTATGTCGCCGCCACTTGAGGACTCTTTGGCCACATCGAAAATCCGTTCTACCAGCTACGTGGCCCGCCACAACCACTTTAGTCTAGCTATTCCTAGGTTTATGTCGGTGACTTTGGTGCTCCTGCGGATCTCCGGTATACATTTAGCACAGGTATAAAAAAGGTGTAAAAGTGAATAAGATAATTGCATTGACTTCAATAGAATTTTAGTCTCTAATTTAACAATATAAAAATATGAACAAAAATTTCACACAATTTGTAATTGTATTTTGTGGAACAAAATTATTTATGGTCATAAAAGATGGGTAAGGAAAGGTACGAGTATATGCTAAAGCAATTTTTTACATGGTTATATATATGTAGATGATAACAATAGATAAATAGTAACATGTAAATAACAATATTCGAATACAGATAATAATAATGTATTAAATAAATACAAAAAAATATTTAATTGAAGCATTAGCCACAGCTTACAATATTAAAATAAAAATATGCTACAATTATAATATACTATGAGTACAATAATAATTGACCGTAGAATATTATTTAATTTGGGAAATTGAAAGTCTTACAAAGTGAAACGTATTTGTAAAGTTATGTAATCGGAAGGTTCTTTTATGAATATACACGGTATTAAGTATTTTTTTACGTAGGTACCTGTACGATAAAATGACGGCAGACATACAAATGTTTATTCAGTTGCAAGTTGTAACTGGAGTGACACCGAATTCCCATAACACAGTGGTCTACTTACGTGCGTGCATTTCAACAAAATTGGTTTGAATTTTATACTAATTTAAAAGAAAAAAGAAAAATGGAAGTAACCACAGTAATCAGTATCCGTTTTCAAAAATTCTTTCGCTTATAGAAAGCTACGCAGTCTGTCTTTAATTGTTATTAATTTCCATATTGTTACGATTATTATATTATAGAAAACAGGTTACAATATAAATCTAAAAAATACCCTTAATTAATTGGCCTGCATATACTACTACTGTTGTAATCCCCACATTGTAGCCCACATTTCATATATTTAATTTAGCCGAAATGTTTTTTGTGTTAAGTTCCCGCGAAGTTGTAAACGCAAATAATCTATCTGTTGTAGTGATATCTTTATACCAGGTTACGCTTTGAGCTTTCAATGTAGACTGTAGAAAAATGTATACTATATTAATTTATTTTGTAAACTTTTGCTTTTTACATTTAATCCCTATTTTAAACGTGAATTTGTTCGTCGAATGCAAACGTTTTCCAATCGTTCACTGTCAGCCGATAGTGTTACCAATTTGAATTAGTAAATGTACGCGAATTCCGAAAAAATCATGGATACATGTCCGGGATAAAGGATCTTTCGAAAAATATAGAACTAATGATTTCTCGGTGTTTGAAATCCTTTGGAAAGATGCTTTTGCTTAGTAGTGGGACACTTAAAAGCTGTTATTAATTATTATTTTGCAAAAATATTACCTTATCAAAGTACAGATGAAATCTTCAAGTAAGTGCCTTGGATGTGTACATCACTTTCATCAAGTGTTATTGAAGACTTATTTTCTTTTATATTAAAGAAAACTAACGCAATTGCTTATGATGCAAGTAACCAATAATAGGAAAATAAATAATGTGCCAACTGAGAACGTAATTCAGAAATGGTCAAATGTCAGCCTTTTTGACATAAAAGATGACCTCACAGAGCCAATTGGAAAAGAAACGGTTGCGTTAATAGGTGTTGTGTAAGCAAGCCCTGATGATGTCAACAGTCCGTACTGAATTGATCTAAATAAGAATGCGACACTTTTAATAGCAGGCTCAATATTGGGCATTTAATGATTCCAAGCCAATATCAATGACACTGATAATGAAATCGAATGAACTAATTTTATGAATTTCAAAGAAGCAGAGTTTTGCTTAACAAAACTACTGTTTTTAGGTTTCGTGAAGTGAAAAGAAAACATTGATAGAAATATTAGCAGATATTTTAGTGACCTATTTTAATTAACATTAAATTCGGAGATTAGCTGGAACAGACAGACAGACAAAAGTTTTAAAAATTGTTTGTTTGCTTATATACTTTTTTATATGCATTTAGTAAAAAACTATTATTTTGGCACTACAAAGACATA
Organism: Saturnia pavonia; assembly: GCA_947532125.1. Classification (NCBI taxonomy): domain Eukaryota; kingdom Metazoa; phylum Arthropoda; class Insecta; order Lepidoptera; family Saturniidae; genus Saturnia; species Saturnia pavonia. The sequence goes on from OX383901.1 coordinate 2,405,117, forward strand.
CATCAATTTTATTAAATGTATAGATAGATATAGAATTCATTAGTGAATCTTGATTCTAATGTCGTTATTTGTATTACATAATATTGCAAACTGTAATAATTATATTTATACAAATACCTTTTATTAGGTATGTGACCTTTTTATGTTGTCCTTGTACTGACACGTAAATATGTGCATCATAAATGAATTTACGTTTCATTTTATACACTCGAATTGCATCGAAGGTTACAAATGAGTAACGTTCGACAAAATAGCATTAAGTACCGATAGTGTGGTGTGGTATGTACTGACGTGGATCAAATATGTTTGGACATTAATGCACTGATTGTAGGAAATGATATGCCAGTGTGTATGAGAGTTATCTGAAAACAAACTCAGTCAAATAAATCAAACTGTAGAATATACGTATATATATTTGTTGTATAAAATTGCATACAATAATATGCTTGTATTTGTTTCTTCAGACCTACGTGTCTGAGTTCACGAATAATCTTGAATCATTGTCGCTATGTAAATGCAGATAATATCTATGCATACAAATAATAAAATTGAAGCGTCTGTTTATAATGTCAAAATAACAGCGTTTTACTAAATGCATATGAAAGTTTATGCGATACTTATAACAGAGAACTATTTTTTTAATTGTTCTCTGTCTGTCTCTCTGTTTGTTCCAAATAATCTCCGAAACGGTTGGACCGATTTTAACGGGACTTTCACTGGCAGATAGCTATTGTTATAAGGAATAACTAAGGCTTCTTTTATTTTAAATAATTATGATCAAATTCCACGCGTACTAAGTCGCAGATAACAGCTAATACTTAAATAAATAAATAAAATAATTCTGACACTTTGCTAACAAACAGGTGGGTATTTTTTACACATACTTTTGCATTTTTTACACATACAATAACGCAAGCAGATCCTAATTTAATAAATTTTTGATAATTCAAGTTGTGGTATGGTGTAAATAATTGCGTGGCATCAGGCAACATACATCACGTTTCACGTGGTGATGCAAAACATTTTGAGTTCGCCCACACACACCGCATATTGGAGTATATATTGGATATTTGATGTGTTGAAATCATAGTCATTGAATGATTGAGACCAATGAAATACCTATCCGGTAGTGTAAGTTTGAAGATCCGCAAGTACCAAGAAATGTCTAGGAATTCGCGGTGATTTAATGATTACAATGTTATTAATATTATTAACACTATAAGCTGCCGGTGAATGGTGAGTAAATCAGCAATAAAAAATGGTGTGTACTTACTTTTTTTCATTTATTTAATAGAACAACATACAATTTTATTGTGATATCCCGAAAAACCAGAACTGGGTTATGCCGAAACACTTATTCATCTCTTTCTAGTCACATCACTATTACACATAAATAATTTATACATATATAAATCTAATTTAAAATAAATATTCAAAAATCACGTAAAATTTATTTACATATTATTATAGCCACCGATTACTTTAGTATAATACAACAAAAATAGTTCCGAAAATTGTACCCCGTGTGCTTTTTTTTTTTTTTTTTTTTTTTTCGAACTGACTATACTGTTAGCCTGAGGGGCCCTGGAGCCTTTACGGCTTTTACAGCTTTACCGGGCTTGGGGGCGAGCACTTAGGGCACTCAGCCACGAAAGCTAAGCAACAACATCCGAGGGCGCCAAAGTGGCCGGACCTCGGCTCGGACTGTTGCGCGTATGCAATTAAGTCGCGATCTGACTAATTCCCTATCCGTAATTCGATCTAAACTAACTATACATATATACATGTTTCTGCCCCCTGGGAGGAGGGAAGGAACATGTGTATGTGTATTTAGTGGTCTGAAATTTTTGTCTACTCTAACTAGGCAAAAAAAGAAAAAAAAAGGTCCCTTACAGAACCTATGTACCTATGTGTGTTGTGCATGTATGTATAATGCAGTGTCATGTATGGCTGTGAAAGCTAGTGATTGTAGAGTCACTTGTATCGCGCGAGCGGCTGCTTGTCTCAAGGGCTCCATGCCGATGGATCGGACCTAGGCTTGAGTTGCCGCAGAGGAGGGCGGTCGTGGCGGGTGTGCGGGAGCGAAGTTAACCGTACGTCCCCTGCGGAGGGAACGGTGGTTTCGCGGGCGTGGGCGCGAGCACGCATATGTTGCGGGAGCGGACGCGTAGTAATTATTAGCTTTCTCGATGTCGTCGTCGGGATCGACAAAGAGATTTCGCGGACGGCGTTTATAACGTTTGGCAACGGGGATCGAGTTGTCTGGGACGTAGTTCACGGTGGATTTTACGAGTGGGTTGGGGTGATTCGAAGCGCTATCGAAGTATCTCCTGGTGAGATATTTCACATAGGCTTCTATCGAGGGAAGCCTCATGTCCCTGTGGAGGTCCATGTTCCTAACGAAGGCTGGAGGGTCAAGCAGGCGACGGAGAAACCGATTTTGGACTCTTTGCATGCGGACAAAGTTATGTTTGGACATATGTGCGAACGCTGCGCAGCTATATGTCAAGATCGGACGGACGCACATCTTGTATAGTGTAAGCTTATGTCTTAAGGACATTTTGCTTACCGAACTGAGCAAGGGTCGCAAGCGGGAAAGGATCCAGACGGCCCTATTCCGGACTATAGTAACGTGTGCGTTGAAGTTAAGCTTCGAGTCGAGGGTACCCCGTGTGCCAAAAACAATAAAGCTAGCAGCGATCAGTGATAATTATGTAACTATATTCGTATGACCCATTCCAGCTATGGTCACTTTTTAGGCACATACCACAATTTTGTCTTAAATTGATTTAAGACTTTTGCATTTTTGCATTTAAGACTTTTTGAAGAATTGGTGCGTCAAAAAACTTACCTTTTTTAATTGTGCGAAAATAATTTAACGATGTATAAATTTAAATACATATTATTTTAATTTGATTAAAACGTTAAATTAATTTCACACAATAAAAAAAGTCTGTGAAATATTCCCATTATATTATATTATTATTTATCATTATTAACTTCATCATGTCGCGGTTTTGTTACATGATGCGCGCGCAGCTCTCAATTTTACTAAACGCGCGAAAAGAAGTTTAACTTCAATATAATATATAACCATAGATTCCTCAGCGTTTGAAATCGCCAATACGTCCGTACGTACGTAGGCCGACTTGGTGATCAAGCACGTGCCTTCCCTTGGAATAAGATCAATACAGTTAGGCATTTATTTTCATAACGATATTTCGAGAGTATAACATTAATTTAAAAAAAATATGAGGCTATTAAATGATACCTATTGTAAATTACTAAAGATCGCAAATTTAATTTCATGGATTCTCCATAAAAGTAATATTTATTTATCCAATGACCTAATTTTTTGTGTCACCGACTGTGCGATCTAGTTGAAAATACCAAAATAGCACAAAAGTGTATAAAATTGTAAATACTGTAGTATAATAGTCTCTTGCGCGCGTGGACAAGTCTGCTAAAAGGTGACGTCAGATCAAAAAGTCACGTTGCATGCAGTAAGAGTCGACCCTCAATTTGGGTTTAGGGTATCGTCTTCACCTTCGTCTGTTATCTTGCAATATCAGATGGTTTTCTTATTCATTTATAGATTATCAGTTATGACTGACGATATGGCCTAGAAGATGGACTGGCTCCACCGCCTAGAAGGTTGCTGGACCACTCTATAGATGCTTGGCGACAGGTTTCCAACCTGAGAGTGTTAACTTGTAGTCTGCTAGATGGTCATTAGAAAATGCCCTATCACCATGCTATAGTATTGTCTCGATGTTCCCTTTGACCGAAACCATTGTGGTCAAAGGGTGTGTAACCGTAGTACAAAATATTGAACCGAAGACGGTGACTTATTTAAATTCTTATATTTTTGGAGCTTTTTTTAAATTTTAACATGTCAGCCCCATCGTAGCATAACCCTAGCATAATTTATGTTAGTACACTTTATACTAATAATGTGTATTAACATAAATTATATTTATTTATTTAGAAATAGGATTCAATTGATTTGAACAGAATAGCCACCTCATCACTGAACGTGACGTATCATAATATGTATGTATACATAGATTCCGAGTCCGAATATTTGGAAGAGCAAGCATACTTACTGGCTTTCACTGTGTACATGGGTGCCTAAATCATCACAATACTATTTGTAGAAAGTTTCATAAGAGGCATCGTAAACACTAATGCACTTACTAGTTCATATCATTGAACTTCTACAGAATAGATCTGAATAAACAGATCGCCGCGCGCCGCTCTGCTGCGTGGCCGTGCGTGGGTTCACCGTACAAGCCGCATCGTCTGCGTTTGTATTGTTCATGTTATTCAGAGCCATGATACGCGACACTACACGGCCCGTGAAAACATTAATACCTTAATGCCGGAGCATGTGTTACATATGTTTATAGTTCAAATACTGGAATTGGAACATGTTTCCACAGTAACCCAAATTCGTTTTGTTACCGTGTGGGAATTCAATTTAATAGTTTGTATGACATACAAAAAACAAATTTGGACTTCCAAATTGCATATGTCTCGTAAAGTGTCTTTACGATGGAAAGCATGTGATACTTCATTATCCCGACATGATTTTTTCCTATCTGTGACACCAGTAATAGAGAAGTTGAGGGCGTAGTATGGGCATAGTATGTTATAAGGAGGGAAAAAAGTCATATAACTAGAAGACTATTAAGAATGAAGGTGGAGTATGGAGATGGAGTATATGAACAATGAATAAGGTATGGATGGATTGTGTGAGGAATGATATGTATATAAAAGATGGTGTAGATGACAGTTGATAGAGAAAAGTGGAAGAAGATCAGCCTAAGATTACCCGTAAGAAGAAGATATTTCTGGACAACATTGTAATGATTGTATTTTCAATCATTTTTATCTTTTAATTATATATATTTATTTTAACTTAGTTCAGATTTCATTAATTCATTTATTATGTTTCGGCTGCTTCCGAAGGCATCATATCTTTAGTTCATTTATTATATTTTAATACAAACTTCTTTTACGATTTATATATTGAATAAGTAGGTCATATACTAATGTTGTATTTTGGCTGAAGAATTTTTTAAATTTAAAATATAGAAGGACACGAAAATAATTGAAACATGACAGTTCGAATTCTGTTTTACGAGAGACTTGCCGATCGGACGTCTATGAAAACACGTATATAATTTTACAAGATTTTTACAAGTTTATTTATATCTTCTTATTCTACATTATTATTTGGATTCATACTTACACAGCAAGAACCCCTCATATTGTAATCGATATTCTAAAGAATTGAAACTATTTATTCGAAATTGTGAAGAGTCAACAAATTTTACAAAACGAATTAAAAACCTGGCGGATACATTCAATCATGCTGGCTTGAGGAAGCAGAAATAATAATGGAGCTGAATGGAGTTTATTGAAACATAAGCGTCTCACGATGCAATTTCATTAACAGATCTTGGACGGATATATTAAAAACCTGGACATTTTTTTATTGGTGAAAGTGTTACTATAATTAATAGATTTAATAAGGTACTCTATTTTTATATATCTGATAATGTAAATGCCTTCGGATTACACATATTAATCTATTTTCCATTTTCATTTCCATAACTTCTTTTAATATATTTATTTTCTGTTACATTATATGTATTTAATTGTCCACGTGACAATTTGGCGCCCAACGTAAATAATACCACTGAGCTAGTCCTTTTCTAAATTCTAAAAACCACTTACACAAGTGAGACGATTTATCGTAAAAAATATTGGCAAAAATATTTGGACTTCATCTTTTATCCACTCTATATTTGTATATATATAAATTATCATTCATCTTTCATTTCATTATATTATTTTAATACCCATTAGGCTTATTATTATATTATATCTTATTTATTTAAATATTTTAACATGTGTTTATTTTAAATGTGATTTTTATTAAAAGTACTTCGATAGGCTTATTACATTCTTCAGCGTCTATGCTACATTTTTATTATCTTGGGAACCTTAAAGTTACCCAGGAGCTTATTTATATCGACACCTACCCTACGTCGATATATTTTACTGTAGCATCTTGGATGTGAAGATTTGAATGCCTGAAGTGGAATAATAACTACTAGTATGTATTTATTTGATTTTAATTATTGGGGTTATAGAGCGGTTGACTACTCGTTAAATAAGCCTTAGGTCAAAAGTATTTATTTATTGTTATAGAGCGGGTAATTACTCTTTAAATAAGCCAAGTACTCGAGCGGAAGACAACTCGTTAAATAAGCCTAGGTCATGTTAATGAGCAACTTTTGGAGTAGGCGTCATTGAATGTGAACCCTATCCCCTACTGAATGAGTGGTGATATTATGAGAAGTTGTATGTTGTGATGTATGTTAAGGATGTATGAATTTGTGAAGTTTGCTCATCTATATTTATTTATTTATCTTTCTAAATTTTTCTAAGTCGAAAAATTTTTCCGGGGAAAAGGGGAAATGTAATGATTGTATTTTCAATCATTTTTATCTTTTAATTATATATATTTATTTTAACTTAGTTCAGATTTCATTAATTCATTTATTATGTTTCGGCTGCTTCCGAAGGCATCATATCTTTAGTTCATTTATTATATTTTAATACAAACTTCTTTTACGATTTATATATTGAATAAGTAGGTCATATACTAATGTTGTATTTTGGCTGAAGAATTTTTTAAATTTAAAATATAGAAGGACACGAAAATAATTGAAACATGACAGTTCGAATTCTGTTTTACGAGAGACTTGCCGATCGGACGTCTATGAAAACACGTATATAATTTTACAAGATTTTTACAAGTTTATTTATATCTTCTTATTCTACATTATTATTTGGATTCATACTTACACAGCAAGAACCCCTCATATTGTAATCGATATTCTAAAGAATTGAAACTGTTTATTCGAAATTGTGAAGAGTCAACAAATTTTACAAAACGAATTAAAAACCTGGCGGATACATTCAATCATGCTGGCTTGAGGAAGCAGAAATAATAATGGAGCTGAATGGAGTTTATTGAAACATAAGCGTCTCACGATGCAATTTCATTAACAGATCTTGGACGGATATATTAAAAACCTGGACATTTTTTTATTGGTGAAAGTGTTACTATAATTAATAGATTTAATAAGGTACTCTATTTTTATATATCTGATAATGTAAATGCCTTCGGATTACACATATTAATCTATTTTCCATTTTCATTTCCATAAGTTCTTTTAATATATTTATTTTCTGTTACATTATATGTATTTAATTGTCCACGTGACAACATCCCGAGATTTTAGGTTCTCACGATGTTTTCTTCACCGTCAGTCGAAAGTGATAATTCATTCAAGGGGTCTGATTAAATCATTTGATCATCACTTCAACATTATATGATATGATAGAATACAATATTAATAGTGTGATATACTAATATTAATAAAATTTACACTGTAAAATTCCGCAGCAGAAAAATGTTTTTTATATGGAGTGGTAAACGTTAAATTATATGTGGTCATACTGCATACAGTATGCTGACGCTAGAGCTACATTTTTCTCAAACTAAGCGATAACGCCTCCCTGTGGGCGCTGATAGATTAACACAAGTCTTAATTTGAAAAATGATTTTTCTAAACTAGTTTGTATCGTTAAAACGGACTATTATAATTAATTGCGTATTCAAAATTTCTTCATAATTAATTGCGTATTTTCATAATTAATTGCGTGTCTGTGCTGCTGAGTTTCCTCGTCGAAAGCCAACCCTTGGAGACAGTCTGGCTATAATTCAATTTAAAGAGGGCAATCTAAATTAAATATGTGTACAACATTTCTTGATCAAGCTGTTGACCGTTAAGGAGTTCTTTCGTCTGGAGGCAATCCTGGGTATGGAATCAGTGCACGCTTAACATAAAAAGAGGAAGTGGGTCAAAGGAGGACTGGCAATTAAGACTATATGAGCAATAAGTCTTAAATCGCTGTGGGAAAAAGTTGTCTCTGAGTAAAACAGCGCGAGTTGAAACACAGCAACCTACTGTCAAGCGATGGGAGCAATCGTTGGGACGGCGACGAGGACAAAAGGGGATGGTAGGTGTCACTGACTGACTGGCATATACAGTCGTTCTAGGGTTTACAACCAAATACGCGGCTACTACTGTACCAGCAACGTAGAATTATCGTATATTGGACCAGAACTATCGTACTTTACCGACTTACGCTCTGGAGGACTTTTTTTTAGCTCGTCAATGAACATAATTCCGTCTTCCACTCGGTACGACCTTTTTTATCAATGTTTAAAATTTCAATTTATGTACTATCGTGATAATGTGCTATCGAATTGGCTCCAGGCAAAAGAACTCCTTAGCGGACAACTGCATAGATACGAAATTTTGTATACAAATTTAACTTTGATTGCCCGTTTCAAGTTGCACCATAACCTGGCTGCTACACTCAAGGTTAACTATCGACGAGGGAACTCCTCAACGGTCAGCACCACAGACATGAAATTTTGTATGCACATTTAATAACAACAGCTAGTTTTAACGATAAAAACTTGTTTTTCAAGTTAAGACCTGTTATAATTATAGAAGACATACTAAAAATATTTTAATATTTATTTATCAATCGTTATAGTTTGTAATTTACAAATGATTTTTACGTTTGTTTTAGTGGCATAGTATAATTCAGGTTCAAAAAGGGAAATCACATAATATTACAGTCTAATTTTTATTCTGATATATTTTTCTTTGTAATGAATAATTAAAGCAAATCAAAATAAAAAACTTACGCGCAGTTTCCATATGAAGATAATGAATTGATAACTGCATATATCCTTGCAGAAGTCATTTACACTCGTTCATGGCCTTATTGAACAAGCTAAATTTAGTCTCCGTTTCCCAACACGATTTATGACAGGAAACCATTCCGATAGTGACACATTCAACAGTGATTATTCTTTATAAGTCGAACACTATCCTATCCAATGGCAATCTTCGATTCCATTGAACCTATTTGACATTTATTTGCATTTATCGAACTGAACAGTTATTGTGTTTTGGTTCTGAGAAGCGTGTAGCAAAACCCATTAGCATCACATTACGTGCTCGTGGACGTGTCGCCGTCGAACCAATCTATTTCTGATGTATTTCGATGCAAATTGTATTTAGGCGTGGCTTATACCCGGTTACTAAAAACTATGTTTATCGATGTCGCCTCATTTCTTATCAAAAATTGATTTTTGTATTTTTGCAAAGAAAAATGAATTACCACAACATTTTATTGATACTGGGTATTATTAGATATTCAGTATCACCAGCGCGTTGCCGAGCTTGAACCTTTCTACGCCAAGGAGCTCTAGAAACCCTACTCACCGCAGGAACACAACACAAGTTTATTTGGCTGCGATCTTCTGTAGAGTGGAGGTATTTCACCACTCGGACTGCCCCAAGTAGACAGAAATCTCCAAAGAAATGTCTCTATGCTGTACCTCTCTTAGGTCTCTTTGCTGGGTGGTAGGACAGTGTAGCTAATTGGATCACGACCACCATAAACGAGGTGAAACACCCGCCATTGTAATACGCTTAATTGCACCGTGTTCCAGGATCTGCTGGAGTAAATGCAGTAATCAAGCAGGGTGGTAGAAATCTCTACCCGACTGGGTCGCGATACAAATGCAAATGATGATAAACCCGGCACAGTGACTCGCTTTTGGTTTGTCGCGTTTTGGCCGGCTTGACAGCGGGGAGCCTCGATGTATTGCTATTCTCTCGTTGGTCACCGTTATTTTTGGTTTGTACTCTGCTTACCATCCAGGCACAGTGCTGTCACTTTGTCGTGCTACTATCTTTTTCTTTTAGCTTCTGTAAATACCTCGCTTTGTCTTAATTCCCTGTTCTATTAATTTTCTATCATTACCCAACGCCTAGTAAATGTACACATTCTAAACATAACATGGGATTATTAATATTGAAATACGAGTATTGCAAAAGTTTATTTGATGTTAGAAATTTTTCATTTACCAATTTATATTCGGTCTAAATTCACTACGAGTTACACATCTCGTAAAAAGATTACACGTAACATTGCATTGAGATGCAATGCGAATAATGTAGAAAGTGTACAAAAATAGCACCTACACGCTTGTTAAATTAATGAGCCACGAACTTGCTAAAAAGTTTTAGTTTTTTTCGTTTCACGCTACAATGCCAAAGTCACTTAGTATTCAGATGTCGTTATGCAATGCCAGAGATAAGTGATCAAGAATAATAAAGTGTTTCTTGTTTGCATTTAAATATTCTTTTTCTACTACTTCTTGTAGCTTAATTATAGTTAATATGTTCCTCGACGCGATAAGATTTATCAATAACTGGGATTTAGCTTACATTAACCGTTGTTTGTCATCAGAGTTATTATTTGATTTAGTCCTATTTGTAATAGAAATTATGACTATGTATGTACAATACATAGGTACATGACAAAGTAATTTACTGTTTCCACATCTATAAATTACGACACAATAAATTGGTTTATATTTTATTATTTTACAGTTTAGATACAAGTAACAAAGTTCTGTATCATGTATATCGTGATTCATTTAAATAAAATAAAATAAAATCTTGTTGTCTTCTTTTTATTCAACTGGCGACGTTGTAGGTTTTGCCAGTGACAGTATTTTATTTTCATGAAAGAGTTCAATTAGATTTTATCCTGCTGTTCTTATGTTATTTAATTTCTAAGCCGTAAGTGTGGTTGAGTTAGTTACGTCATAGTGCTCGTAAAATAACGGTTATTCGATACCCAGGATCGTGCTATTATTTCGAATGCACTTGACTTATATACAATAACCATTTTGTATCACGTAAAATACCACGAAAATTACAGTACCTACATAATTATATAATAATAATTCAATGCAAATCTATATATAAAAATAGAAAAACTGACGAATCGAGTTTACGCCACAAATTCCCTTTGGAGTTTTCCTCTGAGAAATAAGTAATTATTCCCAATTTCTATGCAACCACGGAAAAATATTATGTTCGAAAACTAGCGCTCATAATACAGCTCAGTATGTCTAGACATTGTGGGAGTTACCTAATACTTTAGACTGTAAATAGAAATTAAATAGATAAATATTGGCTTTTACAAACTATATTTACATATTTCGAAGTTCCGTTGGTATATGTTTTAATTATTTTTTAAGTAATGAGCATTATGTTGGATTTTTGACAGAATCTTAGTCTGTAATATAATGGTTTATGTTTATAGTTATTCATGAACTTGGAGTTATTTGACCTTTATTTTGTAAAATTTGTGGTGTTTGCGTATTATAAGTTTGGTTATTGTGCACAAGTGACGGTGATTAGAAATAAGAATATGGGATATAAGTAAATATGTAACAAAAAACCCTGGAAAATTCTGACAACGACAGCTCTCTTGTAAAAAAAATTAAGTCACCAGTAGACACTAAATGTATACTAACTATATATAGAGGTTTTTAGTGAGAACCGGGTATATTTAAAATAAACTAAAACATTGATTATTTGCAATTATATTATACTAGCTGTGCCCGCGGCTCTCTGCTCGTGTGGATTACAGAATGCCGTCGATCGAGGGACGCGCGAATCGTGCTGCCCCCGCTCAAAAGACGGCACACAAAAATGCTTATCGTGGGAGATTCATAGAAGCTTCATATATGCTATCGTGCATTAATTTGATATATTTCGTATGGTTTACTCAGCGTAAGCCATTTAAGCGCCCCAAATGCGTATATTTGCCGAATTGATTCACCATTATCTTCACTGCTTATTTCGTATGTTACTTTATCTTACAAAATATATCCTATAACTTGGCCATACAACAGAGTTATGCACTAAAACAAAATTATGTAAATCGGATAAATGGTTTTCGTGTGAATAGAAGATAAACAGACAGACAGACAGAGAGATGTTGAGTTTTATAATATGAATAGAAGATATAGATTATCTTTTTTCTAAAGCTTACTTACTTTTTTGCATTATTTAGAGAATACTACATTATTCAAATGACCTCCTCAGCTTCGTATGGTAGCGTAAGTACAAATTGAAGTGAAGTCTAATCTACGATTCACTGAATTTGGAACTGATTTTAAATATTACCAAATAATTTAGAAAACTTCCCTGTAAGGCAGTTAAGTCTTTAGAGGAATATAATGTATAATTTACTTATTTATATTTTTCTGAAAATTTAACTTTTAAAGTTTCGTTTGTTACTGCTCCATCGATTAATCCCCAAAAATCGGGACTGAGGCTTAATAATAAAGGCTTAAAAATATAATATAATATAATTGCAAACAATAAATTTGAATATACTCGGTTCCTACTGAATGTCCACCTGGAGTATTCACTGATTGCATACCAAAGCAATAGCTTATTATTATAGGCTTAGTGCGTTTCAATTTTTAGCTTGGGGAGCCCAGTATTTTTAACACGCTTATATTAGCTTCACTTGTAACTAACTATCAAACAATGTAATAAAATCCTAGAAGTCAATTTTAATCTAATACTTTTAATTGTCGTATCGAAATGAAACTTTGTATGTATCTGTACGTGTAGTTCGGATGACACGTCAGTGGCTACTAGTAAGCGCCTCGAGTTTGGGATCATATGATTTGTTTTGACAAGCCCAATAAATTGGGCTTTGTAACGAGGGTCTGGTGATGGAGCCAGGAGTTGGATAGTGGAACTCTTCAATGATTATAGCAAACCCCTCGAATTTAGTCTGATATGATTCGTTTTGACAAATCAAATAGATTGAGCTTGGTATGAGATGTTATTGTAAGACTAAAAAGTTTTATAATTTTTAGTGGGTAGTTTTTACTTTTTAAAAGTTAATTTTTTGCGAAGGCTTATAAAGCTTAAAACATAATTAAAAAAAACTTGCTAACTGATATATTATACAAGCGAAAAATAATAATTAGATAATTAATTTTAATAGATTTGATCTTGTGACCTCTGTTATCTTTAATGGGTATTTTAAACAACTACAGACCACCCGGGATATCATTAAATATCTATATCTTTTTAGTTCTTCCAAGTTCTTAAAAGTCGTCATATAATTCTAACTTCGTGTCTTAGTAAATGATATGCATGTGTTGTGTTCCTGCGGCGAGTAAGTTTTCCAAAACTTCTTGTGGGAGGAGGGGTTCAAAGATAGGTAGGGCACAGAGAAATTTCTTTGGAGATTCCTCATTTTTTTTATACCACGTTGGTGGCAATCAACCATACGACTCGCTTGATGGTAAGCGATGGTAACAGTCTATGGACGCTTGCAACACCAGAAGATTCACATGCGGTTGCCGACCCTTTAAAAACCTATTTACTCCCTTTTTGAAGAACCAAAACATAATCCCCTGGGTAAACCTCTCTACTTGGACCAGCCAGACTGGTGGAATGCCTCCACCCTATAGAAGATCGCAGCCAAATAACCTTGTGTTGTGTTCCTGCGGTGAGTAGACTTTTGTCTGTCTGTAACATGGCCGTGCATCACACTGAAACTACGTACTGAATGAATTCAAATGAATCTTGGCATAATTGGAATTAATACTACGACGTAGGACATAGGAACTTTTTATCCCGAAATTCAGCACGGTTCCCTTGGGAGAGGGGATTAAAGTCAAAATGATTACTTAGTTGTAATTCATTAACGCCTGGTCCGATATTATTCATTACAAACTGAGCCCGCGGATCCGCTCGCGTGGACTACTAAAAAAGCTTTTTTATTTTTTGTGCGAAACCCAAATTATTTTTCTAAAATAAAAATAGCCAACATTAAAGCCAAAGTTATAACATCAGCTATCTTTCGGTCCTACGGTCCAACCGTTTCGGAGATTACCCGGAACAAACCAATCAACCATTCACTACCGGTTCGAACCATTAACTACTGGGAAATACTGGCTAGTCCCTAAGGCTAACAGTATGGACACTTCGAAAAAAAAACCTGCTAGTATATATTTTTATTTGCACAATAGCATAAATATATTTCAAAATAATTATTTATTTGTTTTCAATATATTGGTTTACTATAGCAAACAAATTAAGCGATATTTTGAATCACAAGGAGTGATTCGTGAAACATTATAATAACTTGTTTAGGTGTACAAGCGTCGCGATGCAGAGCGGCGCCGGAATTGATGTGCTTTTATTATTCAGAGCTGATAGACGATAGATTCGTCAAGTGTTTCGGAATGTGGCTTTTTAGCATGACTTGTTTACGAAATTTCGTTGAAAAGTAGTTACGTGGGCAGCGCGGCGTCTTGTATTATTTAAATTACGTTACAGTTGAAAAAAATACTATCTCTGGATTCTAATATGAACTGGTATAATTTTCGAAATTTTAAGCAATTTGTTTATTTACTTTACGTTCAGACATGCTTTTGCATTCATTCGAAAATAGAAAATCTGTTATTGTTATTAAAACACTATAGCTCAAGAGCCAGTGAACGGCTACCTGTATGTATTTGACCAGACCTGGGTTTTTGTACATTGAGGCCGTACATGAAATGGGGACTCACTAAGCCCAAAGTGGTGGACGCGGCGGGCGCTCAGGTAAGACAGGTATCGATTTTTGGCTATTTTTAAATGCATTTGACCACGTCTGCCGTTTTGATATTTGAAAATATATTATTATTATTACCGGAAAATAATAATGGCAGACCATTATCACGCGTTTAACATTGTGGCAGACAATATTGAAAATGTAAAAAAAAAATTTTTTTGAAAGTAATTGACCAGATCTGCCATCAATATATTTTATCTATTATAGTCTTAAAAACTTATATTGATTACGGCAGACGTATTCATTGTGTACAAACATCAGCAGATAACAAAATCTGAGATACCTACTACCCGCTCAGATGTATGCATATAGCTCTTTCTTCTTTCTCCAATGTATTACTATTGTACTCGTTCTAGCCTATAGTATTTTTTCTCATAGCAACTAACATTCGAGAAATGTAGAATTTATACCTGAGAGGGCTCTGTAATAATCCCAACCCTAACGGTTTTTGCCAGATGTTTTTAGTATATTTGTGAACCTTCATACAGATGCCTCGTGTTTCGTGAATTTCATAAAATACATAGTGTTGCTTTATTTTATTTTGTTAATTGGACTATTATTTTTTAATACATTTGACATTATGGCGAGTGAGAAAGAAAAAGTGCAGTGTGTTTTTTGTGTCACGTCAAAAAATGAAAAATTATTAATATTTTCGGAAGAGACTATGGCAGTGGTGCTCCACAAGCACCGCAAGCGTTTATTCCGCAGCAATTAGTTTCGACTCGGACATACAAACTGACCCACAGACAAAAAAATAATATTCATCACCAGTGTCCTTTATAATAGATGTCTATCGGGAAATTTGAAATACTATAGATTCATTATTAAAGATCTATATCCAATTATCGACAGCCTGCAAATTCGTTCGCGATGATATATATTTCTTAATAATAATAAGTTGTAAATATATGTGTAGTATCTAAAATAATAAAAAAATGTTTTTTCCTTTCTAAACTCCATTTATTTCTTAAGGTAGAAGGTATTTACAATTTATGTTATCGCACCTCCTGTACTCGAACTTTACGTCCTGTCAAATACTCGCCATTCCCTTAAATATGTGTTTTACTCGTTCCTTCATCGGTCATTCATTCAATCTAGAGTCGTTGACTTGGCTTGGTGTTGGTGAAATAATTTTTAGAATCGGACCACTAGTTCCAGAGTTACTTACAAACGTACAAACTATACCTAAATACCTATATCGAGACAAAGTATATATTAGGTAATTTTAAAATCGAACTTTGGATAGCTAATTATGAAGTTGGATAAACAAATTTAGCAAACGGGAGATAAATCGAAATATTCGTTGCAAGGTCAAGGCGAGCTCTTGATTTTTGAGCTCTGACATTGTTATTTCCAGTGCTGTTAGTATATGTATTAATATATCTCCCTGATATTGAATGTCAGTTCCATTCTTGTTTCTTTGCAAGATCACAGCTACTGATTTGAGGGATATTTTTAATGTATCTTGTAGTTCTTTAGCCAGCCTTCTGGGTACGTTTTCTTCTGGAACCAAGCTGGACGTCATCTACCACTCGTAGTCTTCGATAATAAGAATAATTTTATTAAATAAGAAATTAGCATTTATTTGCTTTTGTAGTTTATGAGGAATTCTTTCGAAATGACTGTTTGGTTATCTCTTATTTAATCCTAGGTAAATATAGTGATTATAATATATAGCATGGCTGTTAGTACGGTGCAGTTGGAAAATAACGATGACAGCTTATTGACGAGGTGCGGTAGTCACTGTCATGCCAGTCTAAAATAACACTTCACTTGTAGCTTAAAGACATAAGTCGGCTGGCCTACGCCACTTACGATTCTACAGCTTTTTTGTTCTTTCTGGATTCTTTTTTTTATAGAAGCATGTCAAAGTGGCGGACCTTTACCTGACGGTAAGTACATTACAACCCAAAAACTAACGCGATCACCGAGAGATCAGCTATCCATTGCTGGTTATTGCTGTCATGCCGGCCTGCAAGCCTCCCAATGCGAACTAAAAGAGAGACACTATGACGAGTGTATTACCATGTGCATGGGGGTCGCGACCCGATCGGATACTGATTCTTACAACCCTGCTTTAGCTATACTAATATATTCTATAACTATACTAACTTAATAAATATTGATTTTTGTAGTAAGTCGGACGAAACCGCGCATTCGAGCTGCTTTATTCGCGTTCGCTGGCGTACGTAAATACAATGTTCTACATAAATATTGCTCCTTAGTATATATAAAAAAGTCCGTGTTACTATATGCCTATCTCTTATACATAAGCCACAATAAGGTATTTTGTGTTTTTTTTTTAAATTGAAAATTTATTTATGAGCATTTATTATTAGGCATGGCATATTAATCCTTACGAACGAAAGTTACTTCATCATCAAGACAATTTTACGTAGATAGCTTTGCCCTTTATAGCATTTTATTTGAACGAATAGTTTGAGAGATAATGTAAAATTAAAATAAGTCGACACTCGGCTCGGGCCTTTGACTATAGATGTAGTGGTGCGAACGAGCTGTGTGAGTTGTGACGCATAACTCTGGTCTCCCGATCAGATTATTGTCTATACTGAAATATTATAAATCATCAATCAGTGATTTATTTTAAATTATACGTGGATGAAACCGCTTTCACTGGATACACATCGGCTCATCCTGCAACGCGACACGCTTGCGTGCCACTATGGTGTGTTACACCTAATGTAATGTGTATAGTGGTCGCGATTTACTGAGACACAATTGTCTGCAATTTTATGTCAACATAACTTATATCAATTATGTATATTTATCTAATAAATTATTTAATAGAAAATGATTTTGAGACACGTAACTGAATCACGTCAATGGTGTCGTGTGAACTGATTAGTAACGTACCGAGTCAGCTCCGATCAAACTGCTCAATATCGTCGAAGATCGTAATGTTAAGGACACACCACTTAAGTTTGAGTGCATCCAATAAATTCGAATCAAGCTGTTGACAGGTGGCCCCGACTGCCACTGAATTAGTATAATTGTATCCCATTGGTTAAATGAATTGTTTTATAGCAGTTTTTAATCGTTTGATAAACTGCCAATGACGTTCTTCGCGAGACGTAATTGAATGAATGAATGAAAATTGCGATATTATGAAGGCTGAAAATTGAACGTGTTTGTTCTTCTAAATTATTAGAAATTATTATTATTTTGCGTAGATTCATTTTTTAAATAGTATTATATCGGATATTATTATATTACTCCAATTAAATTAATGTAAGTTCAGACTAACTTGTGACTGCAAGCAGGCTTTCAACGTTTTCGTGTGTAAAAATAAATTCAATTTCGACGTACTCTATACCGAAATATGATATTTTGTGGCATGAATTAAAGGAGGTTGTAACGGAAGTACGACCAAATGCACTGGGTGAGGGTGGTGAAATATATCTAACAAGAACGTAATATGTCCACTTCTCTAAACGATGAGAGATTTGACAAAGTTGAATGAATAAACTCACATTTCTTGTACTTCGCGTTAATAGGAAAAAGATAATTTCATACATTCCTGTAGATATATATAGGTATGAAGGAATTACTCGTATAGTTGAAGATTGAAAATTATTAGATGACTTAGTGGTCCACTTTTTTACAACAAGAACAGGTTCTATGCAGCGTAGTTAATTAATAAATTATTAGTATTATTAATTTGGAATCCGACCTAGAATCTCGTGTGGTAGATTTTTCTTTTATTCTGGTTCACACATTGATAAAGAAATTCTATACTGTCATTTTATGGCTAGTTTGATGATAATCTCACCTGACACATCAGTGTAGCCGAAGGAAGTACACGTTTAAGTTACAACGGTACTGGCTCTTACGAGTATGTGTGACTAGCGGGCAGTACTTGACTATAGATTTTCAACATTACAATGGTAGTTAGTTAGCGGAGCATTAGCAATGTTATACTATCATACTATGATTTCAAGATTCATAGTAGAAATTTGAAGTCACGTCGATCGACGCGATATTCCTCATTATCGATAGTGTTTAGAAGAGAGATACTAAGAATTAGGATAGTATTAACGTTTTTAACATATTTTTTTCGACTTCTTAATTTTGACAAATCATCAAAGAATTACATGTTAAATTATGTCCGATCATGTTTTCGGAAAATTTCACTAAACCAACTGATGGAGTTTTTGATGAAGCAACATTATTTTGTTTTTTTTTTACTGTTATGCATCTTGGCCAAACAATTATTATAATTTACTAGCTGGCCTAGCAAACGTTGTTCTGCCCTTCCCGGCAAGTAATGCCTTGACCACAGCGCCATCTATCGGATCCTAACATATCTATAAACCATCGTCTCGATAAAACAAACATATTATATAAATATGAGCTCAATTGGTCAAGTGGTTCAGAAAAATACGATTACTAACAGACGCACAACATTATCACATATAGCTATGATAATAAATTTCATAAAATTTCTCCTTTTATTTAACAACTTAATATCAATAACCGAATTATCGTTTCGTAGGCAATTTACATATCTATTAAGATATTAATAGACTTCTGATGTCATTTCGACTGATATAACGTGATGAGAAACGCTACCGAAAACTTAATTATAACGAAATAACTAGCTGTGTCCGCGGCTCCGCTCACGTGGACAATAACTACTGACGGTCGAGCGCACGCACGAATTGTGCTGCCTCAAAAATGCTTATTGTGGGTGATCCTGATATGAGCTACGTAGACTTTTTTGTAGGTCCTTTTAAGAATTACAATTATGTAGAACATTAATTTGATACATCTCTTATGGTTTACTCAGCGTAAGCTATTTAATCGGCACAAAGGTGTCTTTTACCGAATTGATTCACCATTATCTGCTGCTTATTTCGTATATTATTTTATGTAACAAAATATATCCTATAACCTAGCCGGATAACATATCTTATGGATTAAAGGAAAAACCGTATAAATCGGATTAGTGGTTTTCGCATGAAAAGAACATAAACGGACCTATAGACGTTGAGTTTTATAATATGTATAGTTAATTACCCAGTTAATTACTTAAATAAATATTCTCTAAACAACATTCATAATTAAAATTCTAATAAAAATTCCCACATTATTCAAATAATAAAGCTTAAAGATATTGTGAGGTTTCGATACGGATTAGGGACCGACAGTTGATACCTCTTGTTAATAGTAACGTATGTGAAAACACATATTATATGCATTGTTGCCTTCGTTGTCAGTTGTATAAAGATAGATCCGTCAAAGGCAAATATATGTCCGTATATCTATAGCTTGACCATAAGTGCGACCCTACAAATGGGCTGCGGGCCGCGGGAGGGGAACAAGACCAACTAATAAGCTAGTCTGTTAGTTATTATAGCTATGAACTTAAAAAAACATGTTAATTGGATAAGTGGTTTTTGCGTGAAAAGAACACATATAGAATATATAGATTTCTCAAAGGCGTGTTTGTCCTCGCAACGCCATATCAGCATATCTCCATTAATTTTTCATCAAAATTAATGATTCAAATATGATTTTAAAACTTATGTTTCCGCCCTTGATGAAACATAGAAAAATAGTTCAAAAATAAAGTTTTCATTAAAAATATACTATGTACAACAAAAGTGGCAAACAAACATACGGTCCGCCTGATGTTAAGCGGCTACCCTAGCGTATAGACGCTTGTAATACCATAGGTGTCGCTAGCGCGTTGCCGACCTTGTACAGTTGAACCCTCCTACCCCAAAGAGCTCTATGGAAACCCTAATCACCGCCAAAACAGAACTCTAGGTTATTTGGTTGCGATCTTTTGTAGGGTGGAGAGGTATTACACCAGTCGGACTGCCTAAATAGAGAGAAAACTACAACGAAATTTCTCTGTACCCTACTTCTCTTGGAATCCCCCCTTCCCCAAGGATCTCTGGAAACCCTACTCATCGCAGGAACACAACACTAGGTTATTTGGCTGCGTTCTTCTGTAGAGTTGAGGTATTCCACTAGTCGGACTGCCACAAGTTAAGAGAAATATACAAAGAAATTTTTTCCTTAAAAAAAATGTTTTAATACTTTTTCATGACGAATGCCTCTTGTTGAAGATAATGAAAATATATTCAATGCGCCATCTACTAACGGTATCTTCAACTAACATCCCAGCCATTAGATTGTTTACGGTCTATAAAATGCAAAAGACTCGCACGGGTCAACTAGTATTTTCTTAAACGCTCTTTATTCTATGCGACTCGTTTCTGAATGTTTCTATACTGGCTTTGGACTTAGTATTTGCCACGGGTACTTTTCTTGAGTTGTACGTTACGATCATCTAAAGTCAATATGCAAAGTTATAAAAATGTTTGGTTATATTTATTTCCTTTAAATTTAATATTACCTTGCATGCGAAGAATGCGTCCTGCCACGTAGCATTGTTATCGCTGAAGAAGTAACAGCTATGCCCGAGTCGGATGAAATGTGGTGGGCAGACGTATGACATTTTAGTGTTGTTCCTCTGACCTTCCACGCCTTTACCTATGACAAAGAGGTTAAAGTATATATATAGTGGATTACAGTATTTTGTAGGTTCCGTACAAAAATGTTAATATATCTCGAATATGATTGACGAGTATTACTTTGCGAAAATCTATCGTAATTAATGTTTATTTTTACTTTGCTACTTCCACCTGGATTTCCGGTATTCTACAATATGTTATTGAGTTTCATATTTTGTTAATCTGCAAACTATGACAAGCTTTCGTCGTGACGCAATCACTTAACTGTGTTTGTAAAGAAATATCAATCGCATAATTATTTTTCCATTCAGGTTTTTTTTTTACTTTTAGAGTTATGTCGGTCTAGGTATTTTCACATATTTTATTTAAAGTAATTAGTAATCAGGTTGTACACAGAATTGGCTACAGTATGGTCAGGTTTTGACAATATGGCATTGAAGGCACTCTGAACTCACATATTGAGACCAAGGTGCCCTACGAAGTTTTTCCTCTCTGTTTTGTTCCGGACATATTCTATCAAAACGTTATCTGAAAATATACGATGTATATGGTTATCTATAAGAAGAATCCGTTTCATTAAAAAAAGAAGCACACTAGGTTCAGATTGGCCCACTTTGAAAATAGCTATTTATTTTTAGATACTATCAAGGGGCGATTGTCTCTTTATCGCGAATGGGAAGGTCAGTCAGTGTCTCTTCCTAATCCATTAGCCGTTGAAATGTAGAGTGGGTGTATGACATCAAGCTAAATTGCCAAACTAGTTCTTGTTCAAGGCCAAATGCCAACAACCGAACTGCTTCATAACATTTATTTTCTTATCTCTACATTAATATATATTGAAATTATTGGAATAGTCTCTCGTAAAAGTTAATAGCTTTATATATCTAAAATGATTGAGGTTTGCCGTTTTGCGCGCGCGCATCACGCAAAAACTACTGAATAGATTATGATCTATGTTTGTTTGTTTTACCCAATAGATACTTGATCCTTATAACATTTTTATCACGATATCTTCGTCTAATAAAATTTTATTCATGTTTTAATCATATACGATTTTTATAAGCACTACGCGTTCGTCTATCGTACACGCGAGCGGAGCCGCGGGCACATCTAGTTGTAAATATTTGTATTACCACTTTAGTATACAAATTGATGGATTAATTTGTTTTATAAAATCTTTGTGTTATTTCCATGTGGAAATTTCAGTTTCGATAAAATTAACTAAATCTTATTTTATTGCTGATGCTTTTCCATTTTTGTTAGTTAAATTTAAACTAAAAAACATATTTTGTGAGTAGTCCCTATTTATAATTTTAAAGAGTTTATGACCTCAAGAATAGTAGAGTAAGGTTTATTAAGATGAGGCCCGTCGTTAAGGACCCTGTATTTTATGCATTTGGGTCCACAATAGACTAAAGTTGATGATTATGTTTAACATTTATTAACTGTTATGTACATGTAAATATAAACATATGTATAATAAGTGTGTAAATCTAGTGTAATGCCAATTTCTTAAGAACTTTACAAAAAAATAATTTGTTTTGACTAAGGTTTCGAAAACAGTATAATATTTACTATGTATTACAGCTTCAAAAAAGACAAATTTATCAAATTGCAAATTGTATTAAGTATAGCCTAATGAAAAGTTTTTAGATTAATATTCCGTATTAATGATATTGCTGCTTCGTATTTTCTTAGTAGAACAAGAAATAATGGTAACATAGTTAATACTTACATTGGGACCAAAATACGATGAGCAGAATAGCAGCGGTAGCAACAACTTTTCCTCTCCTTTCTAAAACTTCCATTGTAAATAAATTTAATGTCCACACGGCACACTAAACACTCACTAACACAGACACTAGAATTTAAGTACTGCACTTAAAATTCATATTTAATTTATGAGATTAAATAAAACCTTTGACTTTTGCTTCGCGAGAATTACGACATGTTGAACAGAGATTCAATAGGAGCGGAGAATATTGAGGGAGGATACCTGAAACAAAAGAAAGAATTAAATTAAATTAAATTCTTTATAACGCTTATAGGGATTATTTATAAATAGTACTAATCATTTATCTACTGCTTTTCTGAATAAAGGTCAGAACTCAATAGTAATAGTTTTGCTAGACTTCCTCAAGTATTGAGAGATCACATTTGTATGTATCATCAATGAAATATTTTTCTTTTAAGAATCTGAAAACAAACTTATGAATAACTCAATAGCGCTGGTAAAGTTATTTTAATAGTAGAGGCCATAACTCCAGTTTCTTGCTGGAACAAGAGAAATTGAAATAACATTATTATTTCTTGAATGCTATTGGAAGAATCTAAATCGATCTGATAGTACTAGTGGAATTTATCGAAATGCTCAACATACACTTTATATAAAAATATCGAGACGAAGAGCGTGTAGAAATTCTTGTGATAAATTACCTCGATGAATGCTCTAGTGTTTAGTTTTGTAAACACTAAAAATCTAGTCAAGGAGATGAGATAGATCGCAGGGTCGTTGAAAATAAACTATTATTTCTGATAGCAACAAATGTTCAACACTTACGATGCGGAAGAACACCTGCTTTGGTTTACATTTACGTTTGCTGATCTATACAACGGATATGTTTAATCGATCTACCCACGTAAAATTAATTCTATGAACGTTATTTTATTATTTCATGCGAAAGGGAACATGCTGTTGACGATATTAATGTTGAGTTGTTAAGTAATACAAGAGTTTTGACTATTGTCCACGTGACGTAAGCTTTGTATAGCGCTATATTTTAGTTTTTGTACTGGGTTTTATAGGCTTAATTTTTTAGGAAGTTTCACCAATCAAATTGTAGAAAGCAGAGCATATAATCGAACAAAATGCACTCAAAGATAGTACCATTTAAAAAAGTAATCGTTTAAAGAGAATGTATTTAAACTGTACGTTTAATTATAATGATTTACTGCTCTGTTGAGTTACGATCTTCAAAATAATCCAGTTACACGTCCGCTTTATAATAACTTTTACAACCTAAATCTAGATTTCTCTCAGTATCTAGACTTTCTACAGTCTGTATAAGGAATAAACTGTAATACTGGTAGTATTACGAATTTTCGAATTTATTGCGTATGTATGTTGTTCAAAACTTTCATTCGTATTATATAAATAATGAGACTTCTCACATTGGCCTTTTTCAGTAAAAATACGATTCTAGGGAATAATGGCCTTTGCATTTAGTATAATATATTATATTTAATTTTTCATTTACACTTCAGATTCATTTGATCAATTCAGTATTCATTTAATATTGTTTATTAATCAGGGAGTTATTTCTTTGGAATCAGGGACTTATTGTTATCTATGTACGTAGTAAATATTTTTCATTATATTCGGTAAGTATTAAATGATTTACAAAAGCGATCTTTGATGCTTTATAAAATATACTAATGAAAGATTCAAAATTAAGAATATTCCATTATCATGCTTTATTTCTCCTGTAATGGCGAATAAAAATATGGCAGTCCATTTAGATAACCGTTTTTGCGTAGTATATTTAGGGAATATATTACTTTTTTATATCAATAAGTTTTCATAAGTAGGTGACTGTGTTATAATATTAAACGCAGATGATAATTTATCTTCAATAATATAGTCTTGGCTAGATGTAAATCTGCATGATATTGCAATGTAAACTCATTTAATTGTTGGCCTATTAAATATGGCATTTTGCGTAACAATAATAATATTAACAAAGTGATGGAAGTGTGTAATAATACGTTATTATGGCTTATGTCTTTAATAGTCATAATACTTCAATGTTATAATGACTCGAGTAAAAATTACGGAACTATTTGTTACAGAGTATTACGAAGACAGTAGGCTTAAAATATATTGAAATATAATTATATTCGAAAACACCAATAAAAATTGTTCCACACAAATACATATAACATGTTAATCAATCGCAAAACGCAATACTTGAACTGTCATACTGTCGGATTTGAAACATGCGTTGAGGCGTTTCATTTTGTTAACGTGCTACAATTTTTTTATGTAGACACAGATATTGGTGATGCTAGATAGTTCACTCAACCTTGAACATCTAATAATTTTGATTACAAAACTGGTGAAAATGACTGACGCCAAAAAACTAGGATGCATCTTCAGTTTTTATCATCAATACATATATAGCTGCAACTGCAAAAGTAATACTAATATTATAAAGCTTAATAGATTGATTTTTGGTTGTTTGTTTGTACGTGCTGTTCTCTGGAACTAATAGTCAGATTTAAATTATTATTTTTTGTATTTAAATCCTATTTATTGAAGAAAGATATATGCTATATAACTTTATGCCATGGCTCTAAGAAGCCTAGCAGTAACCATAAGCATCAAATAATCTGGAAAGCTCTAGGCAAGTAAGGGAAGCGAGCACAACGATAGGCTACAGGATGCGTTTGAGACGACGCGACGCCCGCCGTGGTCGAGAGTTGATGGAATAAATTTAATACGGGTGAAGCTGTGAGGCACTGCTAGTAGACTATTATAGCAGATGATGATATTACTAAGTAGCAGAACCGTTACCCTATTTTTTTGGAGGTTTGGTTAATATTTTTCTTTGTTTACTTTAGGGTAACAAAGCGTGCCTTGGTTACAGTTACGGGTGATTATTCTGCGAAAATCACAATAATATTTTTTGTTTCAATACATAATCATGCAAACATCTATTGATAATAAAGAACTGATAATTGCAAGTGTTCGTATGTGTTTTATTTACTCATTTTAAAATCTAATATAAGCTTATCAGGTTATGTAAATAATTGGTAAATGTTAAGTATTATAAGATAGAAGCTACTTTTTTTTTTCAAACTGACTATACTGTTAGCCTTAGGTGCCCTGGAGCCTTTGCGGCTTTTACAGCTTCCGGCTTGGGGCTAGAAGCTACGAAAATATCAGTTGTATCGCTAGCGTCTTTACCGATTACAAGCTGTATCTTTTTTGTACTATGTCGCACTGTTGCATTTTGAATGGACAAAATATTGAAAGAGGAGGTGGCCACAATTTGATATGATGACACCTCCTTTCTCGTTAATGCGTTAGTGTTCATGTTAAAGTTACATACTGTATCACAGTTACCAGCGCCCTCTGTTTTTAATTTTATATACTAATAAACTGTAAAAGAATTTAAAATGTTAGTGTAATTTATAGTTTACAGTTTGTACAGTTTTAGTGTAACTTATTAAATAATTGTTTAGTGAACAAGCTGGTCTTACTTGTTTCTGTCGTGAGTTAAGTTAGAACTTTAGCGATAAACTGTGTTTTATTATGATTGACATTTATGACTGTTTCTAAAGATATTTAAGCTAAAGATAGATGTGCGTTTGTATACAAGGAAGCGCCATTTCGTATTTATTCTCATACTTCGTGGTTACTGCGGTAGGTATAATTAAGTATCATTTTTCTTATTTCGTTTTAGTATTCATTGTAGTTAAGTTTTCTGAATTTAATTTTACTTTTGTCATTGTACAATTAATTAAATATATTTGTGACATTGCCAACTTTATTAAGTTTAACTTTGTACTCCACTGTACATTGCTTCAATATGTATTGTTCATTAAACTATAGAGTCATCTGATACTCATATCTATCACAATATCAATTACAGGACGCACAGGTTAATTTTAAATACGGGTTGTTGCGCAGACACATTTAATTCTATGTAATGGTATATCTTAATCACTGATGCGACCGTAGGATTATCGTTTTTTTAATGTAAATGAATTCAAAATTATGAGATAATGATATTAGTTGTTACCTAGTGTTTTGAAAGTATGAATTTACATTTAAATGCCTTTTTCTAGAAAATATACACACCATTTTTACTGTTTCAGAAATAATTAAGCTTTAATTTCAAGACGAGATTTTAAAATATGTCCTGGTACGTGACTCGCATTAATTTTGCAATTTAGCTCTCTTCAGTTCCACGGAGACGGTATTTTTGTAAACATACTTTTTTGTTAAGAGTGACTACTGCATTTTGTCCATCAAAGCGTCTGTTATCTTTAAGACGTGTGCTTGGATTGCAACGTAATGCATACGCCCGTTCCAAGATCCTTAAAGTAAGCTCTCGAGTGCTCTCTATGATGTGCATTCCAATGAATGTTTAGTTTACTTTTAACCGTGTAGCTTTTAGTGGCTTAAGTTCAACTGAGAATTCAAAATTAATAATCGTGACTTTTAATGAAATAATATAGGCCAGTTTTCGCATCTTATGAGATTTACATATTATATCCAACAATGTCCAATGCATAATATTGTTAGAGTGACAAAATGTTAAATTGTTAAAAAAATTAATTTATATGAAGAGTGTGATGGATTACGTAAATTAAATTAACTTAATTTTTTTTGATATTTATACAAGAAAATAGAAATTTTTGAGAAAAAAAATCGGTTGTATGAGTATGGAACATTTATAAAAAGCTTTTTCTGTGAAAGCCGAATGAAGTGAGGAGTAAAGTAGGTACTTTATCGTATTTAGTTGATAAGTAGACATGTAGCTTTCAAATGTATCGAATTCATGAAGCTCTTTGCTGCATGTGTAGGTAAGAGACATAACATTTTGAAGCAATGATGGTTCAGTGGTAGCATGTGCGGACATCACGTCGACCGATATGAGTTCCAGTTCCTACAATGAGTCTGAGCTTTTGCTGAAGGAAAAGACCGTGATGAAGTTGTAGCATAATGGTAAAGCATTTTCTAAAGCCCGCCTGGCTAGGTACCACCTTCAAGTTGAAAATCTGTCGCCAAGGATCTATAGGTCTGTTCCGGCAGCTGCACTTGAGAGCCAGTTATCCACTAGGTTTAGCGTGTTACCCATCTTAAGCCCCATGCCACTTAATATCAGGAAAATTTATATCCAAACGATAAACTCATTTCAGAAAAATAGCATAGAGAAAGCCGAAACAAAATTACTTAGGTAATATAGGGCCAAATAACATTACTTTATGAATTAAAATAAGAACCACCACATAACAGATCAACATCTCCAACTCGACTGTTTCACTCCTATGCAAGCTATACGATCACAACTGTCTTGACTAACATTTTTTTTTTATTAGTAAATCTTGTTGAGGCTGACTTGATAGTTACTATGATCGTTTTTCGGACGGAAATAACGTTAAAAACATCTAAAGTATTTTTTAATCTATATTATTATTATTTTTTAACAAATCATAAATATATTTTTGGTACAGTTTTTCTCTTTCATTTCGTGAAGGAAAAGCAAAGGTATCTAAGACCATGCAGCCAAGTCAGACGTATCAGTTGTTAGAATTTTCTTGGGAGTTTTTGTACCATATCAGAATTCATGGTCCATGTTATTATTTCCAATCCAATTCACTTGTGCACAATCACCAAGCTTTATTATGCAAAATGCCGCCTCTTTTACACAATCTAGGGTCAAAACACAATTTATGTATAAAAAACCAAAAACCACTACATGACAGTCTGAGATCCCGCCAAAAACTCACAAATCATAAATAATTAAACAATGACATTTCGCTTTTAATAAATGATAATATTTCCTACAATATCAAAGAACTTTTACTTCAAGCGCATATAAAGATTATATGTATGATTTTTTCTTCGAAAAATATAAGATGTATCGATTAAAACGATTAATATAATAATTTTAGCAAAAATATCATAGTAATTTAATGTTCTAAAACAACTAAGTACGCGCTACACCAAACCTTTAAATGAAATTTAAATCTTACAGTTGCATATATTTTGACACTTGTAATAAAATTAGATTTAAGTTTGTGGTGTAAAATTAGTGTTTTGATCGATAATCCTGGCAGATTTTTTTTATCACAAATAACGGGGATAAGTTATATTCACTTTAAAAAAATATTTTCAACACTTTCAACACTGATAAAATTTTCCCTGCATATATTCGCATGTTACACGTGGCATGTTCCGCCATTTTTGTTATAAAATTCGTTTAGTCAGTGTAATAAGTTTTTTACATTAAAAAAAATGAAATACATCGGTGATCCCGGTAATGAACTTTTCAATTGGTGGTAGATTTTATTTATGTGTATTGTAGACAGCGCGACGCATGCGTTGAATTCGCTGGCTTAGCTTCCTGGTCAGGACCTTGGACAAACACCTTTTTAAATTGAACATCTTCCTTCTCCAGTTTATTTAATATAGTTCTCTATATTAAGTCATAAAATTTTATAAACAATGTAATTTCATAGGCTTATTGCTAGCAGTGACAATTTAATATAATTAAGGATGCATGTAACTCGTACGTTTGTATACATATTTTCAGAGCGTTAATGAGTTGAATTAGAGTTGGTTACCATGTTTTTAATCTATTTTTTATTGTTTCACACTTCACTGTGTCGTACTAACGATATAAAATTACAAAAATGACTACTATATACAATAAGTTCTTCGTAAACATCGGTATATCTATACTAATATAATAAAGCTGTAGAGTTTTTTGTTTATTTTGGTTTCTATCAATTCGAGAGATCGCCAGTCCATGGCTATTATGTCGGCCTGAATATTTTCGACAGCTGGATTACACTGGCTGATCCCGAAACGGGACAAACACTAATACAGAGTCACTGTGACGGGTCGCCATGGTGGTCGGGACTCAGTCACACACAATTATTGTTCTCTTCTATCTGACTACACTGTTAGGTATGGCCGTGAAGCCTCAGACGGCTTTTACAGTTTCACTGGGCTTGGGGGTGAGCGCTTATGACACTCAGCCGCGAAGCTAGGCAACAAGCTCCAAGGGTGCCAAAGTGGCCGAACCTCGGCTTGGGCCGTTGCCGATAATGCGAAAAAGTCGCGATCTGACTAATTCTTACCACCCATCGAAATATACAACATATACATCGTGATATAAATGTGGGTTTCGGAGTAGTACCGGCACGTATTTACATGTCGCAATAAGCCCGGATGTCTTGTAACCTTCGGTTTGTACAAGCACATTACTGTATTATTTTAGGGACTGTCGTAAAAATCGTACCGTTTTACGTTTGACATCGGCAATTGCGTCAAACTGATGTAAACACGTCGAGTTGTCTATGATTTGTGTATATTCAATGTGAATATTATTGATTTTGTTGATCGGGTGATGTAGTACCACATAATGGGTGTTAATAGCCAAAAATTAGCTTATATCCTTTTTCGATAATGATAATCCGACTTAATTGAGAAATTAATATTTTAATAGGAGGTTATACATTCACGCGACCTACTGCTGTTTGTTGCCACTAATTAACCATCATTGGTGCGGAACAAATCGACTGCCGACCACATAGGCTGAAGCAAACAAAACGATCCGATTCTCCACACCCCTCTTTTGAGATTATGTGTATTAGGGATTTTTGTTATAGTAGCTCGGCGAATTTACGGCCTGATGGTAAGCGCAGTTCAATCCAACAGAACGGCGACATCCGATAGATTGACAATTCATCGGCAGTCTCCGCTGTAATGCCGACCTACATCAATAATTATCACTTAACGTTACGCTTGAAGGACGCGATGTCGCAACAAGTAAATAACACATTGACCTGGAGGTGGTTCCACAGTCTTATTTGAAATTTCGTTATCTTTCGTTATTAATGTTTTGTATTAATTACTTCGAGAATTACTTTTCATCATCCTACAAATGTTAACTTATTCAAATAAGAGAAGTCTTCGTTTCCGATAAGTGTTCTGAAGTGCTGTTCAACCTAATTCCCTCTTCTCAATTTCATAACAGAATCACATTCGCTGGGCTCCGGAGCCACAGTTTAAAAGTAACCTTCATGTCGGAACGAATGAATAAGTGTGCTATGTCTTCATATATTTACCGTACTATAAGGATGTGAAACTGTCTCCAGGCCAGTGTGAAGAGACATTGAGCAGGCTGGCATAAAAGCTACGACTGGCGATTGATGTAGATCTCTCGGTGATCGCCATCAGGTAAAGTGCCTTCACTACGTCGTGTTTTTTTTTAAAATATGATCTCGGAGAATACCACACTGCACATACCTAATGGGATTTTACACAATATGATTCAAAAGCAAATTAGATCGGTAACTCGTGTCTTCAGGGAGAAGAACTAATCATCCAAAGTGTGCGATTGAGAATTTTACTTCAGATACCTAAAAAAATAGTTTTTTATAGTATTTATAGATTTGGGCGTTTGACCACAGCCTCATCTGATGTTAAGATGATAACACGGTAAGCCTATAGAGACTGACCCTCAAGTACAGCTGCCGGAACACACGTTTATATATGGTTAGTGGCAAATTTTCAACTTGATGGTGGTAGCGTGCCAGGCGAATATAAAACCTGAGGTTTCATTACGATGTTTTTCTTCACTAAAAGCATAGGCTCATTATAGGATTCGAACATACGTCGATCGACGCGGCGTTCTAGCACGGCACCACTAATCCATAACATTGTGTGGTATACATAGAAAATATAAATTTTGTTTGTCCACCCTCCTTTTATTACTGTATTTTTACAATGACGAAACATAAAAACATGTTTCAAATTCTGTTTTCTGACAATGTATAGAACTGTATTTTGTTAACAATGACGTCGTTTTATTTAACAAAACATATTGTGGCAGCAGATTCATATGACCCTCATAAAATATAACGTTATTTGTTTTTCCGTTATTGTAAAAATTTGGATTATGTCCATTAATTTTTCGAATAGATTAATAAAGTCTATTTAGCCGGTGAGTAATAAAATGACACATTAATTATGATCTAATATGACCTTATGTAAAAATGCCAAAATTTGAATATAATTCCAATTAGGATTATTTTTTATAATCGTGTTTAATATTATTTCTAGGTTAGTGCAGTGTTAATGAGATAAAATGTCAAAGCGAAATGATTATACGGTTTGTGTCATAAATCTAACTCACGGTTGAAGGTTTTTCTTTTATTATAACATAAAAAAATAAATCACTGAATTTTGCTTTCAATTTATATATTCAAATTAATAAAAAAACTTAGAGATTTTTTGAAATATTTGTAATAGTGTGCGTAAAAAATGAAAAGCCTGTTTTGCAACTGTATAGATTTATATACAATATAGGTGTAATCATCCAAGCCCGTTGAAGCTGTAAAAGTCTTAAGGCTCCAGGGCTGCTAAGACTAACAGCAGAGTCAGTTCGGGAAAAAAAGTGTAATAACGCGCTTCACGTCATTCTATACTGTGTTGTTCTTGAGGGCGGACACTCTGTTCGTTATCTTATATTTTATAGTTTGTCATTAAATTAGGTCTGTAGTAACTCTTGAAGTTAATATTGTTGATTAAATTGAAATACCTAAAATTAAAATTACTATATTTACCATGAAGCGTCAAGGCGAATAGGATGAAGAACACAACATTTTTTTACTATAAAAAGAAACCAAGTAAACAGTCATGCATACACTCTGATGTTAACTGCAGTGTGTATAGCTCTCTGTAATCAACCTCAAACGTCGCCGCAGTCCTAATTCACTGATAGTTGACTACTAAGTTGGAACGGCTCATGTAGATATGCATATCCATTGCTACATCTGATCAGGAAGGTCTTGGTGCAACTACAGTTGGCCTTTCGAAGCCATGAAAATAAGATAACTAATTGTTTGCACGATCTGGCATCGCTTGGTAGCAACTAAATCCGAATCTTGCCATAAGCTTGGGTGTTCGGTGAATAAAAACCTCGAAACCACGAGCATGGTTTCTTCACTTCACTTTCGCATAGGGCGAAGAAGTTATAAAGTGCACATAGGTAAACTGGTAGCCCGTGCATTGACATCAAAAAAAGCAGAGCTTTAAACGCTATTATAGTAAATTAATTGAAAATTATAGTTCCATTTTCATCCTAGGCTGAGGAACAGGGGTTTTCGAGTTTTGTTACCGACGATACGTAATACTCTAAAATATCTAGTATTCAAATTCAAACAAGTTTCACTACAACAACGTGCAACGGTTCCACGATTTTTTTTTATCTGGTGCAGTTTGTCAGGTAATTAGACCACATTTATACAATTACAAACGGTACTTATAAGACGATTTGTTTTGTCGATGAATGTACGACACAAATGGATGTATTCCTGATTTTTCACGATTCATAAGCGTGTGAATAGCCAACGAATCGTATTAAATCGAACGAATAGAATGATTCGTTGATGTATGAATGAGCCCTTAAAGTGTTATCATATCATCTTCGACCATACTGACGTCAGA
The DNA here is from genome assembly GCA_947532125.1 of Saturnia pavonia. Lineage (NCBI taxonomy): Eukaryota > Metazoa > Arthropoda > Insecta > Lepidoptera > Saturniidae > Saturnia > Saturnia pavonia. The sequence goes on from OX383901.1 coordinate 2,438,474, forward strand.
TAAGACTCTGCTTAAATTATAGCCAAAAAAAAGTTTTAACCATTTCACGGTTTATGGCAGTTATTTTCTGATATCAAAATTTATTAACCATTCATCATCATCATTAATAAACCATTAATAATGATTATCCCATTAAGCATATTAATTAATGATACCTCTAGTGTGTACTCATTAATATAAATGTTTAATCGGATTGGATAGCGTAACAATATTGATCAATGATTTTGGTAATTAATGAATAACCATTTAGTTTGTCAAGAATTTTTATCGATTATTATTAAAGGTTTTGTGACTTCTCGGTTTTATATTTTATTCTTAATTTCTCTTAAGACCAAGGTCGAATATCTCAGGCTATATTCTCAAACTTTCTAGGAAAGTTTACAAGGGGTCCGGAATTGTTGAGAGGACATTTAATATTTTTGGGAGTGCAGTTGCCGGATTTTTATCACTATCTAGTGAGGCAATTACGTATAGATATTGTTTAGATTATTTAAATTTGAAAGCAGTTATGGTTAATATTGAATGATAAGGGAATTATCTACGTTATAACTAAGTTCTCGTCTGGTTACCAACTTGAAAATTTGTATACAAGCCGTATAAATGTGTTTCGATAGCTGCATTTAACAGCGTGTCACTTCTTTGATTCAGTCGAAAGACCTGCTGGACATAAGTCTCCCCCAAAGATCGCCACAACTACCAATTCTACACTGCTCGCACCAAGCGGATTTTCGCAACCATCACCTTCACAACTTTCTTCACTAGCTTTAACAGGAGGTGATCCTGGTCAAATGTTAACTCATAACACAATAAAAAAATCCTGTGTATTTATTATTTGTATAAATAATATCTTAAAGGTTAACTCAACAAATAGCCTACCGTAACAAATACTGCATGTACCTTGTTTTTGACCGTTCTCCAAAGCTTTATATTTATGTCACTGTATAATAACATCGCATTACGTTTGTTATGCATACTACATGTATAAAAGCGGTCATTCTGTTTTGAATGTTAACACACTGTTGTGTCGACTCCAAGAAGGTAACAAAGTCGTGGACAAGTTGATTGACTTGAGACGAATGAGGTTTGTGTGTAATATTTTTAATATGTTCACCGAGGAATGAGGTCGAAATGACCTCATGTGTACGTATCACAGTGCGCTATCAAAGATAGTGTTCAAGTGGTGCGAAAAGACAACATTACTTATTTGATATTATAATTTGTGTTAAAGGTAAAATTAGATTTAACTATACATCGCTTGGTATACAACACGGACAGCATTGTCTTGCAATTAATGATCATCATTTATTCCATTTAAATCGTCTGCGTTTTAAATTTAAAAAAATATTACTGCAGTAAATCTGTTTGGTCCATCGGGTGGTCATTCGACAATCGATTTTGCCTTGCTGGTGTGCAAATATTATTGCAAAAACTTCTTGGTAACTTATTCTACAAACAGTGGTCTATCCAGAAGCATACCGCTAAAGTTGGCTAAAAGAAAAGGATGCAATCTTACAAACCCTTTCCATTCTTTTATTAATGAATATAAGTGTTTTAGTTTTAGTCAATTTCGTTAAACAATAAGGATTATTTTTAGCGCTTCTATATGAAAACGTCTTATGAATTATAATTCCTAATATAATAATGATTTATAAGACGACGCTCTTTATATTAAATCTATTTTAAGTGAGGTTTATTTAAAATGTTGTTAGTCAGTTAATGAGAAATTCTTGTCTTTGCATACCTTAATGTATCTATGATTATCATAATTTTAATAAATATTTTATGTACAGTTACCATAATATTATTAATTAATATAAATATAAGTAGTAGGTAAGTCATTACTATTTGCCTTGATCAAAAGATTTGATTGTTCAAATTAAGTAAATTTTAAAGCACTGGTAATACAAAAAGCGGTCATGTTTACTTTGAAATTATTTCAGAAACCTAATAATTTTAGTTCCTGTTATGAAATTTAGCACGCGGTTCTGATGTAAACATAATATTTTAAGTCTGAAACAAGACTACTTCGAATTCAATGAATATTATAACAAATGACTTATATGAAATCTATTTAGCATTACATGTCTATTCCATGTAGAAAGTGTGGAGCAATATTTCTTACAATGTCTTTGAAAAGCAAATTCATTAATCCCTTCATATATCCGAGTCGGTTCTTAGTGCTTCTTACTTTTCTCCGTGCAGTACCTACCTTATTTTATGTGATCTGCATAATAAGAACGTCTTGATTGTCCTTAGTATCCGCTTCACACACATTCGCATTTGAATTTACTTTGGTCATATATTTAACAAATATGCCCAGGGTCCTACTCAACGAAGCTTAGCTTAATATTCATTTTTCAACGTTTACGGAATCCATTGTAAACCTTGGTAATATGTGCGTTCTACATTGATATTAGAGTACTTGAAAATAATTAATATCTGGTAACTCCAGCCGTAAATTAAATTGTGTTTATGTGTAAAGAAAAATGTTGGTTCTAATTACAAATAATGTTGTAGCTTTTTAAATTTCTTTATAGATTTTAGCGTTACAGCTACAGCGACAATAATAATATTAGTCTCAATATTAAATGCCGATGTGGACCGAAATTCTTTGGGTAATCTTCTGAAAATTGTAATGAGTGGCGAGTATATCTGTTTAACCACCCTCACGTCTTAATGTTTAGTTTTATATTTAGTCAGAATCGTCAGTCAGTGTACAAAACTTTTAGAGCTTTCAGCGTTTTTTTTTTCAATTAACTATGATTATCGTTTTACATCATACATGAAGTGTTACAATCAACTTATTATAATATAATATACATTTAGAACAATAAATTTATTCCATTCTAGAGTGATTCTGGAATCACACCTAATGGAATTAATTTTAATGCAAACAAATGAATTACGCGACAAGAGAGTGATTTTAATTTTAAAAAAGTACTTATTCAGTGACTAACAGCAGCCATTATTTTATTTTATTGGATGTTAAATTACAGCTTTTTAAGAATATTAAAATAAACATTATCTTTTATACACACGTCGCTATAGCGATATAAACAACGTTAATGCTAACCTTACTAATCCCTTTCTGTCATAACTCATATAGTTATCGAATAGCTTTTTGGTTATGATTTGCTGCTCTAGTGAATATATTTATTTCGATGGTTATTACAGTTTATTTATAAATTTGGCGAAACCTACGCAGTTCAGCTATTGTGTAGACGAACTTGTCGGACTAAATACTTTCGTGTTTCGGGTTTTTTGATGTGTCAATCTTTATAAACATATCTTACGTGGGTTTTAAACTTGCACAAATCTCGGTGATATTTCTGAGAACTCTGTTACGAGTTTTAATTCTCTTTGAATTTTTAACGATAAATAAATATATCACTTTTGCAAAAGTTCGGAGTAATCATAAAAGAAATACGGCCTCATTGTACAGAAGTACTTGTAGTAAAAACTTTAAAAGCAGATTTAGTGTTTTAGTTCAAGGTATAACGTTTTAGAACATGTCTAGATTTTCCACAATTGTATAATTTAGCGCTGCAAAGACACCTCTGTGAATTACAAAGGAAAATCTACTCTATTACATAGATAATAAAAGTTTTATGAAAAAATTCAATCATGCAACTATTCTAAACGTCTCGTAAGTGGGCGTACTTTAAAACAAAGTACTAAAACATATTTATCACATACACAAACGTCAAAGCTGTGTATGATAAAACATTATCAATAAATTTAAAAGGGAGTTTAGTACCTATTCTTCCGCTGTATTTTCTTTTGTTTTATAAGTTAAATAAATAAATGTCAAGGTGTTTTCTACGAATCTAATAAATCTGAACATACATGTGAAGTAGTCTCGCATTAGGCGAATGACGTTGTTCTTGGATATTCAGTTTATTTTTTTTCTATCGCTACACACGGCACGGCGCGCTCTGTGAGGCCCTTGAAACGAACACGCTCGATTACCATTACAAAAATATATATGTGAAAACAAATAAAATTTATAATTTATTGCAAATCAGTTCTATAGCTCATGTTAATGTTTATTTATACTGAGTTAACTGTATATTGAGAAAAATGTATCCCACAACGATATGTTATGTAAGTTGTTAGAACGATCTGCTGCGTCATTTCCATATTTAAGGAACACTTCACGTTGAAAAAATCATCGTAATGATTTCAGATGTTTTAGATAATCTCTTAACTGATGTAGCCCACGGTTTCACTCGTGTTAAATTTATCCGCGCCATTATAAACGCTCATGTATAGTCTATCGCTGTTCTCATTTTCCTTATTTTCCTATAGCTTTCCAGATTGCTTGACGTTCACAATTACTGCTACGCTCCTTTAAATAGTAGCATGAAGTCGTAACCTATAACTTTCTTCAAAAAATAGGCTATAAAAACCAATAAAAATCTTTAAAATCTGATTGGTAGGCATCCCCGCGACTGCATTTAATGAAATCTATAACATCAGCCATGTATTTCGTAAATGTGACAGGTTTTCGCATTTCTCGTCTAGTAGGACACAAGTCATTAGCATCTGTTAATAAATAAAAGAGATACTGAATATTTATTTTATAAAATATTTAGTTCGTAGTCAAATTAATGGCCCCGAATCCATTGCTAAGGGATTGTAGGGCGACCATGTGTACTAACTAGGCGGGGTTGAGGACAGTTTCCAATTAAGAATGAAAAGTAGCCTTTCTTATAATTGACATTTACAACTACCTGAGTTGTACAACAGTCATTTATATATATTTAAGGCAATATCTTTCTTGTGAAATCGTTGTAACTGTATATACCTAAATAGTACATAATATATTGTTTTATTTTTATTTTATTAAATAACAGCCTTTTTTGACCCCAATTATTTACAAGTAATAGCGTACAGTAATTATCTTAAGTTTGAAGGGTGCGTTTGACAACACGCATTGGCTCGCAAGTCGTTCTAACTTCATTTTCAGGAGCGGCAACCTATCAGTTATTGACTTCCGATATGCACTTAGGTTCAATTTGAGGTTGGTTATTGGTTAGTTATTGAGTTACAGGGCGCTGTGTTCACTTAATATGAATTATTGGCAAGACTCAATATCTGTCCACTATATCTTTTTCATGAAATGAAACAATATTTTTTTGTAATTAAATATTACAATGTTGTCTGCATGTGGAAATGAGTACCTAAGATTGAAGATAAAATATTGTGTGTATGTAACAACGTCAGAAGTTATGCTATTTTTTTTATCGTTACAGGTTTGGCGTACTGGCCACATTTTCACCTGATGTTAAGTGACGATGTGGACCAAGATGATAACACGCAAAACCTAGTGGAAGACTGACTCTCAAGTGCAGCTGCCGGGACACACCTGTTGGTGCTTGGCGACAGATATTCAACTTGAGGGTGGTAGCTAGCCAGGCGAACATTAGAAAATGTCCTACCACCATGCTATGGTTTTCTCACGATGTTTTCCTTCACCGAAAGCTCAGGCTCATTGCAGGGATTCGAACTCGCGTCAATCGATGCGAAGTCGTACACACTACCACTGAGCCATCATTGCTTCAAAACTACTATTTTACTACAAGCTACTTTAGCGTAACCAAACAAAATAACTCCAAAAGTATTATTCCGCGTGCCAACAACATTATGTAGTTAGCCTTCCTAATCAATGTTAATATTGTGAATGCATTTTACAGATTTTTTTTATTGTGTTAATATAATTTGACGCTGTATAAGTAAACGTTAATGAAATTAAGATAGACAATTTAAAAAATCTATAAAATTAATTCACATTATTATCATTGATTTACCTTCATCATGTCGCACTTTCGTAATATGAAAAGAAGCTAAAAGATAGATAACTTGAAAAATAATTTGGCAACGAATACCCGATAGTAAATTCCGTGTAATTGGATGCATAGATTTTTAATTCAACAAGTACATTAGAAAGCTTTCAAACGGTTTATATTTCGTACATCAAAGTCTAGACCACTAATCATATAAATAAAATTTGCATCTTAGCGAATCCTCAGGTTAGATCAATGATATTTTATAACGAGTTAGGTGCTAATTTGTTGTATTAGACGTACTTTTCGTAGTATCCTTTATACTACTATACTAGTATACTTTTTATAATGCTGTAATTTTTCTGCTAAATTAAAGCCCAGCGAGAAACGGGCGAATAACAGTAATAAATAGAGAGAGAAATTATAAAGACGTCATTAAAATCTCCTAGTATTTTTGGCTTTTGTTGAAGTGTGTAAAATCCTCGTATAACTAAGCCCCCGGTTCTACTGAAGCCCAGTTATGTTGGCCGAACCGAATTGCATCTATGAATGCTAGATGAATTCTAAGATTACATTACGGATCGGTCGATAAACGCTTATCTGCTTATCATTGGTTTTGTAATCCGTGAAAGTTGTTCTTCAATCGTCTTGCTCGTTGTCAATATAATAGTTAATTTATTTTTTATAATTAGCGTAGAGGATTTTTAGTTTGTGGCGTTCTAATCATTAATATTTGTTCATTACTATTGCTTGATTTAAAAATATCGTTTAAACTAGACTATATATATATATATATTAATTATGGATGTCTTTCAAAATATAAAAACAGTTTTACAAAATACAAAAATCGGACAATTAGTGAATAGAACTCATGCCCTGAGGGTTTCCAGTACTACTGATTACATTACATATGGTACATTATTATAAATAAATATAGTTTGTATATTATCCTGATATTCTCCGAAATATCTCGGTCTATCTGTCTGTCTGTCCGTCTGTATGTTAGTGCGCTTATAACTCAAGAACCACCTCTTTATTGTCTTAACCTAGAAACTTAATATTTTACAATTGTTTTTGAGACTAGACTAGATTTTTTAATATGGGGCCATAGATAATTAAGACGCCAAGCTAGAAATCCCATATCAAAAAAGTAACAAATTGTTTTGTAAATGAATTGAAGAACGTATGTACGTTCTGTAATTTCTGTAGGAATGTTCCTACAGCTATAATTAAAGGAACTGCTATGTAACTTGGCACCCGTTAGATCTCCGCTCTTTTATCGGTGACAACGACTACCCCGACCGTCGTTTCTACTGAACTTGGCCCCTTTTTCACATTTATGTTTTTGATGGAATATTTCTTACTTTATTTTGAATGGGTACAATTGTTAATACATCTATTATTATTTTTTCAAACTACATAATATCATTGTTATTTAAGGGTTTTTTATATTATAATAATCCATAACGAATTATCAGAATAAACGCTTTTTACAATAGTTGCACTTTGAGGACACCGTTGATGATTGTACGACAAATGCGAACGGCCTCGTTACAAAGAATTGACATTTGGCAAACGCTTGTCGGACATTAAAACTATCAGGCGAGTCGAGGGCTTCGAAATGAATGAGTTACAGCTCCACGAAGCTGCAGTCGCTCGTGTGTTGTGCAAATTCTACGCATAAATTATTGTAGCGTAAAGGTCGTCTTTCTGGGACGTGTTACGTAACTCGCCTTAAATATTTTTCAACACAAATCAACGGCACGCTTAATTATTTTATGTCAATCTTGGTATCAGAGAGTAAGTTTGTCAGTGCTTCGGTGACTTTTTGAGACCATTTTTGTGTTATTAGTATTCATTGTACGCACTTTAAAATTGGTCTTTTTTCCAAGCTTGAGTCTAGTAGCTACGGCAAAGTGACGACCCAAAGTACGGAGGGAAGACCCAATTAAAAAAATACAATCGTCTCTGTCTACAAGTCGCTCAGCTACTGAATATACTGAATATATACTGATTGATCCCGAAACGTGACAAAGAAAAAAGAGAGTAAGAGTGACGGATTTATTACCATACGCAATTCGGAATTCATTAATAAGTATTTGCGGAATTGTTTTTAACGTGATAGTTGGCTAAGAGAGCATTACAAATATTCCCACAGTCATCTAAAAGTTCATCATATTTATCATCTGCCTTATGACCACTTTCGACTTTCATGTCGAACGTGACCTTAATACGTCCATCGAAATAGAATTACATGAATTTTTCGTGTAGAAAAACAGTTCATGATTAATCGTCTCAAGCATGACAATTTGACATCCATAATTGAATAAAAAAGTCAAGTGTGTGTCGGGCCCCGCGCAGTGTAGGGTTCCGTAGTTGACCGTCATAATATGCAGACTTAGAAGGGGGCTTAAAGTTTTTTTTATCGTTGTAGGTTTTTGGCATAGTGCATAGCCACAATTTCACCTGATGTTAAGAGACGATGTGGCCCAAGATGATAACACGCTAAGCCTAGTGGAAGACTGGCTCTCAAGTGCAGCTGCCGGAAGACACCTATTGGTGCTTGGCGACAGATTTTCATCTTGAGGGTGGTAGCTAGCCAGGCTGGCATTAGAGAAAACCCTACCACCATGCTATGGTTTCCTCACGATGTTTTCCTTCATCGTAAGCTCAGGCTCATTGCAGGGATTCGAACTCACGTTAAAGTAGGCCCATTTGTATTATTAAATTTCAATGAGTATGAACATTATAAATATCTCATACGAGTAACAAACAACAGATTTCTCTTCGTAAATACCAGAACGTTCCGTTCGAGGCGAATATTATTTTTAATATAGGTACCACCCCCAAATGAACCGCGCCTCAGTCGATCAACGTACGATAAAGATGAATTTATCGTCCGCAATAAATTCGCATTAAATCATATCGTCTTGTAATGGCCGCGGAATAGATCGCTCTATTAGCGTAGGAACGATACAAATTCCTTCAATTATATTTATTAATATGCGATGTTAATATAACTGACGCGCCATTTAGTATACAACTTCCGTTCAAATCCGTAACTGTCATTGTTCGAGCATAAATATGATGTACGAGTATGTAGGTATTGTACAATGAATTCTATGTTTAACTAGAACTAGAGTTTTTGTCTCAATTTATTTGTCTAGTGTTATTCATAGAATTTATTTACGTTATAATGTAGTCGTGTAAATGTGTGTAACATTCGCCCATCAATCAATATACATCACACCTACTATCTTAATTCAAATTCAAGAATACAACTAAAATTTAAGTAGAAAAAAGTGATGCATAACATCGAGTGTGACCACAATAAAACAAGAGGTTTAAAGCAATTTTATATTGTATACTTTTCGTTACAATTTGCGTGCGCATGGTACAAATTCACTCTCATCATTTTTTCATAACGCGCCTAAAGAAGTGCATACTTTCAAAAACGTTGTGTAAAAAATACAGTAAAAGCGTCCATAACTGCTTTTAAACGACTTATACTGTGCACAAACTTGACCTACAAATGATTGAGCTTATGAACAACTAGCAACGCAGTCCGACCGCTGTCGATTATAATGAACAGATTAATACATACATACACATATACATATTATAAAACTCAACGACTCTCTGTCTGTCCACTATCCGATTTACATGTTTTTTATTTTAATACATAGCTATGTTATCTGGCCAGGTTATAGGATATATTTTGTTAGATAAAGTAACATACGAAAAAAGCAAAGAATCAATTCGGAAAATAAACGCTTTTGAGGCGCTTAAATGGTCTACGCTGGGTAAATCATAAGATATATATCCAATTAGATCTATACAAAAATCAGCGATTACATATTTCTATCTTTTAAGGGTCACCCAAAATTAGCATTTTTGTCTTCCGTCTTTTGAGAGGGAGCACGATTTGCGGATGCGTTCCGCGGGACGACATTCTGTAGTCTACGCGAGCGGACCCGCGGGTACAGCTAGCTATTAATAATTCATGCTGTTGTATATAGAATCAATTAAAAAAATTATAAAAGAAAATAATTTCATGTTTTACTTAAATTAATATTTGGATTTTCCATTAAAGTAGTAAATGTGTGGTAAATTAATGTGGTAGTTGGAGGAATTTTAATAGACGTGAACGATCGCTGCCGGTGTGCGGTTTTCTTTTGACTGATAAAATTATATTGTTATTTAGGATTTATCCTTATAAGTATATGTAGTTGCTACAAAATAATTGTTCGACAAAATTGAATTTACACCATTTTAGATTTCTGATAAAAAATATTATAATAATATTTGATAATTAATTAAATAACGAAAAGAGAAATTAAAATATGCAATAATTCCATTTTAAACAATTAGCATTAAAAATTTAAATCATATATAATAGCTTTTCTGTAGGTATCTTAAAAAAGTTATACAAATCATCATTAATTTTTAAAAAACCTCACGTTATAACCTCATTGTATATAATGATCAAATGGTATCCACAAAGCGAAATAATTTTAGAGGTAATTATAGGATAATTGCAATGTAAATGAGAACTAAAATCCTAAAGAAAAGATAATTAAGAATAGACCAAGTTTTTAGCTTAAGTTTTTTCCTTTTAGTGTCACGATAATAATACCATATTTTTGTTCAAATATTGAAATTAATATTTGTGGTTAAATAAATGCGTTATTTCATTAGATTCGTAATACCATCTAGAAAAATCTACAAATACTTCAAACCCACGAAAGTTATAAAGAAGTAAAAATACTAAAAAAGTACTATTGTCGTTAAAGAAACAGAAATAGAAGAGTTGACTAACGTGGACTAACTAGGGTGGAAAGTCATGTCGAGTAACGTGCATTTCACGTAAGTCAATTAGCCTTTCCACCGTCGCGTCGTCGACACATATGCAACGGCCCAACGGCCGCAGCGCGCAATTTGAAGGCCGAGTTATGTCATGAAGCGTTTACTGCGGGAGCCCTATTTTCAGCATTAAATGAAAACTATAAAAATAATAAACATAAAGAATTGAGACTAAATACTTTGTTTTGAAATTTCCTCCACTACTAGAATCTTCTATTTTCATTTATCCAATGTAAAAAAAACTAAACCCGTTTTTTAGATTCTTCAATTGTTTATAACTTTCGTACATTTTTCTGTAGATACTTTTACGAAACGTGTTTTAAATCGCAGTATCGAGAATTAACATGTTTTTGAACTTGTGAACTTGTCTTGTAGACTAAGGGGTTGATAAAACATCAATGAAAAAAAAAAACAACACATCACAAGCATCTGTGAACGTAAATTTATAGCAATTATGGTGGTTCCTTATGTTTATGTTTAGAGTTCCGCGAACCAGTTGATGGTCGGTATGGACAATAAAACTAATTAGCGGCTTTAAGAGCTCTGAATGTAGCAGCGAATAATCCTAATTTAATGCACAGCTCGCTAATCCGCATTCAAGGATCGAGGGATGTGGACTGGAAATAGTATCTGACGGATACTGAGGGCGCTGACGGCATTCTTTAGTAATGTGGTCGATGGATAAATTATTTTATGTTAGTAAAAACGTGACATAAACAATAGAAACATGTTTGTGTCTTGTTGTTTATGTTAGATTTGTACTTATTATTGTAAAGAAGTACAGTTTATATGTTTGTAAGAGGTAATTTTCAGAACTAGTGATCTCATTCTAAAAATTATTACAAATAAGAAGCTACATTATCTCTGAGTTCTAGAGGCTATTTACTTAGCATTTTATATTGTTATTAACAGCGTTGTAATTAGCGTACAATGAAGTTGTGATCAAGGTTACAAAGGAACTGATTCTTAAGCGCATACACTGGAGAATATACGGTGTTTGACGACAGACTTGAATGTTTATTTCGGTGATTAGGGTAAACACCCAGTAGTCAGTTCTTTTAGTGCGAATTAAAACTTTTAATATTTATATGAATAAAATCACAAGTTGTTATTTGAAAGGATATTTATTAAGTTTTCAAATAAAATAATCAAAAACACAAAAATAAATTATCATACAATAAACTACATTAAATAAAATATGACACTTTTTACCAGTAATCAGCCTCATTTGACCAGAAGTCAGCCTTCTTTGACCCTATAGTTAGCCAGCCTGATACAGCCTCTTTTTCTTAAGTATGTGAAACATTGTTTTTTAAATATATTTTTATAAGAGTTTCCAGCAAATTGAGTACATTTCAAATGCGTTACCATGCAGGGTATATGTCACATCCAATATTATTTTTCATTTATTGTTGTGTCACTATTCATTTTTTAGTCATAATTATAGCATTTTATTTTGTTTACTGTAAAAGTTCTACTTTTCTTTCTTGTTTGAATAATATGTAGGTGTACACGATCTTACAGGTTCCCTTTTTTGCAACTCTTCTTTAATTATTTTGCACTTATTCTTTTTTCTTTTCTTTATCTTCTAATGTATTTACTTTTTCATCAGGATATCATTCTTTTTCTACCCTCATAATTCTTCTTACTGTTTCTCAAGCTATCACCACTCTTCTAAAGAAGTAACTTCTAAATTCTTAGTCGTATAGAGACGCTGGGCAAGATTAATTGTTTTTTAAAATGGGCTATAAGGTTACGGGAGATTACAGATGGGTTTTTTTATTACCGTTAAGATCATTCAAGTTCAATTATATAATATTTATTATCATCAACTCGTATTAATTTGGTTCTTAATTATTTCCGCTTTTTTGGCTTTATTTATTTATTTGTTAACAAAATTCACAGCTTGAATACGATTAATATAAACTGTCTTTTTAGTAGAATTATCTACCATATACGAATTTTGTTATTTGTTTCATATATATGCTTAATTGTTCATATCTACAAAATAACAAAATAAATAAATCAATTAAAGGGAATGCAATTTATACTTTGTACCAATAAATTCCTCAGCTCAATGTTTACAGCTGAATTTATTTTGTGTCTTTACAAAAAAAAATCTACCGCCCCAAAATTTTTCGTTCATCTATTGCATGTCGCATTACATTACATTGTCGCAAATAAAATTTAATTTTATACCGTGCAGTCAAGGATTGTAATTGTAAATTCGGAACATTGTATATGTTAATGTGTGTTATTGCAAATGAACGATTATAGCTCGACTATGCTATTAGTTCGTAGGTGTGAGTATTTAATAATCAAAAGGTAAGGATTCTGTTAAATATTGCCGATAACGTATAAACAAATTTTAACACTATTTATACAGAGATATTTGCTGTAAAGGTTGAGTACTGGTATAGGGCTGACTACTGTGTGTTTTACCCTACTAGAAATTAGAGAATTCTAAGTAAAACGAAATGTCGTCGTCGGAAATGTACTTTTATAATTTAGGGGTTTTAACATTTATACGTTTAATTTCATTTTTATTCAGTATATTAATAGCCAGGTGTGTCAACAGTTTTATGTGAGTTTAAGTTTCAACGGATATTCTGCAGTTGATACAATAATATTCGTCACGGTGAGTCACCGTATGAAATACAATGCGACACCAGTGCTGAATGTCTTGTAACAACACTTTATGCTTTCCAAGGTCTGTTATGTAATTTATCGCGACAATAGTATTTTATTATGAAAGTATACTTTTTTCTTAAATATAGTAAGTACAATAATTGTTGCTTCAATTCTCATTTCGAACTATGTCCTAATGTCCACTTTATTCAAAACTCTTCTATTACACCATGGAAATTAAAAATCCATTATTCAACTAACAACCTAATCAAACTTTATCACTTCAGAATATTGTCTTGTTCAGAAGAATTCGTATGTTATGCAAAAGTAAGGGTTTTATTTGGATCAAACCTTTGGTTAAATTATCCAAGTACGTAAACTAATTTCTACTGTAACGTATGATGCCAAATCCTCCAAATGAACTCGGAATACATCTTTACTCTAAATTAAAAAGATATCACTTTACGGGGATTTGATTCTCAACTTTTATTATTGACACCGCGACATGAGTTCGAATCCCTGCAATGAGCCTGTGCTTTTGGTAAAGGAAAAATTGTGAGGAAACTATAGTACGATGGTAGGGTATTTTCTAATATACGTCTAGCTAGCTACCGCTCTCATGTTTAGAATTCGTCGCCAAGCACCTATTAATATAGGTATGTTCCGGCAGCTGCACTTGAGAGCCACTTTTCTCATCAGGCTTAGCGTGTCACCATCTTAGACCACATCGTGACTTAACATCAGGTGAGATTGTGGCCATAATGCTAAACATATAAACGATATAAAAAAAATTGGAGACGTACTTGATATATGTGAATAAAACTGCGTAACTACAAGACATGTACAAGGTAGCTAGGCGGTGAGCAAGAAAAAATCCACCAATAGGATTCCTTCATTTTACTGGCCCCGCTTAGCTCAGCTCTGGTGGAAAAGGGCTAGCGGAGCTAGGTATTTGTACAAACAAAAAAGAAAGGGGTGTGAGCGAGGAATGTGTGCGAGAGACGCAAGCGAGGAATGCGTGCGAGGGATGCGAGCGAGGAATATGTGCGAGGGATGCGAGCGAGGAACCTGTATTAGAGATGTGGGACCTAGAGCTACCACTACCCATCTTTGCACCACTCAGCTACACACGGTTTCACAGCTTTGCTACGCATTCTCGTACCGCCCAGCTATCTCGCACATCTCTGTTGGATACGCAGCCTAAAAGGAATCTTATTACTATAATACCATACCTCATTAACTTTTCCCTGCTTACGTTTTATGTTAGGAAAAGCTTTTTGGCTAGCCCTGAGATGTAATAAAGTCTTAAGAATGACGAATGAGCGAATCCATCTTTCATTTCAACATAATTCCTCGAAATAATTTTATTACAAAACGTAAATATAAATGACAGAGCAACTAGAAGAGACATCAACTATAAAATTATTTTTGGCATGTTCTAAGAATGTGCGTTGATTAAAATTCTCTTATAGAACCGACAGGCAATCCTACACACATATCTTAAATTAATAATAGATTATATCGAGCCTAATGCTTTTCGTAAAACTCCGTTATACGTCAGGGAGGAAAAATAGTTATAGCCTATACGCAACCAACGGCCTTGAGAAGTCAAAACACAAAATCTTACTGTTAACGTTTAGCAGAACAAGTGTTCATTCGATCGCGAGGTGAAAAATTCTCCCACACGTATGCAATTTAATTGTGCACACTTTAGTGATGGAGAATATTTTCGTTTATTTATACTCTTAAATTGTTTAGTAATACGCGGAACTACCTTGAAACACTATTTTAAAAGTGTTTAAAAGTTTTAAAAGTTTTAAAAGTTACTAATTTTTAAATAATTAATTAAAAAAACATCGGCTAAATTATGCATTCTCCATAAACCTTAGAGAAAAGAATTCCATAGCATTTATGACACATATGATTTGGATTGTCAAATTTGTTGACCACAAGATAAAATGGAGACCAAGTAACTGTATCAATTAAAATTCGAATATGCAGTTAAAGTGCGCGAAATGGAATCAACGTTTTGAAATAATTTTAGGTTTGCACTTAGCACTTAGCACTTAGCCTTGAACTTATATTGAAACAAAAAATAATCTGTTTGTTGACAGGACTATTTCTGATAAAACATTTAGCGTCACATATGACTAAACAGTATATCTGCAATGTTCAAATGAAGTTATCTGTTGATTGAAAAATCGGCCCTAGTAAGTAATTTATTGTATTCGGTTACAAAAAAAACATTTTCATTTTAAATGAATTTCTCGAAATGGGTAATAAGTTTCAATTTCGAGTGTAAAACGCAGAAACAGAATAATTCTACAGTCATTTCGTTAATTAATCCAAAACTTTATATACTATTGCGAACACTCTGTATATTTGTTTTACCTGCAAATATATGCAAGGTATGCCGGTTTCAAATTGGCACAGGATGTTTTCGTTAATGTCTTGTATGTATGTTGAATCAATTTTACTGAGAAAGTATTGTGTAAGAATGACGCAAGTTTAAAAATAAATTCTTGTGCTGCTTTTGAATTATTAGTTGTGTTGTAACTCGTACACCGCGGTGGAAATATTTTAAGCGCCTAGTAACCGATGTTTTCGTGCCCGTGGCCTTGACTGTTATTTTACGATAGGCTCGGGATTCTTTGCTTTTTACGATAAAAGTTATTCATATTTCGCACGAGTTCGTAAATACAATAGGACCTGTAGCGATATGAATTTTTTTTTTTAATTAACTCGATATTCAGACATGATGATGTTAATCAGACGCCATCTTTTGTGAAGTAATGTTAAAATAGAGCAAAATACTATTTAGCATTTAGGATACATCTGTGATGGCGTTCGACGTGGTATTATTTTTCATGTTTATTGTTCAATTCACTATCGCGAATGCAGGCCATAATGAGTTTGCAACTGTCCATAAAATAAAACCTAGTTTGAAGAGAGTTGCCCTAAAATTAAACTCAAAAATAAATGAAACATTAATTTCATAAATTTTATATTTAGTTTGAAAGAAATAAAGAGTTTATGAGCTTGGAAAGTTAAATTTTAATCCGATCATGTATGCTATATTTCAGATGACATCATACGAAGAGCTATGGAAAAGTGTTTTTTTTTTAATTATTATGAGCGACATATACGTCAGCCAGTAAATATTAAGGTCTTAAGCATTGTTGTAAGCTGACAATTCATGCTACTTTACAAGCAAGCTTTTCTTTAGTGGAGTAGTACATGATAAGTAAATTTAGTAATGTGTAAACTTAGGCTGATTAGAAAGAATTATTCGTCATGCCCTTAGGTAATCTTTGTGTGTAAAACACGCCTTATATTGAGTAAGGTCAGTGTGAGAACGTGTTGAAATGGATACTGAATCTCATTGCACACTTTATGGCCAGATGGTGTTAGATAATGTATCTTTTAAACAACTGAATGTATTTAAAGATGTATCATTGTTTTTTTTTAACATATCAAATATTATACAGACATATGGTCGAATATTTCTACAGTTATAAACTCTACGTAATTGTAAGAACCTGGCGTGTAAAATTTCCAATAAAACATGCTGTCATTTCGATCAATTAAGCAAATTTTTGAGAGATTTTTCAACCCTTTACATTGTAATCCTTACAAAATAACTAATGTTATTATTATTAATGCTATCTTTTAATTTTTACAGTTTCTTTTACATGGTTCACAAACCATATCACGTTTTTAAAACCATTTAAAATAACTAGAGGTGTGTCCTTTACAAAAGTGAAAACGACTTACACGATGGCTTAAATTTACATAAAATATGGAATCTAAAACTCTTTAAAACATTCTAAAACTCTTATTTAAAACACTTTAGCTTAAACCTTACTGAAGATATAGAGGATGAAGAAATAATATCATGAAGGTATTTTATACCGTTATACCCAGAGAAAATTCGATAAAGAGGAGAGTTCTGTCCAACTTTGGTTCTGCAATGTGCATATTTTTAAAGTGAAACTTTTTATTCTATCGCCCCATTTTTTTTCGTTCGTCTATCGCATGTCTCAATACATTATATTGTCGTAAATAAGATTGAATTTTATGCCGTGCAGTTAAGGATTATAATCGTAAATTCAGAACTTTTTTTTTTAAGTTTCACATTCATCGTGTTTTCATAAAACCACACAATTTTTTTTATGTTAGGTCCATTTTATTTACGCACATATTATAGAATTAACATATTTGTTTATTACATTGAATCCGTCAAATGTAGTAGGTAATGTATTTAGAGACACGAATGATAAAACTTCTAGTTAGATCAGTATATTTAGCAGTTGCAATTATGCTTTCAAGCTACGATAGCAAAATAAACTAGCTAATAATGTAGCGAAAGAAAATACCTACGATATTTTACTGATTAATATAGAGGCAGAAGATATTAAAACATCGATTTAATCTATTAATTAATCTAAAGAAACCTGATAAAAATTTCCACAATATCAGAGTATATAAATGTGTATTTGCAAGCATTTTTAGTCTCAATTTATAGCGATAGCGCAGGAGGCAAATAATAAAAGGAAAATTTTGCAATGAATGATTGAAATCTGACAGACAATACATTTTCAACTTATAAGTCGTTTTTTAAATTCGAAATAGCACTTTAAATTTTTCTAAGGAAAATAATTCGAGACTATAATTAGAATATAAACATTTTAACTTACTTTAATAGTCAAATGCAGCGGCAGTCGATAAATGGAGGTAATGCGTTGCTTCGGATCGATTTCTTAGTAATTGTTTATACATTTATAGGAATGCGCTATTTGGAATAGTGTTGATTGTTTTGAATTTCTCGAATCGGATCAGTTTTCAACTTACGGAGAATTTTAAATTTAGTTTTGGAAGAGCAACTTTATTAGGTTATGCTATGCATGTCTATGGTGTCTTAGTATCATGATTTTTCTTGATAAATGTAACCATTAGTGATGATTCAATAGTATAGGTAGGTAGAAAAACTAAATTCACTCCGTTTCTACTTCAGCCCATAGATTATTCTATTTACCAAAGTTTTAAACCGTAAAACACGCTCCCAGGTTCTTAATTTTTTTTAAAGACGCTCAGTGAAGCTAGCTTGCACCAGCTAGTAAAAATAAGCTTAAATGTAGTCAAAACTATTTCTTGCTTTTGCCTAATCCTGATCGCTTCAGAGTAATTAAAAAAAAAGTTAAGGTCACAGCACCTTTGCAATGTTGGAGGAATTCCAAAATAAAGATGTCCTATCCGTAATCCTGTTTGTGCCTTTTTGTGTTTAGATGGCGTTGGGCTGCAATCACCACTTAAAATCACATTAATTTTATTTTTCTATTTCTATGATATAAAAATGGTCTGTATATTTTACTAGCTGTGCCCCACAGTTTCACCCGAGCTAAATTGATTCGACAAACTCTCCACTGGCGCGGCGCGGCGAAACGATTGGACCGATTTTGACGGTACATTCACTGGCATAGCTAATGATATAAGGAGTAACTTAAGCTACTTTTATTTCAGATTGTGTAATCCACGAGAGCGGAGCGATGGGCACAACTAGTCTATGCTAATATTATAAAACTTAAGAGGTTGCTTGCTTATTTGATCGCGCTAATCTCTAGTACTTCCAGTTAGATTTGGAAAACGGACGAACGCTGTTTGGAGTTTATCAATCTCTTATTTATATTGAAATAGGTGATGGGATCAGATAATTCAAATGTAAGTATGTAAGTACATACCATAAATAGAATTTAAATAGCAAAAAAACATACAACACTAAAATAAGTATTAAAACTCTATGTTACCGGACATAATAATGTGAATAGAGAACATAAACGGTTATCAGACTGTGTGGGAGTATTGTCTGCGTGCAGGTCAGGCATAGGCGTGCTAGATAACCTCTTGATATATTACCTAGGCAATACTTTGCGCAAGCAATTTGCCGGTGCCACTTCAAAATACATAAATATTATTTTCCTCGATTGTTTATGTATCTATAATCTATACATATAATAAAATTGAAGTGTCTGTTTTTAATGTCAAAACAATAGGTTTTTACTAAATGCATATGAAAGTATACACGATAAGTATAACAAAACACCCATTTTTAAAATTATTGTCTGTCTGTCTGTTTGTTCCAGGTAATCTACGAAATGTTTAGACCGATTTTGACGGGACTTTCGATGGCAGATAGGATGATGTTATGGGGCATAACTTAGGCTACTTTGAATTTAGGAAAATAATTAGACTTCTGCACAAAAAATAAAAAGCCATTTATAAAAGGCCACGCGAGTTTGGCCACTGGCATAGCTAGTAATATAATAAAGCTGATGAGTTTGTTTTCTTGATTGTTTGTTTAAACGCGCTAATCTCTGGAACTACCAGTCGGATACGAAAAAATATTTTTTGTGTTCAATAGCCAGAATCATGAGGTTATTCCTCATGATTCCGAATGATGAATGATTCATGCGGCGCGGCGCGGCGGCGTTTCGGAGTTTAGCCGGAACAAACAGTCAGACAGACAAAAATTTTAAAAATTGTTTTGTTGTTAAATACCTTACAATACTTTCATATGCATTTAGTAAAAAAAAATTATTTTGAAATTACTAACAGATACTTCAATTTTATTATTTGTATAGATTAGGATGAAACTAATTATTTACTAGAGTTATTACTACAAGGGTAGTTTCCTCCTCCCCCCCTCGACTGGACAAACACACTTCGGGAAGTATCGGTGGAATTCTCGCTGCGCGATATGCTTCTACGAATTCAAACATTGAATTATAAAAAATTGTACGTAGTAAAATCAGTACGGTAAGAAAGATAAAAAAAATATTATGGCTCCTAATAGTCTCCATGGATCGAACGAAGGTTATCAGAATAATCCGATTAAACGGTAATAAGCTTTTAGCGTACTATATTTTTCATTTGTATAAGAAAACAGATAGTAAATGTTAAAATACGCGATAAATGATACACCGGTAGCGTTTGATAATTTAGATTGCTAAATCGATAAACTTATCACAATCGTTTCTGAGAATTTCACACCGGTATACAAATATGTTATCATTAAACTACTTTCTTGATTTTCTTTTTAGGTATTTAAATACTACAATATTATGTAACAATATAGTACTAATTAAAAATATTTTGTTTTTAATCAAATAAAATGTAATGTATGTAATTAGGATAAATAATTAACACCAAAGTAACAAATTTATTTGTTTATAAGTCTTACTACATGAATATCAAGCAAAAAAAAATTTTTTTTAAATATCTGTGAATGTTTAGCGTTGTATAAATAAGCGTTATTTAAGTTTTTCTAATTTGATTAAAATTAAGTTTATGTATAAAATGTTAAAATTATTTTACACTATTAAAAAAGTCAGTAAAATGAATTCTATTTATCATCGTTGATGGCTAAAGCGCATCACACACGGCGAAGATGTTATAATATTTTATCTTAAGATCGCTAGCCATACAATCCAATGGACCATCACACACGGCGAAGATAGTATTACATTCTACATCATCTTAAGATATTTAGCGATATGAGTATATCATCTTAAGAAGATGTGACGTGTTCTCGGTACGGGGGGGGGGTGTTCTCGTGACGCGCAACTTCATGTCGCACTTCCGTGACGTAATGCGCGCGCAGCGCTCATTGTCCCATCTACTAAACGCGCCAAACGAAGAATATATTCAAAAAATCTCTGAAATCATTATAGATTGAACTTGAGGCTTACTATGTATATAATATTTTGTATCGTCTTATTTTTGGAATAAGTAAATTGGAGTTTTTTTTAATTCATAAAGTAATATTTAAGAGTTCCAAAACTGTTACGTATTTGTGAAAGTTATATGTTTCTATATCATATTTGAAAAATTTAAATCGCTCTATAAATAACACACGTACTTCATTATACCTATTATAGGAAGCTAAAGTAATTGAACAGTGAAAGGCCTACGTATATGGGACAGTGTCTGCATGCAGATGCAGTCGATACAACAACGGTGCTTTGTTGCTAAGAACGAAAACACACGTTCCATTATTGCGTATATATGATCTTAATATGTGTTCTTTTAAAATAATATACATATAATATTTATTTAATTACAAATGTTCGTAATTTTTTTATGTTTTATGCACTTATGTCTGAAAATTTATTGAGTTCTAACAAACTTTATTCAGCTAACAAAATACACATATTTAGTGTTGCCAGAGCTTTTTGAATAATCAAATACTATTTAAAACTCTTTGTTATCTATACATACAAATAATATAGTTGAAGTGTCTGTTTGTAATGTTTTGCCTATCTGTCTGTTTGTTCCGGGTAATCTTGGAACGGGTTGGACCGATATTGAAGGGACTTTCACTGGCAGATAGATGATGTTATAAGAAGTAACTTAGGCTACTTTTATTTTCGATTCTGTAATCCACGCGAGCGAAGCCGCGGGCACAAATAGTCTATACTAATAATAAAGCTTATGTTTTAATTCGGTATGAACGCCCTGATGACTGGTATCACCAGTCAGATTTGAAAAAAATATATGTGTTTTATAGCCCATTTATCGAGGAAGAAAGGCTATCTAATATCACGCTACGACGCTTAGGAACGGAGCAGTGACCATAAATGTCAACCAATCTGGCAATCTGTAGGCAAGTAGTTATAATTATTATGTATGAAATAGGCATGTATAATTGCCATTTAACGCGGATGAATCCGCAGGGCACTGCTTGTCATACAATAAAATCATATTTCAACAACAAATACATATTACGTTTGGATGGGGTTCAGTTAAATGGGTTTTATTAAATTCTTTTCGTACGGTACATACGTTTGTAGGTAGTTTTATTAACACGTTTAAACATGTAGTATATTATGCACCCTAATTTATTTCTCTTGGTAAATAGGTTAATGTTTCAAAAGCTTAAAAGTATGTCACAAATGTATAATAAATAATATGTAGAATTAACATGTTTGTTAACACACACACCGGTGCTATACCGGTGCATTAAAACGTAAATATAAGATTAGATAATGTTATGTTATATATTGCAACAATGAAAATATAGGCTAAGATAGAGCTCCGGTCTTGATATCACATTTATAAATAACATTTTTTTTTAATTCAGAGATAATATTAATTTACAAAAAATATATGATGAATATACCGCGAGTCTATTAAAGATTTCGACATTGTAGTCGTTTTTATGATCAATATATAATAAGTAATTAATAGAACTATATTTGTTTTAATCTTATAAACTATTTGAGGTATAATTTTATTTAAATAGACAACGAGCTCGCCTTCTGTTGTAAACAGGTAGTACTAATTATTAATACGGAGCCTTCGCGGATGTGCGAATAACAACTCACCTAATTGTCATCACAATCGGTTAAATGGTTTAACACAAAGGAGAAAAAAACATTCATTTTTGTATATAATTATAGATATTCAAATTTGTATATAAAACTATTTTGCTATCCATACGACAATGTCTGAGAGTGACATGAAAATATTTTGAACGCAAAGTTTTAATAACGGGTTATTGAGTTTAAATGTTCTAGATATTATAATACTTGTTAAAGCGTACATTCCGTATACATTAATATCATCGATAAAGCTTAAAAAGTTGTGGAATTTCAATCAAATCATCTTCTTAGGGTATGTAAATCATATTATTTGAGTGAGATTTAATGACATTTTAATGCCTCATTCGATACCGAACTCGGCGTGATTAAATTAGACAATTTAAAATTTAATTTTACATTGTTTTAAAAATCGGATAAGTAGTTTTGGCGTCAACTTTTTATATTTTCAGCTGTCTGACCTACAGGTCAAGTATGACATGTTTATTAAAAGAAACACATAAGTTATTATGCGATTTTTTTGGGCGATGATTGCGGTATCTTTTCAATGTTTGGTGCATGCGATTTTTTAAACGTTGTTAAGGGTAATTATTTATAATTACTGTGTGTAATTACAAGTAGTTAACGTAATTAATGAAATTATTCAAATGAGCTATCGATCTTATGAGATATTTTGCGAATAAATTGTTTTTAGAGCACTTTTAACTAAGGCTGCGTCCCCGTTGTTTTCAAAATGAAATGACTCGCGCGCCACCTATTGTAATCTGATTGTACTAATAGAGAACATTAGCGGGTGTGTGCACAACAGCTAATGATGTTAATCAATGAGGTTAATCGCAAAACCTCATCATAAACATCTTTAATATCGTCATCACATATTACAGAAACTTGTATAGTCCTTGCCTACAGATTTTTTGCTTTGCTGCTTTCTTTTTCAATTCAATGTGGGTCGAATTCAACGCGGGTATCAGGCGGGAGCAGGGTGTAGTATGGCCATAGATAATTAAAACAAGGAATCTATGAGTATGGCCCATCATTTCACTCGATATTCACTTGTTAACGTTATTTTACTAACTACCATTACTCGCTGACCACCATTGCCCTTTTCTCCTATGTTTATATATTATGTCACCGGATAATCGTACAATCTTTAGTTTATAAAAAATTTAGTAAGATTGTAAACTGTCAATATATTGTTAACGAACACTAAAATTTGCAATGTAACTGTTATATTTTTGAAGGTTTATAAACGAATTGGATTGGTTGGGTTAGGATGAAACTATGATCATAACGCACAGTGCCAAAACCATATTAATAAGCCGTTGAAAATTCACATTTTGAAAATCCGTGTATTATTGTTTTACTTATTTAATAGACATAACCTCAAAAATATTAGTGTCTCGTTCACAATCCATCTACAGCTTACAATTACATTAGATTGATGATAAACCAACGGTTCAGGAGATGAGAAAGCTGGAAAAGCAAATGGTTTAAGACCAAAATAAAAATGTATGTTGTAAAAATATTATTTAGGACACGTTGATAACTTGTATAGTCCACACTCCACGTTTACATAACTATTTTTCGTATGCGTGATATGAGACATTTATATATTATGATTGATGTACGAGCGCTGAAAATTAGTGTTGCAAAAATTGGGCAAAAATAATAACAAAAGTGCATATACATTTTTTTTGTTAATATGGGAATAGTGAACTGAAATTATATCAATTAAGATTTTGTATACAGATTGTTAGAATTTTAGGTGTGGATGAAAACCTTTTATTAACACTTTATCGGGTTAAAATCAAACGTTCTTATTTCATATAATTCACACGTAGTTTTTTTACATTACAGAAAAATGTAATAAACTAACAATAAATTTAAGAAAAAGTTCTCTGTGTCTTTTATCTTTGTCGTACTGTGAATGCATCTCCCGGCCAAGCTTAACGTGAAGAGATATTTATGCAGGCCGGCATGACAGCGGCGACCGCTGATGGATTTAGATCTCTAGGTGGTCGACGTTGTATTTGAATTGTACTGTGCTTACCATCATGGACAGTACTATCAATCTGTCGAGCTATTATAAAAAAAATACCGTACATTCAGAGACATTACACAGACATTTGCAAGTAAAAAAAACAATTTTAGACTATATAACTAATTAAATTCAGGATTACAATTTCAAAATCACATTTCGAAACCGATTCTTTCTATTGTAAGTCGTTTATAGATGGAGCTGTTATCATGTACAAAACGATAGCCTGTATGTAACTCGTTGGCGAGTTGCATTAATGAAGGGCTTTTAGTTAAAACCACCTGACACACATCAGATTTGCCTAATCGCCTTTCACTTGTTTATTCATTGTATTCATGCATACTTCTGTACTCTTTTATAATGAAAGTGTTTTAATAGAAACTCATAATATTATCTATATTAATCTATACAAATAAATAAAACTGAAGTGTTGTTTGTTATTTCGAAATAACACATTTTTACTTAATGCATATGAAAGTACATACGGTACATTTAACAAAAAAACCATTTTTAGATCTGCTTGTTTGTTCTGGCGAATCTCCGAAACCGTTGGATCGATTTTGACGGGACTTGCACTGGCAGATAGCTGATGTTAAAAGGAGTAACTTAGGCTTAGGCTTGTAGAATAATAATTGGAGCAAATAAAATAATAAGCCTTTTTATCTTTAAAATAACCGGCAGCCGACCGCCGTGGGTGAAAGCGGGGTCACCACAATACTGACGGCACTCGGTACAATACGAGCGTAGCCGGGAGCAGAGCTAGTAATTTTATAAAGAGGTAAAGTTTGTTTCTTTGTAGGAGGTAATATCTGGGACTACTGATCCGATTCTGAAAATTCATTCACTGATAGAGAGGTACGTTCTCCTTGAGTGATATATGCTATATTTGATTGCAATTAAGTTAATTAAATAATTAACGCAAACGAAGACGCGGGCGGTTGCTAGTACAATAAATAAAATTACATAAAAATATTTTTTGTATTTATTTACAATTATAGCTCAGCAACAAGAAACAAGTATGGTATGCCTGTCTAGATTGCTGTATTTAGACAAAACACACGGTGGAAATTAGTCACAGTGACTCGTTTCTATGTGTCGAGCAGTCGAGTTTCGTAATCAGCCAGTTTATATTCAGTTTACTTTGAGGCTTTGTTGGTATGTAGGTATGTACTTGTATTCGTGAGTCATCGACCTACATATGTAATTCGCACTGGAAGCGACGGTAGTACGAAATTATTTTGCAAGAATCTCAAGTATCACATTTGATAGTTTTTAAACATTGTTTTCTCTATTGCCAATTTTAATTCGTTTGGTAAGGGCGCTGCTTGTTATGAGAAGACGAAAGGTTTCATATTGTGTTTGAAATCAAAAATATGATGTGATATTATCGTTTCGCTATTTATACCCATTTCTTGTCAAAATCTATAGAAATTTTATAAATATCAAGAGATTATTTGTTTGTTTGAAGGCGCTAATATCTGGAACAATCAGTCAAATTTGAATCATTTTTTTACTTTTTATAAAAGTAGTCCTTTTGTTGTTGAAGGTTAAGTATAGTCTTTTTAACTTCATGTTACGACCCTAAGGAGTGAAGGAATAACCATGAACTTCAAGCAATCTGGTAAGTTATAGGTAAGTACGGGAAGTGAGAACAATAGGCTACACGGGTAGCGACCGACGCGATGGAGTGTTTGAGAATCGAACTAATTTAACACAGATGAAACCTTGGGGCACTTGTCATTAATAACTCGATAAGAAAATAAAATAAATTTATTTCATATTCAACGAAATTTAGTAAAACTCCAAACATGTTGTAGGTAGGAAAAAACGAGGTAACTGAAATGAGACACGATAGCAGGTGATAAGAAAATCGATTTTTCGCACCGCATTGCACGGACTCGTTGGAAACTTGTTGCATTATTTATATGCCAACATATTATATAAAATCTTCTTAAGTACCAAACCAAACCAAAACCAAACCAACCAAAGTATTTTTTTTAGGATTCCGAAATCAAAAAGGAACTCTTATAGTTTCGCTATGTCCGTCTGTCTGTCCGCGGCTTAGCTCAGAGATTGTTAGTATTAAATAGCTGTAATTTGGGGTGGATATACATATTACTCACAAGGACAAAGTGGTAAAATAAAATCTTGAAAAAAAATAGTGGGAATTAATTTGTTTTTTTCTCGTCTATCACATCGTGTGGCGTGTCGTTTGATAAGTCGTTCTAAAATATTGCGGATGTGTAAAAATCATTTTTCTATGTGATAATTTTTGTTAGAGTTAAGTGTCGTCCTCCCCCCAGCCGGATAAATGGTTGTTTTTGCATATGTGAAAAAAATCATTGTAGTAGTATGTATAATTAAAATATATAATTATATAGTTAAAAGGAAAACTATTAGAGATAAGTAGGCTTTAGAAGTTAACGAGTAATAGTCATTCACCTTTTAAAATGTAGTTGGAGAAGAACTTTCGTAAAAAATCCAATGAAAATTACTCGAACAGGGGGCTACGTGTAGTGATGGGCGACTAAGGAACCCTACACTGCGTGAGCCCGACAAGCATTAGGCATTTTTTTATAATCGCTTAGCAAAATCACTTGATTTAGATAGTACAGTACTCGAAAAACTGTAACCACTGAAATAAACATATTTATTAACAATCACGGCTGGCTATATGCATATGCCGCGACAAAAGCCATTTCCTAGCTTAAATGCAGATTATTTACAAAACGCAGTTTGGTGATATTTCCACGCACTAAGTTTATGATTCTATAAGTAAGGCTTCTATTTATTCTTGTAAATAATCTTATTTCGTCCATATATTATTTACATTATAAGAATATCTGCGAAAAGGTACACTTGCTTTGTAATGCATAAGAGTTTGAAAGGTTATGTAATCGAAAATAAAAGTTATCATATTAATGTGAATCCCTTCTGCTTAGAATATAAAAGTGATATTTTCAATAACAATTGTATACGAAGTAACTGTCGTTCAATTAGTTAAACCGTAATTGATCCAACTGGGATCAATTTTATAATCCATAGTAAATATATTAAAGATTTTACTTCCTACCAGGAAAAATATACACAGCCTGTACAATTTCTGGGAACTCAACAATTTTATTTACGTCTAATAGAATCCTTGCAATACTCCGATGCGTGATGAGCGTATAAAGAGAAACACAGGTGGACTTATTTAAAAGTAAGGAAACGTCTTTACTGCTTCTTATTAATAGTCCTCTTAGGTATTTTTTTTAATCCGCAAGGTAATTTGTAGTCTATAGATTTCTGAACAATGCCTTTATAAATAATCTAAATCACTGTCAGTATTGTATACTTTATAGGTACTTAGAAATAACAATTGAATCGACAATGTAAAGTTTCTAGCTAAATTTAATCGAATTATATACGAGTTGTCTTTAATCGTTTAATTTGCGTCAGATATTTCAAACGGCCATTTGTGAATAACCAGTTTCATTTTGCTATCGTTTATGTCGCCATGGTTTTATTGAGATGTCTATTGTGATAAAATTCCTTCTTTCGTGGATGCACTGTAAATTTTGCCTTTCTAAGTAAATATTGCGAAATCTGACTCTACTTCTTGTGTGATGACATCATCTTGTTTAGGGTTGTCAAAATTAAGATATTAATTTTCAAACAACATACTAAATGAGGCTTCATTTTTAATTTAAATGAGGGGTTCATCTGATTTTCAGTTATTTTGTAACTCGAGTTCAATTCTTTAATTTCAAGATTGATCTTAAGGTCTCTTAATAAAATGCAGTATCGTATAAATATTATTGAATCATATTAATTCTGGGACCACAAATGATTATAACTCTGAACTATTAGAAGTCTACGTGATGAGCATACAATAGCTATCCGATCAAGAAATCTGAAAGTATTTTGGATTAAAATTATATATAATAGATGCGACAGTACAAAATAACAGGATTACTATTAAAGTTAATTCTTTAGCTTAACAGCCGATATTAAACAATTAAATTAATATATTAACTATTAAACTATTAATATTAAACTTGCTCTACACAGGACATGATGATATGGATGAAGAAAAAGTATACAGAACTTACAGCAAACCTTTAGCACCTGAAAAAGCACTACAAGAAGCAGATAACTCCTACTCGTATATGTGCGTGCCAGACATATCCAACATTACATAAAAATATTTAGAAAAGAAAGCTATACATTAGTAAAAAGTAATGAGTAGTTCAGTTATTACTAAGCGTGGCATCCTTAGCAATACGCATCTACAATGGCGTAATGCCAACTAGTTCACTATAAAGCCAAGGACTAGAGAATAACGTTTTGTCTCTAACTTTATTTACTTATTCAAGATATTTTAATTTAGTTGTTTAGTCTTCAATTTGTATTGTTAGCGCCTTTAGCCGTTACATATTTCTATGTTTGTTGTGATTAATAAATGGTTTTTATTGTATAGTACAAAAAGTGCATTTTATAATATGGTTTTAATATGTCTATTAACAGTAGAAGCTTCATATTTATTCTGTGAAATTATGTTTTGTTAGAAAATTATAATTTTCTTTTCATTTTGCATGAAATAATAATTATTATATTTCAGTTTTATGCTTGCAGTACTGAGGCTTAGATCTCTTACGGTCCAGTCTTCCACTTTCAGATATCTAAATTTTTTTTCATATTTGATCTTTAGACTTATTTTGTAACTGATTAATATTTATTTACTGTTCTTTCATGTAGTCTTATTTTCCGGTAACTCATCTTCAATGACTTACTATGTAATAGCTATTTACGTAATACAATTCTAAAGCCTTACTAACGAACAAGGCATATTTTAAACCGGTGAATCTATAACTATATAATTTTCACAGAAGTTTCTTATATAATCCGCAGAAGAACCAGACTCACTGATCGCCCTTAGAATAGCCATACTTAAGTGACAGTAGGCGGGGCACTTAGCTCGTAGAACGGTTGTCAGGTGGGGCCAAAGAGTTCTAGAGTGGCGGCCGCGTATCGGAAACGCAGCGTGGCCAGCCCTGCCACAAGGTGGACCGACGACCTGGTAAAGGTTGCGGGAAGCCGCTGGATGCGGGCAGCACAAGATCGGCACATTTAGGGGAGGCCAGGTTCAGCAGTGGACGTCTTTCGGCTGATATGATGATGATGATGAAGAGGGTTAATTCCTCCAAATCGGAAAATACCATCGGCACTCTATGAAAACAAATTATATATATAAAAAAGAACAATGCGAGGTTCGATTGCGGAATCATCACTTCCATACTTATTTCAGCTGAAAAGCAACAGTGCTCCAGTTTGAATGGTTTGGTTGGCATACGAGGAATTCCAACTCAGTCCTCAAGAGTAGCAAGTGTAACAAACTATTATAACTGAACTTTTTGAGATTTTGAGTTTGATTATAGAGCCTTTGCTGCAATGATCACTTAATATTATGCTGACTGTATGCCTGTTTACTTTTAGATATAGTAAATAATTCAACGTGGGTGATGTTAGTCTCGTGTTTAATAATATTTTTTATGTATTTGCTTTAAAAATTACCACTTGCCATTTCGACCACGGTTCCGAGTATGGATCAAGGCTGTTTATTAACTTAACATACGTATGTATCGCAAATATATATATTATATTGATTATAATTAGCATATGTTGATCTCGTACCAAGGTCTTGTCTTTGTGACATCATTATTTACATTGTTTGATATATTTTTAATAAAAAAAAAATATTCCAATTCGGATTAATTTTTATGGCTTGTTTAAATTTCAATAAATTTCATATGAATGGAACGTATTTGTATAGCTGGAGCTTGTTTAAATTCTAAAATGAATTATTATTAATTTCAAAAAATATATTACCACAGCAGGTTTCAAGAAGCTGTAAGGAAGTAATTTTGATTATGTGATATGCAAGTTGCGAACGAGCAGACAATCTATCTGGTGTTATATAGTCACTGCAATCCACATTTTAGTAAACCTCAAGCCAGAGCTAGTTGGATTAGATGTGAAGCTTCGTGTGGTAAACTTCCCAACCACACTCTTCAGAACGAAACATTATTTTTTTTTTTTTCGAACTGACTACACTGTTAGCCTGAGGGGCCCTGGAGCCTTTACGGCTTTTACAGCTTTACCGGGCTTGGGGGCGAGCACTTAGGGCACTCAGCCACGAAAGCTAAGCAACAACATCCGAGGGTGCCAAAGTGGCCGAACCTCGGCTCGGACTGTTGCGCGTATGCAATTAAGTCGCGATCTGACTAATTCCCTATCCGTAATTCGATCTAAACTAACTATACATATATACATGTTTCTGCCCCCTGGGAGGAGGGAAGGAACATGTGTATGTGTATTTAGTGGTCTGAAATTTTTGTCTACTCTAACTAGGCAAAAAAAGAAAAAAAAGGTCCCTTACAGAACCTATGTACCTATGTGTGTTGTGCATGTGTGTATAATGCAGTGTCATGTATGGCTGTGAAAGCTAGTGATTGTAGAGTCACTTGTATCGCGCGAGCGGCTGCTTGTCTCAAGGGCTCCATGCCGATGGATCGGACCTAGGCTTGAGTTGCCGCAGAGGAGGGCGGTCGTGGCGGGTGTGCGGGAGCGAAGTTAACCGTACGTCCCCTGCGGAGGGAACGGTGGTTTCGCGGGCGTGGGCGCGAGCACGCATATGTTGCGGGAGCGGACGCGTAGAAATTGTTAGCTTTCTCGATGTCGTCATCGGGATCGACAAAGAGATTTCGCGGACGAGAACGAACCAGACCAGTATGAGTACTACACAAAAAATGTGTCTTTAGTCTTACACGGTCTTCTGCTCGTTACCCTTATCGTACTTGAATAGGGCGGGCTCAACATGTTTTGCTCTTCCACTGTACTCTACAAGTGTCATCTCAGTATTCACTCCTTTTATACGCATAGTTACTTACAGGGTCGCACCCAAAATGATTATATGACTATAATATATCATAATAAAATTGTAGCTCTAAATTTACTCTCATATATTTTGAGCAAATGACTTCCTTGACATTGCATAACGCTCAACAACTCGCAATCAGTTTATCAACGCATCTACTAGTACATCTGATTAGCTTATCAATGTTTATCTGCACAGAATAAACGAGAACGTACTAACCTATATTACTATATGGTTCTATCATGATCATACAAGTTTGGTGTAGGAAGACGTCATGTTGTTCTGGTATGCTTGATGGGAAATTTGCGAATTCACTTTCTAATTTTTTGACAAGCATATCATTCATTAACTATCTTGGTACAATCGAATGATCTCGAAGAAACGAGGAATAAGCTAGAGTTGGACTGGATCACGATACCGCCAAAAAGGGAAAAAGTTATATAATCGTAACAGTGCAACATGACGACACCGTGAACCGATTGCCGGCAGACCCACAACGATAAAATTGACAAAGAGGACAAGATAGGAGAAAAGATATGAAGTAATTAATTAAAAAATATAAAAAGTTGCATAGTTCATAATTATCACATCAAACCGTGGAACAACCACATAAACTTTCACAAGCTATGTATGTAGCTATGGTATAGAGTTCGATAGAAATATTAACGCCACAATACGCAAACTTTCAATATTCTCATCATTCAGAATAGATAGCAGTTTATATTAAATTTCCGAATTAAAAAAATAAAAATTAATCCTGTTACCTTTGCTAATTAAAGTTTTATCATTATAAATGCCTTTCGTTTTATATTTTATCTTATTTCTTACCATATTCGGTCTCTCGTCAAAGAGATTAAAAATGTACGTACATTATGATACGAGTTAAAATTATCAGTATCCTTTAAGTAGCCTTTATATATTTTTAATGTTTTGTCTTCATTTTTGAAGTGAAAACTTATTTAGTACCGCTGTGGTTTGAAACTCGATGAAACGAAAAACCATAATAAAAAGAGACAAACTCATATATCTATATATTTATACTGCGAAAGAATGAGATAGAATACATTATACAGTGTTTCCTATTAGTTTAGTTTTCTCAAAGTTTCACTCCTACCGCGTGGGAACTGCCTGCACACATGTTTTTATTTTAAGAATTTTTATGAAGTATGCGCTGAAAACTTCCGGCATAAAATATAATAACAATGATTTCATAAATTCGAATAATTAAAATTCTTTAAAAGAAAACGAATGTGAACCAGCATGGAAATGATGTACCGGGTATGAAACATAACTCTTATGGTAATAAAGGAAGGGGCAGGTGTATAAATATGGATAGTCGCTCCGAGTGGCCACTGAATGTAACATAATGAAAAGTGAAGTTACAATGCAAAAAATAATTCAAGGAGAGCTTGTATTGATAATAATATTCGTTTTGCTTTTTATCTTGATGTTCTGAATAACTATAGTTCGTCTGTTATCATTCTTTCAGATATTTATCAGTATTATGAATGCATGTATGAAAAAAAGTATTTTTTTTAAGTAAATATGTAGCAAAACAGAAGATCTAAAATTATATATAAATTTTCCGCATGCATTGAAAATAAAAAGAATATATTAAAATTTATCACGTATTATTATAATGTAAGTATTAATATGTATTTTTATCAATAAGTAATTCGGTAGATAGATGACACTAACCACTAACTCCACTAACGTCACTAACTATCATAAAAATGAATATACATGGTGATAAATATGCAAGTACCAACATTAGAATTATTAGAATATTTTACAGTTCTACATTCAACGGTGCATTTTAAAAACGTAGCTTATTTTAATACGTACAATTGCTGAGGACAGCTTTGTTGTTGAGACCCCTCTCTTCTTCAAAATAATTCAGAATTACACTAAACCGATTTTGTACTACAGTCTTATTTACTTCCCACTTCTGGCATGAGCCATCTTGTTTTAGTGTGTGAAAAGACCGTCTATAATTCGCTTTATAATAGATGGGTTGTATCGGGTATTCGAGATAAATATAACTAAACTTTAGAAGTTCAAATTGAGAAGTTTCTTAGTTCTTAGTTTCTTTAGAATTTAGAAGATTCAGTATCTATATAAGCTTACGCTTTACCCACTGGAACACTTCCAATACACATTTCTTAAGCAAAGCAGCAATTCCAACGTTACTATATTCCAGATAGCAAATGTAGTGTAATGTTCAACACATAATAGCTCTGGAAGCGTTTAAGCTTCGTCAGGGTGGCTGATAGCGTGACTTCACTCACATCTTTGAATACTACTTAGACTGTAAACTTCTTGATTGTTCTTCATTTCTTATACGTTCAAACCTTCCAGCTTCATAGTTTTTTACTTTTACTCCCCAACCGCTAAACACGGATGCGGTCTATGCATAACTGATCCTAATTGACTCAAGTGTTATAGTATCGACATGGCAAAGATACCCACTTTGAAAGTTTCCGAATGGTAGCTAATTCATATTTCTCCAATTAGCTCACGACTAATCAAATTAATCAGTGCAAAGTCTTGTGTAGTTTTGTATTACTGCCCTTTATTAAGTAAAGGATGAAGTAATTAGACGTTAGTAGACGGTGGTATTACAACTAAGTATGCTTATGAACTTATACTGTATTTTTATTAAAACGTAAATAAAAACAAATGAGTATGACGAGAGGAATATTTATGGAATAAAATTTGAATGTCTAAATTCTTAACCTAATGATTTCCAAAGTGGTCTATATGGACCACTAAGGGTGGATTTTGACGTGCAAGTTATTTTTAGATACGAGGATGATTTACGTTTTCTACGGACACTTAACGCATCACAATTAGCAAACAATTAACTAAAGCAGCGGAGTCACGTAGTACAGTATGAGTTCGTGACTCGGTACAACCTGGCCTACTTACCCAAAGATAAAATTCTCGTCTTGCAAGCCCTTTGCATCTTCGAGTTGCGACACGATATGTATTATCTTTGTTTATTGTGTTTGCAAAAGTTTTGACCGGTTAAGTTGTCAAATGTGAGTTTGGCGGAGTTGATATTTAGATTGGTTATTTAGAAAATCGATTTTAATTTTAAACGTAAGTGAATATGTCTTTGCTTATAAAATACCTCATATTAATTTCACTTAAGCGATGCCACTGTACGTATTTTCTAGTCATTTACAGTTGTTTACCTGAAACAGAATGAAATCTCTGATTAGTATAATGTTACTGGACTAATTAAGCACGTTATGTCTCAGAGACATGCGAAGTAAGGCATTTTATATCATGGAAATATAAAGAGCCAATATAATAGGCTATTATTCGGTTTTAAGGCATCTTAAATGACAGTTGATTTATGATGAAAGCCGTCCACGGTTTGAGGTCAAGGGTGTAGAGTAAACCAGATGTTGCATTTTAGAAACATGGTGATTGCTGGGGTCAAAGTTGTCAATAAGCCGATAAGAGTTTTGTAGGTTTTTATTTTTGTTACACAGATATTAATTAGATTTTCATATCACTTAATGGTATTTCTTTATAGTAGCACGGCAAAGTGTCATTATTGTGCCTGATGGTAAGCACAGTACAATCCAAAAATAATAGCGACCATTGAGAGATCGGTAATTAATCAAGGGTCGTTACTATCATGCCGGCCTGCGAATATCTCGGTAGTTGGATACACTGCCTGAACACGAGACGCCTAATCGTGCAGCTATAGCAGATGTTATACTTTGTGAATGGTGGTCGCAATCCATTTGGACAAATTTACCACCACATACTACCCAGCAAAGCGTGGGATAATGGCAAAAGGAAGACCAGTGTTACATGGAAATTTAAGTAATATTCAGGAATAACAAACATATTGAATTAACAATTTATAATTAAAATTACGGAAGATATGTTGATGTAATAAACCGACTTTAACAATAAAAGATATTTATACAAAATCATTGACATTCTACAAGATTTTTTCTTTAATCGACTAGTTTCTTTACGGTCGATGAAGGCGGTTGAGATTCCTGAGTACAGATAGCATAGTAGGTATTTATGTATGGTTTTTGTCTAAGGGATTGTCGTGTGTTAAATATATAAAAATATATTTTTATAAATACGAATACTTGTACTTTACATTTCTCGATGTTTATCATTTTGGTGAGTTTTAGAAATTTGTAAGGTTATTAAATTCTGTAAAATTGATAGGTTTTACTAGTCTCAGTGAAAATGTTATTGTTTCAATTTATTTTATATACTTTGTAAAACAAGTGACAAAATTGATGAAACAAACGGAATTCGGGAAATTTTTAGTGCGCCATATGGATTAGGTACTTATTAAGATTCTCATAATTATGAAAACCCTTTTAACTTATACAAGATGATAAAAATACAACATAAAATATTAAAAAAAAAAAAACTTAAATTGCTCTGTCTAATATAACAAACAATTCTGCATACTTGCGAAACAATTCAGATACTGCATGTCTTCGAAGGTTTTAAAACGTGAGACTATGATTAATAAAAGGTGAGAATTACCACACTAGCCCCATCACTAAACCCTTGACTACGGTATTTTTAGATATAAAATAATACAATGTTTTTACCAATCCATAATCCAGCGTATACAATGACCATGAAGGGCATTGGTAAAGCATGAATCCAGCGTATTAGCGGGAACTGACAAGTTTTTGGGTTCGACAATCTTTTATCCATCGTCGCTCCGCCGCTTTCGTTAGGAACGTCAAACACCATTGCTAAGCCTGAACCGTAAAATCATAATGACTTGTTTTTTTAATATTTAATATAGATGACCGGCTGGGCTCGCCGCTGCACTTGCAAAATACCGTCGATCGGGCACACTTGCGAATCATGCTCGTTTTTCCTAATTACTTTTAATTGCACGGAACCCAGTTTCTCCTTATAAAATCAGCTACCTGTCATCTGTCACCTGTCCCGTCAAAATCGGTACGACCGTTTCGGAGATTAGCCGAAACAAATAGACAGAAAGACAAAAACTTCTAAAATTGTTTTTTTGTTATAAGTACCGTATATAGCTATATACTTTTATATGCATTTAGTAAAAAGCTGTTATTTTGACATTACAAACAGACACTTCAATTTTATTATCTATATATATGTATGAGTAAGAAAAGCTTTAAGACAGAGTAATTAATGCTAATTAAATTTTAAGAAGAGTTGAAGAGTGGTAAAAAGTGCGTACTGGCAGGTTTGTATGCTATTTCATCATTTAAAAAAGTAAGTACTTATCTTTCATAATAAAGAAATTTAAATAAATCCTCCTTCTCTAATATCTGTAATTGCTATATTATTTCATAATAAATTACATGTAGTTTGGTAAATAATTACGCGTTCCGGTGTAAGATACACGATGCGTGAAGAAAATAGTAGGTGTATGTATATATAGTTTTGATAAATAATGATAAATTTTAAATGATTGTTTTGAAGACAAAATGATACAGCGTCATAGATACGCATAGCTTTGCGTCTTTAAACTTCTGAAACACATTTGTATGATAACCTGGAAGATGTTAAATTGAAGCCGGACTGCGCTAACAGGATTTTTATTAAACATAATTTGTTAGTAAGCTTGGTTACAGTTGAAAAACACTGAGTGATATTCGTTTATAGTTGTCACTATCATGCTTGCTTCTAACGCAAATAATCTGGACAAACAATTTACGTTCCTATCAGTAGCTTTTAATTATGATCTGAAGATACTAAAATATTACTTCCAAGAAAAGTTGCTAAGAGACATGATTATAACGGTATCAATTATTTATAAGAAAATATTCAACAAATGCCTAATTCCGAGGGAAAGCACGGGCTTAATCAGCAAGTCAACCCACGACTTATACGGGCCATTACAAATGCCGAGAAATAAAAGGTTCTGCATTTTCTAGTATTTTTAGTTTTCTTGAAGATCCAACATTAATGTATCTGTACTTATTCTAACCATAAGTATAATAAAGTTATCATAATTTGTATGATGATAAATTCCATCCGCAGTAGGTGGGGTGGAACATCTGCTTTCCTCATCTAGGGTCCCTGTATTCCATCTCCGGCCCCAAGTAACTGTTGTTGACAGACACACATTTGGTTGTCAGCTCTAATTTCGGTCTCTAGCACAAGAGAAGTTTTAGTCAAGTATTATAAATGAAAACAAATGGGTTTGAATCTTACAATGCCTTAGATTTCGATGAAGGAGACCATTTTTTACATTCTATCTGGCTGGCTACCTTCCTCAAGTTTGAAATGTTTTTACTAAGTATCTATAGGTGTATTCCGGTAAGTACACTTAAAAGTCAGTCCATTTATAGGTTTAAAGTCTACCATATTTGACAATTGAACAACAGTTTATAATCATATATTAACTTCATAAGGGATTGTGGGCAATTGCTGTATCAGATAAAATTACAAATATGTATTTACTATGTAAAAATTTGTTCATGAGATCTAATGCAAAAAAAACCTATTTATTGCATTTTCGCCAAAACTTGGAACCATTGAACGAGATCACTCGGAAAGGAACAACTCTGTCCGTGACCATGACATTCCGCCGTCACATTATGAAGATAAAACATCAACGTAACAACAATTAAATGTTATGTATTCTGAGAGGTTAGATAATTTGTCTGAACCTCAGTCGAACCGGTTTAGTGAACTCCCCGTCTTCGGGTCTGCACGCGTTTTTCGTACACTCAAAAGATATTTCACGATTAGAACGGACATCTCATTAAATTTTATTTTTATTGCAGACAAAACATAAAATAAAATTAAGGCTATTTTTATTATACAATGTATGTAATGGGACTTTGAAAAATCCATATACTTGCGATGCAAAGGCTTGCATAATATTGTTAAAGTCAAAAGTCCAGTTGTTTCCAGATAGCCAACCATAAGCTTCAGAAATGGACGAGGTCGAATTAGCTAATTTTAAAATTGACAAATACAATAGTCAAATATCATGAACAATATATATCTGGACTTTTGTTAAAACTTCTTGGCGGATTCGGATATTGTCTGATCAAATTAAGAAGACTACTACGTTTCTAAAGTTATGCTTTTGGAGAATCGATTTTGAAGTAATTATGTCTCCTCTGTCTGTTAGGAAATGAATTTCATCTTATAGAAACCCACGATCATTTTATACTTAAGACCACCAACATCTTCATTTGAAATTAATCTTTCACCATCAATTTCACTTGTACGTTCAGACAAGTTTTCGAAGCTTCGACTTTAAATACTCTCCCACATAGTATGTAATCAATAACGATGCTAAATGCAATACTAATGCAATACTATGCA
Source organism: Saturnia pavonia (assembly GCA_947532125.1). Classification (NCBI taxonomy): domain Eukaryota; kingdom Metazoa; phylum Arthropoda; class Insecta; order Lepidoptera; family Saturniidae; genus Saturnia; species Saturnia pavonia. The sequence goes on from OX383901.1 coordinate 2,477,405, forward strand.
AGCTTGAAAGGATATCCTTTCCGGGGTCAAACGAGATCAGTGTACCAAAATTTAAGACGGGCAAAATAATAATTATGTAAGCTATTTACCAGATAGGTAATTCAGGTAAAATCCTAGAAGTGTATTGATTTGTTTTATTAGTGATAAGTACCATTTTGAATATAGGAGAGGAGTATAGAATTCGATTGTAAAAACTTATTTTTATGCCGTAAAGCAGCACTGCACGTGTTGCGTCCCAGTAAGAAAGTTGACGTTGTTGCCGCACCTGTGATAAGATCGTTGCTCGTCCGATAGGTTCTTCCCTAGCTTTACTCTAAAAGTGGGCTGGTAAAGAGTATTAGCATAAGGGTCGTACATCAATTCGGACTTGAAAGACAATGAGTGACAAATACGACGTTTATTCTGACTACGATTTAAATAACTTTTTAGTCAAAACATACGTTCTTTATATAAAAAAGAAAATCATATTTTTATATTGTACATTATATTAGTGCCGTAAATAACCCCCTGTTACGTGCCTGTATTTGTAATGTTACTAGTTATTTTTTCGTCGATGTAGCTAAAAAACTGTTTATGATTCAACGGAACTGGTCCAGCCGCGGGCTGTGAATTGCCTGAGCTTACAGTTTAAATTGCTTAGATATATTAGGTACGTAGTGTTTGTATGTAAATCTGAATTGCCGTTATTTATGAGGTAGATTTCATTGTATGGAACTCCATACCTTTTGTTGGTATCCTGCATAATAACTGTGTATCTATGAAGTGACTTTCAAATTATACAAAATTTTACGGAGCAAGTGTTATACTTTAGAGTTCGTTTCAAATTGCTCGAATCTGTACGAAGTTGAATTATTATTATTGTGATAAAAGAATCAGTTAAAATGTTTATTTACTACAACTTACTCAAAATTGCTTTCAACAGTATAGTGTGACCATATATTATTATGTACTAGGTTCTGCTCGAGGCTCCGCTCGAGTGAACTACAAAAATTGTTGTTGCCGGGATAAAAAGTATCCTATGTCTTAATCCGGGTTATGAGCTGTCTGTGTGCCAAATTTCATTCCAATCCGATTAGCCGTTTTTGCGTGATAGCGTAACAAACAAACTTACTTTTGCACTTATAATATTATTATTATATTATATGATTATTATTATTTTCATAAGTATACTAAACTACTTGGCACCAGCTTTGAAATAACTTTTTCTGTGGTCGAATTGAAATATTTGCGACAACAAACCATGAATCTAATTTTGAAATTTATAGTAATCAGTGAAACTCTTAGCCCTTTTTCATGAACCTTAACGTTGAATTTCAAAAAATAATTAGTTAGTATGCCCGTGCGTTATAAGTAAAACGGAATATCTATATATCATATTCGTATTTAGTAGTTTAAGCTCTATGTTCTGTGGTAAATTGTTCAGACTAGAAATATCCATCGCTATTTATCCTAATCCTGTCATTTTACATTTCCTGTCCTTTCTCACTTCACCCCGCTCACCTCGTGATATCACAAATAAAGAGGTTGGATGCCACAGGCAATTTGATATCACTATCGTCATTAAAATTTAAATAACATAAACAGTGGTTCAAACTAGCAAACCATTTAGTGAACCATTAAATATCTTTGCGCGGTCCCCCAGTAACAATGAGGAAGCATCTTCATCACTGGGAAGTGAGTTCTTTTATCCTATATCCTCCAACATATTGTCTTTGTGCATTTTATGTTCAAAATAATTTCACTGAGTTCTGCATAGAATCTATAACGATTTTGCTAGCGCAAATATCAGTCAAGCTCTAATACCTATTACAAGGTGTGCTCGCGGTTTCACCCGCGTATAAATTAAAAGAAGTCGCCAATTAATTATTTATAATACTTCAGTATAGACAATATTTTATAGGGCGGCCAGGGTTATGCGTCACAACTCACACGGATCGTTCGCACCACTACATCTATTATAGTCATAGGCCCGAGCTGAGTGTTAACTTATTTTAATTTTACATTATCTCCCAAACTATTCGTCCAAATAACATCCCATTGTTTTTCCATTAATCACGCCCAAACGACTTGACAGATAGTAATGGAATTTAGCATAGAATTTGATTATGTTGTGGAACAGGACATAGGATCCTTTTTTGCTTTTTATAATTTACGCTCAGTGAACCGTCACCAGCTAGTCTGATATGTGTATATACAAATATGGAAAAACGTCTGTTTGAATGTGTTGCCATCAATTACGATTGAGCGGCTGGATGGATTCTATTGAAATTTGGTAAAAAATGAATTACAACTTGAAATAGTACGTTTTATCGTCAAACGAAGCTGGCAGCAACAGCTAGTATATCATATATTGAATGATTACGCCACTGAAGCCGTTCATAACTACTTGAAATTTATATTTATAACTGTACAGGAGAACTTCGGGTTCTGTTGCCAACCGGTCGCAGATAAGTACAGCGTTATCAATCAATTTATACGGTATGTTAAGAAAGGGCGAGCCGCTACATGCCTTTAATTATTTCAAAAATCAGTACGCACGTGTGTCATTCATCTCAGTGTGAATTGAGATTAATAAGGCGGTGTCTACATGGAATATAGTATATTATAGTTTTTTTTTATATTTTGAACTTCACAGATCATCAGATAGGGTGACGATGAGTAGCGAAAATTAAGAAATATGTTGTCAAAAACGCTTACAAATACTGTATTAACGAATACTACACGTTGAATAGAATACTATTTAAAATTCTATCCGCAAATCTCATTTGTCTATCCACTTGCAGGACATAACACTCATTGCATTGCAAATGCAAGGCGGTTTCGATTCCTGATTTAGAATCAGTCCAATTTAGTTGGTACATTGGCCCTAGGTACAGACTAACTTCGCTCATATTTACATTAATGATTCACTAAAGTTGTATAATTTATTTATGAGTTTATAAGTATTTTTGCAAGTTTTCATGTACTTGATAAAGCAAGCCGTTGGGGCTTATTCTGCGTGAAATTGCTTATTTATGTTTGCCACCTGTTTAATATTGTAAGAGTAAACTATTGGTATACTTTTTACCTTATAATGATTTTATTCAATATGCTCGTCGTACCTTTTTTACGAGGAGAAATCCATCATGGATATTTTCCTTGTCGGGAAGTTCTGTAGGTTAGTGTTAAAATTAAAATAATTCAGATTTTAGATCAGCCGAGAAACTATCTCGGCTCGGGTCTATTGGCTCGGCTATTTGTAGTGGCGCGAACGAGCCCTGTGAGTTGTGACGCATAAGCCTGGTAACCCCGATACAAATATTCAACGTTCAGTGATTTCTTTTAAATTATACGCGGATTAAACCACGGGGCACAATTATGTGCTATATAATTGTAGATATTAAAAAGACCTACAAAAATCTGCGATAGCATATATCTTCTAAGGATTACCCACAATAATCATTTTAGTCTCCCACCTTTTCAGCGTGGGCAGTACGATTCACGCGTGCGCTCGACCTACGGCATTCTGTAGCGGAGCCGCGGCACAACTAGTATTCAATAAATTGTTCTAGTTAAATTAAGTATAATATTATACCTTTATTAATATTACTAAGCTTTATGATTTAAAAAATGTAATAATTTAAAATTATTATTATGTTTCATATTTTATCGAAATGTTTAATTCCGTTCAAAATAAATTGAATGTTAATAAATAAATAAAGAATACCCGTGTGTTCTTGTCTTTGCAATTATTGAAAGTGTCTGCATTCAGAATTTTCATTTCGTTTACGGTATAATTCGTATTACACATTTCACCTTCTTAAGCGACCCGTTGAACATGCTTTCAAAATAATCAAAAATCAACTTTATAAACAAGTTAATTCCTACGTAATTCATGGGCTCGTTTTTATTTGGTATAAGTTAATATTTTAAAATTAAAATATTTTTTCTTATTTAAGCCATTAATAAATTGTAGTTGGTGGACTCTATATATTACATACTAGCTGGCTCCGTAGACGTTGCTATGTCGTCAATGATAGTCAAAAACTCAACCACAACACCACCTATCGCGTACATGAATAGCATTAAAACCATCTCATCACTTGGCCGCAACTGAAAATCAGCGCTGGTGACACTTAGAACGGTGGCATCCAGCTTATGCTGAATTGTGTGCCCTTTGTAGTGGTACTACGGCACATGGGTTTATATGATAACATTGTCTTTTTTATTTTTTCTTATTTAGTTTTTAATTTTATGTTATGTTAATTTTGTGTTCAATACTGTGTGGCCGTATGTTATCTACAATAAATGTATTTTCTTTCTTCTTTCTTTCTTTCTCTATGAAAAAACACTTAGATCTACAACTTTCCGGGTTATCAGTCAAACGGTGTTGGAGTTTATCTCATATGTATAGCCGTTTTAATATGTATGTCGACACCCAATATGAATAACTTATTATAATAATATACAACTATACGCTCAGTAAGTACAGAAAAAAATCTATAGTTAACTATTACAACCTCATGTCTATAGGTATTAGATCCATTTTTACTTGACTATGATTATTATCAATGTAAATTTAAAAAAAAACATGTATAATATCATCATTACGTAATTATAATCCACAAATATTTAGTCAAGTTTAGTTGAGTATTTAGTTAGTAGAGCTTTAAAAATAGGCATAATCGATGATCCATTTGAACCATGATGCCAAAAAAGTTGTTATTTTTACAGCTCTTCTGAAAACCGGGGCTAAACGAGTTTTGATATTATTTGTATTGTGATGTATGGTGACAGTCAAAACAATATAAAAAAATTGAAAATAGTAATTATAAATTTATTTGCGTAGATTAAAAAAGTTACTCTCACCGCTAAATATATATATATTTAATTTGTTATGCGGGACCTTAATTGTTTTATTTTAACTCTGGTTTAATTTTATTCTAGGGAACTGTATTTTTTCGTTATCCCAGATTAGAACTTACTATCTTTATTTCCTAAGCATAATAAATCAATAACTATGTTAATGATTATAGGATATGATTGATATTAAAACGAACTGCCTTATTAGATTCACGTCCGTTAGCGAACGATATGACTCATCTCTACGGATAGTTTGGATAAATTAAAGCATGCAGACGAATAATTGTAGAGAGATCACTTTCACATTTCGAGGATATTTATAAACTGGCCGATAGTGAAATACATTAAAAACTAAAAAAAAAAAACAATGCGCGATATATTTAGCTAAACAAGTCTGGTAAGTATACAAACAGACTTAGGCATTCATTTCTGACAATAGAAATGATATTTTATACATTGCCTACTGTATATTCGTCTTTGTATACAATGCGTAGATCAAGCATAAATTAGATTTCATACATTGTCTGAACGTTTTAGGCACCGTAAAGAATAGAATATTTTATTTATTTAACAAATAGTTATTATATGTTAATAATTGTTTTGACGACTCTAGCAGCATATACTGTGTCACAGTCGTCAACATCTCCCAGACTACATGCTATACTGAAATAAAATTAAAATAATATCTACTAAAAGAAGAAGAAACAAAACTTCCATAAATAAATTTTAATACATTACCGTATATCGAGGAATTGTAAAAAATATCTGATTACATATATTGTCGGTAACATGTAGGTAGACGTCAAAATACACCGATTCATTTTACGAAGATGAATGAATTCTCAATTGCTTCGATCATCCTCGTTCATTCAAGGGCTGAGTCATTCGCGCGTGTGATCAAATAAATGATAAGCGACATAATTATGTCACGAATCCAGCGCGAACTGATTGATGGCCCTTGTGTCTTACGAATGGATGCCTCGAGCCTGTTTATTTTAAGTTTATTAGCTTGTTCTTGTAATAATAACCTTGGGTTTTATAAAATGAATCAGGTCGAATATAAAATATATTTAAAGCTCTATGAAATAAAATAAAAAATGCTCGTCTGGCTAGCTACCGCCCTCAAGTTCAAAATCTGTCGCCAAGCACCTATAGGTGTGTTCCGGCAGCTGCACTTGTGAGCCAGTTCCCCCCACTCGCATGAGTAGAACAGCTCAACGTAAAGGCAAGAATCACTGCGTTATGACATGAGTTAGCTGTATATGTGTACTCTCACGAGTGCAAGCATTTCTGCATAACGTTGCATCATAACCGAAAGGCATTCATAAACGTAATATAGGTCGGCTTGTAATTATTTATAAAACACTTCAAATGGCCGCTGCATACTAAACGGAACCGATTGTTTATTTGATATCGTGATTAATAAACGTGAACGATTGAAGATCAGATCAAATGCGGTGGTGAATGATGTTATTGGCGGTAAGTTGGTTACCGTTCATTCGATATTAGCTATTAGTGGAAATACGGATAAGGGATTCTAAGGTTGCCAACCGTATAATATACTATTTAAAAAATATACAGTATCTACGTTAGAAAGACTATATTTTATAGTAATGGTAGTGTAGCGGTAGTGTTAGTGTGGTAGGAACACCACGTCGATCGACGTGATTTCAAACTCATACGATTAGCCTGAGTTTTCCGTGAAGGAAAATAACATAGCAGGTGGTAGTATATTTTCTAATGCCCGCCTGGCTAGCTAACACCCTCAAATAGAAAATCTGCACATACAGGTGTGTTACGGCGAGAGCCGGTTTCCCCACTAGGCTTCACGTGTCATCATCTTGGGCCACTTCGTCACATAACATCAGGTGACATAGTGGCCATAACGCTAAGGTTAACGATAAAATAGGTTTATTAAAAATAAATAACTAACAAAAATATATGTACATTTTTTGTCGCTTTCCATAAAGATGTTTGGAAAGCGAATCCATTGACTATCCTTTTTTCCATGATATGAAGTAGCAAACAGGCATCCGGGCCATGTGATGTTAGTGATAACGTGACAACAACCTAATACTATTTTTAAATAAATTCAAAAAGGGACAGGAGACACCAGTTCTAACTAATGCCAGTGACCTACCTATATATTAGGGAAAATGGGGTAATGGGAGTCACTTAAGCAAAAATCGATATAAATCTGAAGTTATTTGTTTCGGGTTAATTAAAAAAACATATTTTATTACTATAACTAATAATTTATCAAATTAAAGCAGTTTTTTAAATTTTTGGATAGTAATATACTTATAATTACACTTTATAAAAATAACGATTTTGATCACCATTGCCCTGACATGCGGGTAATGGTAGTCATCATATTAGACAATGAGAGTCAACACATCTTCAGCACTTGTCGTACGCATAACCTTTTTACCAACCACCATTTTTATAGACATCACATATATTACAGAAACTTGTATCTAACTCTCAGGAGGAGTGTTTATCTTGAAGAACACATCCCTTGGCCTTGCCTAAAGGTTTTTTGCTTTGCTGCGTTTTTTCTGTTGGGGGTGGGGGTCAACTGACTCCCATTACCCCAAAATAGAAATGAAATAAAAAAAATCTAAATAAAAATAAATCGTTAAATATTTCATTAAAAATGTCTCACAAAAAGATTATTTAGTAATTTACTAAAATAAAAAGAAAAGTTATAATTAAAAAAATATTTAAATAAATATCTCATCTCTTATGTTATACACAGGAAAAATTATAATGAAATCGCGGCGGACAATAATATACCTTTTTGTCCAAACGTCACGTTACAATTAAAACGGTGATTAGATCTGGCCCGATCATTTCGCTCGATATTCACTTGTCAACGTCTTTTAGTTTTCTTATTATTGTACTGACTACCATTGCCCGCTGACCCCCATTACCCGTTTCTCCCCTACTATTCCCAAGGACTCAGCTGAAAAGCCACATGTGGGTGGCAACAAGTGCTATTGAAGGCAGTGCAGTAATATTTTATCGCCAATCAATACCTCGTTCAAATACTTCGTCCAATAATCTGTCTCTCTGCATCCACTAATAATAATATAATTATTTACTGTAAACATCACATAAATAAAACTAATAAACTTAATAAACTAAATCGAGGTTCTTGCTCGATGATTCGGGATGTATTCCGATCCCGTAATAGTGTTGTCACATCCTCAAGTGCGTTTTCAGGGCCTGAACTGTATAAAGTATTTTTTATTTTGAAATATAATTAATTGCTATGTTGTTTACCAATCTAGATGTTTATATCTGTTTCAACGTTTTGAACCAATAATCCAAGATTAAGGAAGTAAATAGAAAAACACATCGTCACTCCATTTTTGACATATTCTCTTAAAAAAATGTTTTCAAGCAAATGTTACCATTAAGTCGGTGATCTACGGTAACTGTCGTTGGACCGTTGTTATCCAACGGTCGCCACCATTTTTAAATTCATCCGTCTAGTATTCGATAAAAGCTGCAACTTTTTTTTAATCATAGTGCTCTCGATTGGCTTAAACGAGTTAACACAAGAAAAACGGACATTCGTGAGCGACCCCGTGACTTCTCGATAACGATCACGTAAGTCACAGTTACGGTCGCTTAGTCACACCGTTCGCTTACGAAAGGAAACATTAAAATTCTGCACGAGGAATTGTATCAAGCTGACCGTACGCACATACAAGACTTCTATGCGTTTCGAATTCGAAAACGCAAACGGGATGATTACGTGACGAGTTTACGTGACTCGAAGATCATTTCGAAAAACAAAAAAAATATATATGTGTGAATTTATGTACGCACATACTACTCTGTCAAAAAAGTACCGGGAAAAGATCAATAATATACAAAATGTTAGTTATTCATCTAAATTTATTTTATCGCCTTCAAAGTGTGCTCCTTCTGTAAAGATACGCCGACGAATAATCCAATCATCAAAAGATTTTTTAAACGCTTTTTCCGAAAATACGTTTAGTTCTCGTCGCGAATTCTCCTTTATGTCTTCTACCGAATGAAAAAAGGTGCCACGAAGTGGTAATTTGAGTTTAGGAAATAGAAAGAAGTCGGCTGGAGCAATATCTGGTTTGTTGAGTTTTTGGTCGAAAATTCGTTCACAATTATGGCCTTATGCGAAGGCGCATTATCGCCAAAAATTTTCTTTCCACAAATCTAGCCTTTTTTCGTTAATTTGCTCTCTTAAACGCCGCGTAACGCTCAAATAATATACTTTATTCACCGTTTGACCTTCCGGTAAGAATTCCGAGTGCACAACACCGCTATAGTTAAATAAAACAGCAATATGACTCGGACTTTTGATCAACTTTGGCGTGGTTTTTTCGGTTTCGGTTCAGTTGGAAGGCGCCACTCCGAAGTTTGTTGACTAGTTTGTATGTCAAATTCGTAAACCCATGTCTCGTCTCTAGTAACAATGCGCTTCATGAATGTTGGTTCGGAATTGACTCGTTCCAGTATGTACTCAGTGACTCTTATGCTAATGAGTTTTTGGAGAAAATTCAGGTCTTTTGGGACTAGCCGAGCGGCAACATGTTTGATACCCAAGTGATTATTTAAAATGATGCGGATCGACTCGTGAGACACAGAAAGTTCAGCGGCTATCTCTCTCAAACTTGAATGAGGATTTTCAGTCACTATTTCCTTCACTTATGCGATGTTAACTTCAGCTGAAGACGTTGATGGCCTACCAAGGCGAGGCAAATCTTCCAGCATATCTCGACCGCTTTTGAACGCTTTGTACCACTCATAAGCACGTGTTTTTGATAAAGTCGAGTCACCGTTAGCCTTCTGTAACATTTCGAACACGAAACTCTTTGTTCGATGTTCAATAAACACTAGATATGATCTAACTAAAAATTGCACTGTATTTAATCTAAATGACAGATGCAACTCAAATTCCGCGGCAAAATGAAAAATAGTTGTGCGAATCTAACAAATTGAATTTGGCACTATAAACAAATCATCCATTCCCGATACTTTTTTGACTGAATATAAGAAGTAATATTACATAATCGTAACAAAACAAAAATAACTCCAAAAATTTGATCTCGTGTACCAAGAAAATGATGAAGTTGGCCATCTATAATGATAATGTAAATTCATTTAAAAATAATTTAACTGTGTATAAATAAACATTATTGTAATTGAATTAAAAAAGGCACTAAAATTGAAGTAATGTTTAGTTATACAACGTTAAATTATTTTTACACAATAAAAAAGTTTTCCTTTTACTAAATGCGCCAAAAGAAGTATAATTTCATAAACAAATACATGTTTCACAGATATTTCATAAATATTTCCATACACTTTATATATATTTGTGATAAATATCATCTAATTTGTCACAAAAAGTGTAACTATCGCACATTGTTTATTATCTAATTTATTAAATAATAATAGTAAAATTTAGTTTTTAAATTCAACATAAAAGTTTAAATAATTTTAAATCTCTATCTTCACGGCATGCATATCTCTGCTGTCAGAAGCTCAAATAAAACAGGTCACTTTACAAACTCCACTTTTTTAAAGATCTCACGGGTTCGTGATATTCTTACTTTTCTTACATTTTACTTAACATTATTAAGTAAAAAAAATGGGAAACATTTATTTAATATATAATAAATAATACGGTTTATGGTCATCATAATAGAGATACTTTTAAATCAGATTAGATTTTTTCTCTTTATTCTATTATTCGTAAATTATTTTAATATGAAAATCTGTTACATAACGGTTGGCACGTAAAATCGGAATTAGTTACAAGTTTTTATGTAATTTTTTTGATGGAGTATTCGAAAGTTTTTGTTTTATAGTTTAATGATATTTGAATAACTCATTATTACAAAGTTTTTACATTAGTATGCAGCGGGTTTTGTAACCGAACGATGACAAAGGTATGTAAATAAGCCTGAGCTAGATAAATAAGTGATGATACAAAGATAATTCGTGGTATTGGATCTGGCGGCGAATAACTTGTTCTGAATGCGTATATTAAAGACGACGCTCGTACTACAGAAATCTTTAGAAACAGATATAGGATAACTTTTTGCAATATTATTTAGGTATTGTATAATGTAAATAACGCGAACAAAGTCGCTTGTGATTGTCGAGTTACTACTCGAGTTACTACTACATTTACTTATTTTTATCGGTGTATGTTTAGCGTTGTGTCACAATCTCACCTGATCTTAAGTGACAATGTGACATAAGATGGCAACACCCTAAGCCTAGTGGAAGGACTGACTCTCAAGCGCAGCTACCGGAACACAATTAGTGGTGCTTGATGACCCATTTCAAATTTAAGGGAATTAGCTAGCCAGGCGGAAATTAGAAAAAGTCCTACCACCATGCTATGGTTTCCTCACGATGTTTTCCTTCACAAAAAGCTGAGGCTCATTGCAAGGATTCGAACTCACGTCAATCGACGCTGATAACATAGTAAGCCTAGAGGAGACCTGACTCAAATGCACTGTACATGTAAGTGCTAGGCGACAGATTTTCTACTTGAGAGTGAATTATGCTATACCACCATGTTTTCAACACGATGTTTTCTTTCACTGAAAGCTCATTGCAGGAATTTGAACTCACGTCGATCGATGCGATGTCCGTACACACTGCCACTAAGCCATCATTGCTTCAAATGGGCAAAAATAAAGTAACAGTAATTTATATGTGTTATTAGTTTATAAGTACATAAATTGTTATTAAAATAACAATATATTTGTTATTTATTAAAGGAGGCTAAAAACAACAAGTGTACGGCCAATAAAATCGGCTGAATTTACATTTAAAATGTTAAAATAGATTTCGGAAACACGTACAGCGCATAAAAACTCGCTTTGTTGTGCTAAAGTGTGCTAACGTGATTGAATTTCAAAAGCTGCCTTATATAATATTTCACAAAAAAAGTCGATGGATTTTTTTTTGTTCTATAAAAACGTCGCACAAGCCGCGTCGATTTTTTTCTTAACATCGTACTTGTAATATTTATCATTCATAAATAATGTATTTAATTTTAATAACGTAATAGTAACCTTGTACGCCTTCTTTTTGATTTTTTTTAGAATTCCACCGCATAAAATGAACTCCGATTGTCTTTTCTTAAAAGTCTTGTATCTTGTATAATATTTAACATTGATTGATAATGTAACTAATTTTAATAATATAGTAACATTGTACGCATTATTTTTGTTTTTTTTTTAGAATTCCACTGTATAAATGAATTTCGATAGTTTTTTTTTTTCATATATTATTAAATGCTAATTAAGTGCTTGCTTTTGTAAGCACACGTTCCAACAAAAAATTAACAATATTTTTTTCGACAAAAATTCCACGTATACGACTCGTCTCTAAATAAATACATATTAAAGGCGGCTAAGTAATGGTACCAAGAGTTTATTTTTTGTGATTCCAATTCGAAGGACGATTAGATCACCGGCTACTGTGTTTTTGTAAATCCGATTTTCATAATGTATTACAAAAAATTGCAGAATTTGCGTAATAATCATATAGTTTAAGCGAATTCACAAGTTTTATTACAGCTTGGACGCCTTATCGGTCGTTATTTTTAATTAGCATTATAACGTTTCGGAATTTTAACATAGGAATTTAACTTTTTGTTTTGTTTTAAAAATGATTATAATTTAGTTTCGGATGGAAACTTTTCTATTGTTTAAATGTTCTATTAGGATTAATTAAAATCTATTTTAAAATTTACTTTAAGCATATTTTTAATACGAAAAGTTTAAAACGTACAAACTTTAATGAAAATGTACAGAACACATACACTTTATTCCTTATTATTATTTAACTAAAAATCAGTATTACTCTGATTGCGATGTGTAATGATTTTGTCATATTTATAATTAAAATCTATTTTTATATGAAATAATTAGATATGTGAATATAAACTTTTTGTTAATATCTATATGTATATATAAAAATTCATGTTTCTTTGCTTCTTTAGGCTGGGAATATACGGCTGATCCGATTGTCTGAAGGCGCGATCTGTATACTTTTGGGCATAGACAAAATAGAAGTCCAAATCCTTCTTCCGACTTGCCAGTTGACTCTAGTGTTGGCACTGAACGGACGCATAATTGTTGGACAATGGTGGAAAATTACGACATTGAACGCCTTATTGTGTCCGTAGAAAAACGTATTTGCTTATGGGACTCAGGTAGCGAAGAGTGTCACGATAGACAAAAGAAATTGATTGAGAAAGAAAAGAAGTCAATTTGTTTATTCTTTCGCGTCAAAACGAGGCAAATATGCAATAAGTAACAGTACTTCGTCGTCAATCTTTTCTTTCTGCTCCGTATGCAAACACTCGGCATGATAGCTATGGAAGGACTGAGTTCAAAAAAAGTCTAACATAATAATCGGATGTTTATCGAGTATATACGATCAGATAGTCTGATCAGACAATCGGATAGAAAATCTGACGTACGTATATTCCCAGTTTTATGTGTTTGTTTGCCCTCTATGCGTTCCTAAGCCATGAATCTGATTATGATGAAAGTTACGTGAGTTTTTTGTGCACACATACGCGAAGGTTGTAAATTAGTACAACCATTGTACAATAGGTGGCGCGCGAGTTGTTTCATTTCAAACGGTATTCGTTTCATTTAATTTCAGTAACGAATTCGCGGGGAAATAATAGAATCGAATCTGTTAAATATATTTTGTTTTAATAAATTTGTTTAATTTAGTGACTTGGGTTTCAATGTTAACATAAACTTCATTTAATTTACAAATTATAACTTATTACCCATTGCAAGCTTATATAAATTCTTGACTTTCATAGCTGCTGGTGCAGGTAAGACTTAAATGAACCTTGATCCAATACATTAAGTTTGCAAATGCATCTCATAGGCATTCATAGGTTTACTAAAAATAATCTAAAATTATTTAAAGGCGCGCGGTGTCTGCGATTCGAAAAATCATTATTCACCAGTAAAAACATTTAAGAAATTACTTTATCGTTGAGAATATTAAACGCGCGTTACATAATGCAGGTCACACATAGCCGTGCAATACTAACAACAAATACTCGCTGTTCTGTACTAAAAATTTGCATACATAATTTAGTTTTATAAAATTTATTGGGTTAATTTAATTAATTTGGTAATTATTCCGAGTTCAGAATTCACATGACGATGAACATTATATTTGACGATGAACATTCACTATGAATTGTTAAACATAATATGTCTTATTTTTGTTGTGTGAATTCATTTTATATAAATGTACATAATATAGGTATATATAATATGTTTAAGAAACGGTCAGACCCGCTGATTACAACTACTATGATAGAATTGCAATTGGCAAATGCGATTAGAAATTTTATATTAATAAAATGATTGAGGTTTGCCGTTGTGCGTGTATTGCAAAACGCAAAAACTACTGGTTAGACTTTGATCATTTTTTTTACTTCTTAGATAATAGGTCCTTCTAAAAAAATCATGATATCTTCATACAATAAAAAAAATAAAGTTTTAAGAATTGTATAAGCACTACGCGTTCAGTGATGTGCATAAAATATATACTTAATATAATAAACACAGCAGATAAAGTATACAGCTAGTATGATACATATAAAAAACTTATATACAATGATGTCAGCATATTAAAATTATACTAAATGAATGCTATAAACATAGTTTTGTAAAAAAAATGCCGCTTTTTTCTTATAAAATGTTATAATTTTGGCAAATGACATTGTTTTTATATATCTTATATTATAACGACAAGCCTTGGTCGAGTTTCTACTCGGCACTCGATGATTTCAGAAGTTTTGTCATTTTAACTAAATTTTCAAATTTAATAATATCAATTTTGTATTGATACTATTACGATGTATTATAAAAAGAACAAATTTCACGGCAAGGTTTATTTACTTAATTTTTTTATCTCGATTACTAATTAGAGATAAAATTATAATTACGATCGACGTCCGTTCCAAGTCGACGAATTAAACAGTGGAATGATTAATGAAATACGGACGAATGTCTTTATTTTATATCCACAAAAAGAAATTTATTCATCGGGCGTGCAATTAAGGCACCTTTTATCTCTATGCAGGTCTCTTAATTGTGATTATCAAATCACAAAAAAAAAACCTGTTATCAGTCTGTTCTCGCTTGGTTTGGTTTGGTGAACCTGTATTTATATTTTTTATACATAAGTTTTTAATAAAAAAAATTATATTTTTTTAGGGTTCCGAAGTCAACAAGGAACCTTTATAGTCTCGCCATGTTAAAATAATAAGTACAAGTTCCATTGAAAATTACGTAAAACACCTTCTAAGTCTGCATTTGTGACGGGCAACTAAGGAATCCTACGCGCACTTGACTTTTTTTTTTCAAAAGTCGTATAAATTCGTTCACATTGCCATTGGACGTTTTACCACACAGTGTATACTGCACTCGTATCACGTTTTAATTTCAATGACGTCATCGTTTCTGGGTCACGGCTATAGTTAACCACTAAGACAATTACAGTGATAAATTGTTTTGTATTTGCATATATTATGTTTTCTTTAAACTAAAATCATATTCATACTTTAGTAATTTGGTCTGAGTAATATTGTTGTTTGGTGATAATGGAATCGATTTATTTTTATAAACACGTCGGTGGAAGTAATGCGATTTTGTATAATAAACGAATCGATTGAAATTTGCTAATACCATATATTTATATTAAACTGCGTTCATTAAGCGTAATAAATCATTCGGCTCGTATATACAAAAATAGAAAAGTAAAGTAGTGGTGAAAAGCCCGTCATAGTGATTCGCTGATGCACGTCGCATTCGAGATAGTCGGTGCATATTCGGTTTCTATTTACGAAGACCGGTATGACGGCCGCGACTGCCAATGGATTGATCTCTTGGTGGTCGCCACTGTTTGTGGATTATATGTTGCTTACCATCAGGCAATATCCGCCAATTTACCAAGCTATCATGATAAATAATCTTTGGGGAATTGCACTGTGATTATTGGAATAAAAAAAGAAATATGACGTGGAGGTTACATATACTAACTTCAACTAACAATAATGGCTCGCTGACAGTAAAAGATTACTGAATATTTTTGAAATTTTTGCAGTATCACTATGCAGGGCTGTGCAGTGGTAAATATAGAACTGTAAATTTCTTCGCTTTAGAAATTGTTATTGACTGGTTACGCTGCTGTATTGCTTTAAGCCTTCTGTGGGGCCTAGCCTAGCCTAGCAGTGGGCTGTTTATTACAGGCGGTTATATTACATTATATCAATAAACTAACTGTGCCTCGCGGTTTTATCGAGTTAAATGTTTTCGGTCCTCGTGTGCTGCCAACTCGTCGTCGGTCCCCGATACCTAGCACTGCGTCACACGGTCGCCCTCACTATTAGTTCGTTCTCGCTTAGTGTACTTGCTGATCTACACTTTGTATGGTAATCGCTTCGCTTCTATATAAGGGTCGTAGTGTGATATTAAATTACACTTAATTTTTCTCAATAAAAAGGCTAATAAAAAAAAACAATCTGAATGGTAGTAGTTACAGAGGTGAGTGCTTTCAAACAAACAAAAAACAATATTCAGATTTGTAATAATAAGTATATATTTAAAGAATTAAAAAACATGTGCCAGATATTCTGAGACGCTTGTTAGATTCATATCTAAATTTAAATAAATTCATATTTTACATATTGAAGTATTTTTAAATTGAAAGACTATTTTAAGATAGTTATTAATAAGGAGATATTATTTTTATCAAATTGTTTACAAAAACAATATATTCAAAAGATCTATTGAAAGTATAAAAAGCAGTCGACGAGGCGCGAAGCTGGACAAAGAATGGCACGTCGCGTAATGTTTTTACTCCCATTCGAACCTGCCACAGATTTAATATAAAAAATTGTTTTGTAGAAAATTGATAAACAAGTTATTTGTTTGTATGCGGTATAGTATTATAATCCCATAATCGAAAGTATGTCAAAGCGTCGTGATGCTAACGAATGACAAGAGTCAACATGTCGAGCATGTTGACTAATTAGTCACCGATGACAAACGACACTTTGTCACTTGACGACATATCACCGAGAAAGTGACGAGATGTCGACACGAAGTCATATTTTTTAGTAATTAAAACTAATGTATTAACCTTATTAAACATGTATATTGGGAATTATTCGTATATAAAACAAATTAAAGGGCTTTATATTTCTCGTGTTTTCATTTCTCTCGTATATTAATTTTAGTGACTTTTATGATTTTAAATGTATAAAAATAATCAAATGTTGTATAAATAAACACTACAGTATTAAATAACTTTTTCAACACATTTGCTCATAAAATGTATTTACGAAGCTCGTATACCTTGTTTGAAAGTTAAAAAAATAGACACCATACAACGGAGCGTGCGGTAAAATTTTTACCACACGCTCTGTTGTATGGAGCCATGCGTATACTTTAGGTTTTTTTTTAATTTCCTTTAAAAATATATGAGAATCCCACCAATGAGTTTCACGTTACGAGAATAAATAAGCTGAATGACCGAACATTTGAAGCATTTATGATCAATTAATATCAAAGAGAAAATGAGACGAAAGATGTAGTTCTAATTTTCACCACGCGCACGTAACGCCTTTTGCAAATGCGCGCAATTTTCATATTAGAAACGAGATTTTTGCGACTTTCAGACTGATATTTATAAAGAAAATAATAATATGAGTTCAAGCAAGGAATCCGATATTAATATGTCACGCAATTAAAAAACGCAATTAACTATTACAGAAATAGTTATTTCCAGTTTGTGGCCATGAGTTAAAAAATCTTTAAAAAATAATAATTACATCGTCCTCTGAAATAAATCAACGAACCGTGCCATTAAAAATACTTATTTTCCTCACAAACAATTCACCATACATTATTTAACAATTTTGCGTGCAATCAAAATATAGAAACAGATTCATAGGAGAGTTGAACGTATTGTAAAGTTTCAAGCCCATTGTTAAATTATCATAACTTTATGAATAATATAAAACACAATAAATACATTTTGTTATCGTCATATAGAGATGACATAATCTTTTCAATCATTAATGAATTATATAGTATTGTCATGGTGAATTGCTAACAGTTTAAAAACTATTATGTTGTTTATTAAATATGGATGTTATTTACTGAATGTCCTCGAGCGGATTATTGTGATGAGTTACGTCATATGGTTTCATAATAAAGATGCGGTAGACTGTGAGGAATACAATCTGACAAACGTTCTGTGAAAAATGTAACTTTGAAGTTCCAACATTCAATCTTAATGCTTCGGAAATAAGATCTGAGGTTAAGACGTCATCGTTCAAAATAAAACTAATGTTAAAGGGATTATGTGCAAAGTTGAGGTTATTAGAATTTCAGTTGGAACTTACGGAATTTCTTCAGCACCTATAACTATTTTAAAGCCACTATTTCCACACTTACTAATAATTTTGGATTCACTTATTACAACTTATTGTCTTCATGAATAACACTCACCTATGTATATAAGTATTGTATGACCACGTCACGTTTTCAAACAAAAGTCACAATTTTCCCAAAGGAAAATTAAATAACTGAATAATTACTGTTTTCACAGAATTGTATTTTTAGTATTTTATCAAGAAACAAATATGATTAAATATTTAACTGTATTTTTTAAAAATTTTGTCAACTTGTGGATTAGTACTATTGGTACTAAGAACTCGAGAATGTTCTCATAAGAGTATGATTTAGGGGGAAAATAATGAAATATAACGAAGATAAATAATAAGTGTATATTCTTTTGTAAAGTGGTTTTTGCTCATTATGAAGTTTATAAGAAAACTAGCCATCTGACAAGATGGGAAAGACTCAGGAATCATTATATTTTAACCGTCCCAGAGGATGAATATCGAAAGTCCTTTCTTATTTCTCACCTACCACTTTATATAAGAAACTGTTAAGTAAAATTTAATGCTTTTAGACATACCGGTATAAGCCGTGCGATATTTGCCAATCGTAGTCTTACGAATTTTATTCACTTTTAAGTTTTGTTTAACCGTTCAATCAGATGCAGTTTAGTAAATTTATAATAGCTCACAGATAGACTAGACTCATTATTTAGAATATTTAAATTTTGTATCATAGAAAACCACGATCGTGACAAACCGTGATCACTTCTGATTGCCCATGCCCTTAAGAGATTAGACGATTACGTCATCATCGTTAATAATCACAAAACAGTACAAAATTATGTTTACAGTATGTTAATTAAATAATCACACGAGGACTATAAAAGTCACGGTGACGTGAGTTTTGATTAAATGACATAAGGCCTACAAATTTCGTAAATATGACAGAAGCGATATTTTATGAGTCACCGAAGCGTGAAAACGACATGTCAGACACACGCTAACAATATGGACTCATATTAACACTTCTAATATAAACTAAATTTTACGAATTGATTTGATAATCAAACTCTTCGCGATCAGTCGGCGTATATCCAGCAACCAATCGTGGTGGTAAGCATCTATACTCGATTGGATCGCGAACACAATGCACATAGTGATACACCCGTCACAGATTTTTCTTTTGGTTTGTCGCGTAAAAATCAAAATTAAAAAATACTTTATTCAATTTAGGCCCTAAGAAAGCACTTATGCACGTCAAACGTTACTACCGGTTCGGAAAACATCCCAGTCATCGAGAAGAACCGGCAAGAAACTCGATAGCGCTTATCTTTTTTATTTTATTTTTCCAACTGTATAAATAATATTTACAGTCAATAATCATGTTATGATATTTATAATTTATACATACACATAATGATTCACAGTATAATAAACTTTTGAAAGTAAAACTTACATGACATGGTCCTTGAACTCATAGTCCGACAAAACAGTTATATGCGTACATAAATTATTATAGAATTATTATTATTACTTATTATAGAACCTAACACTATTACCTAAAAACTTTTATTAGTCTTACTTAGTCTAAAACACCGTACGACTAATTTATGTCTATTTATAGTATTAAAACTGTGCTGGTCTTTGACAAAATCAAGCTTGTCAAAGTTTTTACGAATATACATTATTCTAGCTTTGCCCTGCAGTTTCACCCGCGTATAATTTAAAAGAAATCGCTGATTGATGATCTATAATACTTCAGTATAGACAAAATTTTTATCAGGCGGTCAGGATTATACGTCACAACTCACACGGCTCGTTCGCGCCCTACACTATAGTCATATGCCCGAGCCGAGTGTTGAATTATTTTAATTTTACATTATCTTCTAAACTATTCGTCCAAATAACATGCTATAAAGGGCAAAGCTTATCTATATAAAATTGTTTTGATGATGAAAGAACTTTCGTTCATAAGGATTAATATACCATGCTTAATAATAATGCTAATAAATTACTTTTAAATTTTCAATAAAAAAAAAACAAAATACCTTATTGTGGCGTATGTATAATAGATAGGTACATGGTATCGCGGACTTTTTTTTATATAATAAGGAGAAATATATTTGCAGAACATTGTATTTACGAATCACTAACCATAACGCCAGCGCACGCGGATAAAGCAGTTAGGGTGCGCTATATCTTCTTTACCTTTACTTAACAAAAAAATTTTAAGGCTAGCTGAGAGGTGTGGCCTAATACAAGATAGCCTATAGTATTCCTCGTGAATCTGGCTATAGTATACAAAAATAATTTTTCGAATTCGATTGGTAGTTTCAGACATTAGCATGTTTAAACAAACAAAAAACTCTTCCGCTTTATTATTATTATATTAGTAAAGATTGAACGTTTGAAACAATAAAAAAATGCTAGTTAGTGTGGACACCGCATTATAACTACACCTTGTTTAGATTCTCATTGGCGTTTACCGAGTGTAATCTGGAACGAATGTTAATAAACACTATTGAATAATGCAACCCGAGAGAGATTTAAAAACTTGATTAACACTTTTTGTAATTTATAATTAACTGTTATAATTCCAACTGATGTAATTAACAATTACAATATCTTATGATTATTAAATTTTAACTGTTTTCCACGTTATCTTCAACGTTATTTTTATCTTGTTCTTACTTATAGCGTTAAAAAAGCATGGCGCTAAACGTAATTAAAATTAACAATCAGTTTAGCGGTAACGCTTGCAAATTTTTTGTTTTAATGCAATATTGTACATTTCTTTAGATGCAAGAAACAATGAAAATAACGGGTCTCAAAATAAAATAAAAAACAAAATAAAAAATACTTTATTTAATTTAGGCCCTAAGAAAGCACTTATGAACGTCAAGCACTACCACCGGCTCGGAAAACATACCAGTCATGGAGAAGAACCGGTAAGAAACCCGATCGGGTTTATCTTTAAAAATAAAATCCCAACTGTACAAATAATATTTACAGTTAATAATCATTATGATATTTATAATTCAGTGGATGCACAGAGAGAGAGAGAGTCACTTCCAGACATCACTATCATTCAAATGATGAACCCCTACCTGTAGACCTTTGCTATGTATATAATGTAATTAAAAAAAATTGCTGGTCGAGTGGTTTAGACCGGTGGAGAAATGAGTCATTGTTCATTATACCAACATCAATGTAGATACCAACATTTTTTTCGGAATTCGCCTACATTTAATTATTTAAAATGGTAATACTATCGGCGTCAAAAAAATATCGTGAGGAAATCTGAACGGTTGAGAAACGTTATAGTATTACCACTATATGTGGGGAAAACAGAACTGTTGATTTCTCGGCGTTTGAGATCGCCAAACGTCGTGGGCTGGCGTCTTGATTGAGCCCATGCCTTCCCTCGGAAGGAGATCACCAGTACGCACGAAGCGTTTTACTTACACATTTATCATACATACCACTAAAGAGTGGAACTCTTTGCCAGAGTTTTCATTTCCCGATAATTACAACCTGAATATTTTCAAGTGGCGTGTGAATAGGTACCTTCTAGGCATACGTGCTCCATCGTAGACCACATCATTACTTAAGATTAGACGAGGTAGTGGTCAAACGTAAGCCTATTTATAGTACAAAATAAAAATTATAAAAAAAAACTCAGTAATCTAACACTTCAGGCTGGTATGATTATTTACTATGTTCCAACTATTAGCCTCTATAAATACCCTCTCTTGCCCTTTTCCACTTAAGCAGAGTCCGTACAACATGTTTTTCCCTTCCCCTCTTCTCTACCAGCAGTCATTTCAGTATTCACACCATTTTATACGCATATCATTCGGTCTTCCTTCACTCCTATATACATTCATCCTCTTTCATAATTAACATTCTTCTTATTATATGACTTTCATCTCTCCTCAGGACATGCACATACTATGCTAACTTATTACTCCTTAACTTCTCTGTGACTAGTGCTATTTTAATATTTCCTCTGATATACATGAGTATATCAGAATGCTCCTGATCAGCGTGATCAGTGTGGAATCATCCTGATCTTAATTATTCTCATTCATACATAAATAAATTTGCTACGTCTAATTACTGTACTGTACTGTAGAACTGTAGTACTGTAGTACTGTAGAACTGTTTCCAGGTCAGTATATTCTCTCTTTCCTATAACATGGAGTCCTTCAAACATATCATGAATAGAAATTTGAGCAGGCATGACTAGCTATGGTTTGTAGATCCCTGTTGCCGGTGGTTGCCGATGTTATTGGATTGCACTAGGCTCACCAACAGGTACCTAAAGTTCCGTTACTATGATATGCTACGATAAAAAAAAACTACACCACACATCCATCTTATCATTCCTATCACTGCCACATGTAATCTTCTTTCATCTGTCTCTTTCGTTTCCCAGCACTCAAATCCATACATCAAGATTGGTCTTATAATGGTTTTATACAGTATCAGCAAATATAAATCATAAGGATAAATATCTTTTATAAATTATTAGAAATCAAAGCCAGTCGACCAAACAGTATATGTTGATTTTATCATCTTCGGCCACATCGTTACTTAACATCAAGTGAGATTGTAAGAAGAAAGGCAGATAAGCATAAAATACTGACATAATACAATTTCCGTACGAAAACACGTCACAACAAGACCGTCACATATCCAGTTCGTTAATCTTCTTTATTAATTTCGATAGCCTTCGAAATCTAACAAGCTCCTTGTAAGGTGTAGAAATATCTTTATTTGATCAGTCACTTTGAAATATTCACGGGTATCATCTTAGCATGATTGCGTGGGCGGTTATCACACGATACGTGGGTTAAACAATGCTTGTTCTAACTCAAAATAATTGTTAAAGTATTTTTAGATGACACAAGTCATGTGAAATTTTGTCATATTTATTTTATTATTGAAGTCGCAAATTGGAATTAGCATCCGGTGTAATAAAACTATTAAAATGTATTATATTTCTTTTATTATTTATAATTTCCGCCTGAGTCTGTTGCAGTTGTGTGAATCATCGCCGAACGTAGTGTTAGAAGTGAAATAATAAATAATTTCTAAAACGAAAACCACAACTACTGATATATTACGAGAGGTGCATATTACTTTATGCCTCTTAATACAGGCAAGTGCTGCGAATTTGTGACATTTTGTTCCACAATAGAAGCACAGATTATATATGCAAGTCTAGTTAGATTATATATAAGTAACTGTCAGTCACTCAAAATATTCAAAACGTTTCAACGCGCGTTGACATGTTATATACCAAATGGGTACCGTGTATAAAGATAAGTCTCATGATTTCCAAGTTACATGTTTAGTTAGAGTTATTGTTCCATATTGTACGGAGCCACGAACAACTTACAGTGTTGACACAGATGCTACAAACGACATTGTCGTTATAAACTGTTTAAATGGAAACGTCACGGTTTTCTTTGGTAGATTATGAGAGCGCTGTTACGTATTCATAAGGGGTTTCTCTTTTTGAAACCGTTCATAATGAGGAATTTCGAAGACATACTAAGTTCTTTAAAAAAAACATGACGTTGCCGTTAGAAATTCTGTATATGCAACGCACTACGCAGCATGCGAATTCTTGAACGAAGAAATCAAAATATATATTTTATAATACTGTTGGTTGAATGATGAGTTAACTGGATAGCCGATATCACTGGAGACTCTACATAATGAAATTGAAGTCGTTGGCATGAATTGAATGGGTAACTGTGGGAGTGGCAGTACGCATGCTATCTCACATACCGTCAATTATGAGTCCCCTTATCTTAACTTAGATTTTTGTTTATGAAATGGTAGTGGCGGTATTCCTTTAGTTTTTATTTCTTAAATTGCTATTATTGGAGCTTAATTTCTAATAAACTTGTTTCTAAAAACATGTTATAAAACAAAGTCCCCCCGCCGCGCGTTTTGTCTGTCTGAACTCTGAACGCAATAAACTCAAAAACTACCGAACGAATTTTTATACAGTTTTCATCAATGGACGAAGTGATCCATGAGGAATGTTTTGGTGTATAATTCATTACGGTTTTGTGTAAATGGCTGAAATTTGACGATCATTGTTAAAAATATAGGACAAAATCATGCCGACTGCGAGCTTTACTGGCGTGCGCCATGTAAACCAATAGAGTTATATGTATTATTCTACTACCCATGCGAAGCCGGGGCGGGTTGCTAGTGTACAATAAAAATTATCCATCCAATTTATGCGATTTCTTGTACTACCTCTATCAAATGGTCTGCATCGTCTTTGGTTACACATTAAATATGGTGTGTTATAACTATAAGCTGAACTAGTGTATAAATCAGTCGTAATCAATTAAGTCCTGAACGCTCTTATCATTACAAACTTACATAGCTATGCTGATTCACATATAAACTAAAAACTTACGTGTACAAGTAATGTGAGCCAGTCAAGCAAACATGGCGAACAAAACGAGAACATGCGAAGTACTGTCGTAAATCTATTCGTTGACACTATTTGGGTCGTTAAGCTTGTTTGCACTCTGGTGCAAGCTATAAACTGTTTATTAGGAGTATTACGTAAACATAGTGTCATAGACCATGGTGCGAAGACGTCATAGTGACTCAATATATATCCGATTATGAATGCTTTTGCTAACGTGACAACAATTTTAGACTCAATATATGAAAATGGAGTAGTAAATAAAAATTCAGACTTTCTTATTTCAGTCGGTAATTGTTACTCATACCTATTTATAGCCAGTCTAAATCAGAACCGCAGACTTTACTGATAGGTTGCTACCCCTGAGGACTGAGTTGGAACGCCTTGTATTATTGTAATTATTATTATTGTAATTGTTATTATTGTAATTAATGTATTATTGTAACGCCTTGTATTGCCAAACGCATCCTTTAGACAAGAATATATCAAAGAACTACTGCTTTACCACAGAAACAGGTGTGAAATTAGTGATACTACACTCGAACATTGTTGAATATGTACCACCTTCAAAAGCGAACTGAACCCAATCGCAAATCAATATATTGTAACGAAATGCGATAGTG
The DNA here is from genome assembly GCA_947532125.1 of Saturnia pavonia. Taxonomy (NCBI): domain Eukaryota; kingdom Metazoa; phylum Arthropoda; class Insecta; order Lepidoptera; family Saturniidae; genus Saturnia; species Saturnia pavonia. The sequence goes on from OX383901.1 coordinate 2,502,792, forward strand.
ATAGGTAGCGTAGTTTAAACATTTAAACGCCACGAGTACCTAATCATACTAAAAATAGTATAACTATTTAACAATAAGTCGACCGATTTCAATATTTTTAATGTTCCCAAGCCCAGGTGAAGCAGTAAAACCCGGATGAGGCTTCAGGGCCCTTATAGATAATAGTATAGTAAAACCGAAAAAAATAATATATATATTAATCCATCCGTTGTAGTTAAGGGAGGAATGAATTATGCGATGCCCGAATAGTAGTACACTATCCAGCAATAAGCTTTAACACACGAAGACTACTTTCAAAGAGCAAAAACGCATGACACTCGAAATTAGGAAGTCACAAGTGCTCACAGAAAAGGAGGACCCAAATTCTTTTGAGATTTGTGTGATTATGTCATTGTCTTTATCGATATTTCATAGTGTAACCAATATAAATTTTATGTATAAAAGTAATCGAGACACACGGCAGTGTGTCAGCCAAGTTCGAAAAAGAACCACCGGCCAATGTGTACATTTACACGAACTATTTCGAGCTACTTTCGACCCCTCCATATATTAAAAGCTATTCGACCTACTTGAAATTTAGTAACAAACCTCCCATCTCTAAGAAATCCAACATCAAAGAAAGTAACAAATTGTTTTGTAAATGAATTGAAGAAAGTACATTCCTACAGCTATAATTAAAGGAACAGCTATGGAACTTTGCACCCATTACATATCAGCGTTTTTATCGGTGACAACGTCTACCCCGAACGTCGTTTCTACCGAACTTGACCCCCTTTTCACATTAATTTTTTTGCTGGAATTATACTTTCAAAATAATAAATAATCATACTTAATAGAACATCGACTGGTTTGTGATTGTTAATCTTGAACCGTGCAATAAACTAGGCAAATTAAAATTCTCAGGAGAAAGCAGAGTAACTGGTAAGTTTTACTATATACAACAAAAGTAATCAAAAACATTAAACCTGTCCATTACCCAAGGCTCTGAATTAATTTAGAAAGATTTCTGAATATAAAATTAGAAATTATTAATACCGTTTATTGAGTATAATAAATTTTACGAAAAATGGAAATGAAGTATTATCTGCCATCGATATAATTTTGGAAACCGAATCACAGCACTCCATATAAAAAAACCCTCACTTATGTGAAGAAAAGTTTATTTAGGTGAGTTTGTATGATTAAATGGTGTTTAGCTAAATTATACCGATTATAATAATGTTTGATTTCTATAATTCGTGTTTTAAAATGTTGTTTATGTGTAAATGTAATTTAAATAAAGGGTAATAGGTACTTTAGATAAAGATATGAATACATGTGGGTACCTACTGCGTAGGAGTCAATTTTGAATAGTTTTTCTATTTCGCCATTTGTAATTTATTGTTGTAGATAGTTATTAAATGAATGCGTTTTATTTTTTAGAGAAAGTTACAAAACATAATAAATATTCAATACGGTAAATTCTAATATATATGTGATCAGGTGTAAAATATTTATAGGCGGACATCTGTATTAAAGCTGGTTGCATAAGTAACTTTTAATTTAAATATTTATTTTCAACTATATAAATGATATTTACAGTTAGTAATCATATTAATAATTTAGTGGATGCATAGAGAGGCAGTCATTTTCATGCTAGCTTTGTGGAAACACTCTTTCGTGCTGGTATGCCAGCCGTACTGGCGCCAGTGACTGGATACGTATAAATCAGTACTTAGGGTTGACGGTTAAGATAAAAATCATTAGGAGGACTGAGAATGCTCGAGAAGTATTTTTAACCCTCAAATGCATGATTATTTGTATTGAATTAAATGAAATCGTTTATTATAGAAAAATACTCATAGGTTACGTAAAAATAAATAAATAAATCCAGGTAATAATAAGTTGTAGTTATTTTGAAATAACTTGTTTTATTAGTAGGTATAAAATACTGCAGACGTAAATAAATAGTCATATTGCATTTATATTCATTAGTATAGGACTTCCATAGTATCAGTGAACGTGTGGTATACTTTAATAAGTATTATCTATGTTTTCAAGTTTATAAAATGTGAAATTAATATCACAATATTACGTTGTTTGCTTATTATTATAGCTGTATACTTACTTAATTGGTATGTATAGTTTCGAAGTCACTATTGTCATATAAACCAACAGACTACTTAATTTTCGTTTCACATAGACCATACGTAACTTTCACATTATTATTTTCGCCGAATGATCTCACCCAGCCTTGGGGTGGCCGTCCATTAATGCGTGCGTGTAATAAAACAGTACCATTTTAGTACAGGCTCGTGAACAATGGATTTTAACCTCCACATTGTCAGATAGCACTTGTGCTAGTGTGCACATGCATCTGAAATGCCTCTCCAGCTCGTCTCACAACCGAGAAACGTACAATGTGCACAGATAATCTTAGTTTAATACATTAAACAGTACATTGTCTGCATAAATTCTATATAAAAGTAGTATAAAATTAACATATAATAATTATCATTAACGGTTATTTGTAAAACGCTTTATAGTTCATGGACTATAATTAATGTAGTGAAATAAAAATCGCATTGCATTGTTTTTGGAAAAAAAGGACGCAAAAAGTTCGAGTATAATTTAATATAAAGTATTTCGGGATCTTCAGATGTTTATCTAAAATATATTGCAAGCGATCTTGAATAGCATCATATCATCTCGAAACAGTCAAGTCATAGAAATGGTGAAAGGCTCATCATAGTGATTCACTCATGCGTCTCACGTATCGGGATCATCCGGTGGATATCCAATTTATGTCTACGTGCTACGATTTTTTTTTTTTTTATATGTCTTCTTTAATTTAAGAGCTCAGCATTTGACTGTGGAGTAATTGCCACTGTTCCCTACCCTCTGCCTTTGTCCCTCACTTGTTGGAAAAAGCTTCGTCTGGGTCTACCTCTTAATCGTTTCCCTTCTATTTACCTTCCAAAACAGTTTTAAAGAGCTTGTCGTGTCGTATCAAGTGTCCAATCATCTTTCCTTTTCTGTTATCTATGTTTCTCCACAACTGTCTTTCCTCGTCAACCATTCTTAACACTTCCTCATTTGTAATTCTGTCTTTCCAAATGAAGTTCTCCATCCTCTTGCAACACCACATTTCATACGCAGCCAATCCTTCTCTGTCTCTTTGGTTCATCGTCCATGTTTCACAGCCATACAACGCTGTGCGCCAGATGTAGTTTTGCATAATTATGTACATATTACATAAGTAAGTATGCATATATATATATATATATATTATATATTAAAAAAATGTAATCCAAAGCCACCATCAAAAAAGTTTTATCGTTTGGTAATAAAAAGTAATATCGTAAACACAATTTTACCGAAATACATGAATACCGCAATTGAATAATATTAATCAGTAAATAATCATTTAATACCCGCGGTTTTGCGATTTACACACCGTTTGAAAGTTCAACGTGTCGCGTCGCGCCGCGCCACGCCGGCATTATAATTTTATATTACGTATCGTAAATTTGCAGTCTGTAGGTACCTAAATATAAAATAGATCATAAAAAAGCTATATTAACATTTATTTTTCTTATTATTAAAAGAATTTATTAGCAGAACATGATTGATTGTTCTTAATTTAAAATCAAATAATATCTGTCAGCTTCATCAGAGAAGGGTTACATGTGTACCTTTTCAGAGTCCAATTTGAATAAGATTAATTTAGATGCTACAGAAAAGAATTAAAAAATGTTCCTATCATACCTTTTCTGCAGGATTCGGCAAAATGACTTTTTTATCTCAAGTGAAGTGTAGACTGTAAATAGTGGTGAATATTCTTCGTCATGCTGGTTTAGGAAAACAGAATTTGCCATTGCCGAACTAAGCATAGCTCGTATTTTAGTAACTAAAAAGTTGGTATACTATACATATTAGGTCTTTACCTATGAAATTGCCGTTTTGTATGAAAAAATTTAAACGATGTATTTTCATGTATTTTTTATTTGTATTAATCGAAGTAATCACCCATGCAATCAATGCATCTTTGCCAGCGCAGTGGCAGTTTATTGATGCCCTTCTTAAAGAAATCAGCTGGACGGGAGGCAACAAATTCTTCAAAGGCATTTTGTACTGCCTCTCGGGTATTGAATTTTTTTCCCGCCAAGGAGTTATCCAAATTCTGGAAAAAGTAGTAGTCTGTAAGCGCAAGGTCTGGTGAGTAGGGCGGATGACGAAGAACTTCCAACCCCAGTTCTTGCAACTTGGAGACCGTCTGTTGTGCAGTATGAGGTCGCGCGTTGTCGTGCAGGAGCAGCGGAGACGAGCGATTGACCAATGCTGGTTGGAGATGTGCCAGCTTCTCCATCATTGTGTTCAGTTCTTTACAGTACACATCTGCAGTAATGCTCACCCCGTTTGTTAAGAAGCTATGATGAATCACACCGGCGCTAGACCACCAAACAGTGACCATCACTTTTCTAGGGGTTAGTTTTCGTTTAGGGCATTGTTTAGGTGCTGAACCAGGATCCAACCAACTTGCTGAGCGCTTGCGGTTATCAAACAGAATCTATTTTTCATCGCAGGTAACAATGCGGTTCAAAATTCCTTCATTTGTGTGTCTGTTGAGCAGTGCAAGGCACGTCTCGACGCGTACTTCGCGCTGGCGATCATTGAGTTCGTGGGGCACCCATTTGTCAAGCTTTTTTACCTTACCAATTTGACGCAAATGGACCAATATTGTTTTGACGCTAACGTCGAAAGCTGCTGCTAATTCAGCCGTAGATTGTGTACTATCAGCTTCCACAATCGCCTTTAATTCGTCATTGTCGACCAAAGTCTTCGGACGACCGCGAGGTTCATTTTTCAGTTCGAAATTCCCAGGACGGAAGCGAGCAAACCAATAACAGATGGTGCGTTGGTTTGTAGTGTTAGCTCCGTAAACGTCGTTGATGTTGCGTGCCGCTTGTACCGCGTTACTGTCACGACGGTACTCATATTCCATAATTACTCGAATTTTTAACGTATCCAAGATGACAAAAAAGATTTAAATGCGATGAAAATGTAACACTAATCAATAAACAAATGACTACTTTTGGAAAAGGAATTCCATGTTTTTAAAATAAAATTAATTTGAAATTAGAATTCTTAGCCAAACAAAAATTATTTTGATTTGAAATGGCCAGTACTGCAGAACAGCAATTTCATAGGTAAAGACCTATTATTTAAATAAACACCCAGTCATACAACTGACAATTACGCATATCACACAAAAGTCAGTCATGTGCGGGGATCGAACCCACGAGCTCTCGGCTCAATAGTAAGGCTCACTACTACTGTTCCACGAGACCTATCAATTGATGTGTTCTAGCAGCTGCACTTAAGAGCCAATCCAGTTTCTATGTTTAGCGTGTTTCCCACTTCAGTCACATCGTCAATTATTGCCTGATATCTTTAAAAACTGTTAAATAATAATAATATAACACCTCCAACCTTTATGTGTCCCACTACTGGGCAAAGAGAAGGCTCGGGTTTAATCACCACGCGAGCCCATACGACATATTCGCGATTTCCAACGCAACCACATTCACAGTTGTGTATATTTTTCCCACATACAGTGAGAAACACGATATTTCTCAAGAGTCTAGGTTTCCTTACAATGTTTTCCTTCATCGCCAGCAAACAGTGTTTGTTACCACCAGTGTATATGTACGCGAATATCGAAAAATTTGTTGGTACACGAAAAGGTTCCAATTTGCAGTTATCGGAAAAAAAAATGTCAATAAATACAATTACTTTAAAAGATAACAATTATTGTTAACTAGTTGTGCCCGCAGCTCCGCTCACGTGAACTACAGAATGCCGTCGGGCGAGCGCACGCGCGAATCGTATTACCCCCACTCAAAAATGCTTATTGTGTGTGATCCTTAGAAGATAGATATACGCTATCGTTAACTTTTTTGTAGGTATTTTCAAGATCTACAATTATGTAGAAAATTAATTTGATATACCTCGTATAGTTTTACTCAGCGTAAGTCATTTAAGCGCCCCAAATGCGTCTTTTTTCCGAATTGATTCACCATTATCGTCATTGCTTATTTCATATGTTACTTTATGTAACAAAATATATTTTATAACCTGGCCAGATAACATAGCTATGAATTATAATAAAAACATATAAATCGGATAAGCGGTTTTCGTGTGAAAAGAACATAAACGAACAAACAGACAAAGCTACGTTGAGTTTTATAATATGTATAGATGTATGTATAAACAGTTTAGTGCTGATTTTTATCATTAAGAATTTTAACTCGGCCACGGTTAGCTCATAGAGGAGATCAAAGGTGGTCCAGAAGCCGATTTCAAACTATTATTAACCGGTGTTCGGTTCAATCAAGCATTTTAACGTTAACGAGGTATACGAGAATTCCGTTTTTTTTTTTGTTGTAAATATGCACTCTAATTAGTTCAGTTTAATTAGTTACATTTTTAAATGAATTTAAATTAAGTTGCAGACTTATAGATTAAATCGATTAAAATAAACTAAATTGCCGTTCATTTGGTTGATATATAAAATATAGACAATATACATTTATTATTACTAAAGTTATATTAATCAATATTGCCATTGAAATACAAGTATTATGTACCAGATCGGTCAGTCGGTACAATTACTATTTTCATAAACATTGGTTTTAGAGCCACACTTTTATTGGATATGATTTTAAAGAAAAAAATATATTGCGGCAACACGACAGCCACTTTAAAACTACGAGTCGGAAACAATTTAACAAGTTAAAGAAATATCCAATTATATAAAAATACATATAGAATATATAATATATTATGAATATATTCTGCAAAATTCTTTAAATTATTCACACATCGTAAAGAGAATTTTTAATCTATAGTGACAGCTGCCATGTTAAAAGGGGAAACGGAAACTTAATTGTAATCTCGGATAAGCATATCGGCTTAAGCTGACGGCACACAGTTTAATACAGCTTACACCAAAGACAACAGGACTTGTGTTCGCGTCCGTTGATATTGAATTTGACGTGATATGAGGGGTATAAAAGAAAAAACGGCACTGTCCGATTCCATTGATTAGAGATGGAGCGAATGTGGTTTATACCGAAGCCGAACTTCGGCTGAATGTACGGTTGAAAATCATACTGAAGCCGAAGTTCGGCCGAACTTTGTTTCAAATTTTGCGCTAAGAACGTATCAAAAAAATTACATTGCACTTGCCATTTCTCTTACGCGCATCCCGTTTACTTCTCCCTTCTGCCTGTTATTTCCTGAGACCCCAACACACTCGAGTTAATGATTTCTCGTGGTCGTAATAGTAGCAATGGATTTACTTCTGCATTATCGAACCATCTTAGAAGTAAACTTTAAGAGTTCAAGCAGCAAAAATATTGAATTCAAATGATGGACTCAAGTCGTAATACTTATCTACTGTTGGTGTTAAGCGATATATTATCTACACCAGCTTCTTGTTAGCCAACAACTTTAACAACAACTATTATTATTACTAGCTTGCTAGTAAGCTAACTTGGTATACTGTTTTTCTATAAGTGGAAAATCGATGACCGATATTCTACGCAAATTCATGAAGCCTTAGTAGATATTACAGCGTTGGATAACCAACCATTTTCAATTAATGGATATATCTGTGTGAATTTTTAAATGACCTTTATCATATTTATTTATATATGTGTTATTTTTTATATACTTCTTTTATTAGCTGTAAGATGTCCCTAAATAAAACAAATATATTTATGTGTCTGGCGATGACTCCATACCATGTAATAGCTAAAAAAAATGATTTGTCAAAGTCAAATTAGTGAGTTATAACTACAACTCAGATTTTCGAAAAATGAGAAGTTTCATTTGACAAGGTTAAAATTAAAGGTTAAACGAAAATATTAATCTATGACGATTGATATACGGGTGATGTGGACCTACTTATATGCAAAATTTGTTGTGTTCGTGTGTTTGACTGTTCATTGGGTTGGTGAAAACTTTTATAATGACTATAACTGATATAATCGTCATTTGATTGGGCATTACAGTAAAATATTGTTTTATTAAATCTCGACATTTGTTCAAATATTTCATCACTTTATTTCTTATACATTACAAACTATTTAAACAAAAAATGAACCGAACTACGGTAACACTGACGAACTTCGGTTAAACCGAATGTTTACCGAACTTCGACCCATCCCTACCATTGATACATATTTATTCAATGTTAGAATTAATATTATTAAATTAATATTATAGCAGTATATTTTTCACAAAAGTATTTTTTGAAGTTATACTACTTTTAGCGCGTTTAGTAGTGGGTAAAATAGAGAGATGCATGCGCGCGCATCATGTGACAGAAGTGCCGAAATAGTGAACTTTAGCCAGCAATGATAATAATATGAATTCATTTGATTGACTTTTTTTGTTTTAATTGTGTAAAAATAATTAATTTGTGTATAAAATAAACACTAATTTCATTTGATTAAATAATGTTTATTTATATACCATTTAATTATTTTTACGCATTGAAAGTCAAGGATAGTCAAGTGTAACGCTGGCTACTTAACGCCATCACAGGTATCAGGTAAGAGTCCGGAGTGATGTGTCAGTGGTAGTGCGTCCCGACACCGGTCTGGGGTTCGAATTCTGCTATAACCTAAGGTTATTGGTGCAGGAGAAATTCATGATCGAACGACATATAGCATGTGTTCGCGCCACATAATTTGCCTCTTACCCTTTTTTACCCTTCGCTTTGTTATATTTTATACGGCTATCACTGTCACTCCTTTTCCGTGGCTGCATAGGAAGCTAATTGTTATTACAGGTAGTCTACGTGCGCCCCAGACCGGCTGACGGAGTGCTTAAATACCACCTTACTATGAACTGAGGTGATCATCACTAACTGTCAGGCGAACAGGTCAGTCAGTGCCTTTTATCATATTTGTTTTAATAATTTTAAAATGTTGTTTAATATGCTATTAATTAATCTAAAGTATTATTACTTGTAAAATTATCTTTAGTAACTTTAGCGAATAAGTATTGTTATATGAGTAAAGTCACTCTTAGGTTGCGTGATTATCCATTTTCATAAAAAAACCTTATATGGGGTTCAGTATCACACCTGTAATAAACTGTGATATTTCTGAACGCTCAATCTAGTACATTAATATCGTTGATTTGAGTGATCGAAAACATAACATCGTCCTACTCCTGAACGGATTCAATTACCACTTAAAAGAACGTGTACACAAAGAACTCGATAAAATTCGATAGATTTTTTTACTACTAGCGTAAAAATATATAGATTCTTCTAAAATAGACCGCCGCGCTTGCCCGCAAACGTTGTATGCCCGGTAACGAAACAACGTGGTTATTTAAGATCGTGCGGGCCTTTCGTTGTTTCACCGTAATGCGATCAGAATTCCAGATCAAACCTGCGCAGGGTTGCCATATACGAATAGAATCTCATCGTGACGCAAACAATTAAAAAAAACAGTTATTTATTTATTACACATTCTAATGTATGCTCTGTTAGTCTCCGTTTTATCTTATTTTGTTGAACACTTTACTTTTTTTAAATAATTATTTCTGCTCGTTTACCTATAAAACGCCGCACAAGTCATATTGAAGTTTATTTGGTTCTGTAATACTGACTCAATAGTCTCCAGCAGCAGAAGATTTCTTTGATCGGTCCACTTGTTTATTATTAATGAAATAATTTTTCCACAGTGACGTTGGTGGTCAGGTGTCGCAAACAAATATTTGCATATTCAAGTATTTGGGCATATGGCATTATCTTTCAGGATTTTTTGGTTCGTTTAAAAATTGAAACCACACATCTCGACTATAGAATATTTGTCGCACTTTTCCGATTCAACTTTGTCGTTCAAGTGGTATTGTTAAAAGCAACCGTCGCTCAAAATTTCTACACGACTTTCTTCATTGTCCAGCGCGGTCAAGTAATATGGCAAGATTTTTTGAAATGACGTGATCGCGTACAAAATTAGGGACGTAACTGTGCTTTGTCAGCACGACGCGACGAGACAGAGGGCTTAATGACGGTAACCGTCCCAAAATATATCGGAAGAATGACAACCCTACTCCTGCGTCGAATAAGGCCGATACGTCCGTTTTTACCGTTATATTGTAGCAACGTTTACTTCATTCCGTGTTTCGTGTGATACACAAAAGTTATTCAATTAAAGCCAACACATTTATAAATGCGGGAGAGTTTATCCATGCTAAAGTATTCCTCTGGTTTATCCCTGGATAATGGTATTAGGTACTAGAGCAAATATTTTTGTACCGTATAATCATATCTATTGCTGACATTTACTATGTTTTTTTAAAATAAATTAATTATTAGGCTTCTAAAATTGTCCAGTTATATTATGTCTGATAAGTTCAGTAAACAAATTTGACGAATAAAATAAAAGACACATAGTACGCATAGTGTAAATCTTTTTTAATTATCCTTGAAAAAAATCATTCCAGTTTTGGAAGAGGGAACAGTGGAATACGAAATTATGATTTCGTCTATTTTACATAGGTATATAATCAGTCCAAGCTGCTGTTATCTCGCTCGTGCTCTTTTGTGGTCGTTCAGGCCTAGCGCGACAGCAATAGATTTCTGTTAAAACATATTCTTCAAATGTTTTGCCGAACACGTTTCCTCTTCGACTTATCTATATACACATTGTTCTGTATTTAAAAAGCTGGTGTGCAAAATACTACTTACTATATTATGTCAATTTTATTATTAAACAGTATAACTCATATCTCACTAGTCATGTGCCCTATAGGATTTCCTGTAGGCAACATCTCATGAATCATACTATTTTTACCGCCTATTCTACTCATACTTCTCAGAGGAGGAAGAGGTTTAGGTTGAATTTAGGTTACTTATCGTGGTTTAAATATTATAGTTAGGTATGGTGTACAAGGTTTTAGATCGTTCTAGTTTACACAGATGTCTAAGTATGTTGTTCAAGACGATTTCTTTATCACCTATTTATATTGTTCTATGTTAATCGGTTTTGGCAGTGTATTCCAAGGAAGCGTACTGGTAATGATTTTTACCAAGTTATACCAATACCAAGTTGGTCGTCTTCATCTCACATACCTCATCAGTGACGAAAACGGTTGTAGGCGTTTATTTAAATTTACCTGTAACAAGCAATTAGACAAAAATTATTACAACATCAGAAAATTAGTAAACCAGTTATTGCTATATACGTAACGTTCCACGTGGGTTGACACTTTAAACGAGAAAACAGAATAACATCGAGTGATTCGTGTCATGAGATCGGACATAAGAATCACAGATCAAATTTAACGTTAGACAACGGAAATATGGTGTACTACTGACCCGAAACGGATCACGCCATGTGGCCTGTGCGACTGTGCTGGTCATACGTAATCATTTTACAATAATAATGTAAAAATAAACTTATTTTCAAAATGAGCTTCCTTTTTCTGATCTTCTTTACATAAAGTAAATCTTTTATTTTCACTACTGAAATTTTAGTTTCTCAACTTATCCACTAGAGGCGTTACCTTGTAGACGCATAAAATATATATCTATAAAAATAAATTTATGTTCCATATGAACTCCAAAACGGCTGGAGCGATTTTGATACAATTTTTAGACAATCTACATATCAATCTGCGATCCTGTGAAGTTAGGTAGCGATCGGATAAAAAAATTCTGGGCCACAGCAACGCTTGGCCTGGTTTGCTAGTTGTTTATATAAGCTATGTTAGTAATCTGTTACAAAGCTAGAAAGATACTAGAATTCAAGATACTTACAAAGAAAATATAACTAAATTTTCAATTAAATTAGTTTCAGTTTCGGCCGTAACTGCAAAGTATCCATTCGGCTACTTCGGAATATTCAGTTACCGTTTCAATTTTAGCTGAAAATCGAGTTTCGGTCGGACAGTAATGAAAAAAAAATTAAAGGTTCTTTGTACTTGATGGGTATGGTACTTGTAAGGCAAACTAGTGGAACCGGCTGATAAATACTTGCTTGTATATTTACAGCCACAAGGTGGTCGCTCGATTTCGAGCTCATTGTAACAATACAAATGGTGTATTACGACGGCATCCAATCAAAGATAGGTTTGTGTAGAAAAGCCATTACGTATCAAATTAATTTGTGACTTCCGCCAATATATGTACTTCCTTTTTTTACAAATAGCTAAAGTGCTGTCACCTTGCCAAACCGGTAAAGGAAGGGCAAACGACATAAAGAAACCTTTCCATGGATGGCAAAATATTTATCGGTATTTTATATAAGTATCTAATTAAATTTTATGATAAGTATATTTAAAAATAACATTAAAGAAAAAAATACGGAAAAGAGGAAGCGGTCAGATGTCCCATGCGGCAAACGAGTCATCTTATATATTCTTTTGATGTTTTATTGTTTAAGAAAACGATAGTGATCACTAAAAGTTAAGTTCAAACGTTTCAATATACTAGGAGGGATCAAAAAGTAATAAGAACGACTAACTCCTTGGTAAGAAAAAATATAAATACTGGCAGGCATAGCTCAGATGTATCATTTTGTAATGTTAATAAAGAAAAAATCGATTCTCTTTTGGTTTTTTTGAATGTAGTCATTTGTTTGCTTCGTGTCGGAACGTGTTTTCGAAAAAGGAGAAAAACAAACAAGCCATTATTAAATACCTCCGTTTAAAAAGTTAACGACGCAAGAGATTAATTGCGATTTGGAGGCAACATTAGGAGAGTCTGCTCCGCCGTTTTCCCCTGTAATACTTAAGGGGAAACAGGTACGAAGACGATAAGGAGGTGATGGATGCCGTGGAGAGCTTTTTGCAGGACCAAGACAAAACTTTTTTTGTGAAAGGGATTGAAGCCTTGGAAAAGCGCTGGACTCGGTGTGTAGAGAGACTCGGAAACTTTGTAGAAAAATAAATTATTAAATTATCAATAGTCATCATATTCTATCTCATTCTCACTACTTTTTGATCCCTTCTCGTAAGTAGTCAATCTTAAAAGTAAATTATATGATCACAATTTACTTATTATGTGTATGGTGACGCTAGACGGTATATTATTTATTAATTAATATAACTAAATAAATAATTAATAATATTATTATAGTATATCGGGGCAAACTATAATTACCTTTTTTGTAGACTTAATTTATATTTCACTAGCTTGACTTTACAACCATTGTTCTGCTTTTTCCAGTAGTAAATAATTCGACGAAAGCGCCATCTATCGCGTTCAGGGACAGCATTAAAAACTTTTTCAGGAAAAAACACTATCAAGTTTCATGGTGATCGTATCATTCTCATAAATTACATATTATACCAATATGCATTTTAAAATATAGATATAGATAATCAATCACTTATACTGTGTGTTGGTAGCATAATTAAAAAATATCCATGGGATAATGTTTATAAAATATAAAATAAAAAGTAAATTGAAAATTTAATAAACCCCCGACACAAGTAAGCCATTCATTGAGACTCTTCCAATGAGCCCAAACATGATATATTTGCTGTAAGTTGGTGATGAGTTAGGAATCCTGCAGTTTCTAGATGATGCTGCAACGGCAGCTCAACGTTTTCAAGCTCTTCTAATAATATCATTGAAGTAACAGAATACCAAATTTCGATGTGCTTAGACCTGTTAAATATGCTCACATCGATTTATCAACTATAAAAGAGTTGATAAAACATACCATCGCTAGAAAACCTGCTTTTAAATAAAAAACCGCATTCAAATCGGTGCACCCGTTTAAGAGCTACTGTGCCACAGATAGACACACACACAAACACACATAGTGGTAAACCTTATACCACCCCTTTTTGTTGTGTTGGGGTTAAAAAATAACAGTCTATTATTTTTATATATAGTCTAGGTCTGGCCCACGGTTTTACGCGTGTTAAAATTATAAAAATTATTCGACAAACCGCGCCGCCACCAACGCTCCCATGTAACCCTATCGTTGTTCCACTTCCCGTATTTGTCAGATTGCCTGACATTCATAGTTACTGCTCCGCTTCTTAGGCTCGTAGCGTAAATTTATATAGCCTATACTATTACTTATGAATTTGGCTATCATATACAAAAAGAATTTTTCGAATCCGACTGGTAGTTCCAGAGATTTAAATAAATTAAAATATTAACATGCTACTTTTTTTTTGCATTTTATATTCACTAAGGAATACGAACATAATTTTTAACATTAAGGTAGGTATCACCTCAAAAATTGTAATAATAAGACTACGTATAACGCGCACCATTTGTATGTCAAAAAGATATTATCTTTAGTAGACACGAAAGAAAAAATATCTCAGACCCAACCATATGGCGGTCACAGTTCGTGACTGTCGTGGTTAGTATCCGCAGTATTTTTTTTATGGTATTTATGTCGCCATTTCTATTTTGAGATGTTTATTCTGGCAAAGGATCGTATTGTTAGATGTTAATTTTATTTTATAACTTACTACAGGTTTCCAATGGTTATTTATGTTGAGTTGAAGTTGCGATAAACCATCAGGGTACCTAAATTGTTCTGAGACCGATTCGATCGACAACGCGGCGACGGTTCAAATCTTACGAACCCATGTTTCTGGAAACAACGTAGTGTAACCACAGCATAGTCGTTGAAACCTTCAGATGAAAATGTCCTGCCAAGCACTTATGGGATTGTTTCTGCAGCTGCATTTAGAAATCAAACTCGTTTCTAAATAGCGTCAATCTACTTAGGGTGGATTCGACCAAACTTAAATTTATACACGAGTAACTATACGAGGAATAACCTATTCCATGATTTTAATCTCGAGTAAATCCATAGTCGTTTCTCCACGTAATCGATAGTATACTTACGCTAGGAATAACAATACGCGAATAGCAGAGTGAATGGTGAACGAAAATAAAACCCGGCAAATAAATGTTGTTCTACAACGGGATAGTGTAAGACCATACATCATGTCAACTCGATTTTGCCGTATTATAGTGTGAAAAAGTAGCTGTAGTATAAACTAGCTGGCTGTCAAACGTATTAATTTTATTTGTTGTTTGTTTGAGGGAATTATCAAGTTTTGTCGTGTGGTTTTATCTTTTATCTTTTTTCGTTAGCAAGTGAAAATGAGTGAGAACGTAAACGCAGTCTTAATTGGCTGTCGTCTGAAAAGGAACTTCTGTTGAGCCAAGTTGAATTTTATTTTAATATTATAGAAAATAAAAAAAACTGATGGAGTGACTATAAAATCAAAATTAGCTCAGTGGCAAATTATTGCAGACCAGTACAATAGTGCATTACGAGTATACAATGAATATACAGTGCATTATACAATGCCAGACTATTAATTTAGTGCGTTGCGTTGACTTGAAATTAAAACACAGAATAAATATTTGTGAAATGACAGAAATCAGATGACTGGACTGACTGACGCCATTAAATTATTCTAGGAATAGCTCCGTTATTCCGTGCGAAACGGCGGTATAGTAACAATTCCCGAATAGGCCCACTATTCTTGGAATTGTAGATGGTAAAACGTAAAATTGATTTACTCTCGATTAACTAACGATTTATTCTAAGATTAAGATTTACTCTTGTTTGGTCGAATCCACCCTAAGGGCGGTAAAATAATAAATAGAGAGTACGAAATTCTGTTACTAAATTTATGTCTTTGTTTCTAATGTTTTGAAATTCCTTAAGTCTATTTAAAAAAACGCGTAAAAAGTAAAGGCATTAACTAAGTTTTTACTTATATCGCATGTGTGTCTGACTTTTTTCGCGTAACTTAATATAGAAAATATTGCATTATTTTAAAGTGGGCAAGCATTTAATGTATCGAGTAGGCTATAGGAGTGGCGTGTTGTCATATCTCGTCAAAGAAATATCACTCGATGGTGTAAGTACAGAGCGATTGAAAAACCAACTAAGTATGGTCGTCTGTACAACTGTCACTATTTCGGTTTAGCCTATAACAATAACAAAGCCTAGCCAATAACAAGCGAAGGGACAAGCCAGCCGAAGAACAGTTCCATGACGTCTTATTTTATTTTTGATAAAGAAGTAATTTATGCTTAATTAACAAGTATCCTACGTACCTACGTATCCGTTATATGTTTCAAGTAATTTATCAAATTAATAAGTTTGTAAAATCCAGTTTCCGATAAGGGATTCCAGGAACATGCAAGTAATAAATTTTCGAGAATATGAATGGATATTTGATACCACGTATTGATGAGGAATAAGTCCACGTGCTTTGCATATGGCACTGTCATATGAGTTGAGATTTTACAGGGAGTCATCATCATAAATTCGTCGTATTTGCGTGTCATTATATTATCGTAGGTAGATTCTGGCAAGTGAAACATGTCACAAAAAAAAAACGCAACAAATTAAAAAAAGAATAGGATTAGAACTCCAATGTATGTAGGCATCAAATAATCTTGATACTTGTTTATTATATTTATATTGTCAGTACTCAGCAATTTATGAAGGTGTTGAGGATGTCTTGAATGTAACAAAAAGTTGTATCTATTTTAAGTAGTTACTCCTAAAACGGTTTGATTATTTTCTACAACTTCATTGGAAAAAGTTAACTGGAATGTAAATAACAACATTAATGATGCTTTCAGTTTAATACCAGGCCCTTCCGCCATAAAAATAATAAAACTATATCATTATAGTCAAATCTTAAAACAACTTCGTTTTTTTTTTATCTTTATAGGTTTGACGTATTGGCCACAATCTCACCTGATATTAAGTGACAATGTGGCCCAAGATGATAATCCACGCTAATCCTAATGGAAAACTGGCTCTCAAGTGCAGCTGCCGGAATACACCTATTGGTGCCTGGCGACAGATTTTCAACTTGAGGGTGGTAGCTAGCTAGGCGGGCATTAGAAAAAGCCCTACCACCATGCTATGGTTTCCTCACAATGTTTTCCTTCACCAAAAGCTCAGGCTCATTGCAGGGATTCGAACTCACGTCAATCGACGCGAAGTCGCACATGCTACAACTGAGCCATCAGTGCTTCATAATTTTATATCTAAAAGAGACTAAGTCATTAACTATCAGTATCTTCACTTACAATGATTGTAAATGTAACTGTTTCCTTTTTTAAATTCTCATGACATGTTCCGTACGTATTTCAGCCCTCCGCTCTAATACTGGAAAACATTCCTTAATTTAATTTTCTAGATTAGAGCAAAGCAGTCTCCTATGATTCTACTAGGTATTTTTTCTTTTGGCTGAACTCCATATATTTTCAGAATAGAATTTTAAGACATCATTTAACAAAGAATCTCAAAAATATTCATTTTTTATGCTATAAAGGTGGCAAACAGGCATACGGCCCACCTGATGGTAAGCGGCTACCGTAGCCTATGTTCTACAATACCATAAGTATCACAAGCGCGTTGCCGTACCTTGAACCCCCCTACCCCAAGGAGCTCGGGAAACCCTACTTGTAGGCTGGAGGTATTCCATCAGTCAGACTGCACTAAGTAGAGAGAAATCTCCAAAGAAATTTCTCTGTGCCCTACCTCTCTCATTCCAACATAACAACTGAATTGATAACTTATCGACACTGTGTAAGAATGTAGTATAATATAATGAAGCCTATCCTACTTGCCTATCTCGGCATCTTATGTACAACAATAATAGTTTCCTCTGTTTTACACAAACTTGGCAAAGGAGTTCACTTTTCTCAAACGTAATTTAAAAATGGCGGTCACCACGGAAAGTTAAGGATCTGTTGAAAATCACCATCGTAATATCGGTCTCAAAAATTACCACTGCGAAATCTACTATATTTCAACGAGCAAAGACGCATGTTTCACGTCGTATGTTCGCCACCATCTCCGTCATATTATAATAAATTGAATTACACCTAATAGTCTAGACGTGTAGACGTAATAACTGGTGTAACAGACGTGTGCAAGACAAAGTGACAGATGTGACCCCTGTCACTCTATCCGTAAATCAACTGCACCCCTATATAACATATAAATACGGGTAATTTAATTCAAGCGGTTAAGTACTGAGCAATATTTTAAATGGAACGTTCAAATGAAGCATGATTTTTATTTGTTAATAACAATATTCCATAGTAGTATGAAGTTCCTTCGCCGATATCAATTTGAATTATCGTATACAAATAGATTTTATACTATACTATATATTATATTCTATATTACACTAGGTTTATACATTGTTATAAAGATTGTTTTTTTTTGTCTGTTTGAACGCACCAATACTCAAAAGGACCGGTCGATTTAAAGAAAAAGTATATTCGTTTTATGGCTAATTTATGAGAAAAGTTACAGGTTATCTAAAATCACGCTATGATCTTTAGGAGCGGAATAATGATCATACAAAGTATAGGTCAGAAAGTCCGCTAAGCGAGGCCGTGTGGCGCGGTGCGATTTATCAAGGGGCCAAAGGCATGTTATCCGCCCGAAGAGAACCGAAAAAACTAAAACGTGAGAGAAACCAAGGTGCATAGCTAGTCTACTATATTTTTAAGGTTAATGAAGTAATTAAGTCTGAGTGGCCACTTGATAATAATAGTTTTATTCCATCATAACGAATAAAAATTGACCTTGACCCGATTAGAGAGAGATTAGACCATTTAGAAAAAACCGCCAATCTAGTACGTAGCAACGCGACGCGACGGTGAAACATAACAAAACGTCAATGTCGCAAAAGCTCGTAAATCAATTAAGCTTGGCGGCTAACGGTGCCGTTTAGTATTTGGACATGCGATGACATGTCCACCTACTGGGTATTACGTCATGCGGGCTCGATCGAGACACATAATAGAGATATCAGATAGCCCACATATTAACATATATGTGGACTATGAACGCTTCTAATACCATAGGTATCACTAGCGCGTTGCCTACCTTGAACCCTCCTACCACAAGGAGATCTGCAAGCTCTACTCACCGCAGGAACACGACACTAGGTTATTTGGCTGCGATCTTCTGTAGGGTGGATGTATTCCAGCAGTCGGGCTGCCCCAAGTAGAGAGTAATCTCCAATGATTTTTTCTGTACCTACCTCTCACATGTTAGTAAAATATATTTGAATTATTTTATCACTTTATTTAGGAATAGCGAGGAATATAAGCTTTAAAATGGTTGAAGAACCATTAATTTTGATGAAGAATTAAGAGAGATATGACGTTGTCACAAAAATACCTGTGACAAATAATTATAACAAATTAGAGAATAACATTTATTAATTAATATAAATTAATAGTGAAGTTCTTTTACTAAATATTGAATTCATTCGAAACATAATAAAGCTGCAAGTGAATAAGCTGTAAATAGTGTTTTCTGTGGTCGAGGCGTGGCGCCTACGTCTATTTGTTCTCGATTTTCGGCGCCTATAGCCTTAATAGTGCCATTGATTTTGGTATTCAATTTGCTCAGTGTTGCATATAAGTTACAACTTACAAGCTATCTATTGATATTTATTTCTATTGTATACGTATTGAAGCGTGATGAGTCCAGACTCATTTACTGATAGTAATGTGAAGGTTTAGATGAACTCGATGAAAATATTAAAAAAAAATCGGAGTTCGTCAATGGAGGAACCATACTATAATTCACTACGTCATTAAGCTTGAATTTGTAAACACAACTACATTTAATGGAGAAATCCATTTGAGAATTTTACGTACATGATACTTTATCTATATATAAAAATGAAAATTTGTTTGTATGTGCCTATGCGTTCCTAAACCATTCATCTGATTGCCTTGAAACTTTGCAGAGTTGTTGTGTACCCGCGAAGGTTCTGTATTAGTACATCCAGTATACAATACATGGCGCGCGTCTTTTCATTTCGAAGACAACGGCAACAAAGTCGCGGGCGATTGCTGGTCATTAGTTAAATCAATTGGAATATGTACTTATAACTGATCTTTTACAGTAAATAAAATTTTCTTCCATGTCTATTTTAATTCTTCCCAAAGCGTATGATATAATTGAGTCTGATATGAAATAGCAGCAGTATATTGTTCATATTTTCATATTAGGCACGGATAAATCCTTTTCCTCTCTTTGGCCATGATTAGTGACTAAAATAATGCACAAAAACTGAATGTGGGTTCACTCATGATTGGACAAATTCAATTCGTAGATAGCCTGGTTTTTTTCGGTATGCAAATTGAAGTATTGAAGCGAAAACTTCTTTGGGACCGTTGTGATTAGAAACTCGATGAAACGAAAAAGAGATACTAAAAGAGCCAGACATACATCTAAAGGATTTAGCATACGAGAGAATGATGAGAAAGAATATTCAGTGTTTCCTATTTATCCTACTCCTGATACTCTGCATTGGTGTTATTCTCTCGAAGTTTAGTTTTCTAAAGGTTTTACTTCTACAGCGTGTGAACTGCACACACTTTTTTTTAATCCCCGACGCAAAAAGAGGGTTTTTTTAAGTTTAATAAGTATATCTGTGTGTCTGTCTGTGACATCGTAACTCCCGAACGGCTAAACCGATTTAGGTTGTTTTTTTAAAGGTTACTTAATCGAGCGTGTTCTTAGCTACCTACGATTCAAGAAAATCTGTTCAGCCGTTTGAAAATTATCAGCTCTTTTCTAGTTGATGAATTTTCAATTGGTCTCATAAAGTCGAAATTTGGTATTCTATTATATATTTATAGTATATTTAAAGATATTAGTACAACATGGTAATGTTGAGTATGCAAGGGTACCTGGCATGTGTGTACCTTAATTGGGTGACTGGTAATAAAGACACTGATTACTGAGATATATTATTTATTGCGCGGTTGCGCGTCCGTACAACTACAATACACAATGCATTCTAATCGTAATAGTAATGAGGCACGGGGTGTGCCCCTACCTCAACCTTGACCTGATGCTGCTGCATCATCTGAAATCTTCCCAACTTTCAGTTGAAGTATAGTCTTTGAAATCATTAGAATGGTCTCAATATTTTTATTTTATTTTAAAATTTACCTTGTTTAAAATGGCATGACAAATTGGTAACTAGTGGTACACAAAATTATGGTCTAATAATGGCCACCACCGAGAGATCGACATTCCATCGGCGGTCCTCTCAGCAGCTGGATATACACTGGCTGATCCCAAAACACGACAAACCAAAAGAGAGTCACTTTGACGGATTTATCACCATGATCATTGTGATCGCGACCCGGTCGGGTACAAATCTCTACCAGTCTGCTTGTTTACTGGATATACAGCTGCTTTTCCCGTAACAAGACAAGCTTAAGCGTGCAACTGTGGCGGGTTTTACACTAGGCTTATGGTGGTTCAATCCATTTGGATACAGTGGATTCATTTGTCGTGGTATCAACATTTGCAAGTGAACTACCAAAGTAGATGCCTAAGATTTCCCTTAAATAACTACACGTAATTTTTATTGATCAAATTTCATAATAATGTTCTCTCTCGTCATTGAAACCGCACTTAACCTACACTGCGGCGAAGGTGCGTATTATTACGTCAACTAGTAGATAACGATTTCTATGGTCCGATGACGCTTTAGGCCACAGGTAACGCTTCAGGTAACGGTGTAGGATAATTCGATAAAAACAAATTGTTCGCTTTTACTTACATACCTACCTACCTACCTAAAAGAAACAGATATGTAAACTTTTCTGTTTACATGAACTTCTCACTTTGCTCATTTTGCTTCATATGACTACATCTAGTTTTTTGCTACCGTAAATTAAGGAGTATGGCCTATTTACCTATTGCCAGATTATTCTATTGTACCTCGAACAGTATCCCGTATATTCTCCCTCTTTGCTGTGACATTCGGTCCTTCAAGCGAAACGTGAAAAAGCATTTACACTAGTGTTGTAAAAACATCGATTAATCGAGAGTCATTTAAACTATTAATTAATGATAGCCATTTGAACTATCTATTAATCGATTGTTTGTTGTATATAAATATTTTTTTAATTATTTACATTTAAAATATTGGTGTAGTGGTTAATTTTGTTCTTAGTCAGATAAACTGACGTTAATTCGACACATAAATAGGATTGAATTGATAGGATCGATTATTGACATATTCTAGAGTAGCAGCTTAAGCATATTTTTTTCTCTAAAATCTTCTAATCTACTATGCGAAGGAACTACAGAAGTTGATATATAACTTCTAAGATTACTTCTACAGCTTGATTTAAGCAACAGAACTGTTTATTATAATCAGATTTGGCAAAGTTATTGTTGCGTACACTAATTAAATTTATTTTTTATCGTGTATAGGCCTCTAGCATTATGGACACAATCTCACGTATATGATGATATATTAACATTAGCGACTAAACTACCAATAACAAATTTCCCCAGATATCTTCAGTTTGTCATGATGATGTAATATTTTATGTTATCTCCAGCAGTCTTATTTATTAAAAAAATCCAAAAAAAAAACAGGTGTCACCTATGAACTGTTTGAGATAATATGTGATCTTTCGCCGTTTGGATTAAACGAAACATATTTTATATATTATATATATTTTCTATTTATCCAGTTGCCTTGTTTATTAACCTTTTTACATAAAAATGGGAGATTGAAAATCGATCGAAGTTAATTCAGATTCGAGCCACAGCACGATCGTGCGCTAGTGATGATTTCAAGAGTGCCAAACCTCACCAAATCGAGTTTTATTCGATTCAATTCAGAACTCGAATGTGTCAAGAGTAAGGCGGCTGGTCTTGCAGGCGCGCTTACGCCGGCTAAGAATTACTATGATATTTTAGAATATAATTAATTAATTTAAAAATAAATATATAATAACATTTTTATTAATTCAATTTTATACACGGGAAGTTAATGACATTCATCCGATGATAAGCTACCTGCCACATGAATTGTCAATAATATGAGTAAAAATACAATTAACGAGACCAAAGTAATTACCGTTTAATAAACGCGTACGGAGCTGCGGGCGCTCTGCTAATTATGCTAATTATTTGTTACTTTTTATCGTGAAACTGTAGATGCTATCGCCTGAGTGACATTGATGATTGTAAGACTAGCCTATTATGTGTGAAATCGATTCACGCCACACGAAATGTTTTTCTCGCTTGCTGGGTTATAGCATTCGTCACACAGATCTTGATTGCAACAAGGTGTTCAACCTGATAAGGAAGTACGTAAGGCTGGAGAATATCTCTTACCTCCTTTTCAATTTCAAGACTGATTTTGAACGATAAAATTATTTTATTTACGTTTCCGAAAACTTTGGCAATTGGAAGTTTTAGTATATTTGAAAATACATATATCGGAAAATTTTCATCTCAAGATGATTCTTTTTCACTGCAAAATGACAAACTGATGGTATGCAAGTATAATCGTAAAGCAGTGGGGATTCACAGAGTGATTAACAATACATCGCCAATTGCCGCTGTCAAGCTGGCTTGCGTAAATAGAACTAATGTACCGGCTAATTCCGAAACGAAACGCTTATAAGCGCATCACACGGGCTTTTCACCATATGCATGGTGGTTTTACGAAACAGTCCGGCTATATACCCCTACCATTCTGCAATAACATATAACTTTTTAAAGTAAGCATATAAGTTATTATGAATATAATACAGTAATATTATTTTATGTGCTCAGTTTAGAAAGTTACTAAAGAGCGGTAGTAGAACCCGTTCAAGGTTCGACTGCGTAAATCCTAACTTCTGCCGTAAAGCAGCAGTACTCCCGCTGCTTTGTTCCAACCTGAAGGGTGTGGTTCACGACACGTGCTGGTACACCGAGTGTATTAACTCAGTCCTCAGGAGTACAGGACTCCTGAGCTAAGATTGTGGTCCTATTTAGGTTGATTTTAAATAGCTATAGGTTGTAGCGACATCGGGGAACTAAATGCCTGTTTTTATAACACGATGGTGGCAAACAGTGGGCAGTAAGCGGTCACCGAAGCCAATGGACGCTTGTAACACTTAAGCATCACATACACGTTGCCGAAAAATCTGTTCTTTCCACTTTTGAAGACCCCCACACTGTAGCCCACAGGGCCCATTCCACATTCGGAGCGTTCGCAGAAAGAAGCCCCCCTGAAACCGGACTGTCCGTGAACGTTTAGATTCTAAGGTGTGAGACTGTGTGAGACGGTGTGAGACTACCTGCCGGAGCGGTGCGATGCTGAGAAGTAGCCGCTGGCATCATATCGAACAATTCATCGGAACAAAATCCATTTTAAAAACAGTAGAACTGACACAAGTAGGCGAAGTGTCTTCTGTTTGCTATTTCATACGTCTAACCGTCTCTCCTTTCAATAGACACACCATACGTCTATAACGATTGCGTTGCCCGTAACGATCGCATACCTGAACTATGAAGTAGGTAAAATAGTTATTTGTTTGAATAATATTAAAATATCAAATTTCTAAACAACCGGAACCGATAAAACGAGATAGTTTAACCGTAAACTACAACGTTTTATATTTATTGTTTTATAAAATTTAACTATCAGTTAACCGCGGGAACGCACGCCAATTGTATTATGTACTGCTTTCCATAGTTTCTCGTAGCCTCCACTCGTGCGGATAATTCTTATAGTATAGTTTAAAGTAAATTAGTTCTCGGGTTTTGTTGTGGTCGTAATTTGATTTTTATAGCGTTGCGGTTTCGTATACTTGAATGGTCAGCGAATAAAGTTATAAGTAATTTTAGTACGGAAAATAAAAATGATCATGTCGAAGTGACGATAGGTCAGTGTTAGAAATATATAGGTTTAACTTGTACAATTTTTAATTGTTATGTTAATAATGGTAATGAACGTAAGAACACTTAGTGAAATTATATATAATATATTATATGAAATACAAACTTTAAGGTTAAGGCAAACTGCCAGATTCGTTAATAAGACACTAAAAATATCGTCAATATTTCAAAAGTTTTCTTAGAAGTATCGAATAAGATATGTATCACTCACGTTTTTTAACAATAGTAGGTATAAATCAAAGAGCTGATAATTGCGACATTTACAGAATTCAAACATTCAAGTTCAAGCAAATTCAGATCAGAATAAAAGAAAATTTACTTAGAGTTAAACCTACAACTGACATTATTTAAATTAGACCAAATCAAAGAATATTTCGGCGTATAAAAAATGTTTTTCTGTAATATAGTAAAATAATGGATGCATGTATTTATGTTTGCGAGTTAGAAGTTATTCTTTTTTGAATATTCACACTCGACGTTATGCGACGCATAACATCGAATATAACTATTTTCTTCAAAGTACAATAAAAAAAGAGTTTTAGCAAGTAAATTAATTGTGTAAAACTATTTGATAAAATGTGCGCGCCCATCGTGAAAATGCACACTTATCTTTTTTCATGACGCGCCTAAAAAGTGTAACCTCTAAAACATTCCCGAATTACGGGATGTATAAAAAATAAATCAGATGAATAATATGAGAAGAATATCATAGTGTATAAAGTAATCTCGAAGTTTCGCAACTCCCAAATTCGCTACTTGCTCTACATGATGCAATGGATTCTTGTGTTATTGCCAAACGTAAAGATATATTAATATGAATGACAAATTTTCAGATAAAAGCGAATATTAAATACTTTATTGTTCTTCGAAATTATTCAAGAGGTCTTTAGAATTATATTATTTATCGCATCCATCATCGTTCGAATAATAATACTAAACCTTAAACCCCTATCCCAAGGAGCTCTGGAAACCCTACTTACCACAGGAATACAACACATTTCCAGGCATATTGGAGCTCTATTTTCTAAGTTGACCAAATAGTATAAAGTTTAAATTTATTTGCATCTACCGAGAATCAAACACGCAAAGTGTGTAGTTTTATCAAAGCTATCTGATACGATTTTGATGATAATAGTGAAATTTATCTCCCGATGATAATAATGATGTAAACTATAGAATATAATCATTTTGTTAAAACGAATAAAAAAGTAATGTTTTTTTTATATTTTTTTAAAGAAATGATTTATCCCTCATTAATAATTTTAATCCATCGACTTCGATTCTTAGAACGGATGGCATAACTGAGTTATTGTTTTTCATAATTTTATTTATAGGTATGTATTTGCATATTTTAGATTTCTGAGAATTAATATTATGCATTTATGCACATACAATAAATACTTCGCATCCTTCTATAATATTATAAATGTGAATGTATGTTTGTTTGTTACGATTTCACGCGAAAACTACTTACCCGATCATCATGAAACTTTGTGCACATTTTCTTGGAGTTATTAGAAGTAACATAGGATACTTTTTATCCCGGTAGCAACAATTTTTGTCGTCCACGCGAGCGAAGCCGCGGACACATCTAGTAATCCATAAATGTTTATAACAAACAATACTTGATAAGTCACAAAAAATATTTATTGTAAATTTATGTATTTTTACATAAATATGAACGACATTCAGTCATTTGGACAATTACTTTATTGCTTGAATTAAATTCGTTTTCATAATTTCTTTTTTCTTGATTTGGTTCTACCGTTAAAACATTTGCCATTGTGTAAGCATTTATTTTCGTGAATGTAATTAATCAATTTATTCACAAACAGTACTTGTCATCTTTAATGTTCGCAGTTACTTTATACAAGTATAATATTTTACAATTTCTAAAACTGTCTAGGGGGATGAAGTTAATAGAAATTCAAGTTCACTGTTTTCATTTAGAATTTAGTTGTTGAGAACGGAGTGTCTTCGTTACAAATTAAACACTGTTGCATAGTATTCATTTATATAAATTACATAGCTTTAATATTACATATAACATTGTCGTTCCACGTATTAAGCCGAATTCAAAATAAACGTAAGTCGTAAAACATATACATAATTATCTTATTTGCCAAAGGAGCACGCCAAGGTGAAAAGATTTAAGAGTTTTAAGACGGGCAGTGTAATGAGCAATTAGAAACCGAGTGCCAATGATTGATATACGGATTGCCTGAAAATTTTTGTTTTTAAATATTTTATTTTAAATTAACAGCGAAAATTGTAATTTTCGTGATAGAAGCAATAGTAAATATAATAAAATTAACGCCAATTATAAGTTTTCACATTTCACTTTCTTACTCACCTTCTTATTCTTTTTAAGGTTCCGTACCTTATAATGACAAAAAATGAAATCCTTATAGGTTCACCTTATTTTGTTTTACAGGTTTATCAATTTCGTTGTAA